>CM061131.1:125445433-126645433 GCA_030789695.1 Scilla litardierei
CGGTGCCAACGCAATAAGCCGCGACACAAAGAACAGAGAAAAATAGAGTTGGACAACTCTGTAGCCTTGTTAGCAATACGTAATACGGGAAATATTCGGGACGTGAATAAAACGTGTTTAATTCGATCAATTTTAAAAGACGTTTGGTCAAAAATTCGGTCAAATATGCACAATATAGGAATAATACGTAAACGGGTTAAATCGTGTTTAATTTGTTAACCCGGAAAAAAACCGTGACTAAAA
This sequence comes from Scilla litardierei, assembly GCA_030789695.1. Taxonomy (NCBI): domain Eukaryota; kingdom Viridiplantae; phylum Streptophyta; class Magnoliopsida; order Asparagales; family Asparagaceae; genus Scilla; species Scilla litardierei. Next base: position 125,445,677 of record CM061131.1, read on the forward strand.
ATACGAATACTGTCAAGATAGCATTCATCCAAATGAACTTAAAAATCAACAATATCAATATGAAATAAGAGTAAAATAAGTTCTATATTCATGATTTAAATTGTATTCATAGTTTTAACCAAAATGACATGATCATACTGTTATATTCCATTTAGCATGCACTAAACCAAAGAATGATCATTAAATCATAGTTCAAAATGATTTAAAAGTGCCCATAAAAACGTGTTTAAAACGCATAAAATGTGGAATATGTGAATAAAACGCAATTTGTTCGTCAACCCCTAAAAAAGCGCGTATTTTTTCAAATAATTCAAATGGACGGTCGTTTAATACGGGAACTATTTTAGACGGGTTTTAAACGCAAAAAACATAAAAATTCGCGTTTTTTACTAACAAGGCTCTGTAGGCATCAATCCTGAGACCATTTCAAGATCAGAAGGGAGAGGACCACTCTAGATTCAATTGCATTCTTTATACAATTCCAAAAAGCTGGAGGAATGCAATCCCAGGGCCTTGGGCCTTGGCCACCAAAAGCGTCCGGCTTGAGACTTCAAGGCTACGCATCAGTCATCTTTAAGACCTTTACACTTGAAAGAAGACAAGATAATTGGCAAAGGGAGATGGAAGGGGTCGGCGTAGATCCTTCGGACTAATCATTTCATATGATTTTGTCCCTCACTCTCTCATACCACATCACAGAATCGTATGGTTTATGTCTCTCATGGATGCGTCCCTTTCCTGCTTTCTTTCGTCTCTCTGCGGGAGAACAAAAAGAAAAGAGAGGGGGAGAATAAAGATGCAGGCCACCGGCTGGCATCGTAATTCGTGCAGATATTCTATTTTTTGCCATGCTTCTAAATGAAGCTACTGTGTCTGGTTGGCAGATCTTTTCATGAACGGTTGCAGAGCCTGGAATGTTGCATGCAGCGCATTCTTGCAGCTGGTTCTGGTTTGCTGATTTTAGCGTTATGTGATCATTTCATCTCGATGGATTGCGTTTAAACAGGAAGAGCGCATCCATGCAACCTGAATTGAGTGACTCTTATGTGGCATGCTCCTGGCAGCTAGCATTCTAGCCGGGTAGGCAACAGACTTGTTAGCATCTGTTGATGCGTAGAATCTCTCGGAGCCGGGATCTGACCAATGGTCGCGTATTCAGACAACAGAGAGCCTGGGGTCGAGATACTTCTTCGCCACCTATCTGAAACAGAGAGAAGAACGGATCGGAAGGTGTGGCCTCCTATTTGCCTCCGATGCTTAAGTCAGTTCCAAGCAGGAGGGAGGATGCTAGTGTTTTGAACGGCTGTGTGCGTGTACCTAGGATCGCGTTAATCCGGTGTATTAATAGGCTGAGGGTTGGTTACGCCATGCTAGCGGGAGTTATGTGGATCCCGGAACTTTATCGTGTACCTGATTCCTCAGACTGCGTTGTCAGCAGATAAGGATGGATGCACACAGACTTCCATACTAGGCACGCCTGCTCACCACGTGGCTGGATGAATCTGGACAATTTCTTGCTCACAATGGTCTAGAGAGGGGATCACAGAAGATGGTGCTGGGCGTTTATGGAAGTTGAGCTGTCAAGCGGGTGGACCCTTGGAGGATGTAACTTAGGGAGCTAACCTCAGATGTGTTTCGCTTATATCATCCTAAGGAGCTGTGCTACTAGAGGAGCTGTTGAGGGCGTCAACCTTGCAGAGATCGCCCATGTAGGAGCACTGGTGCTAAAGAGTCGAACTCGCAGAGGTCATCCGTGTGGGATTATCTTGGTCTGAAGGAGCATGCCTAGTGGAGGTTGTCCTTGCTAGAGAGGAGGAGCAGACCTTGTTGAGTATTGGACTTCTCCCTACTTGATGTTAATGATGAGCAAACATAAATATTCGTGACTAATCCCCTATTTTGTAGTTAATCCATTGCCTAAGCTTATTATGAAGATCTACTTGCAATGGATGACACTCAAAGTTTATTGAAGGCAAATATGATCGTAGATGATGATTAAAGCTCCATGAAGACTTCAAGCTCATGCGTTGGATAGAAGAGAGAATTCGTCAATGTAAATTTCTTTTATCTCTTCTAGTATGTAGCTTAGAAGAAGAACATTGATGGAGCACACACACATCTTCATTTCAGTCTTAGGACATCATTAGATCATTCGTCCTTAGACTCCAATTCATTTCTTATTTGATTGTGCTTGTATTGTTTATAACAGTCAACTGCTGAACGTTTTACAGTCGCCTGTCTAAAAAACAGTCGCCTGTGTTTTGTTCTACAGTCGCCTGTTATGCACAATCTTTTACAAACTAGTTTTGGGCTTCTCTGTTTTTATTCCCACAGGTGACTCATGAACGATTCACATGCGCCTGTCCAAGTGACAATCGACTGTGTTTTGTTTATCAGTCGCCTGTCTATCTTTTGCCCAAACTGTATTGATCTGTCTTTTACGGCCAGTCGACTTATGTTGGATTTACAGTCAACTGTCCATTGGATCAGTCGACTGCCAATGCTGCATCAGTCGTCTGTCTGTGAGCCAATTTGTTGACTCTGCTCTCTGGAAAATCTCAGGGTTTTTGACAGTCGTCTGTATAAGGATTTACAGTCGTCTGTTCTGATTAACAGTCGAATGTCTTCTCCTCATTAGTCGTCTGTCCTGTTATCCCAGAAGTTTTCCAGAATTCTTTAACTTACGCACTTTTGGCCAGTCGTTTGTAGTAGGATTTACAGTCGCCTGTTGGTTCAACAGTCGACTGTCTATGCTTCATCAGTCGACTGTCCACGTGGTAAGTTACCGTTTTGAATTCTCACCTACCCGATCTGACTGTGCAACAGTCGACTGTGTTTTCCTCAACAGTCGACTGTCGCGAGCGCAGATTCTATTCGTTGAGAGTTTTCTCACGGATTCCAAAAGAGTTTTTGCTAATTCTGTTTTGTGGATTTGAGAAACCTATATAAGGAACATCTACTGTTCCATTGAGATGTTACTCATTCCATTGCAAAATCTTTTAAGATTTCATTCTCAAGTTCAAAACTCTCAAATCCTAAAGCCATAAGAATTCCTTTCTTCAACCTTTTGCTCTCCAACCTAGAATCAAAGAGACATCTTCTAGGCATTTGGTGCAGTCAAGAGAAAGGGCTTTCTACTCTCTTCCAAGAGAGTCTTCAACACACAACACACTTCTCCTTCAAGTTCTACTTCAAGGCATATGTGATTGTAAGTGTTGCTTTCATATTTCATAACTTTCGTTATTTGAATTTGCTCTCGGGTTGTGAGAGTGGTTTGCTTGCTTCCAAGTTGTGGGAGTCAAGGTCAATCGATTGTATTTCGATTTCACTTGTAGGGTTGCTACAAGTGGGTTTCAAGTTAGGATTCTAACTTGAATATCCGGAGGTATCAGGGTAAAAGGGACGTAGGATAACCTGGAACAAGTTGGGAAGTGACTTGGGTAATCCGAACCCTTGAAACATCCTTGCGTTTGCATTTGTTTCAATTTGGGTTTAATTTCTATTTCGCATTATTTTGTTGGTTAGCATTTAAATTGGTGTAACTATCGTTTTAAATTGCTTAAACACTATTCAACCTCCCCTTCTAGTGTTTTCTCCATAGCCATGATCCTTACAATTGGTATCAGAGCGCAAGGTTATAGCTATGGCATCCAACAATAACAACGTTCATCCACCGCCTTCGTACAACAATCTCGATCGTGATAGAGCGTCCACACTTTTCGAAGGTCAATCAACGGTGCGTACTCCGCGTTTCAATGGCACGAACTTCGGCTATTGGAAATGCCGGATGGAGACGTTCCTAAGGAGCGCTTCGCTTTGGAGAATCCTCGACAAGGAATACGTCGAGCCCATCGAAGAGGATTTCGAAAAATGGACGACTTTCGAAAAATCCGCCGAAGTCAACAACGCAAAAGCAATGAACGCTCTTCACTGTGCGTTGGACCCGAATGAGTTCAACAAGATATGCACATGTAAGAGTGCATATCAAATTTGGAACCATCTCGTCGTTACCCATGAGGAAACAAGCAAGGTAAAACTTTCCAAACTTTATGTTGCCATGCAAAACTTCGATATGTTCATATGCAGGATAATGAGAGCATTGCATCGATGTACGGACGTTTTACCGACATCACCAATGAATTGGAAGCTCTTGGCCAAACTTACACTGAACCTGAAAAGGTAAGGAAGATCATAATGTGTATGACCTCCAAATGGGAAAGAAGAGCTATCACCATCGAGGAGGTCAACGACTTGAAGACCTACACAGTTGTGAATCTTATCGGGACTCTCATGTCTTATGAGGTAAGACGGGAGAACCGATTAAACATTCGAGCTATGATGAATCCTTCAGAGGCCAAGAAGAAAGCTTTGGCATTCAACGCCAATTCATCATCCTCTGATAGCGAAGATTCAGAAGATGAGATGGATTTGGGTGAAATGGCCCAAATGGCGAAGAAGTTCCAACACTTCTTTCGCAAATGTAAATTTCCCTCCAACAAAAGATTTGAGTCTACTAATAATACTTCCTCTCTTTGCTTTAAGTGTAATAAGCTAGGACACATCAAGAGGGATTGCCCAATGCTAAGAAACAAAGAGAAGTGGAAGGCTCCGAAGTACCACAAGTCCGACAAGAACAAGAAAGATAAGAAGAAAGGACTCGTAGGTACATTCGATGACTCTAGTGGAGATTCATCAAGTGATTCCGATGATGAGAAGGGTGAGAGTGCCCACATGTGCTTCATGGCACGAGAAGATCCATTCTCCGATGAGAGTGATTCCGACACGGATGATACCGAGATAACAATGGCTGAATTACGCATTGCTAATGAAGAATTATTTGCTAAATATCAATCTTTAATGATTAGATATACTATCTTAAATAAATTGAATGTTAGCAATTCATCCATACCATGCATTGTCAACAATGACACCATTGTTGATACGTTAACTCGTGAGAGAAAGCGAATTTAGCCTCTCAAAATGTCACTTTGAGAAATGAGGTGAATGCCCTCAAATCTCAACTAGATCAAACACATCCTAAGGATAATAGTGATCTAGTTACACTTCACACACAATTGGGTTTAGAGAATGATTCTATTAAAACCCAAGTGCACGAGCTCAAAGCACAGGTGTCCACCTTGGATACCAACAATATTTCTTCTCTAAAGGAGAAATATGAGCTCATGTCCTCCCGTATTGTGAGATTCAATAAGGCAAAAGAACAAGTGGATGATTTGCTAGCAAACCAATTTCCGGCCACACATCGTGTTGGTCTTGGTTTTGTGAGCGCAATGCATCCAATGCTCGCACCTCCTATAGTGGTGTCACTATAGACTTTGTGAGGCCATCCTCCGGTGCATCCACAAGTGGTGTCAAAGACACTATAGGTAGCAAACCTACCAAGAAATTCATCACTTCACCATCTCTTCCTTTTGGTAAGAAACCCACTAAGAGTGGAAACCAAAAGAGAAGTCATGCTTACATGTACACTAACACTCATCCACGTAGGAAACCTCATACTTCACAAGTGGATAATCATGACACTTTCTATGCTCCACACCCACGGACACGTACAAATCCACACATGAGAAATTCTCATGTACGTGCTCCTATACACCCATATGCTCATACGCATCATTCTTACATGTATGCACATCCTCCACATGTCATGCATAACCCATATGCTTCATACAACATGCATGTTCCCAAGCATACATATCACTCTCATATGTCGTATGCATATCCACCACCTCATGTTTATGCTAGAAACCATGTTCCTAAGAAGCATGCACCACATAGAAATCTAACAAGTATGCATGCAACTAGGAAAAGGACTCCCAAAACATACACCATTTGGGGTCCTAAGAACACTAGCTTAAATGATAGGAATGCATATGTTGATTCCTATTTTCATGATGTTATTAATAATGGTAATTATGTTGGGAAGCGAAAGTCCACTTGAACTTGGCTTCCAAAGGGCTAATCCCCTTGGACCCAACAAACATTGGGTACCATGAGCTTATGGTATATTATATATGTACCCAAGAGAAAGAAGAAGAGCAATAAAAGTCATATTAGCTCTAAAGGGAAATGATGGATTCTCGATAGTGGTTGCTCCAAACATATGACGGGAGATCCCTCTTTGCTCTCCGAAGTGATTAGCATCAAGGATGGTGCAACGGTCACTTTTGGATGTAACCAAAAGGGAACCATCATTGGAGTAGGTATTGTCGGTAACCCTTCCAAACCCTTAATTACTAATGTATTTCTTGTTAGTGGTTTATGTCACAATCTCATTTCCATTAGTCAACTTTGTGACAAAGGGTACAAGGTTAACTTTGGAGAAGGATTGTGTAAAATTGTTGATTCTAATTCGAATGTTTTATTTTCCGGTATTAGACGTAAAATATTTATTATTTGAGCTTGCCTAAAATCGTAGAACATTGCTTAGTTGCTAATACAAGTGAACAACTATTATGGCATCTTCTTTTTGGTCATGTTCATTTCAAGCACTTATATAAGTTAGCTAAGCATGATCTAGTCAAAGGTTTTCCTAAAATTGCATTTAGTAAGAAAAACTTTTGTGATTCATGTCAAATAGGTAAACTAAGTAAATCATCTTTTAAGCTTAAAGAAGGGATTACTTCTAAGAGGCCCCTAGAACTTCTTCATCTAGACTTGTTTGGGCCAACTAGAACCGCTTCTTTATGCAATGCTCATTATGGATTAGTTGTCGTTGACGACTTCTCTAGATTTACATGGGTTTCATTCTTAACTAATAAGAATGAAGCTTATGAAGGGTTTACCATATTTACAAAGAAGATTCAGAATCTCTTAGGATCCACCATTATCACTATCCGTAGTGATCATGGAGGAGAATTTGAGAATGAGTCTTTTACTAAGTTTTGTGATGACACCGGGATAACTCACAATTTTTCCTTTCCTCGGGCTCCCCACAAAATGGTGTTGTAGAGAGAAAGAATAGGACTCTTATTGAGTGGCTCGCACTATGCTTCATGATAGTCATCTTGGACTACAATTTTGGACAGTAGCGGTGCACACGGCATGTTATGTGCTCAATAGGATCCTAATGAGACCCCGAATGAACAAAACTTGTTTTGAGTTATTTTATGATAAAAAGCCTCAAGTTAAGTATTTTCGTGTTTTTGATTCAAAATGTTTTATCAAAAACACCTTTGGTAATTTAGGTAAATTTGAGCCAAGATCCAATGAAGGGATATTTGTTGGATATTCCACACGTAGCAAAGACTACCGGATATACAACAAAACCTCCTCAACGATCGAGGAATCACTACACGTATCATTTATGAAGATTTTGATTTTCCTCATGTTATTGATGATAGTGTAGATGGTATTTGTGATTCTCTTAGTAATGTTAAGATTAATGATTCTATTATTGAGACTAACACTACTAATGAGATTGTTGAAGATGTTCCAAGTGATGTAGGAATATCCAAAGCTTACCCAACAGTTTGTAACCACCCTCATGACCAAATTATTGGAGATATTGGTGTGTGTGTTCGAACGAGGTCAAGAATTGAAGAATTCTCTCATTGCACATTTTTCTCTACCATTGAGCCAAAGAATATCCAAGAAGCTTGTGAGGATAGCTCTTGGATAGTGGCAATGGAAGAAGAACTAATGCAATTCGAGAAAAATGCAGTTTGGGAGCTCGTTCCTCTTCCAAGTGGTCACCAAGTTATTAGGACCAAATGGATCTTCAAGAACAAGACCGATGAGAATGAGGTCATCACAAGGAACAAATCAAGGTTAGTAGCTCAAGGCTACCGGTAAGAGGAATGTATCGATTTCGAAGAATCCTTTGCTGTCGTAGCTAGATTAGAAGCTATTAGATTGATTTTATCTTTTGCATCTCATAAGAATTTTAAACTATTTCAAATGGATGTTAAAAGTGCATTTTTAAATGGGATTGTCAATGAAGAAGTGTATGTTTCTCAACCTCCCGGTTTCATACATGAAAAATTTCCAAACCATGTTTTCAAACTTAAGAAAGCGTTGTATGGGTTGAGACAAACTCCTAGAGCTTGGTATGATCGACTCAAGACATTTCTTTTGGATTTAGGTTTTAAATTGGGAGAAGTTGATTCCACTCTTTTCATTAAAGATTATGAAAATGACATTCTTTTGTTTCAAGTTTATGTAGACGATATAATATTTGGTTCTACTAACTTTAATCTTTATCAAGAATTTTCTAAGTCTATGAAGGATGAATTCGAAATGAGCCACATGGGAGAGCTCACTTACTTCCTTGGACTGCAAATACGACAAATGGAGAATGGAACCTTCATACATCAAACAAAGTACACAGGGGAGCTTATCAAGCGATTCGGGATGGAATCGTCTTCAAGCAAAGGACTCCCATGAGTACGACAACCCATCTACACAAGGATGAGAACGGAAAAGATGTAGACGTTCGTCTATATCAAGGTATGATCGGTTGCTTACTTTACTTAACCGCTAGTAGGCCCGATATCATGTTTTCTGTATGCTTGTGTGCTAGATATCAAGCTAGACCTAAGGAGTCACACTTGATTGCGGTTAAACGAATATTTCGTTATCTCAATCAGTCTCTAGATTATGGGTTACTTTACCCTAAATCTAGCATATATGAGTTAATCTCAAATAGTGATGCTGACTTTGCCGGATGCAAATCCGATAGGAAAAGTACTAGTGGCACTTGCCATTTCCTAGGAAATTCCTTAGTTTCTTGGTTTTCCAAGAAACAGAACTCGGTGTCATTGTCCACGACTGAAGCGGAATATATTTCCGCGGGTCTTGCATGTGCACAAGTTCTTTGGATGAGACACACTCTTATGGACTATGGTGTCAATTGTGATACTTGCCCGACCATGGTTAATAACCAAAGTGACATGTCTTTCCAAGAACCCGGTACATCACTCCCGTACTAAACACATAGATGTGAGACACCATTTTATTAATGATCATGTAGCTAAGAAGGACATCATCTTAGAGTAACATTGAAACCCAAAAACAAATTGCCGACATCTTCACAAAACCTCTTAAAGAAGATTCATTTGTGAGGTTGCGTGGAGAATTAGGAATTATGGGTGAATCTGAAATTTAGGAGCTCAACATACTAGTTATAACACCCTTTTGAGCTCATATCATCATGTTGCCTCTCTTCATTTGATATATCTTATATATGTGTTTAAGAAAGGGAATTGAGATTTATTTGATTTCATGAATTCTTTGAGATTGATTTTAGAGATTTATGTTATAATTGATTTATTGTTTTACATTGTTTTTATGATGAGTTTGTGATTAGAGTATAGGTCCTAGGGTGAGTGTTCATATCCTCTGGATTTTTATCTCACTATGCATTTTTGGACCAGGACAGACGACTGTCTCTCCTTCGACAGTCGACTGCCCTGCTCTATATTCGCAGTCAGAAACTTGTATCTTTCGCACAGTCGACTGATGAAAATTTTACAGTTGACTGTTATTTCAACAGGCGACTGCATTTTAGTCATCAGGCGCCTGTCATCTTTGTCAAAATTCGACAGTACTGTCTGCCTTTTTTGATGAGATTTACTGATTCTTAGTCAGTCGACTGAAGGGTATATTATAGTCGACTGTCCCTCGGATAGGCGATTGTGGTTTACACAACAGTCGACTGTCTGTCATCCTGAGCTTATTTCTTATCACTTCATCCAGTCGACTGACTTTTGTTCATCAGTCGACTGTCTCATGTTGTGGCGGTTCACTGCTTCGATCTGAGCCGTCGATTCTTTGATCCAACAGCCCAGATTAATTCGCCCCTTTCTTATATACATCGAGAACGTTCATTTCATCCCTCGTCGTTCTCTCTCCTCCGACTTGAAACCGCTAGTCGCCCCACTCGAACCCTATTATCGATCTCTCCTCCGAATTCGTCTAGCCTACACTCGATCTTACTCTTTTGTTTGGTTGCTTGAGTGTTGCTCGTTTGTAAATCGACGAATTTGTGTGTTGCCGTTTCTCGGTGCTGTTTCAACCTAGCCTCTGTAGATCGCTCCCATGGATCCTCTAGGTCATTCGTCGTCTGGAGAACTGTTAAACATTTTCCTCGCTGAACCATCTCCTCCTCCTTCTGATCAGCTTCCCTCTTCGCCATCTTTGTCTGGGGATTTCTTGAATGTCGTGGTCGGTGACCCCATTCCATCGGCTAATGTTGCTGAACACTCTTCTCAGCCGGCTGATCATCCTCCTCATACTCCTCCGTCAGTACCCCTTTAAGATTTTCTCCTCGGTAGTTTGTGTGACCGAGTCTCTTCTCTCAAGAAGCTTGCTGCCACCATGGATGAGAAGCTCAATCTTCTTCTTGAGCTGCAGTACAAATCTCTCATGCTTCATGGATTTCCCATTCCTGGCGAGCTTCAGGCTCTGTTCTCTAAATCTGAGGATACTGCCCATGTTGGTGTTCCTCCTCCTTCAGGCTCTGTGCCTGTATCTTCTGTGGTCCAGACCCCCGTTGTCCAGACCCCCATTGTCCAGACCCCTGTTCCTACTCATGCGGATTCTTCTACCGCTCGTGCTTCATCTTCCAAGAGGAAGAATCCTGCTTTTCCTACTCGTCGCTCTGCTCGGCTGATGTTCCGCTCATCTGGTCATCCTTCGGACCCCACGGTCATTCACATTGACTGATGTTGCAGCTGTTTCTTTTTGTTCACGCACCCGGAGACCCAGACTTTTTTGGGCCTGTTTTGGTTGGGTTGAGTGGTTCTTCTGTGCATGTATGATGGTTGTATTTTGGGTAGTGATGGATATTTGGTGTTGTGATGATGTATGATGATACATTCTGATGATGTATTTTTTTAGATCATGATGTAGTATTTTTTTGTGATCATGATGTATTTATATATATTTATATATATATATATATATATATATATATATATATATATATATATATATATATATGATATTCCAGTTTAGCCTTATGTGTCACACATTGTGTATAATTGCTTAATGTTATCTGTGTGATGTTTGTGATATTATCTTCATGAATGATATACTCTCCTCTGATGTGTTTTTGAGACAATATTGGACTTGATTTTGGATTTTACGTATTATATGTGATGAGATGTATTTTGAGACGATAGGTTCTCTTCGAGTATCTAAAATGTTGATATTGGACTCCCATTCCTCTATTCACATAAGTATATGATGTGATTTTATGAGTTTTGGTTTTATAAATCTTTATACTCCTTGATTGTTGTTAGTTCTTGTTTAGCACGATTATTGTTGTTGTTTATACTCCCACCTTTTTGGATAATGCCATAGGGGGAGAGAAATAAACACATAGATTCATAATGAATGTGCTAAGTATGTCCTAATAACACTTGAATCTAAGATTGAAGTTGCCTTAGATTCAGGGGGAGTAAGATTACAATGAATAGGGATTTTAAATCCTAGATTTCATGTATTGAATTCATTTCATTCATGCATATCTTACTCATTTTCTTCAATTGATATATAGATGCCCTATTATTTGTTGACTAACTTGTTTTGCATATATGTAGGGGGAGTAAGTTTTCATTACGCACAATTATATATCTTTTTGTTTATGTTTGTTTCGCATCATCAAAAAGGGGGAGAATGTTGAGTATTGGACTTCTCCCTACTTGGTGTTAATGATGAGCAAACATAAATACTTGTGACTAATCCCCTATTTTGTAGTTAATCCATTGCCTAAGCTTATTATGCAGATCTACTTGCAATGGATGACACTCAAAGTTCATTGAAGGCAAATGAAATGGATTGGATGATCGTAGATGATGATTGAAGCTCCATGAAGACTTCAAGCTCATGCATTGGATAGAAGAGAGAATTAGTCAATGTAAATTTCTTTTATCTCTTCTAGTATGTAGCTTAGAAATAGAACATTGATGGAGCACACACACATCTTCATTTCAGTCTTAGGACATCATTAGATCATTCGTCCTTAGACTCCAATTCATTTCTTGTTTGATTGTGCTTGTAATGTTTATAACAGTCGACTACTGAACGTTTTACAGTCGCCTGTCTCAAAAACAGTCGCCTGTGTTTTGTTCTACAGTCGCCTGTTATGCACAATCTTTTACAAACTAGTTTTGGGCTTCTCTGTTTTTATTCCCACAGGCGACTCATAAACGATTCACAGGCGCATGTCCAAGTGACAGTCGACTGTGTTTTGTTTACAGTCGCATGTCTATCTTTTGCCCAAACTCTGTTGATCTGTCTTTTACGGCCAGTCGACTTATATTGGATTTATAGTCGACTGTCCATTGGATCAGTCGACTGCTAATGCGGCATCAGTCGTCTGTCTGTGAGCCAATTTGTTGACTCTGCTCTCTGAAAAATCTCAGGGTTTTTGACAGTCGTCTGTATAAGGATTTACAGTCGTCTGTTCTGATTAACAGTCGACTGACTTCTCCTCATCAGTCATCTGTCCTGTTATCCCAGAAGTTTTCCAGAATTCTTTAACTTACGCACTTTCGGCCAGTCGACTGTAGTAGGATTTACAGTCGCCTGTTGGTTCAATAGTCGACTGTCTATGCTTCATCAGTCGACTGTCCACGTGGTAAGTTACCGTTTTGAATTCTCACCTACCCGATCTGACTGTGCAACAGTCGATTGTGGTTTCCTTAACAGTCGACTGTCGCGAGCGTAGATTCTATCCTTTGAGAGTTTTCTCACGGATTCCAAAACGGTTTTTGCTAATTCTGTTTTGTGGATTTGAGAAACCTATATAAGGAGCATCTACTGTTCCATTGAGATGTTACTCATTCCATTGCAAAATCTTTTAAGCTTTCATTCTCAAGTTCAAAGCTCTCAAATCCTAAAGTCCTAAGAATTCCTTTCTTCAATCTCTTGCTCTCCAACCTAGAATCAAAGAGACATCTTCTAGGCATTTGGTGCAGTCAAGAGAAGGGCTTTCTACTCTCTTCCAAGAGAGTCTTCAACACACAACACACTTCTCCTTCAAGTTCTACTTCAAGGCATATGTGATTGTAAGTGTTGCTTTCATATTTCATAACTTTCGTTATTTGAATTTGCTCTCGGGTTGTGAGAGTGGTTTGCTTGCTCCCAAGTTGTGGGAGTCAAGGTCAATCGATTGTATTTCGATTTCACTTGTAGGGTTGCTACAAGTGGGTTTTAAGGAAACCTCAAGTTAGGGTTCTAACTTGAGTATCCGGAGGTATCCGGGTGAAGGGACGTAGGATTACCGAGAATAAGTCGGGATGTGACTTGGGTAATCCGAACCCTTGAAACATCCTTGCGTTTGCATTTGTTTCAATTTGGGTTTAATTTCTATTCCGCATTATTTTGTTGCTTAGCATTTAAATTATTGTAACTATCGTTTTAAATTGCTTAAACACTATTCAACCCCCCCTTCTAGTGTTTTCTCCATAGCCATGATCCTTACAGACCTAATGGAGGTTGTCCTTGCTGGAAGATTTCCGACTTGGGTCTGGGAGAGTTGGTATTCTTGGTTGAGTCGTGGTGATACCTTGGTCAGGGTCTGACCTCCCATGCTGCTTCTTGGGTGGTCCCTGAGGACACGTGTATCCTCTGTACTCAAGCACGGTGGGTCCTGCCGGCAGGTCTGGATAGGCCCCAGCTCAAAGTATCTCTAACAAAGACCCCTCATCTTCTGGCTTGACACTGCTAACCTGAGCTGCATCATATAGGTCGGATGTGGAGGCGAGAAGACGAAAGCTGCAAAGTTGAGGGCTAACAACTAACCTTGTATGAGTAGACCAACCTTTCGTAGGACGTGGCATCTAAGGGCAGTGCCCTGGGAAGAGAACGAGTCCATCATGTTTTCTAATGCAAACGCTCATCCCTTGGGATGTGAAGAAGCAGAGTTGATGTGACTCACATTTAATGTGTGACTTAAGAGGACATGTCCGTTTCTCGAACCAGTGCTGAAGTGACAGAGCCTGATCGTGGTGGAGTGTCTATGCAGATGTTGCTTGATCATGGGGCTTGGACAATTACAATCGGATCCTACCTTTATCCACTTAGGGTAGGTAGAAAAGGGGGACGAAGCCGCCGGACCACCATACTTGCATTCGAAAAACCATTGCTCTTGCTTTCTTCGCCAGAAATTATATCGTACGTCGTCGATCTCCAACCTCACCCAGACCTGGATATGGTTGATGTTGCCAGGATCACTAACCTCCTTAGCCAAGGAGCGAAGGTAGCTCAGCAGGGGCCGATGTGTCTCAGAGCACAAGAGTTCGTACCTTAGATGTGTATGGTAGACTTGCAGCACATCTTGGGGAAGTGCGTGCGTGATCCCCCCTTTGGTGTAGCTGTGGCTTTCCTAATTGATGGAGGGGACCCCTTGTTGGGTTTTCTGGGTACTTATGGCTATAAAATCGACGTCTGCCATAAGTCGGACAGACGACGAGATCGAATAAGCAGCGGAAAACAGATTTAAAACATTTCTAAATCAAGCCCTAAAGGAAACACTACTACATAACCGGCTTTCAACCACGGATAAATTTGTGGCTGAAAGCCGGGTTTCCATGGATGAAAGGTTACGGCCATGGAAAAAAATTCAGTCACCGATAATCTGTTGTCGATACCATAGTCGATAATACCCCCTTTACTCACGGACTTTTCCGTGGCCGATAATCTGCCACGGGTTAACGTCCACGGATGTCTGTGGCCAATATTCCGAATAAAAAACAATATAAAAGTATCTGCCATGGACAAATCCGTGGCGGATACATATTTAAGGCCATGGCAAAGTCCGTGGGTGATATGTATAGGCCACAGATACTGGGCACGAAGCTGACGTAGTCCATGCACACAAACCGTGGGCGAAAACTATCGGCCACGGACTATTCCGTGGCCTTAAATAGGTATCAACCATGGATTTATCCGTTGCCATTAAATATTGGCCACAGATTTAGTTCACGGAATCGTCAATTTCGTGCACATAATCCGTGGCCAATACGTAATGGCCATGGACTTTTCCGTGGCCATATCTGCTATCAGCCACGGATTTGTCCGTGGCTAATAGTATAAATTGTTTTTTTTAAAAATTGCAGTATTTTCATTATATAATATACATTATTTTATAACAAATATGTACATGTATATACAACAAAATAAAGCAAACAAATATTAAAAAGAAAATGCAAACATTTAATGATAACAATGTATCAAATAAAATATATTATACGTACATAGCCAACGGCCGCAGTTTAAAATTATGTTTATGCCAACATTAAAAAATAAAATCCTAACACCCTACAACGCCATCGCCATCACCGCATCCCCATGACCACACCATCGCTATCGATCGCCTCGCCATCGCCATCATCAAACGCCTTCATCGTCGCCATCGCCACCAAGCCCGCTATATACCGCCATCATCACCATCGCCATCGCCGCTATCCATCGCCCCCAATCCCTCTCCCCTTGCCATCGCCATCGCCATCGCCACCCTCAGGTCCTGAAGGACCTCCATCGCCAATCCCGCCATCGCCATGTTGACCCTACCAAAAAATATTATGTTAGACTGTAAAACAAATAAAATAATAAATGAGGATAAAAATAAACACTTATAAAATTTAAGTTTGACAAGTAACGCTTCAAAATTTGAGTTTGCCCATAAACCAAGCTTGCACTTGAGTGCACGTGTGACCCGGCCGAAAGCGAAGGTCACACGCGCGCTCTGGGCAGATTCTGCCCAGAAAACTGGGCAGAATTCTGCCCAGTTTATAGGCAGAGTATGCCCTGAAAACTGGGTAGAAGTCTGTCGAGTTCACTCCCTCCATTGCTCCATCCCTCCCTCCATCACTTCCTCTCACGCTCTCTCAAACCCTAACCATAGGGTTCAAAACGTTCGAAGGAAGAGAGGAAGCCTTAACCCTAAATTCTTAAAGTTTACAGAAGGAGAAAGAGGAGAGGATTTCATCCACTTTCAAGAGGTAGGACTCCGTACTTGTGAGATGAATTTTAGTTTGGGAATGTTGTAGGAGTTTTACCATTAATTAGTGTGAAAGTTGGAATTTTTAGTTGAGATTAATGTTAAACCAATAAAATGCAAACTTGCAAATGCATCCAATAAAATGCAAGTTGACTAATACCCATTTTGTAAACTGCTTAGAAATACCCACATTTAGTGCAAGCTTTGTTGTTCCATTATATCACCCTAATAGAGTTAAATGCAATTCCCTCAATGTTGTGTGCTAGTCTACTTAATTTAAATGCAACTAAATTGTAATGCCCCGCTCTCCGAGATCCCCCAAAGAAGCAAGTGTTACGAAGGGAAATACAAAATACAACCGCAAGCAGGTCCACTGCACCTCTCACCCCTCGCCACCCCAACTCAACTAAAACCCTCCACTCCAAACCAGAACCAACTCCAGCTACAACCTCTACTCCCACACTCCAATCCAACTGCAACCCCTGCTACCTGAAAACCACGGGTGGGAACACGTCAAAGCGTGACCCAGTAGGAATTCCATACTCCCCCCTAAATGCAACACACACTAATGCTACTACTGAGTGAAAAGTTCTACAAGCAAATGTGTCACATCTAACATGGCATACATAACAAAAGGAAGCACACGTAGGAAAAAGAACAGAACCATAGCAGGGGGTACAAGGGGAGGGGGTGACCATAGTAACATCAAACCACAACAAGTACGGCTAAGGCGTAAAAGAAATTCAGTCAATCAATTCCACATAATGTTAGCTTTTGGAATTCTAATATTGAATACGACGTATGGGACTGGACCTCTCCTAACTGTGTGGGAGAGCAAAGAGGACTCCCCGCCGCGCTAGCCCGTCAGGAGTGCAAGTGTACCTACCACACAAAACCACAAAGACAACACAACCAGTCCATCACATAGGCATATCCGATACTTCGGAAATCACCCAATCCGTGTCACCCTTCTTTAGGAGGACTGAAACATTTCTCACTCTCACTTTTCATGAAACATAACACTTTCCATCAAGATAACACATTCCATTTCCACAACCACATAACATAAGTGTCAACAGTACCCTTCCATTCCCCCAACCAATAACATACTAGGCCCATGGCCAAAATATAGCAATGTGGAAAAATGACTTTCCCTTACGTAATTGAAGCATACAAAGGCGTGGATATAGCAACATATGAACTACTACAATGAGGGCATCCCTTCATATGCAATCATAATTCCCACAATTATCAATTAAGCCATAGCATAACATAATTGTTGTAAATTACCATAAATGACATTTAACATGGAAATTTAAGAAAATGGCATAAAAATAATATGAAAGGAGAATGAGAATCCCACACAAATATGTACTAGTGTCATTCTAATTTACATGCAAACTAATATTTCTTGCTATCTATTGTAGGGCATTAAATTGATTAACATTAATGAATAGAAATTTATTATCATTTACAAAATAGCCCTACAATCATGATTAGAAACAAGAAAGGCATAGGAACTAATAGCTAGGGCCAAATCCAACACCTTACATTTCAGCTTGCCGTTCATATAGGTGTCATTGTTGGGGGATATGCCCTCAGATCATTTGTATTTAATACAAATGAAAATTTAAGCTTAGATATGGACTATTTTGCATATGATGCAAACTGAGTTAAATGTGTCGTAAATTGTTTACGAAAATATTTAATAAAATAAATACGTTGAAAAGGTTACCTAGATGACGGGATCGTTCCGCTCTAAACGCAGGTTCAAACAGCGTCAAAAACGGAGTCCAAATGCACAAGTTATAGTCAAAACAAGTCAGCCCAAACTGTTGGGCTGAACCCGGAGAAAATGGAGGCCCACCAAGCCTGAATTTTCTGGTTAGGGGTTTTTAAAACCCGGGATTTTTTTGACGGTTGGATTTTCCATCTTTGAATGGTTTTGGCTAACTTTGGACGATCAATTGGAGGGTCAAACGTACTCCGATTGACTCGCCGTTTTTTCCTATGCGTTCACCGTTGAACGCCCTTCGATTTGGTAGGTTGTACCAAGATTGAAGCTCAACGATGAGGGAGTTGAAGTTTGCCCTTTATGAAAGGCAAACTAACTTGATTTAATTAACTCAAATTTAATAGTCCCACATCGGTTGTGGAGAAAAGGGGAGAGTCAGCCGCCTATATAAATAGGGGCATCCCCCGTTCCTCCAAACTCGTCCCAAGCTCTAGATCTGAGCGGCTCTCTTAAATGTTGGAGCACGCTTGGATCTAGGCTTAAATTAATATCATTTATCTCCATATATTTCTGCCTTACTTCTGAGGGCTCTAGCAAAGCCACGAAGGAGTTCGGATTCGGATCCGAAATCTTGGCGAAGGCTTAACTCGCGTGAAACTTTCTTCGACGTGTGGTTGGCTCGACGACACGAGGATTGCTCGCCTCGGGATGCGGAGCGGTTCCAAGAGCGGTTCGAGGAGCGGCTCGGCGTGGGACGGGGAGCGGCTCGGAAGACGGTGCGTTACATCTTGCCCGCCCCAGGGTTGAGATTCCGGGTATGTTTTCGAAGCTTTCGTTTTAATTATTTGCAGTAGTTTAGATCCCTCTTGGGGTGGTCAGATCCACCCCGAGTTGGCAGAGATCCTGGCTAAGAGGGTCTGGTTCCTTAGGGTTGCATGTTAATTAGATTAACAAATATTTCCGCTGCAATTTTTATGTCTATGTTCCGTCCGACTTAGGACGGGAATAGAGTTCTTGTGCCATAAGGGTCCTAGAAAACCCTTCAGTGGTATTGGAGCTATGTCTGTATGCTGATCTAGGACTGCGATAATTAATTGAACGCTTTTAAATTCACAAAAAAATGTTTTCTTTAAATTTATGCGATAAGTTTAAAAAGATTTTAGATGTTTAAATATTTTAGATGATAAAATTTTAAAGGGGAATTTTTTTAAAAAATATTTTAAATTTATTTGATAATTTTAAAACTGATTTTAAAACTTTAAAAATTTATGCGATAAATTTAAAATGATTTTAGATGTTTAAAATTTTATATGATAAATTTTTAAGCATGAAATTTTAAAATGATGTTTTAAATTTATGTAATAATTTTAAAACTGATTTTAAAAGTTTAATTTTTTTATGCAATAAATATTTTAAGTAGCATGCAATTTTTGTGATCTTTTAAAACAAGTTTTTATGAGATAAAATAAAATGTTTTAAAAATCATATTTTTTAATTTAAATGTTAAATTTAAGAATGCATGCTAAAATTGTTTATTTGATAAACATTGTTCTGTTTAATTGTTAAATAGTTGTACACTCTTTTATGCGATAAAATTAGTGTAACTTTATGTTAATGGTTATGTCATCTTGTCCCTTATTTGATAACACAAGACAACCCTCTTAGGTTAGCCATTAAGAACTCGTTAAAATTTATGAGATAAATTCTAATGACATGCTATGTTTTAATAAAACATTAACAACACTTTAAGACCTAATTCCTGATTAGGGTAGTCCCTTTAATGAAAATTTTAATTCTAATTGTTATGATTAATTTTCATTAAAGGACTTCGCTTTTAGCATTGTTAATAAATTTATTAAAATCTTAATAACGATTAGGATAGCACGTGAACCTTATAGTTGATAAGGATTTAATAAAAGTTATTAAACAAATCCTAAAATTTTGAATTTAAGGATTCAACTAGTTGATAGGATTAATTAGTTGTTAATAAAAGGTTTTTAGTTTATGGCACGCATATAAAAATGACAAGCTTCATTCAATGGACCATGATCCAGTCAATGTGCTTGGCTAAGTTTGCTGGATCACACTATAAGGGATAGTGATCCGGGCTTAGTCAATTCCCTGGCTGTGTTCCGCTGGACCGCAATGACGCGAATCATGATTGTATGACACCTTGGACTATATCTAAGTCAAATACGTTAATAATCTTCTTCAAGATTAGCCGTAGCCCTCCTTGTTTTAGGGGTTGGAAACTATAGGATCCGTGTTCCAGTTGTTGAGCTACACTCAAGCTGTGACATGACAACCTTGTAGAAACCAACTCCTTAAATACATAAGATGAAATCTTGACTTGACCCAAACCGTCGTGTCGTGAATACACCGAGTGCCGGTGTAAGATAAGTCAATGATGTAGTCTGGCTAGATGTAGTCTAAGACCTGACCCAAACCGACGGGTCGTGAATACACCGAGCGCCGGAGCAAGTCAGGCTAGACGCGAAAACAATGGTCCGACTAGACTAGACATTATGATTTGGATGAGCACACTCATGATCACAAATGGCTAAGGGTAAAAACCGATAAGAGGGTCATATCTGATATGATCGATGAAGAGTCATCTTCCGATCACAGAGTTAAGCAACTTGTTGAGCTACACTCAAGGTTGTTAGGCTCAAGGTGATTGGATCTCTTACCCATTAATTTAATTCGATTAAATCGTTCGTTATTAAGCTTTGAAACGATCGTAAAAATAGTGGGAGTGTATAAATAGATAAAAGCCAATCTATCTATATTTAATATTGAACATATGCTAAACTAGGGCAAGACTATGTTTACCGAAGGAATCAAAATATAATATCAAAATGGAATTAGTTAACTGGTTAAATAGGTTGATTAATTGAATATCAAGTTAAATTCTAATTGATAGAATTAAACTATATTCTTGTTGACATTAAAATGACCTTCTAAAGAACAGACTTAAGAAATATGATTTTATTAAGTTCTGGGTCCAACAAATAAATTCTCGCTACATGTCACTCGCCTCTATATGGGGCAACTTGAACATATAGGATATTCGAAATATGTTTCTCCCTACAACTTGTTGAGCTACCCTCAAGGTTGTATGGAAAAACAATTTTGATCCGCAAAGTTCGAGAATTCGATCAAACTGTTTGAGTCGAATACGAGTACATGAGCGGTACAAGACTATGCATCCCAACCGGATCTTGAGACAAGCAACTTGTTGAGCTACACTCAAGGTTGCAAAGCTCAGGCGTTTGGATACATGAGATGCTTGCATAGCTATTCATTTATGTTGGGCTATTTAATATCTAAATATGATTTAGAAAAGGAAGAAGGCACTCCAGAAAGTCAATTGAGAAAGTTAGTTATATTTATCATTAGTAAAGGCATAAGTAGGAGGAAATGAAAATGTGACATATTTTGATGTCACGATTTCATAATTATTGTTATACAAAAGGTTAACACATTTTGACGAATGTCGTCACATTGCTTCTGAAGCAATGAGTAATATGTATACCGATAATATATATTAAATGTTAATATATAAATACACAAGATAGTAGCAAACTTATATGGCAAAATAGACTAGGCCGTATCAAGAGACTAAGCTTCACAAGTCACATAAAGAGGGGTCTGACCTATCGTATTATGAAGTCTGCAGACACTTATGAATCTTATCCTCTTAGATATAATGGCGGAAACTCATCTGTAAGACAGTGGGAGAATGAGTTGTCGAACTCAGTCTCGTACATACTGATGTACCTGAGTCTAGATTAACCAAAATAAGTTATTCTTATATTTTATTAAGACACGTGTTCTTGATGAAACACAAGACTGATAAAATAAAGAACGAAATGACAAAAGTATTTAAACTGATTCGATTAGATCGAATGGTCAAATACTTAGCTGCATAAAATCTTGCGTAATTAAAAGAAAATGTGATTTTCTCTCAGGTCAAGTCTATTAACACATCGGTGTGTTAAAAGGTATGAATCACACTTAGTTAGACTTAGTGCGATCCATAGCAAGTGACTCTGAGTTAAGTCCTCCCTCTGGATTAAGTCTCAGATAGTAATGCTTAGGTTTTGATAATGTTCTATGAGGACATTATCAATAAGATATTCATTAAATCAATCGTAAGGAAGTTGTATAATTACTCGAATCTCGTGAGACGAAGAGTCGAGTTAGACATCACAACTAATGATGACTTAGTCAACTTCCGGGAGGAAATTCGGAGTAGTAACTCCGATTTATAACTTGATGCAATTAGAAAAGGTCCGTGTGCGTAAATAAATTCTGGAATTTTGTTTACGTGCCCAAGAAAAATGTTTCCTCATTTTCTGCAAGTAAATCTTTAAGTTAAAAGATTGGTGCAGAAAGAAAATAGTGAAGTACAATCATGTTGGTCGAGAACGGTTTTCATCCTAATTTCTATAAAACGGATTATGATGAAACCATTTTCACCAGCAGATGTGTACAGATCTATTCAGACCAAACTCGACGTAAATGCTCATGAGGACCATGAAAATTGGAGCATTCACTTATAAGTTTGTTTTTCTAAATATGATTTAGGCGAACCAACTTATATGAATTAGCCAGAAATTTTTCAAAGTCAGTGGGAGCGTATAAGTTACATGCGAGGCATCAAAGGGATGGAAACTTTATCTTGATAAAGTAATCAAAAGGTTTGACACTTTATCAGAAACAGATATGCGCCATTTGAAATAACCAGTAACTAATTTAAAAGTATTATCGTACGGTACGATGAACTGGATAAGATCCAAGGAAATAAAATATTATGGATTCCGAAAGACCAAGTGAATTATTTGACTGAGATTCAAATGGTTGGTCTAACATGAACATAAAAACCCCTTAAGTCTATAGAGTAGACAGTTTAGCAGATCCACTCACGAAGGCTCTACCACATGAAGTCTTGAAAAACTTATGGGAAAAAAATGTTATGAGATATCGAGATAAATGGGCCTGAGTGCAAGTGGGAGATGTAGAGAGATGATCTCTCGAGGATATTTATCTCTGTGTGTATAGCACAAACGTCTTGTTCAAAATAACAGTAAGCTGTTTGGTAATAATTTATCTAAGTTATTTTGTAATGTAGTTAACATTATATATTAACTTAGGTAAAGTCCTGAGACTTTATGCAAGGTCAAACAAGTATCGAGATGGGTATCTCGATCATGGAGAAATGTTTGACCGTCTATAGCATAAGTCTAAAAGGGTTCGTGGTCGTGG
The DNA here is from genome assembly GCA_030789695.1 of Scilla litardierei. NCBI lineage: Eukaryota > Viridiplantae > Streptophyta > Magnoliopsida > Asparagales > Asparagaceae > Scilla > Scilla litardierei. The sequence continues at coordinate 125,468,650 of CM061131.1, forward strand.
ATGTTTTGAGACAAGAATATTGAAACATCGGATAGACCATTGTGTCTTAGTCTTCACCGTTTAGCGGTGGCGATGATCTCATGATCGTTTGACTTGGCGAAGTCGAAGACGAGACACAGGTGCTCATTAGAGAATGAGTTCACTGAATGATCCACTAGAGTTATCATATGGTTATATTGACCAATCTGTCAATGATAACTCTTAGTGATGATAGGCAAGTTGGTCTTTTGACTTGAGGTCATTTTACGAACCTGTGCGTGAACGGTGCCACTTAGATCACTGACCAAGTTTCGAGGCTAGCCTGTCGAAAGGTCTTTGATTGGGTGTCACTTGAAGCGTACGAGGAGAGTAATGACCAAGAGAGGATTCGTCTCTCCCGGTCAATGGGAGTTAGTGTCGTAGAGTTAGTTCGGTCTTTAGTAAAATCTCTGATCAGAGTATGTTGGAAGAAGTCCAACATTAGTTGACTAAAGATCGATAGAAACTAACCGGAGTCAAGTTATTGGGGTTGACAGTTTGACCGTACCCTAGACTTAATCTACACGACATGGTTAAGACGAAGAGACTAAAACTGTAGAATTCATCACGGACATAATCAGGGTGGTCCCGACAATACTCATGTCGATGAGTCAACCACATAATTATAATTCTGAAACAAGGACGACAACTACTTCTAGTGGACTCTGCCGTATAGGGCTTCAAGCCCAACCTGTAGTAAGGGTCAGGCTGTAGAGTCTCACGTAGAGTGCGACCTTCGTCTAGTAATAGGTAGAAACGATTAGGGAGAATATACATTTGATGCAAGGGATAAAATATTGCAAAAGATTTTTTGCAATTATCTCCTGCATTCGGGATAAATGATCCTGAGTGCAAGTGGGAGATGTTGGGGGATATGCCCTCAGATCATTTGTAGTTAATGCAAATGAAAATTTAAGCTTAGATCTGGACTATTTTGCATATGATGCAAACCGAGTTAAATGTGTCGTAAATTGTTTACGACAATATTTAATAAAATAAACACGTTGAAAAGGTTAACTAGATGACGGGATCGTTCTGCTCTAAACGCAGGTTCAAACCGCGTCAAAAACGGAGTCCAAATGCACAAGTTATAGCCAAAACAAGTCAGCCCAAACTGTTGGGCTGAACCCGGCGAAAATGGAGGCCCACCAAGCCTGAATTTTCTGGTTAGGGTTTTTTAAAACCCGGGATTTTTTTGACGGCTGGATTTTCCATCTTTGAATGGTTTTGGCTAACTTTGGACGATCAATTGGAGGGTTAAACGGACTCCAATTAACTCGCCGTTTTTTTCCTATGCGTTCACCGTTGAACGCCCTTTGATTTGGTAGGTTGTACCAAGATTGAAGCTCAACGGTGAGTGAGTTAAAATTCACAGAAGTTTGCCCTTTGTGAAAGGTAAACTAACTTGATTTAATTAACTCAAATTTAATAGTCCCACATCGGTTGTGGAGAAAAGGGGAGAGTCAGCCGCCTATATAAATAGGGGCCTCCCCCTTCCTCCAAACTCGTCCCAAGCTCTAGACCTGAGCGGCTCTCTTAAATGTTGGAGCACGCTCGGATCTAGACTTAAATTAATATCCTCTATCTCCATATATTTCTGCCTTACTTCTGAGGGCTCTAGCAAATCCACGAAGGAGTTCGGATTCGGATCCGAAATCTTGGTGAAGGCTTTTGTAATGCCCTGCTAAGCTACTGCACAAGTACTAGAGGGGGGGGGTGAATAGTACTTTAAAATAATTAAGAGGCTAATTCCTAATTACTTGCAAACTCTACCAAACAATGCGGAAAATGCGGAAATGTAAATGTTAGACAACAAAGAAACAATCGTAAACAACAATATTACTGGGTTCGGATCCACCCAAGTCTCCCCGACTTGTTCCCGGTGATCCTACGTCCCAACCACCTGGATCCCCTCCGGATACTTGAGTTAGAAACCCTAACTCAAGATTTCCACTATGTAATACTTGTGAAAAACCTTCACAAGTCAAATCATACACAAAGTAATTTGTGACTCCCACAACCCGGGATCACAACCACACTCTCACAACCGAGAGTGAAACTTACAATATGAAAGTAAATGAAATAAGAAACTTCTTACCGACAAAATACTTATGCCTTGAGTAATGCTTACGAATTAGGGCAAGGATGATTTTGAGGAAGAAGAAGTGGCACCAAACCCTAGATCCAAGATGTAGATCAGCGATGGAGAGCTATGTGGATGTTGGTGACATAGAATCAAGCACTTGGCTTGGAAGGCTTCACACTCAATGAATCTCTCTTTGGAAGTAAGAGTGAGGAGAGATTATTGAATGGAATGAAAGAGCTTTGAATGAGCTTGGAATGATTTCTCTTGATCTCTAAACTTGCAATAATATCAGCATTGACTACAATGAATGCAGCCCAACAAGTATTTATAGGATAGAGGAGAGAGAGAAAGAAAAACGTTTCAATTAATGCTCCAACGACTCTTTTCTGAACCCAACTAGTCGGTCAAAGAACAACCACCGACCGACTAGTTCATCAACTAGTCGGTCGGTCATTTAACGTAGACCGACTAATGGAAGAACAGCCAAAAGATTGAAGCACAGACAAAAGGAATTAGTCGGTCCAAGAAGAGTAGCTGACCGACTAGTTTCACAACTAGTCGGTCGGTTACTCAACTGAGACCGACTAACAGATAAAACTGAAGTCTGAGCACAAATTGACTTAGTCGGTCCAAGAACAAATGTTGACCGACTAATTCACCAACTAGTCGGTCGCCAAATGAGCATAGACCGACTAACGATAAACAGTAAGTTAGCTGAAAAATGGCATGTACAGTAAAGCTAAACTAGTCGATCCAAGAAGGAAAGTTGACCGACTAGTTCATCAACTAGTCGGTCGCCAAATGAGCATAGACCGACTAATGATAAACAGTAGCTCAGGCTCAAATGTGCATGTACAGGAAAAGCTCAACTAATCGGTCACAGAAGCATCACTGACCGACTAGTTCACAAACTAGTCGGTCGGTGAGTCAACTTAGACCGACTAACTGTAAACAGTAAAGAGCTTGGAAATGACTGACAAAAACTAGTCGGTCCAAGAAGCTTTGCCGACCGACTAGATCACCATCTAGTCGGTCAGTTCTTCTTCTTGAACCAACTAACATGCACAAGAAGTCGCGAATTGAAGCGCGAAGCTTCGGGAAAGATTGTATGGACTTCTGCTAAGACCCTAGAGCTAAGATATGAGCGTTATGAAGATTTAAACCGTAGGACCTACTCAAGGCTTAACATTCTACGAAAGAAGCTTAAAGACTATAAATAAAACTTGACGATACCGTCTTCAAAAGCTTCAATCGAATCTTCATGACTTCTAAATTGGTCCATAAGCTTCAACGAAGCTTTAGGCATACGATCACGTGCTTTGAGAAGTCTTGAGACATCGTAATTGATATTAATATGAATTTGGCGACGATCTCCATAACCGCGCTCACAAAGTGTTAGTTCACGATATATTTATGTTTGTTCATCATCCAAAACCAAATCCGGGGAGTCCAATATCCAACATTCTCCCCCTTTTTGGTGATGACAAACCAACATAAATAATAATCAAAAATAATAATTCAAATGAAATTTACTTACTCCCCCTGCATTGATGACACGTTAATTCCAATTTAAACAATAATAATACACATCAAGCAGACGAGTGAAGTATATAAAATGAGAATCGATTATTGAAATATCGAATACCAAATGTAGGTTATTGAAATATCGGATTTGAAAATCCATTTATATATCTTAACTCCCCCTGAATCTAACATATCAAGTTAGATTCTTGGAATAATGCTTTAAATTATCATTTAGCACATCGTTATTATTATATCTCTCCCCCTTTGGCATAAGCAAAAAGAGCGGGATGAGAACAACGACAACAACAATGGCTTCAAATAAAAAGCACGGGAGTCGTAGAATACGACGACGGTTCAAGTGACACCAAAGAAAAAAATACGAATAAAATCAAGGCGTGTCAATGAAACCATAGCCGCAAATCGTAAAACGAACTCATCAAAACTCAAATCATTTTTACGGATTGAGTTATGGAAAATACTCTCCAATATCAAAATTCTTGGGTAATTTAGTGCATGGAAAACAATTCTATGTTTCCATAGAAGAAATTTCTATTAAACCAAGTTAGTATCGTCGAGCGAAGAAATCCAACATTCAGAGACAAAAAATAAATTATAAACTGTGCACAAAAGAATGAAATGTCAACTGTGATGTATATATATAAAAAATATGAACCAGAGTACATCAAAAATAAACATCACTGACATACAAAACATCGATCCACCGATCGGGGCACAAAAAACATCATCATATCAGAGTGTCACATAACATACAACATCAACAAAGTACATCAAAATACATCATCAAAAGTATCAAAATACATCAAAATGATCCAAAACCCCACTCTATCCTAACCAAACTCTCTCACATTAGATGTATCATCCAAGGAGCATCGGAGAGTCCTCAAGGAAGCTCAAGAGGAAGCGGCAAGATCTGCAGCAGCAGCAGGCTCTGCAGGAGAAGTGGTGGTCACAGGAACATCTGGAATGTCAACGGGATCGACGATAGAAGTGGCAATCTCTGGAGCAGCAACAGTAGTGGCCTCGGGAGCACCAGTCGGAACATCCACCGCAGGAGCGGTGGCAACAGGTGTGCTCTCGGGGGCACCAGCAGACGAAGCAGCAGCAGCAGCACCAGAAGTGCCCTTGGGGGCACGAGTGGAAACACGACAAAGCTCCTCAATGTCCTCCTCATCCAACTCATCCTCTTCAGAAAAAGACGGAGGGATCTCAATATCAAGGCGTCGAGCGATACGGCAGAGAATCTCCTCAGAACGAGCCTGACGAGACTCCAAACGACGGATCGAACGAACGACATCAGCAAGAGTGGTAGAGGGAGCAGCTGAGGCAGAGGTAGAGGCAGAGGCAGACGCTGAAGGTGTCGTCCTCTGAACGTGACGGAGCGCCGCAAGAGATTTCTTGACGGCCGTCGCGTTCAGGGGAGGACCAAGTGGACGCTCATCGTCAGGAGGCAATGTGACACGGAAGTGACGGAATACCAGAGTCAACAAGCACGGGAAGGGGATATGAGCCGATTTCGTGGACTTGCGAATACACTCGAAAGAGTCCATCTTATCGAGTATAATGCGAGCCCAGTTAATCGAGCTCCCCATGAAAATAACGTAGATCAACTTCAGAAAAGGCTGGGACGGTAGCACTACTGGAAAATTGGACATTAGCCACGGACAAATCTGTGGCTAATACCCTAAAATCAGTGGCTAATACCCAATAGCCACGGATTTTTATAAATTCCGTGGCTATTGTTCCGTGGGGGAAAGTGGCATTGCAAATGTGAAAAATCCGTGGCAAATGGAAGAAATTCCGTGGCAGAAAAGTTAGCCACGGAACTATAGCCACGGAAATTCCGTGGCAATTGTTCTACCTATTGCCACGGAAAATCCGTGGCAAAAGTATATTTGCTACGGAAAAGTTCAGAAAAAATTTCCGTGGTAAACTGTATTAGCCACGGAATATTCGTGGCTATTGTTTCAACTATTGCCATGGAAATTCCGTGGTAAACATATATTCGCTACGGATGATTTCTGAAAAATTCACAGTGGCTAACCTGCATTAGCCACGGATATGCCGTGGCAAGATTGTTTTATTTGCCACGAATTCTCGGTGGCGAAAAGGTTTCCGCGACGGATATTTTCCAAATCCAAATCTGTGGCTAAAAATATTAGCCACAGACAGTCCGTGGCTAATGTGTTTATTTATTATTTTTTAAAACCAAAAATTCTAAAAATTTGTTTACAATCAAAATTCCCATATATGTACATAACAAGAAAGAAACATCGATGTACAATCAAAATTCCCATATATAAACAATATCAAAAAAATCCAATTAAAAAATTCTCATCCATCAATAAATTCCAAGAAACTATATGAATACAAACTTTCCACGTACATCAACATACCTCAATAGAAAAGTTTTCCACATACAAATACATAACAGCCCCTTGGCCCAACAAATTTACAAATAAAAATATAACTGCAAACTCGCAATCATCTGCTCAGATAACTCACACACAGCTTGCAATCATCATAACATATTCATAAAGATGTGTATTTTTCTATTAGTCAATCTGTCAGAGAACTCACACATGCATAAAGCATCCTAACAAAGATTTTCACCATCAGCGGATTAATTTAATGAAGCTAATGAACAAAAATTGGACAGACAATTGTCTCCAAAAGATGCTGAAGATCCGAAGTAATCAAAACTATCAACGGATTGGGGAGAGGAACAAGAACGCAAACAGAGAAGCAGCAACTCAATCCTTTGAGGATTCGTTGATGAGAGACTTGTGGATGTCGGGGATGATGCCACCTCCGGCTATGACCGCAGCCGTAACGCATTACCGTCAAGCCAGCCACGGGAAGTAGGACAATGCCCGCTGGAAGATTTTCTATTAAGAATAAAAACTTGTTGCTACTGCTGCTCAAACATCTTGCCTGATGGCAAATTGAAAATCGTAGGTTGAACTGAGCTTATGAAACGATTCTGTCATCATATTTCCAGGTTTTGTCAGTTCTGATATCCTTCATGCCTTGCTGAATACTCACATTCTCTCCCGTCGTTGAGCTCATTTTTGTGGCTTTACAATTGAGTGGAGGTATACAGAGACAGAAACAAACCTGAAAGGAAATATCATCTTTCAGTCTTTACTCCCAACCTACTTGATAAAAATTAGTTGATGATTATTAGTAATAACACTTACGTGGACCCAAGAAAGACGGCAAGTGTGAGATGGATGCCAAAGAGGAATATTGATGCAACAGCAGTAAGAAGCATTGCAACGGAATCCACAAGAACTTTGAAAACGGTATAATTTTGATTATGTTGTTTTACTGCATCTATGGAGCAAAGGTAGTACAAATTTTGAATCAGTTGCTTAAAATGAAAATGTTATCTATTAGGGGTTAGGCTATAGATCCCATATGGTGCTTTCTGACCTTTCTTTGCCCCCTCTAATTGTGATCTGGAGGTTCCTTGGGTGATTCTCTTAACCTTCATATCCTTGCTTGCGTTTCCAGCCAGCTCCAACACTTTAGCAGTCAAGTACTCGAGAATAGCAGCAGAGTATACCGCAGCCGTAGCTCCCACTCTACCATTTGCTGCAATCTGAGACTTCATGAGATGGTGAATACGACCAACAGAAAACTACAAACACCAATATGGGTAAAAAGGAAGAAGCAAAACAGAAAAATTATGTACACCTCCAATTAAAGCTAAAATTGATAATTGCTCGGGAATATATCACTTGTAAGCAAAAGTAAATGAATGTGTAACTAGAAATAATGACTCAGCATCTGGGCAAATGCATACAAATGTATGGATGACAGTATAAATTTTGTAACTTGCAACAACAAAAGGAGATGAATTAATCTCCATGCGTCAATCGTCAGTTAAGGTGAACGACGATGCAACAATATATGGTCACCTAAGTAACCAAGTTGTCAAAATGCTAGCAAAATGCCAATTTTATTTGGACACCCAAATGATGTACTTTCAACATGATATTGAGTATCAATTACTATGAGACCGTAAGGCACCTGCAACTGTATACAATACCACATGAACTTAAAAGATATACACATGGACTTACAATAAAAATTAGATACCATTTAGAAATAGTACATTGTTATAAACTTACAATTCTAAAAAGGGCTTATACTGTAATAACAAATAATCAGGGTCTGCTACATGAATCCCTTTCATCCGATCAGGAGATCTGTTAAGCACAAAGTTAATAATAGACATAACGTTTAAAATTTTCTATTCTTCAATCAAAGTTTGTTAAGGTCAACTTTTCCTCAACCATCACTGGTTTCTGTGCACACATCCAAACCAACATATCTGTCCCCAAATGGAACCAAAACATGTCCAAAATATCAGCTAACTTATAATGGCAACATAAACTTGCATATAATATAAAAATTCTCTCTTTACAGGATTTTGTGTACAACTATATCCCAACCCAAACTTATATTAGCAACAATATTAATGGTGCTGAAATATTCCCCACAATGATTCATGATTACTGGCTCTTGCTTGATACGACGGTTCTCAAAGTAGAATGTCATCGATGCTTCCTCATTAAGATGACACGTTGATAATAGGTTAGAAAAAGGTACAATAATGTATTGGATGATGGATATGATGAAGAAGCATTTCTTGAAGAGAAGATTAACTTGCAACCAACAGAAGTTGAGCCACGACAATCGATACCAAAATTCTGATACTTCTGATACATATGGTTCAACACTTCCAATGCACTGGACATCGACACAAAAAGCTACCGATACTGAGACCAAAAGAAAGAAATGGAGATTTCAACCCTTGAATTTATTATATGCATTTTTTATCTATTCATGTTAATAATACTAGACACCTAAAAAACTTAATTTTTAACATGTGTAAATAAGGAAGATCTTATTAATTCAGTATGGAATCAATTATGCTCACAAAGAATCAAATATATGTAAATACAACGTTATATTAATTAGAGAAAGCAGTATATAATTAATCTCAATTGATGGGTTTCACATTACTTAACTCTTACCTATTTTAGGTGGACGTAATAAAACGACAAAGAAACCTAATGCAAGATGAATCAAAACCTAACAAAATTTCAAAATCATAAAATTTGAAAACCACAAAACTCATGCAGGTCACTGCATATGATACTTGGTTTATTCCATATTCCATATAAGTTGAATTTGATTCCAGCACAAGACCAAAGAATGCAAATGACTCAAGACATTTCCTGCCATATTTTGGTCACAAGAAGAGACAAAGTAAAGATTAAGGAACACATGTCTGTCATTTTCTATATCATCTCTGTTTCTCATCTATTTCATAGTTTCCTCGCACGCTTCTTTATAACAAGAGAACCAATAAGGCACGAAGTTCAAACCTGTGGCTTAACCTCCACAATCTGGGAACCGCTTTTCACAGAAACTGGCTAGTTGGCGAGCACGCTCTCAAGGTGATTAAGAAGCTCATTTGCTTGGCAGGAACCAAAGTCAAGATCAGAGTCCTAGAGTCCTCATAGCACCAGATTAGGTGTGCCATGCACCTCCAGCTGCTTCCTCCATAGCGCCACGCACCTCCAGCGATCATTCAGTCGTCTCTCAAGATGCATTTTCTGCTGAGTAATAAAACAATATAGTAAGCAGCAATTAAATGCACTGCTGGCTAATTGCAATGAAAAGTGAAGCTGCATACAGTCTGCTTGCAGAAATAAGGGAGAATAATAGAAATATCAGTACTTTGAAGGGTTCGAAATGTGGGGAAATACATCCTAATATTGTCTTGGCTGACATATGTATTCGCACAGAAGATTTATATTTAGGATGAGTATGAAGAAAAAAGAAAAAAAATCTTACAGAATCGCTGAAAAGATTTATATTTAGGAATCACTGAAAAAATCTTACGGAAAAAAGAAAAAAGATTTATATTTAGGATGAGGATGAGGATGAGTATGAAGATTTATACTTAGGATTCAGGAATATTAAGCAGAGATTAAAAAACACCATAAAATAAATGATGGGACTTCAATACTTTGAGAAGATTAATACCAACTTAAGATGCTGAAAAGATTCAGAAGCTCCTAAAATCTCTTCCTTCATTCTCTTCACGGAATCGCTGCATATAAGTAAAGCTTCATGTAAGTTTCCAGTTATTCTAGTTAGCAAAAACTTTTGTTCCAGTTATTCAATGAGTGTGGCATTGCCTTTGCCAACAATTTCACTAAAAAATTCAAATAGAATATATACCCAAAAAGAGGGCAGCATACCTTTCCAGTGATCAAAAGCTTTGCTCCCCTCAAAATAATGAAATTAAAGAAAAATCATTGTCACTGTTTCTTTTCATCCTTTGCTTACTTATGAGTCACATTCAAGCATGTTTGATATATTTTAGGTCGTATATAAGTAAAAGAGATGAACTTGCACTATTAATCAGTTAGTTAGATTCCATACTTACGATGTGAGGCATCATAGATTTTAGCTAGGACCAAAAATACCTACTTTGAACTATTAAGTATAAGTAACGCAAGATAAAAGAAATTTAATCTCTCTTAACTTTTTGTACACTGTTAGCTTGGAGCTTGGTTGGTTTCGCTAATGACTTGTTTGGCATGCAAGTTCAATTAGAGAGAAGGATTGGGCTCTGTTGATTTCTATATGAAACTAAAAGAATAACAGAAGTTGGGTTTGAATCATCCAACATATTCACTAAGAAAGTGTAATTAAGTGATGTCGATGATGAGGACTGCTAATTAAGCTCACGTACTAAGATAAATGCCAATACGACGAATATGCATACAATTTTCATTCATAGAAAGCTTGCATCATAATTATATATTAAATCATGATTGATGTGTTAATCACATGATCTTCTGCAGTACCCAAAAGCTAGTTGCCATGCTGACATATAATATACTTACTCTTTCTCAAAAGGAAATGAAATGCAACATGGCTATCTAAAAATCATCATACATCAATTGTGCCGAAAAATAAACTCGTTTTCATTTCTCTAAATATAGCCATCTTTAGACGAACAAGATAAAAACAATTACGGCCTTGCAAATTTAGACAATAACTATAAGGTTCTAGAAATTCGAATAGCAGATGGAGAATACCAATTTCTCCTCAAAACTAGTACACACTGTCTACTGGATTAGCACACACAAGTTACAAAAGAGTTATTACGAAAACCATGTAGCTTGTCATTTAACAAAGAAATCACCAAAAAAGCAAAGCACTTCAAGTATCAAAACTTGAAAGTTTTTGTACCGTCTTGTAACTTAGCCTTTAGTTGCAATGTCTGCAGATGCAGTCTCAAATCATTATTCTAAAATGTCAAAACAAATCTGCACTTCTGCAAATGAAATTTTTTTAAACGCTCAATATCCAGTAATGCATTTCCACAACAAAGAATGTCAATATACAAGCAACATAATCATGTAAAAAGAGAGACATGAGCATAAGCCACTTACTACTTAACAAGGACAGTTAAATCCTATTTGATTGAAGTGTTGTGATCAAGTAGGGAGTAGTAAAATCAATAAACAATGGTCACTTCTGGTTCCGGTAGTAAAGTAATTAGTGCATAAACTTCATCTGGATCAGGTTCAGCCTACAACATTGAGATAAACTAATGATTAGGTCCAGCAACTCAATATGCCTTAATTTGTACCAAATGAACAAAAAACAGAAAGAAAAAAAATGGGAGGAGGGGCGCCACCCCCTCCTCCTCCTCCTCCCCCCTCCTCAGATTGAGGAGGATAGAAGAGGAGGATGGGGCAGTGCCCCCTCCTCTTCTTAAAATAGAGTGCATCGAGATATTTCTGCTTCCAGATCTCGAAGAAAATGTTCATTGAGTATCGGTTATCATCGACCTTGGTTAATCCCGACAGGCACCTCTCCACATCCTCCCACTCCCCGGTGAGCACCACCTACTTGAAGTGATTCATGTTGAAGAAAAAGCCCGATTCTTGCTCCAATCTTTCGACAATCCGAAAAAGTTAAGGGAGAGCCAAATTCTATGCAAATAGAAAAGAAAAGCCTAGTGCTTTCGAGAACAGAAATAGATTCCTTACTTGTGAACCGTCTCCTTGAACTTCTCATCTTCCAAGAACTGGCGTATGTGGAACACAAGCTCTTTGCTGAGAGGCGACATGGCTGCCGGAAGATCACCCGGCCGCCGGATCTCGGATCGGCCGGTGTCGAATCGGATTGGGAATCATGCGAATCGGATTCTGACCTGATAAGGCCACTGTCTGAGATGCAAAATGGCGGATGAAAGAGGAAAAATAGATGGGAGAAGGGGGCGTCGCCCCTCCTCCACTAGTGTTGTCGGCAGCTGGAAACGAGAGAGAGAGAGAGAGAGAGAGAGAGAGAGTTGCCGGCAGCCGGAAACGCGAGAGAGAGAGAGAGACCGCAAACCCTAACACAGAGAGAGAGAGAGGGCAAAGGGGAGATATCGGGAGGGAGACAGAGGGGGTAACATTATTGGGAGGGGGAAAATGCCCGCGTTCGCCCGCCCTCGATTTCGGCGAAAATTTTTGGCCAATCTGTCACTGACTAGCCCATTCATCTACCACGGACAGTTCATGACAGATGCATCCCCTTGGCAAAAACCATCTGTCACGAAAATATCCGTGACAAATGATGCTTATCTGCAACGGATATGGTCTGTGGCAGATGTTTCGTGGCTGTTAGTCCTAACAGCCACGGAACAACTGCCACAGATTTATCCGTGGTAGTTATTCCAACAACAGCCATAGATTAAATCTGTGGCTGTTGTTCTGTGGCTGATGCGCAGTTTTCTACTAGTGTAGAGATGAGGAGCCGTACTTGGGAAGCAAACACGACTTCAGAATCAAATTCAGGACCCATGCATTAGGCTTGAAGGATTTGGAGGGAACGCCAATCATGGCGGGAGGAATCTGATGGAAAATCTCAGAAAGGATGGTCTGATCAAGGGAAGAAATATCATCAACAGAAATGTCTGAGGGGAGGAGGCCAGACGAGGAGATACCCAAAATCTCTCCTAAGATTTCTACTGTGAGGACTATAGGAGTCCCCAAAACAGTCGTCTCAACAGAGTGGGTCGCATCGTACTGACCCCGGATCCTATTGGCATAGAATAGTTTTACTAAACGAGGGTAGGGGTGAGGATTCGCCTTAGGATCATATCGAAGGTAATCGATAAGACCCGAAGACGACAGAAGATCAGCTAGCCCTATGAAGTCACTAATCTGGACGAAATGCTCCAGAAGCAGTGGGCAATGTTCGATACGGTTGTAAGTCGCGAGACACAAAGGATCGTCGCGACACAACGAGATATCGACACCGCCTACCGGCATCGGAGCCTTTCCCTTAGGCTTACGGGTAGACGTACGAGGTCGGGAGCTAGACTCAGGATGGGTAGGAGGAGTGGGTTCCCTATGAGTCTCAGGCTCGGGTCTATACTCGGAATCGGAATCCGAAGCACCGGGTGGAGTGGGAGCACGAAAAATTACTGGCTTGGGCTTGGGCTGAGATCGGGCACGGGGTTTCGCAGTCGCCGTCCTCTTATGCTTAAGAGGAGGCGAAGACGAAGAGGGTTGGGTGGTTTTCGAATGACTTCTAGGAGGGGTTCGCGTAGGTTGATCGGGAACCGTAGGGGTAGGTTCTACGGTCATCGGCGAGGGGCTAGATGGAGTGATCGGGATACGTGTGCGAGCCATATTCGCGGCACGACACGACGCAAGAGATCGGAAAAACCCTAGATAGCCGGAACCCTAGCAAACCCTATGAATCAAAATTCGGAACCCTAGCCCTAGAAAATCTAACCCTAGAGAGCAAATCCGAACCCTAGGAAGCTAGGAGAGGGTGGAGAACAAACCCTAGGGGAGATTGGCCGGAGAGATGGCCGGAGACGACGACGGAGGGAGTGGAAGTCGAAGGGGTCGGGAGTTCTTGGCTGGAGATGGAACGATTCGATCGATTAGAAAAGAAAATAGTCGATTAGATGCGATTTAAGTCGGTCAGGAGCACAAAAGACGCTACTGTCCCGTCACAACTAGTCGGTCACAGTTCAAGCACTGACCGACTAGATCACTATCTAGTCGGTCGGTCAATGAGCTTGAACCGACTAGTTGCAAACAGTAACTGAAGCCAAATTTCCTGACAAGATTTAGTCGGTCTAAGTTCATTCACTGACCGACTAGAACTGAATCTAGTCGGTCGGCCAATGAACTTGGACCGACTAAGAGAGTTCAAAAATTGAAAAACTATGAAATTTGATTTCTCTCCTAATCACACTTGGATGAAACATCAAAATACTCTCATTAATCATTATACTACCCCATTAAACATCGAAAATCTGAAATTTGACGATTACGCACAAATCGAGCGAAAATTCCGAAAATTCAACAAAAATCCAGAAAATTTCAATACTTCAAGCATGAGCAAATATAACGAATAGAATAGAATGCAAGAATATTGAGTAAAAATGAATCCTATATCTCGGATTCGCCCATAATCCCCAATTCTCGACGCAACCGTACAAAGGAGTCCTCCTTTAGGGGTTTCATGAAAATATCGGCGATTTGCTTCTGGGTTTCAACGTACACTAATATGATGTCCTTTTTAGCAACATGATCATCTAAGAAATGGTGTCGGACATCTATGTGTTTCGAACGGGAATGGTGTACCGGGTTCTTGGAAAGACATATTGCACTTTGGTTGTCCACCATGATAGGTCAAGTATCACAGTTTATACCAAAGTCTTTAAGTGTGTGTCTCATCCAAAGAACTTGAGCACACGCGGCACCGGCGGCAATGTATTCCGCCTCGGTGGTTGAAAGTGATACGGAATTTTACTTCTTGGAAAACCAAGAGACAAGGGAATTTCCTATAAAATGGCAAGTGCCACTAGTACTTTTCCTGTCGGATTTGCATCCCGCATAATCGGCATCACTATATGAGATTAACTCATACGTGCTAGATTTTGGATAACGTAATCCAAAATCAAGTGTATAACTTAGATAACGGAAAATACGTTTTACCGCTACTAAGTGAGACTCCTTAGGTTGAGACTGATAACGAGCACATACGCATATGACAAACATAATATCGGGCCTACTTGCGGTAAGATAAAGTAAACTACCTATCATACCTCGATATAGACGAATGTCTACATCCTTACCGCCCGTATCCTTATCAAGATGCGTAGTTGTGCTCATCGGAGTCTTTTTCCCAGAGGCATTCTCCATTCCAAATCGCTTTAGCAACGCCACCGTGTACTTTGTTTGGTGGATGAAGATTGCATCGTCCATTTGGCGAATTTGGAGACCTAAGAAATATTTGAGCTCACCCATGTGGCTCATCTCAAATTGATCCTTCATCACATTAGAAAACTCTTCACAAAGAGCAAAGTTAGTAGCAACGAAAATGATATCATCAACATATATTTGAACTAAAATTATATCATTATTCGAATGCTTAATAAAAAGTGTAGAATCGGCTTCTCCCATTTTAAAATTCAAATCCAAAAGAAAATTCTTTAGGCGATCATACCAAGCTCGAGGAGCTTGTCTCAAGCCGTAAAGCACTTTCTTTAGTTTAAAAACATGATTTGGAAATTTTTCATTAATAAAACCCGGAGGTTGAGAAACGTAAACTTCCTCAACAACATCTCCATTTAAAAATGCACTTTTAACATCCATTTGAAATAATTTAAAATCCTTATGGCATGCAAAAGACAATAATAATCTAATTGATTCTAATCTAGCTACCAGAGCGAAGGATTCTTCGAAATCAATACCTTCCTCTTGACGGTAGCCTTGAGCAACAAACCGAGCTTTGTTCCGGACGACGACTTGGTTTTCGTCGGTTTTGTTCTTGAAGATCCACTTTGTCCCTATGACGGTGTGGTTCTTCGATGGCAATGGAACAAGCTCCCAAACTTCATTCCTCTCGAATTGAATGAGTTCCTCCTCCATGGCTAAGATCTAAGCGCTATCTTCGCATGCTTCATTAACATTCTTTGGCTCTATCGAGGAGGCAAAGGCACAATGAGCGAAGTAGTTCACTTGCGATCTTGTCTTGACACTATCATGGATATTTCCGATGACTTGCTCATGAGGATGGTCACGAACGGTATGAAGCCGTTTGGGAATACCTTGATCACTAGGAACATTCTCAACAACTTCATTAGACGGGTTAGTCTCAATAGAATCAATAGAATCATTAGAGTTAGAATTACCAATTGAATCACATAAGACATCCATAGAGTCATCATCATTAGTAATTCTAGTTGGAACAAATCCTTCATTACATGACACATGAAGCGATTCCTCGATCGTTGAGGTTCGTTTGTTGAATATCCGGTAGGCTTTGCTACGCGAAGAATATCCAACAAAAATCCCCTCATCGGATCTTGGATCGAATTTGTCCAAACTACCATACGTGTTCTTAATAAAACATTTTGAACCAAAAACACGAAAATGTTTAACTTGAGGCAACCTACCAAACAACAATTCATAACAAGTTTGTTTAGTGCCAGGCCTCAAAAGTATTCTATTAAACACATAGCAAGCGGTGTGTACCGCTTCCGCCCAAAATTGATGGCCAAGTTGGCTATCATCAAGCATAGTGCGAGCACACTCCACTAGCGTCCTATTCTTTCTCTCAACAACACCATTTTGAGGAGGTGCGCGAGGGAATGAAAAGGTGTGTGTAATACCAACTTCATCACAAAATGTCTCAAAAGACTCATTCTCAAATTCACCTCCATGATCACTACGAATAGTGACAATGGTGGTTCCTAAGAGATTTTGTACTTTCTTAACAAAAATTGTGAAGTTTTCAAAAGCTTCATTTTTATTACACAATGAAAATACCCAAGTAAACCTAGAAAAGTCATCAACGATGACAAGTCCATATCTAGCATTACCTAATGAAGCAACTCTAGTTGGCCCAAATAAATCTAGATGTAATAGCTCTAGAGGCCGCTTAGAAGAAATGCTTTTCTTAGGTTTAAATGAATATTTTGGAAGCTTGCCTCGTTGACACGAGTCATAAAAGCTTTTCTTTTGAAAGACAAGCTTAGGGAAGCCTATAATAGAATTTAACTTGGAAAGCTTAAAAAGTGTTCCAAATTTCACATGACCAAAACGTCGATGCCATAAGTGTTGTTCACTTGTGTTGGCAATAAGACATTGTTCATGTGATCTTGGAAGTTCTATGATATATATATCCTTATGGCGTGTGCCGGAAATTAATAATTCATTATTATCTTTTCTTAAAATATGGCACATTCCTTTCGCAAAGTTCACTTTGTAACCTTTGTCACAAAGTTGACTTATTGAAATGAGATTGTGGTTTAATCCTTTAACAAGGTAAACATCACATATAATGGGTTTAGAAGGATTACCCACTTTACCAACACCTATGATGGTTCCGCTCTCGTTGCCTCCAAATACGACGCGGTTTCCATTTGCAATGGGAACCACTCCGGAGAGCAATTGAGCGTCACCTGTCATGTGTTTTGAACACCTGCTATCGAGTATCCAATTCCCCTTGGAGCTAAATTTAAATTTGTTGTTCCTTTTCTTTTTCTTTTCCTTGAGTACCTAAAGATAGAAAATTTCATATCATGGTACCCAAGGTCATTGGGTCCAAAAGATTAGACCTTTGGAAGCCAAGTCCAATTGGACTTAGACTTCCCCACATAATTTCTACTATGCACAACATCCGAAAAATAAGCATTCATGTAAACTTGTTTTTCATCCATGCTTGTGTCCTTTGGGCTCCAAATAGTGAAAATCTTGGGAGCCCTCATCCTATTGGGTGCTTGCATGCGACGTTGATTTCTACGTGATGCATGTTGTGGATAGGCATAAGGAACATGATGGAATGGTGCATGTGGATAGTTATTCATACGATGATGTGGGTGAACATATGCATGTGTGGGAACACGTGCGTGAGGGTGTCTCACATGGTGTGCACGTGCCCGTGAATGTGTTACATAAAAATCATCATATGTGTGAGCCGGTGGAGTAGGACGTGTGTTCCTACGTGGCATAGTATTGGTGTACATATAAGCATGCCCCTTCTTTGGAGGTCCACCCAAAGGGGGTTTCTTTCCGAAAGAGGGTGTGGACGAGGTGGAAGCACCATTGGTAGAAGAACTACCAATAGAGTGTTTGCTACCACTCGTTGAGTCACCGGAAGTTGGCCTAACAAAAGTAGTGGCCGATTTGGATGAACTTCCCATCGTATACCCCAAGCCAATGTGGTGATTGGCCAGAAGTAAGTCACTTAGGATTTTATCCAAATGGTCCTTACCCTTAATGAATTTATTAATTCGTCCTAATGTGTTCTCATATTTCTCGGTGAGAGAACGCATAGAAGTATCCAAATTGGATATTTGCGATGTGAGCACATAAACACGAGATTTAAGACTCTCATTCTCAATACTCAAAGTCGAGTTTTGAGAAGTCAAATCCGCTATCTTGTGCTCCTCCGGATCTTCAATGCTAACATGTTCAAGTTGAGTCTTGAGATTAACAATCTCATTCCTCAACCCTTCAACAACGGTGTCGTTGTTGGTGATGATAGTTTTAGGCGAGGTTTGAATGCTAGCTAGGTCATCTTTTACTTTAGTATACCTATTTACCAATTTAGTATACTTAGACCATAATTGAGAATTAGCATTCCTAAGGTCATCCATAGTTACCTCATCGCCTTCGTTGTCGCTATCATCGGAAGAGGAAGATCCTTGATCATTCTCCTTTCTTGCCATGAAGCACATGTGTGCTTGCTCCACTTGCTCATCGTCCGACTCTCCGCTTGAGGAATCCTCGGAGTCGGTGAATGTTGCCCCGACAAGCCCCTTTTTGTTCCCTTTCTTGTACTTCTTGGACTTGTCGTACTTTGGCGCCTTCCACTTCTTATTTTGCTTGTTTAGAGGACACTCCGCTTTCATGTGTCCTGGCTTATTGCACTTGAAACACAAAGGAGAGGAGGAGGCGTTAGAAGAACCAAATTTAGCTTTGTTCTTATAGTTACCTTTTCGGAAGAAACGGTTGAACTTCTTTTCCATGAGTGCCATGGACTCCAAGTCCAACTCGTTTTCCGAGTCTTCATCATCGGTTGATGTGGATGTGGATGGAGCGACCTTGAAAGCAATAGCCTTCTTCTTTGGCTCGTCTTGCTTTAGGTAGG
Organism: Scilla litardierei; assembly: GCA_030789695.1. Lineage (NCBI taxonomy): Eukaryota > Viridiplantae > Streptophyta > Magnoliopsida > Asparagales > Asparagaceae > Scilla > Scilla litardierei. The sequence goes on from CM061131.1 coordinate 125,487,500, forward strand.
ACTTCATCTTTTCCTGCAATTTTAACTTGCTATCCTTGCGTACCTCGTATGACATTAAAGTACCCATTAGTTGAACTACGGTGTACTTATTCATATCATTACCGTCCTTGATGGCGAAGGTACGCTTTTCCCAACTCGAAGGAAGTCCTTCGATAAGCTTCGAACATTTCTCCTTTTGGGTGTAGGATTTGCCGAGAGCCTCTAACTCGTTTATGATGTCGACGAAGCGAGCATAATACTCCTTCATCTTCTCACCCTGTTGCATATGAAACATTTCGTAATCTTTGTTAACAACGAGTTTAGAGTCTCTTACCCTACTCGTCCCTTCATGTAGTATGAGGAGGGAGTTCCATATTTGATATGCACTCTTACATGTGCATATCTTATTGAAGTCCTCGGGCTCCAATGCGCATTGCAAGGCATTCATTGCCTTGGCATTGCTTACCTCCGCGGCGACCTCCGCGGGAGTCCATTTCTCGAAATCTTCTTCGGTGGGCTCGACGTATTCCTTCATCGTGGTCCTCCATAGAGATGCACTCCGGAGGAAAGTTTCCATCCGGCATTTCCAGTACCCGTAGTTAGTACCGTTGAAGAATGGAGGCCTCGTCGGGGAATGTCCTTCCATCACCGAAGACGCTCCTTCACGGTTCTTGAAGGTGCTATAGTCGGAAGGTGGACGAACGGTCTTGTTGTCGTTGGCAGACATAGCTATAGACTTGGCTCTGATACCAAATGTAATGCCCTGCTAAGCTACTGCACAAGTACTAGAGGGGAATGAATAGTACTTTAAAATAATTAAGAGGCTAATTCCTAATTACTTGCAAACTCTACCAAACAATGCGGAAAATGCGGAAATGTAAATGTTAGACAACAAAGAAACAATCGCAAACAACGATATTACTGGGTTCGGATCCACCCAAGTCTCCCCGACTTGTTCCCGGTGATCCTACGTCCCAACCACCCGGATCCCCTCCGGATACTTGAGTTAGAAACCCTAACTCAAGATTTCCACTATGAAATACTTGTGAAAAACCTTCACAAGTCAAATCATACACAAAGTAATTTGTGACTCCCACAACCCGGGATCACAACCACACTCTCACAACCGAGAGTGAAACTTACAATATGAAAGTAAATGAAATAAGAAACTTCTTACCGACAAAATACCTATGCCTTGAGTAATGCTTACGAATTAGGGCAAGGATGATTTTGAGGAAGAAGAAGTGGCACCAAACCCTAGCTCCAAGATGTAGATCAGCGATGGAGAGCTATGGGGATGTTGGTGACCTAGAATCAAGCACTTGGCTTGGAAGGCTTCACACTCAATGAATCTCTCTTTGGAAGTAAGAGTGAGGAGAGATTATTGATTGGAATGAAAGAGCTTTGAATGAGCTTGGAATGATTTCTCTTGATCTCTAAACTTGCAATAATATCAGCCTTGACTGCAATGAATGCAGCCCAACAAGTATTTATAGGATAAAGGAGAGAGAGAAAGAAAAACGTTTCAATTAATGCTCCAACGGCTCTTTTCTGAACCCAACTAGTCGGTCAAAGAACAACCACCGACCGACTAGTTCATCAACTAGTCGGTCGGTCATTTAACATAGACCGACTAATGGAAGAACAGCCAAAAGATTGAAGCACAGACAAAAGGAATTAGTCGGTTCAAGAAGAGTAGCTGACCGACTAGTTTCACAACTAGTCGGTCGGTTACTCAACTGAGACCGACTAACAGATAAAACTGAAGTCTGAGCACAAATTGACTTAGTCGGTCCAAGAACAAATGTTGACCGACTAATTCACCAACTAGTCGGTCGCCAAATGAGCATAGACCGACTAACGATAAACAGTAAGTTAGGTGAAAAATGGCATGTACAGTAAAGCTAAACTAGTCGGTCCAAGAAGGAAAGTTGACCGACTAGTTCATCAACTAGTCGGTCGCCAAATGAGCATAGACCGACTAATGATAAACAGTAGCTCAGGCTCAAATGTGCATGTACAGGGAAAGCTCAACTAGTCGGTCACAGAAGCATCACTGACCGACTAGTTCACAAACAAGTCGGTCGGTGAGTCAACTTAGACCGACTAACTGTAAACAGTAAAGAGCTTGGAAATGACTGACAAAAACTAGTCGGTCCAAGAAGCTTTGCCGACCGACTAGATCACCATCTAGTCGGTCAATTCTTCTTCTTGAACCAACTAACATGCACAAGAAGTCGCGAATCGAAGCGCGAAGCTTCGGGAAAGATTGTATGGACTTCTGCTAAGATCCTAGAGCTAAGATATGAGCGTTATGAAGATTTAAACCGTAGGACCTACTCAAGGCTTAACATTCTACGAAAGAACCTTAAAGACTATAAATAAAACTTGACGATATCGTCTTCAAAAGCTTCAATCGAATCTTCATGACTTCTAAATTGGTCCATAAGCTTCAACGAAGCTTTAGGCATACGATCACGTGCTTTGAGAAGTCTTGAGACGTCGTAATTGATATTCATATGAATTTGGCGACGATCTCCATAACTGCGCTCACAAAGTGTTAGTTCACGATATATTTATGTTTGTTCATCATCCAAAACCAAATCCGGGGAGTCCAATATCCAACAGCTTTCACTCGCGTGTGCCTCTCTCAAAACAATGTGAGCTTTACTCCCAAGCGCAGGAGATCGTGCAAGTAGTATCTGGAGAGTCCAGAGTCGAATCCTCGGGACAAGTCGACCTGAGATAACACGAATTCAACTAATCAAATAAAATATACGGTTAAGAAAAACGACCACCTTTGTGAAGGTGAAAAATAGTGTACGGATTTGTAGCAAAGAAAGTGGTTCCTAAAAGTATTACGGTATCACGAAAGTTTGGTATTCGATGAGACAAGTATGCTACGGTTGTGAATTCATTAGGAGTTTATAGTCACTGAAATTTCACGTCTTTTAATGTCACACAACGCTTCACCCGGTCAAGGCGTGAAGGCGTCGGAAGATAAATCGATGAAAACTAGTCAAAATAGCCTTAAACGTATTACTAGCAATGTTGATTTCATTAAACAATAATCGCAGCGATAAGTTCAGATTAGAGAACACAAATTAGCTAGCCTTATCAGGGCCTAGCCATAGGGCACATCAACAATATCGATACTAAGCAAATACCCATCAAATACGTTGTAGAAATCGACAAAACTAGCAATTTTGACATGATAGTAGGGCTAAAGACATGAAATTTAGCAACTACATACTCCTAACTACATCACAACCATAGCACAAAGAGATTAGCCACGCATGGTGCAATAAAAATCAGTTTTGATAGCAAAATACATCGTTTAGATAGCAAAATACAAAGAAATACACCAAATACGGGGTATAAGTTCAAGAAATTATCACCAAATCTCCTCCTTAGAACCCAAAACTCTCTGATAATAGGAAGAACAGCCTCTGGAAATTTTCAGAATTTTCTCCTGGAGAAATACGCACAGTAGCCGCTCCAAAAGTCCCAAAATACGCCAGAATACCCCAAAAACCCTAAAATACGCTTATATATTAGCATTGCGGGTTTTGGAGAGCTTAACGGGTCTAAACCCGCACCCGAACTGCCAAAACCCGATCCGCGAATCCGCTAGTTGATCGCGACCGTTGATAAAAGGCGGGATCGAACGTGGGAAGGCCACGTGTGCTTTGAAAATCGCACGCGCCTGCATCCGCTATCGACTCCGTTATTCGCTCGGGGTTGAATCTCCGCCGTCCGCTCGAACGATCGAACGGTTTAGGCGTCGCCACGTCGCCCGAATGCCGCGCTCTTCGACTTTCGATCGGGACGATACACGGCCGTTGGATCGTCGAGGAGCGGTCTTGATGCTGCCACGTCGCCCCCAGCGATTTCGAGCGGATCGCGTTCGTGGCCGTTCGATCTCGATCGAACGGCCATATACAAGCCTCAGTCTCCCGCTTCTTCGCATGTATCCTGGCCGTCGGATTGGCATCCGACGGCTAATAATTTGCCGCGTCGTCTGTGTGACAGATGCCGTTGGATGCGATCGGGATAGCGCGGATGGCCGCCACGTCACACGCCAAGATTCGTGCGCCTATTTTCTTTTTATTTCTTCTTTTAAATTGTATTCTGCATTCAAAAATTCATAGTAATTAGCACAGATCTCAGAAAAATACAAATAAATATTCGTTGGAATCGTGAGATCGAGACGGTGCTAAGAAAAATATAAAAATGCAGAAATACTCAATATAATTCGTGTTTTGTGCACAAATAGTGTGATTTCTCTAATAAATAATGGTGTACAAAATACGCACAGAATAGAGAGCAATTAAGTATTATATAGGCACATCAAAGGACTAATTAGGGGGTTAAATACGCAATATTCAACCCAAATCACACCCCCCAACTAGCATTTTGCTAGTCTCTAGCAAAATGAGCGAAATACGATACCAAATATACACCTAGATCACCTTATCAGGTCTCAAATCATTCATCACCATACTACAAAGACGAAAGAAAATGTCCACACACTAGTGCCAAGATTTCATGCTCACTATATAATGGTACTCATGGGTTTACAATGAAAAGCAAGTATCTCTAAAATGGTCATTAAATCAACTTAACTCCACTTTACATTACTGCATAGCGAATGGTATGCAAAATCAATGGCTCACACCTTTCAATCAAAGTATATAACTTGGAGCGTAGATGTATCATGCAAAGCAAGCAAAAATAGATTGGCATCAAGACATACACACGTCAATTTTCATTCATAGGAAGTCACACCATATCTTGTGCTATCTTTAAGCTTTGGAAGTTCTCTTGCCTTGCTAATGATGCACACTTTTTCTTGCTCTTATTTTCTCATTTTATTGGTTCTGCGTAACGCGCATCAAGCAACATTTGCAGAAAAAATGTATAACTTGGATCGCTCCATCAAATGATTGAGGTTCCAGTCAATGGCTCCCAAATCAGACGATAATAGGGCATTAGGCCAAGAAGGACCCCTCGGACTGTACTAATCGAGCCAACCAAGTTATTTCTTTAATGACACATTTATTCGTCCATTCATTTTTCTTCATTCATCTAATTTCATTCTTTCTTTTGTGCGTACATAAATAACTTGGCAAGATAGCTTCCTTTTCTTTATTCTTTCACAAGAATGGGTTATCCTAATCATTTCAAAAGACAGTGTAGACTTTCACCCAACATTACACAAAGCATGCAAATAGCACTGAATATGAGATAAAAAGTATTGCTCCAGTCATTTTGTGATGGTGTGTTCCATTGAAAACATACGACTTGCTAATTCATAATTTCAAGTTTCATTAAGTCATCATTCAATCCTACCATAGAGATATATCAAAAGAGATTCACCATGAGTGCTAGCATTCATATCGAATGAGAGTGAAATATTTAACAATAGCGGTGGATGAAAATAAATCATATGCAAAGTGGTGAATGGATTTCGAGAATTTTCATCACATGAGGTTCATTTCTAGGTGTAATAAGCATTGGTGATAAATCTTGACTCAACCCCATTTTTTTTTTTAAAAAAAAAATTTTGAAAAGGGAACTACTAAAAAAATAATAAAATAAAAATAAAAATAAAAATAAAATAAAAATCCTAAAAGTTTATACCCTCCCCCCAACTTAAGATAAGCATTGTCCTCAATGTTAAGGAGAGAGAATCATGGAAAGAACACACCTGATTAGTGACCACCCGAAGGTGGATCTGTGAGATCAATGGTGGTATCCTCTCTGGCCCAAAGCTCTTGAAAATGTTTCAGACGTTGTCCGTTGACTTTGAATTCATGGCCATCCTTTTCATTCACTAAGACCACTGCTCCATGTGAAAAGACTTCTTTGACAAAGTATGGTCCCGTCCATTTTGAGCGCAGCTTTCCTGGAAATATATGGAGTCTTGAATTGTACAGCAGAACCTTGTCTCCAACTTTGAATTCCTTTCGTAGGATCATCTTGTCGTGCACAGCTTTCATCCTTTCTTTTGCGAGCTTTGCATTTTCATATGCCTCACGTCGTATCTCATCAAGCTCCATGATCTGCAATTTACGAGAAACATTTGATGAGTCATCAAGCAAATTAAGTGTTTTAATTGCCCAAAAAGATTTATGCTCTAATTCAACAGGAAGATGGCAATTTTTTCCATAAACCAAACGAAACGGTGACATCCCTAAGATAGTCTTGTATGCTGTCATGTAGGCCCATAGAGCTTCAGGCAAGCGAAGACTCCAATCTTTGCGTGTTGGATTCACTGTTTTCTGAAGAATGTTCTTGATTTCCTTGTTCGCCAATTCCGCTTGCCCATTTGTTTGAGGATGGTACGGTGTTGAAACTTTTTGTGTCACCCCAAATTTCTTCATTAGATTTGCAAAGAGCCTATTGCAGAAATGAGAACCTCCATCACTGATAATGGCCTTTGGCACTCCAAAGCGTGAGAAGATGTTCTCTTTCAAAAATTTCAGCACAATGGAAGCGTCATTGGTCCTGCAAGGAATAGCTTCCACCCATTTAGAGACATAATCAATGGCAACCAATACAAATATATATCCAAAAGATGGTGGAAAAGGCCCCATGAAATCAATACCCCAACAATCAAATAATTCTATTTCTAGCATGGGATTCAAGGGCATCATGTTTCTTTTTGTAATTCCCCCCAACTGTTGACAACGCACACATGATTTACAATAAGCATATGCATCTTTAAACATATTAGGCCAATAAAAACCACTCTGTAAAATTTTTGCAACAGTCTTATGAGCTGAAAAGTGCCCCCCACATACCCCATCATGGCAAAAATGTAAAACACTATCAAACTCATGGTCGGGTACACATCTCCTTACAATTTGGTCTCCACAGTATTTAAAAAGATAAGGATCATCAAAATAGAACGATTTTACCTCATGCTTGAAGCGTTTGAAATCTAAAGAAGACCAATGTGGAGGGGTTCTACCTGTTACCAAATAATTAGCTATATCTGCATACCATGGTAGGGTAGAAATGGCGAAAAGCTGCTCATCTGGGAAGGAATCTCGCAATGGAATGGTAGGCGACTCTGTTCCCACCGTCAATCTAGAAAGGTGATCTGCAACATTGTTCTCAACTCCTTTTTTATCCTTGATCTGAATATTGAATTCCTGCAAAAGGAGAATCCATCGTATAAGTCTAGGTTTCGCATCCTTTTTAGATAAAAGATATTTAAGTAAAGAATGATCTGTAAAGATGAGAATATGAGAGCCCAATATATAGCTTCTGAATTTCTCCAATGCAAACACCACTGCCAGCAACTCCTTCTCCGTAGTAGTATAGTTCCGTTGTGCTTCATTCAAAGTTTTACTGGCATAATAGATAACACAAGGAACTTTCTCTTTCTTTTGCCCAAGCACTGCCCCCATTGCGTAGTCACTTGCATCACACATAATTTCAAATGGCATGCTCCAGTCTGGAACCTGCAAAATAGGGGAGGAAATAAGTGAGTTCTTCAATTTATCAAATGAAACTTGACACTCTTGTGTCCATATGAAATCAGTATTTAAAGTTAATAAGTAGCAGAGGGGGCGGGAGATGGCGCTGAAATCCTTTATGAATCTTCGATAAAATCCTGCATGGCCTAGAAAGGATCGTATGTCCTTGACGCATTTTGGTGTAGGCAACTTCTCAATCACCTCAACTTTTGCTCTGTCTACCTGAATACCTGCTTTGGAGACTAGGTGTCCAAGAACCAAACCCTCAGTTGTCATGAAATGACACTTTTCCCAGTTTAACAGCAGGTTCTTTTCCTGGCACCTGTGCAAGACAAGAGCTAAGTTAGATAAACAATTTTCAAATGAAGTGCCATATACAGAAAAGTCGTCCATAAACACTTCCATAATCCTCTCAACCATATCGCTAAAGATACTCAACATGCAACGCTGAAAAGTAGCAGGTGCATTGCATAATCCAAAAGGCATTCTCCTAAAAGCGAAAGTTCCAAAGGGGCAAGTGAAGGTAGTCTTCTCTTGATCCTCTGGAGCTATCTCTATCTGATAATAGCCAGAATAACCATCTAGAAAACAATAAAATTCGTTACCTGCTACTCTTTCCAAGATTTGATCAATGAAAGGTAATGGAAAGTGATCTTTTCGTGTTTTAGCATTTAACTTCCTGTAATCAACACACATCCTCCAACCTGTGGTGGTCCGCATCGGTATAAGTTTATTACTTTCATTTCTTACCACCGTGAGGCCTGATTTCTTCGGAACCACCTGTATGGGGCTAACCCATCTGCTGTCTGAAATAGGATATATTATACCTGCAGCAAGTAACTTAAGAATCTCCCCCTTAACAACTTCTTTCAAAGTAGGATTTAATCGGCGTTGCATCTCACATGTTGGTTTGGCATCATCCTCAAGATAAATATGATGAGTGCAAATTAAGGGATTTATACCTGTAATGTCCGCAATAGACCATCCAATGGCCCCTTTGTGTTCCCTAAGCACATCAAGCAAAGCACTTTCTTGTTCAGGTTTGAGTTTAGAGGATATTACCACGGGGAAGGTCTCCTCCTTTCCAAGGAAAGCGTATTTCAAATAGTCTGGCAGAGGCTTCAATTCCAACTTTGGATGCTCAATCTCTGAAGGTTGTTGTGGTGGCAATTCCACTGGCAATGTCTCGAACTTTGGCACCCATGCATCCCTTGATCTTTCATTTTTGCCCTGCACAAAATAGGATTCATCAATATCTTCGAAATTATAATCAATAAAATTTGACGGGCATTCATACTTAGCCTCAAAATAATCTTCAATTAAACTCTCAATAAAACATACCTCTTTCACGTCATCAACATTCGCAGGTAACTTACATGATTTAAAAATGTTTAGCTCAAGTTTCATGTTACCAAAGCTTATCTTCAATTTTCCATCCCTACAGTTTATCATAGCATTGCAAGTTGCTAGGAATGGACGTCCTAATATAATCGGAGTGCAATTACCTGATTGTGGCCCATGAATATCAAGGACGATAAAGTCCACAGGATAATATAATTTGTCAACCTGGACCAACACATCCTCCACGCATCCTCGTGGGATTTTTACCGACCTGTCTGCTAACTGTAAAACCACAGGTGTCGTCTTCAGTTCCCCCAATCCAAGCTGCACATAAACAGAATAAGGTAAAATATTAACACTAGATCCCAAATCAAGTAAAGCATCTCCAAATTTCTTAGTTCCTATAATGCATGGGATAGTAGGAGAACCTGGATCCTTATATTTAGGAGGAGTGTCATGTTGTACCATTGCACTTACCTGTTGTGTTAAGAATGCTTTCTTTTTCACATTTAGACTCCGCTTTACAGTGCATAGCTCCTTCAGAAATTTAGCATATGCAGGCACTTGGTTGATTGCATCAAGTAATGGGATATTAATTTTTACCTGCTTGAAGATATCTCTTATCTCTGCCTGATACCTGTCTTTTGATGGTGGAGCAAGTCTGTGTGGGAATGGAGCTGGAGGTACATATGGTTCTGGCTCTTTTTCTGCTACCTCTTCCTCAACCTGCAAACTTTCAGGTGCTTGTGCCTCCTCTTTCTCCTCAGCTGGTTGTTCATGTCTAGGCATTTCTGGTTTTTCAATTTCACGTCCGCTACGCAATGTAGTCATTGCCTGACATGGTTTGACGTTGTTTCCTGAAAAAGAAGAAGAAGGGTTCGTATTAGGATTTGCAATAGGTTGAGCAGGTAATTTACCTTTGTCTTGTGACGCTATAAATCTCGAAAAATTCTCAGTGAGCTGTTGTTGCATCTGAGCCATCTGTTGAACTGCAGCAGTGAGACTCTGAATTTCATTGTTCTGCTCCCTTTTCCCTTGATAATTGGAGTGGTTGGGATGGTAATAGGGAGTGGATGTCTGCTGCTTCTGCTGATATGAAGCACCTCCTTGGTTTGATGGGTTCTTCCAATTGGAGTTGTAACCTTGATTTGCCACCCAATTCACCTCTGATTCTGGATTTCTGCCCAATTCTTTAATTGCTGGGAATTAGTGGGCAGACGGTAGTATCGTGAACTGGCTTCTCACATATGACGTAGTATGGCTCTGATGTGACTGCCTTTGCTGCTCTGAGATCAATATTTTGTAGCTTTTGCGTCACCAATGCCTCCACTTGTGCCATCAATGCATCTTCAGGCTTCAAAGACTGCAAGCCACCTTTTGTTTGATGTGTAGACATGGACCTGTCAAATTCTGAAGGTGGCTCCCATCTTCTTGCATTCTCTGCGATGTTCTCCAAATATGCCCAAGCCTCCGTCGGGGTCTTCTCAAAGAAAGCTCCATTGCACATCATCTCTACATATTGCTTCGTATTCGGCTGCAATCCATCGTAAAAGAATCCAATGGTGCGTCCCTTGTCAAAACCGTGATGTGGGCACGCCAACAGAAGCTCCTTAAATCTTTCCAAAGTTTGATCGTATGCTTCAGTTTCCTTCTGCGAAAAAGACATGATATGCCTCTTTAAAGCTTGAGTCCTGGCCAAAGAAAAGAATTTTTTTAGAAACTCAGTTTGCATGGTTAGCCAAGAAGTAATAGATCTAGGAGGCAATGCATTGAACCAATTCTTTGCCTTGTCTTTCAATGAGAATGGAAAAAGTTTAAGATAAACAACATCATTACTAACTTTTCCATCCAACTGTGTAGAGCATGCTTCTTCAAACGTTTTAATATACAAGTAGGGATTTTCCCTATCCTCTCCATGGTAAGAGGGAAGGATCTGGATCACCCCAGCTTTAAGCGAAAAAGAATGAGCACCCTCAGGCAAAACAATGCATGACTCAGAAGCAACTCTAGTGGGCATATAAGTAGCACTCAATGGTAGTTCTTGTGGGTGTACAAGAGGTTGTTCGTTATTATTAGCCATATTTCCAAGTCTTATCAATCTGTGTGAAGTGGAAGTCCTATGCCACATAAACTAGCAAAGAGATATATTTTTTTTGTTTTCAATAATAAAACTAAGCTATAAAGTGGAAGGATCTCACCGAGTACTCCTCTGAAAAGCTGAAAATGTGGATCAAAGATGTCGTTGTCCCCGGCAACGACGCCAAAAACTTGCCTCTCTCAAAACAATGTGAGCTTTACTCCCAAGCGCAGGAGATCGTGCAAGTAGTATCTGGAGAGTCCAGAGTCGAATCCTCGGGACAAGTCGACCTGAGATAACACGAATTCAACTAATCAAATAAAATATACGGTTAAGAAAAACGACCACCTTTGTGAAGGTGAAAAATAGTGTACGGATTTGTAGCAAAGAAAGTGGTTCCTAAAAGTATTACGGTATCACGAAAGTTTGGTATTCGATGAGACAAGTATGCTACGGTTGTGAATTCATTAGGAGTTTATAGTCGCTGAAATTTCACGTCTTTTAATGTCACACAACGCTTCACCCGGTCAAGGCGTGAAGGCGTCGGAAGATAAATCGATGAAAACTAGTCAAAATAGCCTTAAACGTATTACTAGCAATGTTGATTTCATTAAACAATAATCGCAGCGATAAGTTCAGATTAGAGAACACAAATTAGCTAGCCTTATCAGGGCCTAGCCATAGGGCACATCAACAATATCGATACTAAGCAAATACCCATCAAATACGTTGTAGAAATCGACAAAACTAGCAATTTTGACATGATAGTAGGGCTAAAGACATGAAATTTAGCAACTACATACTCCTAACTACATCACAACCATAGCACAAAGAGATTAGCCACGCATGGTGCAATAAAAATCAGTTTTGATAGCAAAATACATCGTTTAGATAGCAAAATACAAAGAAATACACCAAATACGGGGTATAAGTTCAAGAAATTATCACCAAATCTCCTCCTTAGAACCCAAAACTCTCTGATAATAGGAAGAACAACCTCTGGAAATTTTCAGAATTTTCTCCTGGAGAAATACGCACAGTAGCCGCTCCAAAAGTCCCAAAATACGCCAGAATACCCCAAAAACCCTAAAATACGCTTATATATTAGCATTGCGGGTTTTGGAGAGCTTAACGGGTCCAAACCCGCACCCGAACTGCCAAAACCCGATCCGCGAATCCGCTAGTTGATCGCGACCGTTGATAAAAGGCGGGATCGAACGTGGGAAGGCCACGTGTGCTTTGAAAATCGCGCGCGCCCGCATCCGCTATCGACTCCGTTATTCGCTCGGGGTTGAATCTCCGCCGTCCGCTCGAACGATCAAACGGTTTAGGCGTCGCCACGTCGCCCGAATGCCGCGCTCTTCGACTTTCGATCGGGACGATACACGGCCGTTGGATCGTCGAGGAGCGGTCTTGATGCTGCCACGTCGCCCCCAGCGATTTCGAGCGGATCGCGTTCGTGGCCGTTCGATCTCGATCGAACGGCCATATACAAGCCTCAGTCTCCCGCTTCTTCGCATGTATCCTGGCCGTCGGATTGGCATCCGACGGCTAATAATTTGCCGCGTCGTCTGTGTGACAGATGCCGTTGGATGCGATCGGGATAGCGCGGATGGCCGCCACGTCACACGCCAAGATTCGTGCGCCTATTTTCTTTTTATTTCTTCTTTTAAATTGTATTCTGCATTCAAAAATTCATAGTAATTAGCACAGATCTCAGAAAAATACAAATAAATATTCGTTGGAATCGTGAGATCGAGACGGTGCTAAGAAAAATATAAAAATGCAGAAATACTCAATATAATTCGTGTTTTGTGCACAAATAGTGTGATTTCTCTAATAAATAATGGTGTACAAAATACGCACAGAATAGAGAGCAATTAAGTATTATATAGGCACATCAAAGGACTAATTAGGGGGTTAAATACGCAATATTCAACCCAAATCAGCGTGAAACTTTCTTCGGCGCGTGGTTGGCTCGGCGACACGAGGATTGCTCGCCTCGGGATGCGGAGCGGTTCCAGGAGCGGTTCGAGGAGCGGCTCGGCGTGGGACGGGGAGTGGCTCGGAAGACGGTGCGTTACATCTTGCCCGCCTCAGGGTTGAGATTCCAGGTATGTTTTAGAAGCTTTCGTTTTAATTATTCGCAGTAGTTTAGATCCCTCTTGGGGGTGGTCAGATCCACCCCGAGTTGGCAGAGATCCTGGCTAAGAGGGTCTGGTTCCTTAGGGTTGCATGTTAATTAGATTAACAAATATTTCCGCGGTAATTTTTATGTCTATGTTCCGTCCGACTTAGGACATGAATAGAGTTTTTGTGCCCTAAGGGTCCTAGAAAACCCTTCAGTCATGAGTTCACATATCCATTTTCATGCAGTTTGGATGAGTTTTCTATTTAATGTAGATTTTATACCAAAACGTACATGTGCTGGAATTTTAAACAGAAACTAACTAACTTGAGGATTACTCCTAATTTCTGGCAGATTCAGAATAAATTGAAAGCGAAACAATTGTAGGATTTGAAGTCTTCTTTCCAACGAGACCAAGAATACAACATTTCGTTAAGAATTGAGGGACTGATTGCTGTTTCTGTGAAAGATGTTCACGCTGAGGAAAAACAGACATGCTAAAATAGATGAATTCTTAAACAATTTTCTAATCTGAATTAGACAAGACGTTCAACATGAAATTGGAGTTAAGGGTCTCATCCTTCTGCCATAAAATTTTCAGAGCATTCTCAATATTAATGTATGAGATATAAGCGAAAAAAATAGCATGTATTTTTGTCTCAAATCTCAACAACACCAAAGTAAAGAACTAGTATCATCAACCAAGCTTTAGCTCATTTTATCTACTTGGATGGCATAATAAACATAACCAATAATTCAATTTGAAACCAACATAAGACTAATAGCAACGTAACAACTTGACTTCATATAAGCATTTCTACAAACACATGGTTGGCATAAGAAACATACTCATTAATTCAATATAAAGCAATATGAAGAGGCATTCTCTCATCTTTAGTATCAACAATTACTAGTAACAAAGCATGTCATGGCATGAATTCATCAAATAACATAGCAAGGTGACATCTTTGTAGCATGGTGTTTAAATTCATGGTATGAAAAATTGCATAATCATAAGGAAAATTATGAATTTAACTTGTAGGGATGAAATAGAGTAATATGCTATAGGGAGATGGATTCCTACCTCCTTCACTAGCAAAAGCCTTCCATCAATTTCTTGAAGACTCCACCATGGATTCGTCTACAAGCTCCATGAAACCCACATCTCTTCTTCCCCAACTCCTCTTCTTGGATTCCCCCTCCCTCTCCTCTCTTCTCTTTCTTTCATCTCTTCATTCTGTTTCTCCTTTCTTTTAACAACAATAATAATCTCATTAAAATAATCTCTTTAGAATGCCATCACTAAGCACACCAATAAACAATAACAACATCCAATACAACCAGAATTCTGGACAGTTTTGCGCAACATTTTTGAAATCGATGAACAGAGGCTCAAACGGTGTTGGATTGACCTGAAAATTTGTGGGGAGCTAGTTAACAAGTATATCTAACTACTGCAAAAAAAATTTTAAAAAATTTATTTTAACCCCCCAATTCGCTGACAACGCAGGAAAAATTTCCTACGCTGTCAGCTCACCTCCATATTCCTCATATATATATATAGAAGCTGTACGATATTAGGTCAATGGGTTTGTGGGAAATAGGGTGATACTGAAATTACTGCAAATTTTTTTTCCATACTTGAAATACGATGGATTAATTACTACACAGACCACTACATACTCTCTCCGGTGATGAGGTTTAACATGTAAAGAATTACCAACACTGGATCTTAAAATAAAGATGAAAACACCAACAAAACCATACACAAGGCATGTAAACACGTCCTGTCGAGCCTACGTGATCATTCTCAAAAAAAAAAAAGTTCACTGTTATTACATTTTGGCGTGATGAACATGGGCCCTTCATGTATCAATGAACAGGCTTCTCGGCTTCTCGGTGCTCATCTCGTGAAGCCACAGGGAGTAGAGCGAGTTACATCCCCGCGCGCACTCATATCTAGCCTGAACTGAAGGTTTGACTTTGCATGTGTTTATGATTTCCATGCAAAGGCTGTTCGATTAGACATCTTTCACAACGCTCAGCCAGACCCTTTTGTAGTGGTAGTGCGTTAATCCGAACGGCTCCCTGTGTACCATTATCGTGATCGTACGGTCCAGATCGCGCGGTCGACAGCTCAGCGCATGCCAGTGCAAAGTTCCCACCGTTCAGCTGCATAAAGAATCAAGATCAAGAAAGCAGTGACTCAGTAGATGCATGGCAATCAGAAAAGGGGAACCCCCTATATGCATTCAGTTATTTTAAGAGAATTTTCGGAAAAATCTTGTTTGGTTCGCATGAAAAATAAAAGAGTTTGAAATGATTATGTTCCACGATTCATGTTTCCTGTTTTTCGATGTATAAAAAAAAAGGAGAGAAAAATATATTTCTTTAAATAATTTCAATGTTATGAACAGGACCCAATTGGCCTATTGGGTATCCACCCACATTGAATAATATAAATATGAGGCTAAGGATTTCATTGCACTCAACCCTTCACAATACGTTATCAGCACGATGGCTCGTGGAAAAGGCGACAGCTCGTGAGAGGGAGGCGACTCGCAAAAGCCCCGACGATTTTTTTTCTCGCAATGCAATGCTTCGCGGGACGACGCAGATTTTTCGGGCATCCTTCATTGAACGTCGCTAGATCTGGTGGACGAATCTAGTGAGTAAGCCTAAACAATTTTCTAGTTTTAATACATATTTTTATGTGATCTAGATATCAAAAATATAATAGTTTATCCCTTGTATCTAATTTATTAGATCAAAATCAGTTTTCTTTATTAGTATAACTCTAATAAAATGCAAGTTTTAAATTGTAGTAATCATATTATTAGATAAATTGTGCAAAACATTGTTTTTGATGTTCTTGAAATAAAAATCAAATTTCTATGATGTTCATTGACCCCCACGGATCCGGTCTAAAGATGGCAAATATTTCGTGATGATTCGGCCATCAAATCAGTCGAGAAAAATTTTTAGCTTCCGGACGGCCATGGCCGCGCCCTACAGGCACGGCCATCGCGCAGCCCCGGTCGCCATAGACACGGACAGCCATGTCCGCCTGCAGGTGCGGCCCCAGCCGCTCCGACGGTCGTGGGATTGCCAGCCGCCACTGGCGGCGGACCCTCTCCCCAAACCTTAACCCTGGTTAAGGTTATGGGAAAGTTTTGGGCTGCCTCCCCCCCAACTTTAGCCAGAAGCCCAATCAATAAAAAAAAACCATGTTTGTGCGAGAAGCCCAATTTCAAAATAGTAAAAATAAAAATTAAGATAAGATTTTTCGTTTCCCTAATTTTGATATACCTAAAGCCCACAATAATAAATAAATAAATAAATAAATAAAGAGGAAAAAGCCTAATGGGCCAGAAGCCCAAGCCCGTAGGCCAATATCTTATTATATATATATACTAGTCATAACCCGTGCCCGTAGGGCACGGTGAAGGTTGATTTCCGGGTGCAAAATTGAGGAGGACAGTCAGTTAACGGGCGTAATGACGACATGGTAGTCGTCGCTCAGGCGATAGAATGACGTGGAAGTCGTCTCCCGGTGGGCAATTATGCATAAACTGACAGTTTAACAGACGACACTAATATCAAAAAAATTAAGGAACCAAAAATCTAGATATAGTGAGACGACAATTAATTCTGTGCCCAAACATTTAATTGGGGTGGGACGACGAAAAGAAAATTAACATTTAAATGTTTAGCAATTAAATGTATGAATGTTTGGGGAAACGATTTTAACATTTTGTGCATACATGACGGGTTAATTCGATTCAGTTAAACAATAGGGCATGGAATTATTTTCCCGTTGTAAGCGAGAGGGAACAAACATTTTATTAAATGTTTAAATGTTTAAACAATAGGGAACAAACATCTTATCCCCAGAGCGTGCTTCAATGACTGTTTCGAGGAATTAGTTAATTCGAATTAAATGTTTAAATGTTTAAACAATAGGGAACAAACATCTTATCCCCAGAGCGTGCTTCAATGACTGTTTCGAGGAATTAGTTAATTCGAATTAAATGTTTAAATGTTTGATCGCTTCAATGCCCAAACATGTAATTGCTAGTCCCATCCCTCACATGATCACGGGTTAATTGTTTGGGACGATTAATTCAGAATTAAAGCACACGATTTTAACATTTTGGGCAAAGAATTAACTGATTTAGAAATTCTGTGCCCAAACATTTAATTTGCCCGATCAAACGACTTCCCAGGGCAATAAACATTACAGTATTATTGAATCACATTATTATTGAACGAACGAACAAATCGATGGAAGCACAAATCCATTGAATCACAGTATTATTGAACGAACAAATTGATGGAAGCACAATAAACATTACATAATAAAGACGCACAAGTAAAATCACAGTATCCGCTTCTCAGGGCTCTCTTCCCGAAGTCTCTGATCTGAAATTGAGTACCCGAAAAAGATGAAATCAACGAATGAACGGAGGAAGCCAGACTGAAATTGTGAGAGAGAGAGAGAGAGACTGGGAGAATAGCGGAGGAACGTGCACAGGAGTTGAACGTAAAATCTGCGGATTAGGGAGCAGTTTTTTAAACTGTTTTAGATTTAGATTGTCCTAGTCATACTTTTAGAGACACGTAGGACAAACTTAAGACACGTAGGACAAAAGTGACACGTAGGGCAAAATTCAAAAAAGGTTCTGAATTGTATAATAGATATATATATATATATATATATATATATATATATATATATATATATATATATATATTAAATTCAGAAATTACCCAAGAAATTCCAAAAAATCCCAAAAATTCTAAAAAAATTCTGGAAAATTCCAGAAAAATTAGGGAATAAAATGGAAAGGGGATTACAATAAATAAAAATGTTTTTTAGGACAACGTTGTTTGTCGATATATATAAATAACTGTTTTCGGCATGTTTAGTTTTTCAATTTTTCTGAACATAACCCGATTGACCCGGTGCTTACCGCGGATGGCCTGAAGCCCCTCCGTTGCCACCTAACACCCCACAAAAATTTCTATTTTGGGTTAAAGACCCATAAAAATTTTGGGGCGGGTCATATTAAATCAAGGCATCTTATGAACAAATTATTTTTGCACAATCAATTAGAAAATCTGTTTATTATAACATGTGTATACATTATATATGTTTCAATTCATGTTAACTAAGCATACATTTTTAGCTCATATGCTTGATATTGTTTGCATGGATATTTTAGTTTCTTTCAACTATTTTATTAAGCATACCTGTTTAGCTTACAAGCTTTATATTATGTGCATGATAAATCATTAAATGTTGCATAATGCACACTTATATGCTCATCCCCTGTTTATGCTCATGCTCATGATATGACAATGTTTTATGACAATAAACCAATCATAATTTCAAAAAGTCTAAACATCATATCCACTTTGACAAATTGAACCTGAAGTTCAAATCAAATCAAAAGTCAACACCCTTTTACTCAAATAAAATAAAAATTACCAAATACGATGGATTATGCGAAACCCATTTATGCGATCTTTTTAGAGATACGCATTTTGCGGTAAATAGATCTCTCAGATCTATAGTCTATATAAACCAATATTGACACCAGCAATTGTCATAACACAGCTAAACTCTTTTAAAGTAATTTCACTTTACAAGGTATGATTCTTGAATCTAGCCTTAATTTTAAGCGTACGCCCGAAGTCGTGACTTAATAGATAAGTGAAAAATTATAAATTTCGTAACCACATATTTGTTTCCCCTTGAGCATGATTCTTTATCCACATAATACTTGAATGACTCAATAAAAATGGTCTGGAAACCATACTTGAGCATTCTAATAGACTTTTAAAAATCTCTCATATATTAGAAAAGTGGAATAATAGACACTAACTCATTTCTCTTGTATATGTCTACTTAGTAAGACTAATATTCATTCTTCTTTATAAATAACAATATGGAAGACTGAAAACAGGGGAAGTCCTGATATAAAATGAGAAAGGGAATATATGATATACCGCGACATGGAGTAAGCAATGGCGTACCAATATTAGACCAGAAGTTCTGATAAGACCCATAATGCGTTTGCAACATGAATGGGCATTAACTTATGCCATATAAAAATATAAACAAATCTAGTCTAAACGACGAAAGTGAATTGACCTTATGTATATTTAGCTACTTTCCGAGGACAAATAAACTTTGAAAACAAATTTAATCTGTTGTCATAACATAAGTCTTAATGAGCATACTTGTAGACGTATGTTTTCAAAAGAATTTAACCCTAATGATAGTCCAATAGAAAACTATTCTTGGGATGTCTGCTTGACATTCAGGCTTTGCAAACCTAAATACTCTATATGATGATGCCCAATACTCTCAAAAATCAATAAAAGAAACTTACCAAGTTTCGATGGATATTCGTCAAAATGAAATACCTAAATATGACTCAAGAAATCAATGAAGCCTGAAGATTTGTCCCACTATGATCCGCGTAATAGTCAATGTGAAGATGCGATGTCACGCCCCGCTTCCCATTGTACTTGGGAGCGAGAATGTGAACGGGTCCGCATGTGCTTAAAGCAAAGAAGGAGTACTTTTTTCTTTCTTCTTTGACTTAAGCACAATAAGCGTTTTATATTTAATATGCAGGTCTTTACATGCGAAGTTCTCAGAAACAGCATAAATAATTATCACCATTTTTATTTCAGAGTTCAAACAAAGTACACAAATAAATTAGGGCCCAGCATAGCCGTACAATTTTATTGCTGAAAGCAACACGCCTGAAAACAAATAATACTACTAAATAAATAGAGATAGCAGTAACTCTCTAGTCTTTAGCAAGGAGGACCTTAGCGTCCTCGTAACTCAGGTCAGTAGAATCTTCCTCCAAGATGAGATCCTCCGAAGGAGGGTCCTCAACGTAATCTATCTCTGAACCTAACATATATTTCACAATTACATTGAATTATATGTCAGTAAAAAGCTTGACAAGATATTTAAAGTAATGAATTAAAGAACAGCTTGGAAAAGAACAAAAGAGCGTTAGTACACATTTATGAAAAATAAGTGCAGAAAAGTGAAGTACGAGCATGTATGAATTTGCATTTCAAAAAGTAAAGTAGTTGTATATTGAGTATGGAGTTATTTGTGCTCGTGATAAGTCCATGTCTGGGTTGGTAGTATATACTTGATGCATCCTATCCTCGGGGGTTTACCGTGACGCTTCTTGCCATCCCTAACCTGGAAAATGGCCAAGATGCTTGGCTCCATTGGTGTGGTATGGAGGTAGCCGTAAGGTAGTCAAGCTACATCTACGAACCCTACTACTATGGACCAACCACACCCAGGTGTAATAACCAGTCACCGACTAGTTTCCTTTCCATCTATAATCGATGAGTTCTCATTATGTTTCGAGGGTTGTGTCCTACCCTCTGTTCTGTTTTGGTTCGATTTGATGACAAGTAAGGAATAAGTGAATCTTTTACCAAAAATGCATTAACATGAAATGTCCATTTTAATCAGTTGCAACATGTATAGTAAGAGAATGTTGTCTAGTTACTAAGTTTGACGAACATGTTCAAAATGAGATTTTTGCACTAGTTAAAGCAATTTGTCCCAAATCCAATTACAAGTAAATACTTGCCTGGTGGCGATGGTGGATGTCCCGGTGATTGCGACGGAATGCGCGATTTCTCTGTGACATATAGATTCGCGTATGAGTCTAACCGTTTTAAGCTAACAGAGTCATATTAATATGGCACAAGTTTTTATAGTGCTAGACTATTAAAACTAACTTATATGAATATACTATACTAACAGTATTACTAACATTACTAACATTACAGCTTTATATGGATATACTAGCCGTTGTTAATATTATTATAACTATCATACTAATATATGTTAACCCATGCTTATTAACAAAACTAACACTATCAAACTAATATACTGATTTTTAATAGGATTCATATCATAACATTAATATTACTAACTAATGTATATACTAACAGTATTAACCTACTTACTAATATTAACAAACTAAATCACAGATTTTCTTAACAGAACTAACATTGAACTAATGTTATAAACTAATATTATTAGCAAATATTCTAAACTAATATTATGTTATCATTACTTTTAATACTAACTGTTATATAATACTAACATTACATATAACACTAACATCCATCAGTTATATATATACTAGTGTTATATATACTAGTCATAACCCGTGCCCTAAGGGCACTGTTCATAAAAAATATCACCCCCTCAAGATCCCCTAATTTTAAACGAAAAACAATATGTAAAGCGTAATAACAGTTATTTAGCTCCCCCAAAAATTGTAGGTCCCCTCAAACTTTAGTTCCCACTAGAGAATTTAGTTCTCTCAAAAAATTTCGTCCCCCAAAATTTAGTTTCCTCAAGATTTAACCCATGCCCTAAGGGCACTGTTCATTTAAAATATTGCCCCCTCAAAATCTTAGATCCCCTAATTTTAAACAAACAACAATAATTAAAGCACAATAATTGTTATTTAGTCCCTAAAAAAATTTAGTTCTCCCAAAATTTCTTTCCATGTTCATTTAAAATAACCCCCCTCAAACTATTAGATACCCTAATTTTAAACGAACAACAATAATTAAAGCGCACTAATTGTTATATAGTTCATCCCAAAAAAGTTAGTTCCCAAAAATTTAATTCCCTCCTGATTTAGTTATCCCCAAAATTTAGTTTACTCATAGAATTTAGTTCAAGTTTAAAATTCTAGTGTCATCTAAAGTTTAGTTCCCCTTAAAATTTTAGGGAGCCCTAAAATTTTCACAAACACTCGTTCTACCCATTAATTCTTCCATATTCAATACCAGCCGTCTTTCTACTCGCCCCTTTGTCCTTGATAGCAAACACATTCAAAAACACCCCTCATTTGTATAACCCCTAATAAAACATATAAGTATGATAACGTTCCTTCTCAGCACTATCTCAAGACTCCAAAGTTCTTTCTCAGCATTTTACACATCTTTTGAATATATATCTCATGAAAGGAACGGCCTCATCAACAAACTCAGTCAAGCTCACATATGAAAGATGTGACTTAATATGAAATACCATAAAATTTTCAACTAACTGAAACACAGAAATTAGTAACCTACACACTTCAAATCAAGTTCATGCTTATGTTTGCATAGTTGCTACCAACTTTTTGTAAAAGGATTGGAAAGCATCTCAATAAGACCAACGAACCTTTTGCATATCATAAGCTTAATTTCTCGAACCATCACTTGTATCTACACATTATTGGATACATTATTAATAAACTTTGTAATTTGTAATTAACTATTCGATTTTTTAAGAATTTTTTTATAGGAGGGAAAATGAAGTTGCATGCTATCATGATATTGATCGCCATGCATCTCAACTGGATAGTTTGGAAATTGCACGCTTACTTTTTGCCCATTTCTTCAAATCCAACTTATCTTACAGAACTAAGCTGATGAAATGGGGAAATGTTTGGTGTTTTGGCTGATCAATGGCAAGTTAATGTAGTAAATGGTTTCCTTTTTGGGATTGACCTTAATGTGGTGCAGGTCAGATCGAAATTTAGCACCATATCTGTATAAAGAACCTGATTCCTTTTGGTATATTCGTAATGTGACACATCTGCATTTTCACTAAAGTTATTGATTACCTCTGTTTGTTTTGTTTTGTGCATGGTGTACTTCCAGAATCCAAACATCATTATAGTTTTCATTTGAGTATATATTTGTGAATGTTTTAGTTTCTGTTACGACTAATTTGGACCAGCCCGAATCACAACGGCCCACGGCCCAGCCTCAAAGGAGACGCCAGCTAGAGAAGACGGGCCCGCCCGGAAGGGCCCATGGACGGTTCTAAAGGCCCAGCCACTCCACCCTCGGGGGCACCCGACTAGCCCCCATTCGGCCGGATTAACCGCCCCTCGAAATCCGCGATCCCATAATGGCCATTAACGGACCCGTTAATGGGCCACCCCTCCACGACGCGTGAGTGGGATGAGGCGGAGGCGGATTGTGGGGGACGTGAAAGGAGGCGGGACGTGGGGCAATGGCGAAAGACCCTATAAGGGGAAGGCCAAGACGACGGAGAGAAGAATCGAGGCTCAGGTAATCAACAGAGAGGTACTCCATCAATGACCTAGGCATTCGCCACTCCATTTCCTCCCTCCCCCAAACTCGCGCCGCCTGGGTTGATGTTCCGGCTTCCTTACAAGCCGGATCTCCCCCGCCGAGTATCCCTTCAGACCTTGATCTGACTTAGGCATCGGAGGGGATTTGGCCGGAACCTAGGTCCGGCATCCCTGACGAGTTTCCTCATCTGTCCAGGAAGAAGATATCCGAGGCGCCGAGGCTACCCCTCAGCGCCGGTCGGCTACCCCCATCGCAATCGTCAGGTGGACGGCTGCTCAAGCACCAACCCTCTTGCAAGGCGCCGAGGCTACCCCTCGACGCGGATCCGACCAAGGCCGAGCGCGACCCAGCCGAGGCCGAGCGCGATCCACTGAGCCGAGGCTTCTCCTCAGCTCCCCGAAGGCAGAGGATCGACGCAACCCGGGGACTCCCTCGTCTGCGCCCGACCCTTCTTCCTCCCACGCCGAGAGCAAGCGGGCTCGGCGATCCCAAGGGACCCCCAAGTCGGCCCCTTGACCACGTTGACCACACAGCCGACGGTCAACGAACTGTGGTGAGAAAACACCCGTAAACATCTGGCGCCATCTGTGAGAACGAACTAACACCCACGTCAAACCACCAAGATGGAACCCATCGGCAATGGCCTGGGGCGCATGCCAACCATCTCGGAGGAGGGCGCATACCACGCCCCCGTCGAGAACCCGAACGGTCACGCCGCCGGAGAGACCGACGACACCCGGCTGGCCACGCAGGGGCAACTCCGAGCCTATGCGCAGGAGACCAACACCAACATCCAAACCTTAGTCACGAAGATTCAACAACTCGTCAGCAGCACTCCCCCCCCCCCGCGGGCGGGGATGGACAGGCCTATCGCCAGGAAGAGGATCACCGACCTCTTCGCTCCGCCGTGGTTGCCGACCAAGGAAAAGGAGTGCACAACATGGAGAGGAGGTTCACCATGCCCGGGTTTTCCTTGGCACGGTCTCCCACTCCCACCTCATTCAGAGAAGGAAATGGGGGGGACTCGGAGCGGACGGACGACGTCTCGAGGACGGCCTCGTCCGCACGTCTGGGATCGTACAAACGTAGGCGGGATGATCGCCGGTCAACGAGCGTCCGGTCTTACCAGAGCGGAGGCAACCGACGAGCAAGGACCCACCACCAGAAGAGACGGAAAGAATGTTCGCACCGATCGAGTCTGGCACCCATGATGGCGAAGACCCAAGAGGAGGTCAAGCTTCCGTCGCCCCCCCCCCCCCCCCCCCCCCGTTGCGGCCGAACGGCAAGGAGGCGGGCGAAGGGGAGCGACCCGGGTACATCAGTAGAGAACGATGCCCCCTGACTCGGAGGATAACTGAGGCACGGATACCCTCGAACTTCAAGGTACCGACACTAGAGAAATACAACGGTGTCAGCGACCCCACGGATCATGTGATGGACTATGAGGGGGTCATGGCGTTCCAGGGGGCCGATGACACCCTGCTCTGCAGAGGCTTCTACTCCACCCTACGGGGGGCCACGCGGACCTGGTACCTCAGCCTGCCCGGTCGGTCGATAGACTGCTTCGAGGAGCTCACCCAGTTGTTCTGCAAGCAATTTATGGCCGGGCGACAGGTAAAACCTGATTCGAAACACTTGTTCAATGTGGTACAGGGACCAGCCGAATCTCTGAGACACTTCATGCGTCGCTTCAACGTGGAACGATTGAGCATGGATAACTGCCCCGAGCTGGTTGTGAAGGCGGCCCTGAAAAAGGGGCTACGGCATAGGGGCTTGAAGAAATCGCTACACAGCGACCCACCGAAGGACCTCGCCGGAATTATGGCCCGAGCAGAATGCTTCATGCTGATAGAAGAGGCCCTGGCCGTGGATGAGGGTAAGACCAGGCGCGGGACCAAGCGCGATGAGAATGAGCGTCGCGGCACGGAGGAGCATCGACAAGAGAAGAGGGCCAGAGGAAGACCACGGAGGGAAGAGCCCCAGCACTCCTCGGTGACCACCGCCCCGGACATGATCCTAGCGCAAGCCCAGAAGGGGGACATATGAGCCGACCTCCCTGAAGGATGAAGAAAGGCGGGAGGGATGAAGAGAAGTACTGCAAGTACCACAAAGACAACAGCCACGATACCGACGACTGTTGGCACCTGAAGAAAGACATCGAGAAGCTTGTGAGTCGGGGGCACCTGAAGAACTCCGCCGACGACCCCGCCTCGGGAGAAGGAATGTCCAAACAGCAGGACAAGTGAAAAAGGGTGAACGCGGTCCAGACGGTTACGCGTATCATCGAGTGAGGGGATAGAGTAAACAGCCGCCGCTTCGCCGGGGGAGGGCTACCCTGCCAGAACCTCCCCTGTCTTTTGTCGCCTTTTCCTTTTTTCATTACTCCAAATGTACTGTCTCATGGAAATGAAGGCATACACTGTCAGTGCAGATTCAATCACCTGTTTTGAGCAGACGATTTGGGACACATATGAGAACTCAATCAAGGCAACCACGGTTAACCATTAAGTGGGAGGAATGTCGCCCCCCCAGAGAATTCGCCAGTCGAGCCCGAGGACCGAAGCGGACCGCCCGCTCATAAGGCTGGGGGCAACTCCCCCAGCAGACGGGCGCAACAACCGGTCATAAGCCGAGGGGTACTCACCCCCGCGGACCGAGCAAAATCGTCCGCTCGTAAGGCTGGGGGAAACTCCCCCAACCAAGGAGCATGACGGCTGGTCATAAGCTGAGGGATGCTTACCCGCGCAGACCGAGCGAACCGCCTGCTCGTAAGGCTGGGGGGCAACTCCCCCAACAGACGGGCATGACGGCTGGTTATAAGCTGAGGGGTACTCACCCCCGCGGACCGAGCAGAATCACCCGTTCGTAATGCTGGGGGTAACTCCCCCAGCCAAGGAGCATGACGGCCGGTCATAAGCCTAGGGGTACTCACCCCTGCGGACCGAGCAGAACCGCCCGCTTGTAAGGCTGGGGGTAACTGCCCCAGCAGACGGGCACGACGGCCGGTCATAAGCCGAGGGGTGCTTACCCGTGCAGACCAAGTGAATCGCCCGCTCGTAAGGCTGGGGGCAACTCCCCCAGCCAAGGAGCACGACGGCCGGTCATAAGCCGAGGGGTGCTTACCCGTGCAGACCGAGCGAAACCGCCCACTCGTAAGGCTGGGGGCAACTCCCCCAGCCAACGAGCACGATGGCCGGTCATAAGCCGAGGGGTACTCGCCCCCGCAGACCGAGCGAAACCGCCCACTCGTAAGGCTAGGGACAACTCGCCCAGCCAACGAGCACGACGGTCGGTCATAAGCCGAGGGGTACTCACCCCCGCAGACCGAGCAAAACTGCCCACTCATAAGGCTGGGGACAACTCCCCCAGCCAACGAGCACGACGGCTGGTCATAAGCTGAGAGGTACTCACCCCCGCGGACCGAGCAAAACCGCCCGCTCGTAAGGCTGGGGGCAACTCCCCTAGCCAGCGAGCACGACAGCCGGTCATAAGCCGAGGGGTACTCGCCCCCGCAGACCGAGCGAAACTGCCTGCTCGTAAGGCTGGGGGCAACTCCCCTAGCCAGCGAGCACGACGGCCGGTCATAAGCCGAGGGGTACTCACCCCCGCGGACCGAGCAAAACCGCCCGCTCGTATGGCTGGGGGCAACTCCCCCAGCCAACGAGCATGACGGCCGGCTACAAACCGAGGGATGACTTCCCTCGTGGACCGAGTGACCCATTCGCTTGCCAGGCTGAGGACAATCACACCGACAGACAAAATCAGCGGGAAGAACGACATCCCAATCCAGACAAGCCCGGGACATCACCCCTAGACGAGGGCGACGATGCCCGTCCGGTCTAGGAGCATTGAAGGCTATTCCAAAGGGGAGAACCCCCGAAGAAGAGACCAGTGGCACAAGAAGAACTGACTAGAAGAAATCGTTTTCATTAATGGTATGGGTTACATATCACTCAGTAACATCCTCTCAAGCACTGTTGTTGATAACAAAATTTGTCACCTAAGAAAAGAAAATGGGGGACAGGGTGCAAGGGCTCTTCAGGGGTCTGGAGCGCGAGAGATAGCGTCATCCAGGGCCTCGCCTTGCTCTGAGCAGCGGGGATCGACATGTCCCGGTGGAGGGGGGATCGGCTCCCGAGCGAGCTCCGCGAACTGCTGGAATGACTCCCTGACGACCACCACTATGCGAGGGGCGAGGAGGTCCTCATAAGTCCCGAAGACCTCCCTCGGGACCGACGCAATCCTCGGCCTTATGGCCGTGTTAACGCCCTTCTCAGCCTCCTCGGCGAAACGGAGCCTCCGACGCAGCTCGGCGAGTTGGCCCCAGAGATCCTCCCTCTCCCACCGGAACTTTTCTTCCGCTTCTCGGCTCAAGTCATGGACATCCACAATATCTCGTTTGAGATCATGTACTTGAGATTCGAGCTCGTCGGCACGACGGTGTTGCTGCTGAGCTTCCATGCGGGCACCTTGAAGGGCTACGTCAGCCTCCCCAGCCCGAGCGCGCTCCCGATTTAGGGAATCCTTGAGGTTTCTCAATCGGGTCGCCCGGCATTGTGCCTCAACAGCCATCGCGGTGGCTTGCAAACGAAAGAGAGGTGGATTATACCAAGGAAGATCGAAGGGCAAGGCAACTGTCCGAAAATGACAGGAATTCGAACCTGTCGGAGATGACCGACCAGAGAGTCCGACAATATGTCCACGGGGGACAACTCCAAGAGGGAACGGTCCCCTGGAAGGATGTAGTCCGCCGTCAGTCGATTCACCAAGGCCATATCGAGGGGCACCGAGTCCCCGGGGGGATCAGCGGGTCCTGCCAAGGCACCCGACAGGACGCAGCCTGCCCCCAAGACCGAAGGGGTAGCCGAGGGAGTGACGACGGCGTGAGCGGCAGGGTCGGCCGTGACGTTCAGCACGATTGCCTGGCCGAGATCCGTCGGCGCGATGGAGGGAGCCGGAGAAGCGGCGCACCCGCCAATCTTCCGCGACTTCTTCCAGTTGGGGCCAGCTGTAACTGGGGAAGAGCGCTTGCGACTCCCGCCCGTGGACGGCCGAGGAGCCGATTCGGAACCCTCAATAAGGAGGGGGTCGATCCCAATGACTTCTCCTCCGGGGGAACCCCATGCGACCCGTGGGGGAGACTTGGCCTCAATCCTCCCCGAAGGAGGCTCGGACCGGCGCAACCCTTCATTTACAGAGCGGCGAGGCGCCCGTCCGAAAGAACTCCCACGGCCCCGGCGAGATCCCAGCCGAATAAGCTCGTCAACATCGTGGGTGAATTCGCGGCCAGCCATCCCTGCGAGAGGGAGCGAAATCAGGGTGAGCCAGAGGTTAAACAGAAGGAAGGGAGACAACTTACCGGGGGACCACAGAGTGCACTTAAGAAGCAGGTCGTCCAGCAAGTACCAGACCGACCTCTCCTTAAGAGAAAGTGACGACAGGAGGCAGACCGCGGCCTGCTCGGCCTCGGATAAGGTTACCGCCCTGTCGGTTTGTTGCAAACTCCCCCAACCTGTCAAGATCACCGAGACCCAGGGAAAGACAACGAAAACAAAGCTAGAGTCCCAGTTCCCCAACCAAGGGGGCAGACCGAGCAGGCACACCCGCCCCGCACGGGCTCGGAGGTGCAGCCAAGATCCGAGGCCAACCGTCTGGATCCGGTAAAAGTGAAAGAGGAGGGGGAGAGATTGCTCCAGGCCGTGAGTGATACAAAGCGTAATGAACCCGGTCAGCACCGCGACAGAGGATGGCGTTAGCTGGCACAGGGCGACTTTCAAGGAATCCGTGAATTGAATGATAAAAGGGTGGAGGGGGAAGCGGAGCCCCAGATGGAACATCTCGACGTAGACGCCGACCTCGTTACTCTGTGGGAAGCCGATCCGCTCGTCTCCGAAGGGAATCCGAACGTCATAGGGATGACATAAGTACTTCTCTAGTATTTCCCTAGTGACTGAGAAAGGGGCCATAGATGACGACCGGAGGATCGATGGAGGGATGCCTAATCGCTCGGAAGACGAGGCCACATCATCCCCAACGGGATCCGGAAAAATTTTTCCTTTCCCTTTATCCGGGACCCCCGAGGGCGGTGAAGGAGCTTTGAGCCCTGAGGGATGGGCACGATTGGGACCAGGCGTCGGCCCGCCAGGACGTGTATCACCTATTCTAAGCATGGCCATAGCCCGAGTTAAAGAGTGGGAGAATTACCTTAATAAGAGCTGGGAAGAAGGCAGATGTCGAGAAGAAGAAGCTGGCAGAACGGAGATCAAGAAGGAATGAGCGCGAAAGAGTTGAAGCTCGAGGGATTGGAACGTATATATAGAGGACGATGGTTGGATCTGAACCGCCAAGGGAGAGCATGTGACGACATCAAGACGGCGGCGATGCTTCAAAAACCGCACCAACGGAAGTTCAAACGGAGCGGTAATAATGACATTCTGTCACGACCCGCTTCCCTAAAATGGAGGCGAGACGTGAAAAGATCCGCACGAGAGTGGAGCTGTGAAGCCCCAAACCCGATAAGCGTCCATATTACATAAACAGGTCCCTGTAACCACAACAGAATAACAATAATAACACAAGACGAGACTGAAATAAAATTCCACATCTCACAAATTGTCCAACATCAACAAAAAGTCCAACATCCAGAAAAGCCACCAGGCTAAAAGAAAAGAGTCTAAAGGCCCAGAACAAGGCCAACAAAAAAACTGCAACAACAACAAGTATGGGTGCTACGCACCGATAACAAAACAACTGTCTAATAAAAGTAAAACACCACGAAGACACTAGGACTGGTCCCCAGTGTCCACGTACTCCCCTTCAAACACAAGTACGGGCTCGGCGTCAGCAAACACCTCGTCCTCAACAAGTAACTCAGGCTCGGGCTCTAACATGTGTCACCCAAAAGAGAAAAGGGGCACATGTCAGCAAGTCGAAAGACTTGTGCAAGGAAACGGGAATAATGGTAAACTAGCAACCTAGAAATTGAAACATGGTGCATGGCAAGTAAAGTACGGTGGTAACAAGTAAGGTAAAGGAGAGTACAAGTGGCAAGTATCAAGTGGTAGGGGTGACATGTAATGTCAAGTAACAAGT
This sequence comes from Scilla litardierei, assembly GCA_030789695.1. NCBI lineage: Eukaryota > Viridiplantae > Streptophyta > Magnoliopsida > Asparagales > Asparagaceae > Scilla > Scilla litardierei. Next base: position 125,517,765 of record CM061131.1, read on the forward strand.
AAAGTACAAGGGATCACTCAACGAGTGCCCTATTGCCCGCAGGCTGTGTTCAAGTATCAAGTACAAGGGGTCACTCAACGAGCGCCCTATTGCCCGCAGGCTGTGATGAGCTCGTCTTCTGGAACACGAGCCAGAAAGTGTATTTGATAAGTATGGCGTAGGGGTGCACCTAGCCGGAACAAGTAACACTAGTATGTAGCGATGCTACGCAATCACGATGAGTATTCAAGCATGCAATGACATGAGCAGATAACTCGCATGCCGTTAATTAAATTAAACGTGACAGGCGAAATGCAATGACATGAACATATTCGCGTACCGTTAATTAAATTAAACGTGACAGGCGAAATGCAATGACATGAACATATTCGCGTACCGTTAATTATATTTAAACATGGCAGTTAAAATGCAATAGCAGTTAAGGATGCATGGATGACATGAACAGTTATTTCGCGTACCGTTAATTATATTTAAACATGGCAGTTAAAATGCAATAGCAGTTAAGGATGCATGGATGACATGAACAGTTATTTCGCGTACCGTTAAGGGAAAGTAAACGTGACATACAAGCATGATGAGGGTGACGGACCAAGCTTCGTTGTCAAGCTAGGTCAATGGCGTCTAAACGGCTATCCTTTAACCGTCTAGTCTCTTTTACGCTAAAGCAAGGTAAGTGGCCTAAAACATGGCCTAAATCAAGAGATGCAAGTTTCACTTGCCTAGCACCGGGGATGACGGTTCGAAAGTTCGTTTCCGCGGATGCTAGCTTACGGGGAATCGCTGTTATGGGGAACAATCATCAAAACACAAGTATTTTATTAGGGTTTCATAAAAATTACAATAGGATATGAAAACAACAGTAGATCGATTTCTTACCGAGAGGAGGCGGAAGAAACACTCCGGGGAACCCTAGGATCAGATCTGGAAGCAAATGGAGAAGTTTGGGGAAACTAGGGTTTTGGGGGATTTGGGGATTTTGATGGGTTTGGGTGAGATTTTGGGGAAGATGAGAGGTGGATGGAGTGAATGGTTGGATTGGATGATGATTCTAGGGCTTGGAATGGAGAAATGGAGCTTGGAGGGAGATGGGGGCTGAAGGGGGAAGATTCTAGGGTTTTGGGTCGTGTTGGAGAAGAAGAAGTCGTTTGGGTTGGGTATAAATAGGTTGAGCTGGCAGCTGCCCAGAAATTAGGGTTTTAACACTGGTTAGTCGGTCAAAGAGCAACCACTGACCGACTAGTTTGGCAACTAGTCGGTCGGTCGACCAACGCAGACCGACTAAGTGCAAACAGTAACTCCTGAACGAAAATAGGATTTTAGAGTTAGTCGGTCCATGAACAAATACTGACCGACTAGTTTAGCATCTAGTCGGTCGATGAACGTTCTTAGACCGACTAAGAGTAAACAGTAACTGATACAAAAATAATATGATGAGTTAGTTGGTTCAAGAAGCATTGCTGACCGACTAGTTTGCAACCTAGTCGGTCAACCAACGTTCTTAGACCGACTAACGATAAACAATAACTCCTGAGAAATTTAGAAAGCTAACTAGTCGGTCCAAGAAGGATTGCCGACCGACTGGATCGTCATCTAGTCGGTCGGTGGCCCTTCTTACACCGGCTAATAAGCACAGAAAGTACCGATACGGAGCGCGGGGCCCCGGGATCGATTCCTAAGACTCCTAGGCTTGATCTAACAGTTAGATACGACCGTTATGAAGTCCGTCACGAGTGACATACTTCGAAATCGACAATCCTAAGGAAGAAACGAGAAAATACGACGAATCGATCGAAAATGAAAACTACGGAGACGAAAACCACACAAGAGGAGAAAATCCACCAAAACATATATTATATTATATTAAATCCAGATACATGAAAATCATTCGTTACATCCTCCCCAACTTAAGAAAAATTCCGTCCTCGGAATTTCCAAAAACTCACGAGTCCGGAAACAAAAGTGGGAAACGCTCTCGCATCTCATCCTCATTCTCCCAAGTAGATTCTCCAGGTGAACCGTGTCGCCACATCACCCTCACAAGATTGACAATCTTGTTCCGAAGCGATTTCTGACGCCTGTCCAGAATCTGCACTGGATGCTGGTCATACGTCATATCGGGGCGAACGGTAATCTCCGAAAAATCCACCGCATGAGACGGATCGCTAATGTATCGACGAAGCTGCGACACATGGAAAACATTGTGAACTCCTTCCAAAGATGGCGGCAAGGCCAAGCGATAAGCTACCTCGCCAACCCTCTCCAAAACGTCAAACGGTCCAATGTATCGCGGGCTCAACTTCCCACGCTTCCCGAAACGAATCACACCACGATTCGGGGAAATCTTCAAGAACACATGGTCGCCCGGCTGAAACTCCAAAGGACGACGTTTAGCATCCGCCCAATGCTTAAAACGGTCCTGAGCAATTCTCAACCTCTCCCGAATATTCCTGACGATCTCCACGGCCTCCACGATCATCTCAGGTCCCAACAACTCCCGATCACCAACGTCATCCCAACTCAATGGCGATCGACATTTCCTCCCAAAAAGAGCGGCGAAAGGCGCCATGCCAATACTCGCCTGGAAGCTGTTGTTGTAGGAAAACTCTACCAGATGTAGATGGTCCTCCCACGAACCCTTGAAATCCAACATGCACGCCCTCAGCATGTCTTCCAAAATCTGAATCGTCCTCTCGGACTGGCCATCCGTCTGCGGATGGTACGCCGTGCTGAAACTCAGACGCGTACCCAAGCTCTTCTGCAAACTCTGCCAAAACTGAGATGTGAACCTCGTGTCTCTGTCAGACACGATACTCACGGGGACTCCATGAAGTCGCACAATCTCCTGCACGATTCACGTTACATCACTATCCAAACTAGGAAAAGGAAATAAAAACGGAGAGTAAAAAGAATTTTACCTCCATATATCTCCTCGCTAGCGCCTTAGTGGACTGTCCTACTCGGAACGGAATAAAGTGCACAGATTTGGTCAATCGATCTACAATCACCCAAATCGCGTCATTCTGCTTCGGACTCCGAGGTAGTCCAGTCACGAAATCCATAGTGATGTGTTGCCACTTCCATCCCGGAATCGGAAGCGGTTGTAGCAACCCGACCGAACGCTGATGCTCCGCCTTCACTTGCTGGCAAACCAAGCACTTGGCTACACTCCGAGCCACGCTCCTCTTCATACCATGCCACCAATAATTCAGACGAAGATCCTGGTACATCTTGGTGCCACCAGGATGCACAGAATACGGCGAACTGTGTGCCTCCACCATCAATTCCTTTCTGATATCCCCAGCTGGCACACATAACCTGGCTCCAAACCTCAGCGAGCCATCCTCATGAATCAAAAAGTCAGTCCGCAGACCGGCTTCCACCATCTCCCGAATCCTTACCAACTTCGGATCTCCGGCCTGGCCAGCCTTAATCCGATCCACGATCGTCGACTGTACCTGCATGTACATCAACGACGAAGCCTCCCCAGGAAGAACAATCTCCACACCAGACTCGCAAAAATCCTGCTGCAATCTCCACTGCGAGGTCAAAATCATCACCGCTGGCAGCCTACTCAAAGCATCCGGAACCACATTCACCTTGCCAGGGTGATACTGCAAATCAATCTCGTAATCCGCCATAAGCTCCAACCACCGACGCTGTCACATGTTGAGCTCCTTCTGAGTGAAAATATACTTCAAGCTTTTGTGATCGGTGAAAATCTTCACTTTCTCACTCAGCAAGAAGTGCCGCCAAATCTTAAGAGCAAACACAACGGCAGCCAACTCCAAATCATGCGTCGGGTAATTCTTCTCATGAACCTTAAGCTGACGAGACGCATACGCCACAACATGCCCGTGCTGATGCAACACACAACCGAGACCCTTGCCAGAAGCATCGCAAAAGATCTCAAATCCACCGCTGCGATCAGGCACAACAAGAATAGGGGCACTCGTCAACCTCTCCTTCAGAACACCAAAAGCCCTCTCACAATCACCCGACCAAACATAAGCAATATCCTTCCGCGTCAACCTGGTCATCGGCTCAGCAATACGAGAAAAGTCCTTAATGAATCGCCGATAATAACCAGCAAGTCCAAGAACACTCCGAATCTCAGACGCTGACGACGGAACAGGCCACTCCCTGATGGCCCGAATCTTCTCGGGATCCACTGAAATACCATCTCCAGTCACCACATGCCCGAGAAAAGCAACTCGATCCAACCAAAACTCGCACTTCGAAAACTTAGCATACAAACGATGCTTCCTCAAAATTTCCAACACCGTCCTCAAGTGCGATGCATGCTCTTCCTCCGACTTCGAATAGATCAGAATGTCGTCGATAAAGATAACGACAAACTTATCCAAAAAGTCGTAGAAAATCAGGTTCATCAGATTCATGAAAACTGCGGGCGCGTTAGTTACGCCAAAAGGCATAACCACGAACTCATAGTGTCCATACTTCGTCCTGAACGCTGTCTTCGGAACATCTCCCTTCTTCACCTTCAACTGATGGTAACCACTCCTCAAATCCAATTTAGAAAACACCCTCGAACCTCCAAGCTGATTAAAAATATCATCGATGCGAGGCAACGGGTATTTATTCTTAATGGTCACCGCATTCAACTCCCGATAGTCCACGCACATGCGACGCGAACCATCCTTCTTCTTAACCAACAACATTGGTGCTCCCCACGGAGACACGCTAGGATTAATATAACCCTTCTGCAAAATCTCATCCAACTGCTTCCGCAACTCTTCCAACTCAGCAGGTGCCATACGATACGGCGCCTTCGAAATCGGCTGCGCACCTGGAACAAGATCGATAGAAAATTCCAAAGCTCGATCAGGCGGCAAACCAGACATCTCCTTGGGGAAGACGTCGCCAAAATCTCGCACCACAGCTGGCCACTCCAGCTCCATCTGCATAGCCACAGTCTCCACCGGACTGGCCCGAAATCTGATAGGACCAAGCGAACTGCTACCACGACTGAACTCAAACACTGGATGTCCGGGAATCTCGAACACCACCTTCTTCCTCCTGCAGTCGATCGTAGCATAGAAGCTCGCAAGCCAGTCCATCCCAAGAACTGCATCATAGTTGATGATGTCGTGGACAATGAAATCAGCACAAAGCTCACGTCCACAAACCACCAACGGGCAAGAATTGCACCCACGATGCACCGAGACTACACCGTTCCCTGTGATGATATTCCAACTCTTAGGAAGAGAGGACGTCGACAAGGAATGCTTCTCCACGAAGCTCCGGGCCAAAATGCACATCGATGCACCAGAGTCAAAGAGGACTCGTGCAGGAAACGTGCAAACCAAAACCACACCTAACAAGCAATTAACAATCAAATCCTAGTCTAGCAAACAATCATGAGCAAGCAACCAATGTAATCAAAAATCAACTAACTAAGAAAGATAAATAGCTAGAATGAGCGTTACCTGCAATAACTTCATCCACGGCCATGCTCTCCTCCTCAGTCATCAGAAAGGCCTGCCCTCTCAGCGGAACAGCCTGCCGAAAGGCCTGTCTCTGTGGAACAAGGGGCGCTCCACGTCCAACGGGCACAGGAGCTCGCTGCTGCAACGGCTGTGCTGCAATAGGAGCCCGCCAAGGCTGTCTCGACTTCGGACACTCCCGAATGGTGTGGGCAGGATCTCCGCAGACAATGCACTGTCCTAGAAACCTCCTACACTGATCCCTGAGGTGTCCAGTCTTGCCACAGAAATGGCAAGTCTTCAAAATAGGCCCTCCTGGCCTCTTGAACTGCACCGGATGACTAGGCTTGAAACCAGGCCTAACCACCGCTCTGGCCTGCTCCATAGGCCTCTTCCCAGCTCCGAAAACATGTCCCTTCCTCTGATTCAAATTTAACTCTTGCCGCCTCGCAGCAATCAGAACCTTCTGATATGTCTCCAAGTCAGAAGAGGTCACAAAGCTCTGAAGCTCCAAGGCAAGTCCCTGGAGAAATCGCTGAGCTTTCTCATCGGCATCCTGCACCATCTTAGGTGCAAACCGACTGAGCCTCGTGAACTCCTGGTGGTACTGATCCACCGACAAGCTCCCCTGCTTCAGATCTATAAAGCGCTGCAGCATCACCTGTCTAGCAGCCTTCGGGAAGAATTCTCCATCAAATCTGGACTTGAAGGTAGCCCAGACGATCGGCTCCACTAGCATCTTCTCTTCAGCATCCCACCAATTCCTGGCGTTATCCTTCAGCTGCCTCTTAGCCAGATCATTCCATCCAACCGGGTTAATCTTCGCCATTGCCAAGTTATCCTCAATGTTCCTTATCCATTCGTCGGCAGCCAGAGGACCCTCAGAACCATCAAAATATGCGGGACCCAGCTCCCGAAATTGCTTCGCTCCTGGCTCAGAGCGAGGGGCATCGGGAAGAGCCCGGGCAGCTCGAGCAGGTGGAGCATTCTGGACTTGCAAAAGCACGCCCTGCTGCACTTGCATCATCTGGATCATCATCTGCATCATCTCACCGCTGGTGGGTTCCCGCTCAGGCTCCTCATCATGAGGGATCGCGCCACTACCACCACCACGGGTGAATCGTCTTCCTGCCATCTAGTGACACAGAAAACGAATCAGATTAGACTCATAGCTTATGACTCGGACGCCGAACTTAATTTATTGGACATTCTAATATTATTATCGCTATTCCAAAAATCGCAGTTACAGAGGGACCTGCATGGGCCACCACTAAAACCTGTCACGAACCGCTTCCCTAAAATGGAGGCGAGACGTGAAAAGGTCCGCACGAGAGTGGAGCTGTGAAGCCCCAAACCCGATAAGCGTCCACATTACATAAACAGGTCCCTGTAACCACAACAAAATAACAATAATAACACAAGACGAGACTGAAATAAAATTCCACATCTCACAAATTGTCCAACATCAACAAAAAGTCCAACATCCAGAAAAGCCACCAGGCTAAAAGAAAAGAGTCTAAAGGCCCAGAACAAGGCCAACAAAAAAAACTGCAACAACAACAAGTATGGGTGCTACGCACCGATAACAAAACAACTGTCTAATAAAAGTAAAACACCACGAAGACACTAGGACTGGTCCCCAGTGTCCACGTACTCCCCTTCAAACACAAGTACGGGCTCGGCGTCAGCAAACACCTCGTCCTCAACAAGTAACTCAGGCTCGGGCTCTAACATGTGTCACCCAAAAGAGAAAAGGGGCACATGTCAGCAAGTCGAAAGACTTGTGCAAGGAAACGAGAATAATGGTAAACTAGCAACCTAGAAATTGAAACATGGTGCATGGCAAGTAAAGTACGGTGGTAACAAGTAAGGTAAAGGAGAGTACAAGTGGCAAGTATCAAGTGGTAGGGGTGACATGTAATGTCAAGTAACAAGTAAAGTACAAGGGATCACTCAACGAGTGCCCTATTGCCCGCAGGCTGTGTTCAAGTATCAAGTACAAGGGGTCACTCAACGAGCGCCCTATTGCCCGCAGGCTGTGATGAGCTCGTCTTCTGGAACACGAGCCAGAAAGTGTATTTGATAAGTATGGCGTAGGGGTGCACCTAGCCGGAACAAGTAACACTAGTATGTAGCGATGCTACGCAATCACGATGAGTATTCAAGCATGCAATGACATGAGCAGATAACTCGCATGCCGTTAATTAAATTAAACGTGACAGGCGAAATGCAATGACATGAACATATTCGCGTACCGTTAATTAAATTAAACGTGACAGGCGAAATGCAATGACATGAACATATTCGCGTACCGTTAATTATATTTAAACATGGCAGTTAAAATGCAATAGCAGTTAAGGATGCATGGATGACATGAACAGTTATTTCGCGTACCGTTAATTATATTTAAACATGGCAGTTAAAATGCAATAGCAGTTAAGGATGCATGGATGACATGAACAGTTATTTCGTGTACCGTTAAGGGAAAGTAAACGTGACATACAAGCATGATGAGGGTGACGGACCAAGCTTCGTTGTCAAGCTAGGTCAATGGCGTCTAAACGGCTATCCTTTAACCGTCTAGTCTCTTTTACGCTAAAGCAAGGTAAGTGGCCTAAAACATGGCCTAAATCAAGAGATGCAAGTTTCACTTGCCTAGCACCGGGGATGACGGTTCGAAAGTTCGTTTCCGCGGATGCTAGCTTACGGGGAATCGCTGTTATGGGGAACAATCATCAAAACACAAGTATTTTATTAGGGTTTCATAAAAATTACAATAGGATATGAAAACAACGGTAGATCGATTTCTTACCGAGAGGAGGCGGAAGAAACACTCCGGGGAACCCTAGGATCAGATCTGGAAGCAAATGGAGAAGTTTGGGGAAACTAGGGTTTTGGGGGATTTAGGGATTTTGATGGGTTTGGGTGAGATTTTGGGGAAGATGAGAGGTGGATGGAGTGAATGGTTGGATTGGATGATGATTCTAGGGCTTGGAATGGAGAAATGGAGCTTGGAGGGAGATGGGGGCTGAAGGGGGAAGATTCTAGGGTTTTGGGTCGTGTTGGAGAAGAAGAAGTCGTTTGGGTTGGGTATAAATAGGTTGAGCTGGCGGCTGCCCAGAAATTAGGGTTTTAACACTGGTTAGTCGGTCAAAGAGCAACCACTGACCGACTAGTTTGGCAACTAGTCGGTCGGTCGACCAACGCAGACCGACTAAGTGCAAACAGTAACTCCTGAACGAAAATAGGATTTTAGAGTTAGTCGGTCCATGAACAAATACTGACCGACTAGTTTAGCATCTAGTCGGTCGATGAACGTTCTTAGACCGACTAAGAGTAAACAGTAACTGATACAAAAATAATATGATGAGTTAGTTGGTTCAAGAAGCATTGCTGACCGACTAGTTTGCAACCTAGTCGGTCAACCAACGTTCTTAGACCGACTAACGATAAACAGTAACTCCTGAGAAATTTAGAAAGCTAACTAGTCGGTCCAAGAAGGATTGCTGACCGACTGGATCGTCATCTAGTCGGTCGGTGGCCCTTCTTACACCGGCTAATAAGCACAGAAAGTACCGATACGGAGCGCGGGGCCCCGGGATCGATTCCTAAGACTCCTAGGCTTGATCTAACAGTTAGATACGACCGTTATGAAGTCCGTCACGAGTGACATACTTCGAAATCGACAATCCTAAGGAAGAAACGAGAAAATACGACGAATCGATCGAAAATGAAAACTACGGAGACGAAAACCACACAAGAGGAGAAAATCCACCAAAACATATATTATATTATATTAAATCCAGATACATGAAAAGCAGTCGTTACACATTCATTTAATGGCGGAGCCTCGACTGACGCACCCATCGGATCATGAAAGAGTCACATCACTCGAGCCGAACCAACGGAAGCCGAACGGCCCGGGCGATGGGGGCAATTGTTACGACTAATTTGGACCAGCCCGAATCACAATGGCCCACGGCCCAGCCTCAAAGGGGACGCCAGCTAGAGAAGACGGGCCCGCCCGGAAGGGCCCACGGATGGGTCTAAAGGCCCAGCCACTCCACCCTCGGGGACACCTGACTAGCCCCCATTCGGCCGGATTAATCGCCCCTCGGAATCCGCGATCCCATAATGGCCATTAACGGACCCGTTAATGGGCCACCCCTCCACGACGCGCGAGTGGGAGGAGGCGGAGGCGGATCGTGGGGGACGTGAAAGGAGGCGGGACGTGGGGCAATGGCGAAAGACCCTATAAGGGGAAGGCCAAGACGACGGAGAGAAGGATCGAGACTCAGGTAATCAACAGAGAGGTACTCCATCAATGACCTAGGCATTCTCCACTCCATTTCCTCCCTCCCCCAAACTCGTGCCGCCTGGGTTGACGTTTCGGCTTCCTTACAAGCCGGATCTCCCCCGCCGAGTATCCCTTCAGACCTTGATCTGACTTAGGCATCGGAGGGGATTTGGCCGGAACCTAGGTCCGGCCTCCCTGACGAGTTTCCTCATCTGTCCAGGAAGAAGATATTCGAGGCGCCGAGGCTACCCCTCAGCGCCGGTCGGCTACCCCCATCGCAATCGTCAGGTGGACGGCTGCTCGAGCACCAACCCTCTTGCAAGCCACCGAGGCTACCCCTTGACGCGGATCCGACCGAGTCCGAGCGCGACCCAGTCGAGGCCGAGCGCGATCCACCGAGCTGAGGCTTCTCCTCAGCTCCCTGAAGGCAGAGGATCGACGCAACTCGGGGACTCCCCCGAGAGCAAGCGGGCTCGGTGATCCCAAGGGACCCCCAAGTCGGCCCCTTGACCACGTTGACCACACAGCCGACGGTCAACGAACTATGGTGAGAAAACACCCGTAAACAGTTTCAATTGTAGTATGTATAATATTAGACAACACTTGAAGATCATGGATCTCCATCCATTTGTTAAGACTTCTAAATATTTAAATTTTATTGGTCAATTCCAAGAATCTGCATTGTGGCTTAGGTTTGTATCTTGATTATCTTTCTACATGGAATATTGTTCTCTCAGCAATCATATGTCAGATTGGATCATGCATATGATCAAATACAACTTGAATACAACTTGTTTAACCGAATATGAAAGAAAGGTCTGTGTAAAGAAAGAGAGCAAGCTATAGTTCTACTGGATGAAAAAGCAAAAACGCATATTGCTTTGATATCATCTTGCAACGAATCAGGTAGTAGTGTTTACAGATGTTGCCTTTGCTATTATGTGCTCCCAAATTCTGTTTTTTGTTTATCTGCTTACAATTTTGTTGCCCGACCTTGCAAAATTGGAATCTATATTCATCATCAGTGTGAATTCTACTACTCTATTTGGTACTGTTGTATTTACAGCTAGACTTAGAATGAATCATGATATATGCTTTCTTATTTATCAGAAATCATGATATGAGGAATTGCACAATGAGAAGTTATATTATTATACATCTTTGTGTAACAATATTGTCTTTAATAAACACCAAACACAATCCAAATAAAATTTTCTTCACTAGAAAAGAGTTTATTGTTTTATTTTAAAAAATGCTCGAACAGAAACTATGAATTGATCTGCATTACCCAGGTCTTTATGCATTGCACCCATATTATTATTATGATCTGCAGTAAGTGTTTTTATATGTTCATCATGCACGTTTGTATTGACATTAAAAGATATCAATACACGTCTTTGGATATTTCTGACAAATTTTAATTCACTCGTATTAAACCAATGACTAAATGATCCACATAAAAAGAGATAAAAGTCCTTGTTTAGATCAACATAAAGATAATATCATATCCTCACAACTACCAGGGTCATGACAAAAAAGCAATTATAAAATTATATTAATGCTTGAAGCAAGCTATTTTTGTGCATTAGTTGTGCATTGTAAATCAATTTCCTGATAAGATCATCATTATAGGGTGAAGAGTCAAAGAAAATAAATGGATTTACATATGTTCCCTGTTAATATGGATTTGAAAGAATTTAAGTAGCAAAAACAAACTCCAGAAATATGGTTTCTTTTGCTGGCACTTTCTTTTGCTCGCTCAGGATCTTCAGTTCAGATGATGCTCCGTGCGCCTTGCTGCTCCAGAAATGATGCTCCTTGCGCCTTGAGAGAAGACCCAGATGAAGCAAGCTATTTTTTTGCATTAGTTGTGTAGTGTAAATCAATTTCCTGATAAGAGCATCATTACAGGGTGAAGAGTCAAAGAAAATAAATGGATTTACATATTTTGCTTGACATTAAAAGTTTTGTCCACAAACCTTTTCCAAGCCCCATTCAGAATCAATTAATACCACCAAAGACAGAATTTTTTCTTGCCTCCCAATCCAAAAAATTGCAATTTTTTGATCACCCAATGATTGCAGAAAGGAAACCCGATTGCTCAACTGGTCGCTCAACTGTTTTACAGATATATTTACAAAGTTCTTTCCCATAACCTGGTCTATCCTGATAACTAACCTTCAAAATTAGCTATCCCCCTTAAATCATAGAACATTAGCTTTACATCATCTTACCTTCAATTATGTGCATGTCATAATTTACTGTCAGCTTGCATATCATTCTTTGGCATCTTCATCTACACATTCTCCTGTGAGCTATATTCATCTCATTAGTACTTGATTGGAACATCTACATTGCCCATATTACAAAACCTGCATGAGTAGTTAAACATTTAGCTTTAGCATGGAATTAGCAAAATATTGCAAGTTCATACATTGACTGTCAAACATCTATATTTCCCAAAAAAAATTAGAAGTGAACCAAAATATTGCACACATGAAGGTAGTAGTCACAAAAAAAATTAAAACTTCACTCTTAAAATTGTAAAATGACAACAAATTAACTTACCATAATCAATTGAAAAATAAAGCTACATATTTAGAGCCCAATGTTCATGCTTACTCCATTCGACATGAACTTGACCCAGAACTTCTGCACCCCATTCTTCACATCATCCCAAATACTTGAAAGGTCCTTCTTTGCCCAAAACGCAACTCGAAAATCCTAAAATTTTGAAACGGCTGATCCAATCAGACATGTAAGAAGATAGAAAAGTAAGTTAATTTGTTGTCATTTTACAATTTTAAGAGTGAAGTTTTAATTTGTTGTCATTTTACAATCAAAACGTCACTTTACATTTTTAATTTTACAATTAATGAAGCCCATGGTAACCCTAAGTTAAAATGAAGGTATACTAAACTGGATTTCAACTGGATTTCTACAAAGAAATTAACCAACTGTTAAAGAGGAATGCATCACCAAGTAATAGCATGAAAGACAAATAAATGCTTATGAACCATACCTGATCCCCTAGGAAAAAAATTCTTGCCTACTATGCTTTTTAATATTGAGGATTTCCCCGAACTTTAGAAAACAGAACATGTTTCATTAAAAAACAACATACAAATTGTATCAGATCGAATCATTTGTTAACAAATTAGAAATGAAAATCTAATTATTGGAGGGAATCAGATTGTATCAGATTACAAATTGTACAGAATTGCTGGAGTATTTGGAAAATGAAAAGCCAATGTTAAAAGCACATGTCGATCCATTAATGATATCAGATTACATGTTCATTGAAACATATCAAAAAAAATTGTATCAGATTGTTCAAATTGTATATCATTGGGTAAACACTCCATCATGTTCAATACCAAATTGTATTAGATTATAAAACCTGTTCAATGCCAAATTGTATCAGACTGCACAAATGCTGGAGTATTTACAAATTGTACCAAATGCTATACAAATTCTGAAAACAAACAGCATGTTCAATGCCAATGTTAAAAGCCAATCTGAACATGTAATAAAAAAAGCAAACAGAACCTGTACAAATTTTTTTTTTTATTTAACAAAAGATGATCAATAATAGCATGAAAGACAAATAAATGCTTATGAACCATACCTGATCCCCTAGGCAAAAAAATCCTTGCCTACTATGCTTTCCAACACTGAGGATTTTCCCGAAATCTAGAAAATAGAACATGTTTCATTAACAAACAACATACAAATTGTATCGGATTGAATAAATTGTTAATAAATTACAAATGAAAAGCCAATTGTTGGAGGGAATCAGATTGTATCAGATTACAAATTGTACAGAAATCCTGGAGTATTTGGAAAATGAAAAGCCAATGTTGATCCATTGATGATATCATATTACATGTTCAATGAAACAAATCAAAAAAATTACATGAACATAACTAATTGATATTTAGCGAGAGAAACTCAATAATGTTCCTTGTGGAGTACAAATCTGGTGGTGGTTTTTGCGGTCATCTTGTAGCACAAACTCTCCAACTCCCTTGCCACTGCCTCCGGCCCGTAGTAAAAGACTCCTGCCACGCATTAATCACATCTAACAATAATTAGTTATCGTTAATCAATGGCATAATCAATAGCAAATCCAATTAGCTTAATGAATCATTGAACAAAAAAAGAGCATCCTCACCGATCCTCTTGTCACACACCGCTTCCCAAAATGGACGGAAGCGAAACGTGACGAGGCCCGTTTAGGCCAGAGCTTGAGAAGCTCGGACCCAATAAGCGTCTGTAGAGGTACCATTTGAATTTTCTAGGTTCTTGCATTTATAAAGTTTAGGAACAACAAAGTACAGAAAGGAAATGGCATTCATTAATATGGAGAAATAATATCCAGCGAGTACAAATCTAAAAGAAGCCTAAGCATGGCAACAACTACCAAAAAGACAAACTAATAGCAGTAACCTCTGAAAGTGACGACTGAAAAGACCTCATGGTCTGGTCCTTGTCAGGCACGCGCTCTGGGTCGGCGTCCTCGGCTCCTCGTACTCCAGCGAGTCTGCCTCGTCCACGAACTCTGGCTGAACACCTGACGTACAGCACCCAGTAAAAAGGAACTGTACGTCAGGTAAAGTCTACAAGAAGGGTTAGACTTTACTGCAAGTGCACCGAACTTTAAACAACGGTTTACTGGTTGATTAGCATGCTGAAGTTCTTTTACACAACAGTTTAGTGGTTGATTAGCATGCTGTGGTTATAACAGGGTAACACGACATGAAGTAACGCAGCAGGAAAGTAAAACGGGACAGGTAGTAGTCGTAGCGTGTGCTACCAACTACGGGACTAACCTACAGGTGTCAAGACAAGACGGGACGGGACGGGACAAGACAAGACAGGACAAGTGAGACACGAAAGGGTTCACGCCTTACGGTTCGAGGGGGATCAGACCCTCTTACCGTGCGCACGCTCAACCCAACCCCAAACCCAGGAACTCAGGACAAGATTTACAGGGATCATTTCCGCTAGGGAAACATCCGAAACGCCCGAAGGCTTTTTGTGTAACAGGGATCACTTTCGCGAAGGAAAGCATCCGAAACGCCCGAATGCTTTTTGTGTAACAGGACACGACATGACAAGTGTAGGGAGTTGTTATTCTAGGGTGTCCACACACACGCACACACATGATAGCCCTACAGTATCAAAAGTTGTTGTTGTCAGGCTCAGACTTCGTCGTCAAGTCTGAGCCGTCAGGAGTCGTCCCGGACGCTATCATTTCACGTCCGGTTCTATTTGTTCACCGTTAACAATTCTAACCAACTAGGGCCTAAGCACGGCCAAAAGTGCAAGTGGATACACTTGCCTGTGGTGGCGAGCGTGTTGTCCGTCCGGGGCGTCTCGTCCAGGCGTCTCGTCCGCGGTAGTCCGTCTGAAACAGTGCCACGACGATGGTGTCAGGTCGCGATTTTCATCAAGTCCTATTAGGGTTTGTTTCTAGGTTGTCGGGGCTACCCTAATCGTCCAAGTCACTTTTTTGGTGTTTCAGCCTAAATCGACCACTACCCTATGTGCACAGAAAATTTGTCCGATGGTCGATTTCTACGGTGAGCAGCGTTTTACTGGTGCGGAAAAGTAAATTTAATTATTGTTGTCCAGTTTAGTTAAGGTTCAGTTTGTTACGGTGTGAGTTTGCTAAGAGTTAGGGGACTAACCTTGTATAACGACCTTGCGTGGATCCGACGTCGGGTCTGCAAATGGTAGCGGATCGCGTTGCGACTCCAATTTCCGAAACGTCTCGCCTCTGTCTTTAGTGTCCATGTGGTCGAACGGAAAGCGTGACTGACTCTGCGTCATGGATATAAACATCAAATTAAAGGGTTCAACTAAAAAAATAATTAAAATCTAACACCTATTAGTGAGAATGACATACTGGTTACTAAATCATGCAGTTACAACAACTAACTTACATTGCAAAACCAAATTAATACTAAGACTAATGCTCCTGATACATAATTAAAACAAAGCACTAACTTCTAATACCTTAGTTATAGAAAAGATACACACTGATGTATCTATGGATCTTACTGCTAATAAATATAATTAACTTACATGAAGTTACTTATATGATAGGGATTAATGGGTATCATACGCCATATGAGAGCTTCTCTCATACGCCCTCTCACATAAAGCACCCAAGTACAAGCCCACATGGGCTTGTACTTGATTGTACTTGGGTGCTTTATGTGAGAGAGCGTATGAGAGAAGCTCTCATATGGCGTATGATAGTCATTATTCTCTATATGATATTACCCTGATAATACTAACATTTGTAGGGTACTAACGATACTATCGTTTAACGAATTGATGACTTATAAAATTGTTATCATAACCAAAAAAATACCCTACAAACTTACGTGTTATACTCCGTGCAAGCTCTGAAGGTGGAGGCTCGAGATGGTCGGAGGCTAGTTCGAACGGAGGGGTCATGGGTCGAGGCGCTGTCGAGGAGGGCTGATAGAGAAGGGCAGCGGCTGGGTTGCTCGGCGGTGGCGCGTGGTAGGGGAGGTGACCGGAAGCCTCGGAGAGGAGAGGTCTGCAGTTCACCGGAGGGGACGGTAGCAAGGAGATGGCCGGCGGCAGCAAGAGAACAGTCGACCGGAGCAGAGCGGGAATCTCAGCCCGTCGGGAGGCAGGGATGGCGGCGACCTGCGAGAGGGGGGTTGGCCGGCGACAGAGGGGAGAGGGCGGTCTGGGCGCGGTGGCAGGCGATCGCGGAGGGGAGAAGAAGGCGCCTGCATGGCTGGCCATCGGGTGAGAGGAGAGGGAATGGAGGGGACGTCGGTGATGTGGAAGGGCTGTGGCAGCAGTTCGACATCGTGGGGAAGTCTGAGGAGAGGGGAAACGTGGAGGTATGGGTCCGGTGCGTTGGAAGTGAAGGAGAGGGGATGGGCGTAGGGGCTATCTGGCGGCTGCTACTTTAGACCTAGGTTAGGTTATAGGTTATATATATATATATGTATAAGAGAGGGTAACATGTGATAGTGGGGGAGAGGGGAATAATCGTACGGTTAGGATGGGATAAATAAAAGGTTAGTTTCTAAGAGAATTGTTTTGATTAAAGATTTGATTCTCTTAGTAGCATTAACAGCATGATGCCTTTAGATTAGGGTATAATAGTTAACAAGTTAGGGTATTTAAAATAATGATAAGCTTGTTTTTTTAACAACTTTTTAACAGGTTCAAAAAACTTATAACCTTTAATATCATATCTTTTTAAACATAAGTATTAAAATAATATTAAGGAGTTTCTTGATTTTGTTTCTTGTAAACATGTTTGACCTGACGTGGTTTTAAAGAAGAAGTGATTAATAGTAATGATAATAAATAAATAAATAAATAAATATATATATTAATAACCCAATTTTGCAACTTCACCCTTAGACGTCCAAAAATTATAAACAAGATACTGGGGTGATCGTGCCTCCGAGAGGATTGTGACTACGGGGTTCGGACACGTGTTTGAGCTACGGAAATCAATAATAATATCAATTACGGTAACACGCACACAAAACAACCAAGGATACGCGCTAAAAACGTTCGGTCGAAAAGCGGCCGTTACACCTCTCCCCTACATGTCGTATGTCCAAATCAGAGAAGACCCTTGCCCAATCTGGCCTAGAAAAATGCATCTGAACCTGGAAACATAGCTATCAGTAACTAAAATCAAATAGCAACACATCCTGATCTCGATGCCGTTCTTTGATAGACATGCATTGCCATTCCGATGACAAATCCCTGGAAAGGCAGCCTTACTGGAGCATTCTCAGCATAAACGGGAGAGAATGAAATTGCATGCTTACACACCTACAGAACATAAAATATGCATTAACATATGCCATTAACCATCGCTATATTCTAGCCCATGCCCACATCTTAGTATCATAAGGTAATCTGCTTGACCAACTTCATTCCTAAAGCCAACCTATGAAATTTCACCCGATAAACACCAAAAAATAAAAACCCAAACCCTCACGGGATAATCATTAACATAACACTCAATACCCAAACAAAATCTATTCAAAAAACATATTAATTAATGAAACCTCATACTGAGAAGCTAAAGTTTCAATGCTGCGCTAGAAATTACCAAATAAAGCCCTACATATCATCGCATAAGAATATAGCACGCAAGCAAAATCGATCTACAGCCAGCCGAAACTATTAATACATTCATAATGTAATTTTGTCAACCATCTGTTAGAAAGGAATACACTATAAAAAAATAAACGAAATCAAAATAATCAAAACCGCACACATGAAAAGCCAACATTCTTAAAAGGTATCAAAAGAATCAGTCAAAAAATGCATTAAAACCACAAAGGAAGATCACCTATTGTTTTTTATGGTAAGAAAGATCACTTATTGTCAAAGTAACTAATAAAAACATGTAACTTTTCTTAATTAACAATAGGTCCTTGATGGGAAAAGGGGATTTAAAAATAGCAGAAGTACTCCATGGTTAAAAAAAGCTTGGTTTTAACATTCTTTTGGCATTGTTCACTATTCTCTGAAACAATACCATATAAAAGTTGACTTGAGCTTACCAGCTGGTTTTTGTTTGGATCTTTTATGAAGTGATAGACATGAATTAAGCGATAATGATGCCCAAGATTTTTCTCTTCCTCTGGAATCTACCAAATAAACAATATGCAAGTTACCATCACTTTAACTAAACCCACACCCAAGACTAAGCTAATCAAGGGTGATGAAGATTCATAAATAATTACCATCACTTTAACTCATAAGTGCATCCGGTTCCCTCCAAACTAAAATCATCACTATTTTTACCAAAACTAATAAGAAATCTAGCTGTTTTTTTAGATTAAGCTCTATTTGCACCGTATGTATACTCAAGCAAATGCATCTTATTAACATATTAGAACAACATCTAAATCGGTTACTTTCAAAAATCAAGTTCTGGAAATGTGAAGAAGGATATACCATTCTGTTACTATCTCCATTAACAAATATGTTTCTTTATGGAAATTTGGATAATACCATTAACAATCCATTAACAAATCTGTTACTTTCTCCATTCTGTTACTTTCTCCATTAGCAAATCCATTAACAAATTTGTTACTTTCTCCATTAAAAATAGTGATGATACCATTCTGTTACTTTCTCAACAACTTCTATCTCCATTCAAGATTAAATCTGTTACTTTCTCAATTCAAGTTCTGAAAATGTTAAGAAGGATAATTCCATTCAAGATTAATTCTGTAACTTTCCCCATTCAAGTTCTGGAAATGTGAAGGAGGATAAATTAGAAAGAAGGATAATGCCATTCAAGATTAAATCTGTTACTTTCTCCATTCAAGTTTTGGAAATGTGAAGAAGAATAATACCATTCAAGATGAAAAAATGATAAATAAATCTGTTACTTTCTCCATTCAAGTTCTCGAAATGTGAAGAAGGATAATACCATTCAAGATTAAATTAGAAAGAAAAAAATGATATTAATATAAAAAAATGAAACAATAAATTGTAAGAAGAATAACCTACAAACAAAGTGATTGTCTCGTTCTCTCACTTAGTCTCTCTCTTCCCTTATTATTTTTACCTCCTTTCTCCTCTGCGTTTTGTACTAATTCCAGTTAGATGAAACAATAAATCGTAAGAAGAATCTCCTGCTAAAACAATATATTGTAAGAAGAATCACCTACAAAAATCTATGCAAATGATCAAAAATCTTGAAAATTGCATGAAACGAACCAAGAATGCTAAATTCAACCATTGTTATTTCAATCCGTTAGAGATTCCAAAGACAAAGTTTTTGGCATTCTTAAATGAACCCCATTTCACAAATCAATGTCTAATCTTATAAATGAAACAATTATTCAGTATTTTCATTTCAAAATATAATTAAATTCACTCTCCCCAAATAAACTCAAATTCATGCAGAGCTTAAACAATGTAGTTGCATGATTAACATAATATGTGAAGTCCATGTCCTAAACAAAATAGAAAGTCTAAATAATAAAAACTCAAATCATAGAAAGTCGTAGTCCTAAGCAATATAAGAAATCAATGAAACATGCTCTGTAGACTATGTATATATCCTTTTATGCATCTCATTCTGCATGGGTCAATCATCAATTAGCTGCCAGTGAACTAAGTAGATGAGAAGCAGCTTGCCTCCATTATAAATAGGTCGGGCTTGGACTCAAAAAAAATTAAAGGGACCTAGGCCCATGCTTCCATGAATCTGGTTGAGTTCTAGCAATTTATGGAGGAGAGGATATTTAGCATTTACAGTTCTAGAGGGTCTCAACACTTAGGCATATACTTGAGCCATTGCTCATTAATTAATCCATATAAAAGCCATTGCTATGATTAAAGCATTAGGGATACAAATGTGCTATCATTAAAGGAGTTCACTATATTCCTTAAAATGGCACTTCCAGTTAGATGTGGCGATCAAGCCTGTCCGCACACCGTACTAAGAGCTGATGTCATTATCGATATGTCATGCCGTATTGTGATGAGTGCATAACGGCCAGCAAGAGAAATGTTGCATGTCATTGTATACCAAACATTTCCTGTGTCGTGAGAAAATCTCTCAGCATTTTGTCCAAAAGGCCAAAGGTTGTGTAACTCACAGTGGTTTAGACTTTCGGCCAAAATATTCTCAACAAAGAACAATAATCTAAGGATCTGGTTGGTCATTCACAGTTGAAAAGATGAGGTCATTTTGGATTCATATAGACATGACTCATGGAAATGAAATTCAAAGCCATTCTTTTCTTATTTCTTACAATTGAGTGCTTGATTCTACTGAATTCAAACTCTTCTTGTTTGATTGGACATGTAAATGTGTTTTAGAGAGAAAATCTTGCTATACATGTCACATGATACATGCAATCTCCATCAAAAACTCCTAGAATTGGACCATTTATCCAACTTTATTACAAACTCGGTGCAGATTCTCGAATTGCAACTGCAATGGTAATTGGAAATCCACAAATACAACAAAACCAACATTTGGCTTTATTTCTGAAAATTCATTACTGCTGAACCAATTGGCCTTCAAAGAAAAATGACTATTTTCTGTTCTTTCCAATATGTCTTACATCCTCATTTATCCGGGGTCTATCACATTAATTCTTTAATTCATATTGTCTTAGTTCATAACATGTTAAATTTAAGGAAAATTCTGCAACTTCTATCACGCCTTACCGTATTTTTAAATGGATACTCATTTGTCCAGAAGAAATTTTGAAACATTTATAGACAGAAGTATCCATCACTATCGCTACAACTTAAGGGTGAACATCTGGAGAAAATGAAAGATGATAATTTTAAAACAAAGAGTTCAATAGTAAATAACAATGTTAGACATACTTGGTACAAATGATTATATCATTGGATAATAGTTGTGAAAATGAGAAGAAAAGGCATTCCACAACACCAATTGAAACAAAGGGTCTTCATAAAGATTCTTTTCAAGCTCAAACGACATCTGAACTTCAGCACAGTTGATAGATTCTACAACCCCACCGGATATAAGAAATATGTCATAGCGAATCAGACATGTCCCCTTTTGTCATACTCTCTTTGTTACACTTCCAAGTTATGTTGGTCCCTTTCTAGATAGGTGGTGGTGGATGTACTGCAACTGGACATTGTTTGTTTCTCATATGTTGAACTGGTTTCATTTTATAAGGCTTTGTGCCCATCGAACTCTTGTTCATGGAACTTGTTGAACCATAGTTAATCAATTATTTACATCAAAAAAATGAGAAACCTGGCATAGGATGAGTACATCTCAGCCTCTGAACTGGATAAAAACTTAGCAATTATACGCAGCATTTGTATAAGAAACAAATTGTAGGGGAATTAAATTTTGGGGGTATGAAAACTACTCTCATTCTAATAAAAACCAAAGAGTGAGATACTAATTGTAAAGAAAATGGATTTTAAAAGAAAATATTGAGCTTTTGGAGTGTGAGTACCTTGATGTGCACGAAGATCCTTAGCAATCAAAAATTACCCCAGTGAAATATATAAAATTATTTCCTATATTCGTGGGATTGAAATTAACCAACAAAATTACCTGTATGATTTTTACGGACAGCTGTCAGAAGTAAGGTGTATTCTTCGAGCTGCTAGGGCATTGGGCTTTGGGGTTTTATCGATTGCGAAGGGGGCGGTGCAAGCTCGTGCTGCTAGGGCTTGGGGGTTTTTCGCTCCCGCGAAGAGAGGAGCTAGGGAGAGCTGGAGTTTCTTGAGCGCACGAAGATGGAGCTCTGGGGTTGTCCTCCTTCATCAGTAACCGCAGGCTGGACCTTAATTCCTTCGAAAATCGCAACTGGGACGCCCTCGTCTCCATCGTCGTTCAAATTGTCTGGAAGCCAGTCATCCTTCGAATCCCCGCCTGTAAGAGGTTCTATGTATTTGAGGGGTTGATCAGGGCGCGGATTTTTTGTCGAGATCCGGTCTATCCTTCCTGAATTTTTTGGTGGAAGACAGGAACGAAGTGAGAGAGAGGTAGAGAGACGATGGGAGCGTGTGACGTGGGCTGAGGGTTTTTACGGTGGGGAGAGAGAGAGCCCACCCCCCAAATTTAATTTCCCCCCAAAAATTTTGTTTCAAACTTAAAATTTCAAACTCAATTTCTCTTCATGTATCCAATTTCTCTTATCTTATCCAATTTATATCCAATTTCTCTTAAAAACATCCCTCATTTATACCCAATTTCTCAATTCTTATCCAAAAACTCTTATCCAATAACCCATGATAACATCCCTGTTTAATTATATATATATATATATATATATATATATATATATATATATATATATATAGGGTAAATGTCCCTGAGAATGAACACATGTAACCTCCCTGCGCTCAAATGAATCTCAGCCTTGCGATCTCATCCAACGTTGCAGATTGAAATCATAAACTTGGGGAAAATTATGAGCGAAACCATCTCACTTCTGCGGCTTGGAAACTACGCCCGCATTAATTACGGGTCATTCCGTTCCCTCCATCTTTCACTCGAGACGCCAGAGGAAGAGAAAAGCCCTCGGAAAAAAAATTTCTCCTCTCCTCCGCCTCTCTCCTCCATCCGCCTCTCTCCATCCGGCTCACTCCTCCATCACCCCGCTCTTCCCCTCTCTCTGCCATCAACCCGCTCTCCTCCATCTCCCCCGCTCTTCCCCTCTCTCCTCCATCTCCAACGCCATCTCCATCAACCTGTGGCAACCAGCAGACGGCGAAGAAGAATTCGGTAGACGGAGAAGAAAGAGAGTCGGACGACGGAGGAGGAACTGCCAGTGGGAGGTTTCTTCAACGACTGATGGTAATTTCTTCAATGAGGTTTCTTCCTTTTTTTTTCAAATTCTTCATTTTATCATAGGTTTTCTCTTGCCCAAAACCTGAGGGCTAATTTCTTCAATCGAAGCAGCAAGATTGAAGAAGATTTGAAAAAAATGAAGAGAATACCTGAGAGCTAGGGTATTCTCTTCATTTTGGAAATTATAATTTGAAATGAAGAGAATACCTCAGTAATTGAAGAAATTACTATATGTTTGCTTTCTTAGAATGGTTTAACTGAGCAAATCATGGGTAGAAAGGAACTAATCTACGTAAATCAGCTATTTGAATTTGGTAGTTTTAGAAACTAATGGTGGGAAGCGTTGACGGTAGTTTTAGAACAAATCATGGGTTCCTTTTCTGTTTTAAGGTCTGTTTTAATTGAATGGGTTGATTGCGTATAGGTGGGAAGCTTACATACCAGACTGCAACTAAGGGGGCGAAGGGACCAAGGTGACCTGTCACTGGAAAGAGAATCCAAGGGGTATGGAATGCAATCCTCCTCATTTTGTTTTGCCAAATGATTGCTTTGTTTATGAGTTATGGATGGCTCATATGCATTGTCCATTGTGAATATTGCTACTAGGGGTTTTGTTACTTTGTGTCATGGTTGCATGCATATGTGATTGATAAAAATGAAGCAGATATGAAAAAATGAAGAGAATACCTGAGAGCTAGGGTATTCTCTTCATTTTGGAAATTATAATTTGAAATGAAGATGTTTCAAAGTGTTTTCTCACTACAAAGAGTTGACCGTGGAGAACCCGGTCAACGTGGTCAAGGGGCCCGCTTGGGTCCCTCGGGGGCTTCGAGTCGGTGCAGATGGGACGAGGGGAAGCCTCGGGCCTGGTTGAGACGCTCGGCCTCGGACGGACGAGCACGGCCTCGGAGGTAGGACGACGAGGGGTAGCCTCAGTCGTCCAGCTAGATGCGTGTTCGGCGAAGGGCGAGGGGAAGCCTCGGCCCGGATCGAGACGCTCGGCCTCGGTAGGTTGCGCTCGGCCTCGGCAATCGGACGGTGAGGGGAAGCCTCACTCGCCCAGCTGGGTGTGTGGTCGGCGAGGGGCGAGGGGAAGCCTCGGCCCGATGATCAGCTGGCCTCCTGCGTAGACGAGAACACTCGTCAGGGGGCCGGACCTTGGTTCCAGCCAAATCCCCTCCGATGCCTAAGTCAGACAGAGATCTGAAAGAGGAAGCCCGGCGGAGACGGTTCGACTCGTGAGGAGATCGGAACGGTGTCTCGCGGCGCGAGCGGGGGAGGAAGGAGATGTGATGGGGGAACTAGGTCGTTGATGGAGTACCTTAGGATTTAGATACCTGAGATGCCGTCCCTTGCTTCGTCGTCTTCCTAGCCCTTTTATAGAGCTCCCAGCGTGATTGCCTCTGGCCCACGTCCCCTGCCCGCCCTCAATCGTGCCCCCTCAATCCGCCCCCCCGCCGCCGCTCCTTACGCCATGCCAGCACCTCCCCATTACCGCCATTTAGTGGTCGCGCATCCGGGGGATCGGTTATTGCAAGAGTGGGCGAGTGACCAGCGGGTTATCGGGGCCGGGTCGGATCGACATTCGAGAGGGTTCCTTATAGGGCCTTGTGGGATGGGCTTGAAGGCGCAGATGTAAGGCTCCTGGGCTCGTGTCTTTTGGGTCTCGGTCAAATAGGCGTAACAATTGCCCCCATCGGTCGGGTTGATCGGCTTCGGCCGGTTCGGCTCGGCCGATGTGACTTCTGCCGATTTTGACAAGCTCGCCAGTCGATGCCGACTCATTTATTAGTCGTCATCATGATTTGGCCCGTTCGATATTTCTAAGGTGCGGGCTCCGAAGCGCCGTTGTTCTTCTGATGCCGCCACGTGTAGCTGCAAGCTTATCCCCACCGTTCGTGGGGTTGTCTTCAGTTGAGAAGCTGAGGGGTTCGAGCGCCGCCATCGGTGGGGTCGGTTGGCCTCGGTTAGCTCGGTACAACCGCTGTGCCTCCTGGGGTTCCGGGTGGCGCTTCAGTCGAGGCGTGGTCATAAATGTAGGTCATGATGAGGCGGGTCGATTGGACTTCCCTTGGCGTCGATTTCGAAACGCCGCCGGTTCTTCGAGGCCTGCCATGCGTTCTTGTTAAGCGCTTCAAATTCACCCCTGCGTCCGGTATATAAGATCCCCAGCCGCGTTGATCTCCACTTCTCTCTTGCTCTTCCCATTGTTCTTGGTTTTCCACAACTCGGAGTTTCCCGTCGCTTTCGCTTCCTTGTCTTCTTCAAACTAGTTAAAAGGTAATTCCTTTCTCGCTTTCGTCTTTATGGCTGCTCTTAGGATAGGCAGTTCTGGTCAAGGGGCGAGGGATTCTCCGGAGTTCAGGCGGGGCGATCCCCGGCTAGTGGGATCAGGCTCCTCCGCTGGGAGTCGTCCCCTCCGAGACAAGGGGAAGGAGAAGCTATTCCCAGACTACGCCTGTGATGACGTGGCGTCGGCTGCCGTGCGTCTTAACGTGCCCCCGATTGTCCTCCGAACGCCGTCGAGGACCGTTCCTTCGGTGGTTACGGAGATCCGGGAAAGGTATCTTTGCTTCCCGTACGATGTCTGGGTTCCATTCGTCGACGAGCGGATTTGCCTTCCGAGGGGCAATGAAGTCGGCGTCTACGTCGAAATGTTTCGCCTGGGTCTTCGTTTCCCGCTCAATCCCTTCCTTATCCAGGTCATGGAATACCTCATGGTGTCGCTTTGCCAGTTCACCCCTTGCTCGATTGCGGTACTGACGGGCTTCGTAACGCTCTGCTGCACCCGCGGTCTGGAGCCGTCTCTCCCCCTTCTCTTCCACTTTTACCAGTTCCAGACGGTCGGGCCGGGGTCATGGCTGCAACTCCGAGCCCGTTCGAGGAGGGAATTCCTGATCGGGCTACCCCGCTGGTCGGGGGATTGGAGCTCGGATTATGTCTTTGTGGTCTTCTTGGGTGATGCCCAGATTCTGACAAGCTGGGGCACGTCTGTCCAGCCTCGCCTGCCGCTAGCCCTTTCTGACGTTGATCAGGCAGCCGCCGTGCTGCTGTCGGCTCTTCCTTTGGAATCGAAGTCCATCTGGTCTTTGTTGGACGACCTACTCTTGAAGGCCGTCTTGTGGTCTCCGGGTAGGTCGCCTTTTCCGTCTTGAATCGCCCTGTGACTCATCCTGATTTTGGTTTCCCTTGCAGGGATGGCTGGCCGCGAGTTCGTCCGTGACGTCGATGAACTGATCCACCGCGGAGCTGCTCGGAGCCGAGGTAGTACCTCTGGAAGGGCGCCTCGGTGGACCGTTGAGGAGGAAGTGCGCCGAGCCGAGCCTTCCGTGGGTAAGGTGGTGGCCGCGCCTCCCGCCTCTTCTTCTGGCGATCCCCTTCCCAGGGTGGTCATAAGGGCCGGACCCGCCCCGTCAGCCAATGAGGCAGGGGATAATGACGGGTCCGGTGCAGTCCCTCCTGCCCTTGGCGTGCCCCTTCAGGTTCCCGAGGGTGGGGATGGTGCGAGGCGGATGCGCTCCCCTCCGGCGCCTTCGGAGCCCCACGGTGGGAAGAGGAGGAAGGAGGACGCGGATCCCTCCAGTCCGGCGGGTTCCGCACTTCCTGCGGCGACCACCGGGGACCCTTCGGTAGCCGTGTCGACCACCCCCCTTGCAGCGTCCTCGCCCGTATCACCGGGGATCGGGGCCTTGTTGGCGAGCAATATGGCTTCCCTTGTCGTCCCTGGGAGTTCAATGTTTGTTGACCGAGCCTTGGCCCAGCAGGTTGCCGAGGTCTCCGTCCCTCCCCGGGACCGCAACCTCCTCAAGAAGATCCCTACCGACAAGATGTCGGATTCCTTGGTCTGGATCCTTCAACAGGTTCGGTTATCTCGCTATCCTCTCCTTCCCTTTATCCTCTTCTTAGCCCATGTCTCGTCTTTCCAGGGTTCGGCGCTCGCTGTGGAATTGCAGTGTCGAGCCGTCCGCCTGAGGGAGCTGGAGGAGTCCTCCATGAGGGCCCAGGAGCGGGCCGGGGCGGCGGAGGTGGCTATGACAGAGGCCCAGATGGAGTCTCGGTGTCTCAAGCTCCGCGTGGCCGAGTTGGAGGGACGAGTGGGTGACCTCCAGGTAAAGCTGGAGGATGTCCATCAGTCGGCTGACGAAGCGGCGGAGTCGTTCCGCCGGGAGAGGGAGGAGCTTCAGAGGGAACTGTCGGATCGGTGTCAGGTGACGCGGCTTGCAGAGGAGGTGGAGAGGGGCGTCGTCGAGACCCTGGGGAAGAGGATCTTCGAGGTTCTCAGGGAGGCCTTCGGTGCGTATGAAGACCTCATCACCCCCCGGATCGTCGAAGTCGTCCAGTCTTCCTTCCGGGAGTGTGCGGAGCGTGTTCGGCAAGCCCCTCCACCGGTCGATCCCCCTCGCTCCGAGCAGGGCGAAGTGCCCGAGGATGTGTCCTCCCGAGCCCGGGCTCCCTAAGCTGTCCCTCCTGGCCTTATCCTCAAATTTTTAAGCATCCGCTTCGCTTTGGGCCAGTCTACTTGAAAGGGACCCCGCCATCTCCTTTAGCTTCATTACCGGCTCCGGGGCCAATAATTGCTGGTTGCATGGCTGCTAACTTGGGCTATCTACTTTGGGTCTTTTGTCAACCAATTTTGTTCTGTCGGTGTCGACCTAGCTTCTGTAGGTGATGAACTTTGTCATTCGTCGTGAGTGGATTATTTGTAGAGAGGTCTCTTTGCCTCGATTCCCTGTAAATAAGACACATTTTTGTACCCTGGTTAACTGTTATAAACGAAATTGACTTACTCAGACTTCTCGTGTATTTTGTGTTGCCGCCTTGTTCTTGGCCTAGGACTGGATGACGTTCGCGCTGGCCGGGGGGATTCTCCCCAGACCCATGAGCGCAGGAGTCGGTCGGTGAGGGAAAAAGCTCCTCGGCTTAGGACCGGTCGGCGTCCGTGTCTTGGGGGAATTGCCCCCAGACTTATGAGCGCAGGAGTCGGTCGGCGAGGGCAAAGCTCCTCGGCTTAGGACTGGTCGGCGTCCGTGCCCGCTGGGGGAACTGCCCCCAGACTTACGAGCGCAGGAGTCGGTCGGCGAGGGCAAAGCTCCTCGGCTTAGGACCGGTCGGTGCCCGTGCCTGCTGGGGGAACTGCCCCCAGACTTACGAGCGCTGGAGTCGGTCGGCGAGGGCAAAGCTCCTCGGCTTAGGACCGGAGCGCGAGAGTTGGTCGGCGAGGGCAAAGCTCCCCGGCTTAGGACCGGTCGGCGTCCGTGCCTACTGGGGGAACTGTCCCCAGACTTATGAGCGCAGGATTCGGTCGACGAGGGCAAAGCTCTTCTTCCTCCTCCAGTGAGGCGGCGGTCTTCATTCTTTTGCACTATTAGTGAAATGTCAATTCCGTCGGGGATTTAAGAAAAGACAAAAAGGGAATGCAATTGTACTCTCAAGGGTCTTACCGGACTGGTACATTTGGAGGAAAGGAAATAGGGAATAAAGCTGGACAGAGGGATATAAACCTAGATAATCCCCTCGGACCAGGCTACGACTGGGGGAGAGAGTTCGCCCGCTCACTCTATGATGCGGAGGGGTCCTTGGACGGTGTTGATCTTCTTCCCCTTGTCCGGCTGCATGGAGGTCCCTTCCCCATGGGCCGGCTCATCGGCTAAGCTCCTGGCGTGCCCCCGACTCATCAGCTTCTCAATGTCCTTCTTCAAATGCCAGCAGTCCTCAGTGTCGTGGCCGTCGTCCTTGTGGTACTTGCAGTATTTCTCCTTCTTCCCACCTCTTTTCGCCCTCGGTGGGGGGCGATCGGTGCGTTCTTCCTTCTGTACTTGGGCGAGGACGGCGTCTGGGGTGGCGTCTCTCGTACCTTCTCCGCGCTGCCTGTTTCTCGGCCTCTTCTCGGTCCGATATCCTTCGGGGCTGCCTCGTCCGTTGTCGCCGCGCTTGGACCCTCGAGTGGCTTTTCCTGCATCCACGGCCAAGGCCTCCTCGGTCAGCATGAAGCGCTCGGACCTTGCCATGATCCCGGGGAGGTCCTTCGGGGGATCGTTGTGCAGGGACTTCTTGAGGCCTCTGTGGCGAAGCCCTTTCTTAAGGGCCGTTTGGACCACCAGGTCGGGAGGGCTGTTCACGTTCAGCCTCTCCGCATTGAAGCGGCGCATGAACTGCCGGAGCGGCTCGGTTGGGCCTTGCACTATGTTGAACAGATGTTCAACATCAGGTTTGATCTGCCTCCCTGCCATGAACTGCTTGCAGAACAACTGGGTGAGTTCCTCAAAGCTGTCGATGGAGCGGCTGGGCAGGCTGCGGTACCAGGTCCTCGCCGCTCCCCTGAGAGTAGAATAGAAGCCTCGGCAGAGCAGGTCATCGTCAACTCCTTGGAAGGACATGTCCCCCTCGTAGTCCATTACGTGGTGTCCCGGGTCCCCTATCCCGTCGTACTTCCCCAACGCCGGGATCCTGAACCGAGAGGGGACCCGTGCGTCGGTTATTCTCCGTGATAGGGGGCACCGGTCTCCGTGGATGCCTCCGGGGATTCGATAGTCGCCTGTCTCTGGCTCGTTCGGTGGTGGAGGGTGCACAGGCGCCGGCGGGGCTGGCTCCGCGGCCCTCGCCACGCTGGGGGTCGGGCTGACCCGGCGCTCCCGGCTCCTCCGGCGGGAGCTCCTGCTCCGCCGTGATCGGTCTCTCGAGTGGTGTCGTTCGCTTCTCCTGCGGCGGGACGACCGTGACCGACGAGATGATGCAGTCATCGATTCACCCTCTGTCCCTTCGGTTTCTCTTCGGCTCCTTTCACGATAAGGGGAGGGGGCGCGTGATCTCGCCTGATGGGAGTCAGAGAGTGTGAACCGACGATCCGCGTTCGATTTTTTGGTCCCGTGGTCGTCGACCACGGTGGATCGCAAGAGCGGGGGACCCCCTGCCCATCGATGGCCATCGCCCAACGTGCCTCCGTTAGATGGTGCAGGGCCGACGAGCTGCTGTACCGTCGCGACCAACGTCTGGAGGCTCGCGTTGGTCTCTTGAGCCAGGGCACGGAGCTGTCCCTGTGTGGCCAGTTCTGAGCCGCCGGTCTCTTCGGTTGAGGGGGCGGAGTGATCGCCGACGGTCGTGTCTTCGGGGTTGCCGTTGGATGCGCCATTCCCCTCCTCTGGGATGGGGGGCATGCGCTTCCTTCCATTGCTGGCTCGTGCCATTGTTGGTGTGGTTTGCTTCTTCGTGGGACGGTTTTCGATTCCCACAGACGGCGCCAGATGTTTTAGAGTGTTTTCTCACTACAAAGCGTTGACCGTGGAGAACCCGGTCAACGTGGTCAAGGGGCCCGCTTGGGTCCCTCGGGGGCTTCGAGTCGGTGCAGATGGGACGAGGGGAAGCCTCGGGCCTGGTTGAGACGCTCGGCCTCGGACGGACGAGCACGGCCTCGGAGGTAGGACGACGAGGGGTAGCCTCAGTCGTCCAGCTAGATGCGTGTTCGGTGAAGGGCGAGGGGAAGCCTCGGCCCGGATCGAGACGCTCGGCCTCGGTAGGTTGCGCTCGGCCTCGGCAATCGGACGGTGAGGGGAAGCCTCACTCGCCTAGCTGGGTGTGTGGTCGGCGAGGGGCGAGGGGAAGCCTCGGCCCGATGATCAGCTGGCCTCCTGCGTAGACGAGAACGCTCGTCAGGGGGCCGGACCTTGGTTCCGGCCAAATCCCCTCCGATGCCTAAGTCAGACAGAGATCTGAAAGAGGAAGCCCGGCGGAGACGGTTCGACTCGTGAGGAGATCGGAACGGTGTCTCGCGGCGCGAGCGGGGGAGGAAGGAGATGTGATGGGGGAACTAGGTTGTTGATGGAGTACCTTAGGCTTTAGATACCTGAGATGCCGTCCCTTGCTTCGTCGTCTTCCTAGCCCTTTTATAGAGCTCCCAGCATGATTGCCTCTGGCCCACGTCCCCTTCCCGCCCTCAATCGTGCCCCCTCAATCCGCCCCCCGCCGCCGCTCCTTACGCCATGCCAGCACCTCCCCATTACCGCCATTTAGTGGTCGCGCATCCGGGGGATCGGTTATTGCAGGAGTGGGCGAGTGACCAGCGGGTTATCGGGGCCGGGTCGGATCGACATTCGAGAGGGTCCCTTATAGGGCCTTGTGGGATGGGCTTGAAGGCGCAGATGTCGGGCTCCTGGGCTCGTGTCTTTTGGGTCTCGGTCAAATAGGCGTAACAGAAGAGAATACCTCAGTAATTGAAGAAATTAACCCTCAGGTATTCTCTTCATTTTTCCAAATTCAGTATGATATCTTCATTTTTTTCAAATTCTGAGGGCTAATTTGAAAAAAATGAAAACATCAAATTCAGTATCAGCTCTATGGTATTCTCTTGCTGCTTCAATTTTGGGTAAATTTTCAGAATTCATTTTATGTCATTCAATTTTTTTAATTCTAAAAGTAATTTGCGTCTGAACATGGGAATTTTGTTTGGTCTTTTGCTAATTATGCTAGGTAGAGCTACTATATCAACCAAGTATGCTTAAGATGGAGGTTGTAAACTAAGAACTTTTTGTGGAATTGTTGGCTTATTATCATTTGTATGTAGCTTTGCATCATTCCATGTTAGCTTGGATTCATTGTGTTATACCAATGTTGATTTTTTGAGTGTAATCATCAACACAACAATTTGTTATTAGCTTCCTTGTATTTGCAATGGCAGTTTTTTTCCCTTTGGATTTGAAATATGTTCTTTTCCTGTGATATGATTAGTTAAAATGTTCATGGTGCACAAATCTATTTACAATGCATGGAAGATGGTGAAAGCCATTCACCTCAAACATCCAAAATAACAATTTAATTTTTTACTAAATAATATGATATTCATTTAAGCTTTAATAAATGCAAAGTAATTTAATAATATATTTTGGGTTATTCTGGGTTCTATTTATGTTGATATTTGTAAGTTTATTGATTAATGCAACTGTAGTATGCTTCTATATTAGAAAATGGACGAAAGTGCAGCCGTTGTGCAGGCGGATCAGATTCCAAATCAATCAAATGAAGCTGAAATGGAAACTCAAAGTGTCACTGAAATTGAAGAAGGCATACCACATATTGGTATGCAATTTCCAACATCAGAAGAAGCTTGGGATTTTTATAATGTATATGTAGAAAAAAGGGCTTTTCTATTCGTAAGGCATCTACAATGAAAGGAAAAGATGGTATTACCATGAAGAGGCTTTATGTTTGCAACAAAGAAGGATATAAAAGCTATAATGATAAGAGGGAGATCGGGAGGGAAATCAAGCGGCCGAAAAATGAGAGAGAAGGTTGTATGGCTAGAATGTATGTTTGTAGAAGCTCTAATGGAGTATGGGTCATCAAAAACTTTGATGACAACCATAATCATGAGATGCTAAGAGCCCCTTCAAAGATCCAATTATTAAGGTCACATAATAAATCACATCTGGATGTAACTTGTAAGAGCTTAGTTAATCAGTTTAGGGGTTGTGGTGTTGGACCTTCAAAGATTGCAAGGATACTGAATGCCACGAGTAGTAGTAATGTAAATATTACTTCACAACATTGTATAGATCATTTGAGGGTTAACAGGAAGAACAACATTGGGCATGAGTGCATGAGTGTACTTAAAAGGTTTCTTACAAGGCAAGCTACAGACTATCAGTTTTATTATGCTATTGAGTATGATGATGACAATGTCTGTAGAAGTATATTTTGGCCTGATGGACGGGCTAGGACATCATATCTCCAGTTTGGAGATGTTGTCGTGTTTGATGTCACATATAAGACAAATAGTTTCATGTTGCCTTTTGCACCTTTTACTGGAGTAAATCATCATAGGCAGTCCACTTTATTCGGTTGTGCTCTCCTTGCTGATGAGAAGGAAGACACATTTGTATGGTTAATTGAAAATTGGTTAACTTGTATGTGGGATAAAGCACCAGCAGCTATCATCACTGATCAAGACCCAGCAATATGCAATGCAATCAAAAGAGTGTTTCCGAATACACATCACAGGTATTGCATATGGCACATCAGCCTTCATGAAAATGAGCGTATAAGGTCTTTGCGTGCTTCTTATAACCCTGAATTTGATTAAGACTATACAAGATGTGCTAAAAAAGTCAAACTGTTGAAGAATCCGAGAGTTGTTGGGTGATCTTGAAGGAAAAGTACCAAAAAGAATTTACAGATCCTTTAACAGATAAGCAGAAGAATGAAATGAAAGCGTGGAAGTGGCTACAGACTATGCATAACAAAGCTCACCATTGGATTAAGCCATACTTAAAAGAGACTTTCTTCACAGGTATGAAAATGTTAATTAGATGCTTGTAGAAGTAAAATTATTTGATCACAATAAACTGACCATATCGTATTCATTCCTTCTTGTGTGTAGGCATGTCGTCAAGTCAAAGGAGTGAAATCATGAACTCATATTTTGATGGATATGTGAATTCTATGACCCCGTTATATGAGTTTATTGATCAATATGATAAAGCCGTACAATTTCAACGGAAGAAGGAGGAAAAAGAAGATATGTTTTGTTTGCGGAACAAACCTGATTTTCGTGGAATGCATGAGTTAGAAGTTCATGCCACAAAGGTTTACACTCGAAACATGTTCATCATCTTTCAAAGGCGGTTCAAAGATATATTATATTGTCGGCATGAAAGGGTGCGCACTGAAGGGGATAAGACTACCTATAATGTAACAATGAGGATTGATGGAAAGAGTTACATTCATTCCGTCCAATGCAATATATCTACGGGAAAGTTCACATGTACTTGTGCAAGGTTTGAAAATGAAGGGATGCTCTGCACCCAAATTCTATACATCATGAAGCAAAAGTTTGATATGCTAGCCATCCCTGAGAGATATATTTTGCCAAGGTGGACACTTAATGCAAGACATAGCATTGTGAGTCTTGGGTCCTTTTCGACTAGCACCGTCAATGATGTGCATCCAAATCAGATTAGTCCACTTCAAGCATGGAGCCTTTGGGCATCATTTGATAAAATTATGGAGGAGGTTACAAGAGATCCACGTTGTTATGATGTCGTTGTTGGGTGTGCAAACAGTTTTTGGGAGCAACATAGGTCGAATGATCTGGCACAAAATGACAATGAGGATCCAAGCACTCAAGTGGGGTCCAATGCACCAAGAAATGGTATTAAGGGATGATATCATCGATGATCCTGTAAAAGCAAAGACTAAAGGCCGACCACGAGAAGTGTCAAGGATTCAATCTAGAATACAAGCATCGCAGGATCGAACTCAATCAAGAAACAGAACTTGTAGCGTTTGTGGAGAAAAAGGTCATGACATGAGAACTTGTGGAAATAAGGTATTTTTGCACCATTATAAATGTTGTATTATTGTAAATTATGTTAACTTCAATGCATGATATCTTCTGTAGGTTAAATCTTCGCAACAGGAATGAACAAGGCTTTGGTATGAAGATACTGGTAAAACTAATCTTCCCTCTAGAATATTCAAGACAAACTATTAGTAATTAATTGATAAAGAGTTTTCAAATTGTGACATATTACCAATCTGCAGGTTCACACACAACAATGTTATATTACCAATCTGCATCTTTGATAAATATCAGAAAGTAATCATGTGCCTCTGACAAGAATGTCATCAACCATGTTATATTGCCAATCTCCTATGTTTCGTTCTGCTGTGTCTGAAACAGGAAGCTTGAGCTTTGGCTCTTTTGAGGTTGCATCTATCATCTTTGCATCATCCCAGTTCCATTCTTCGTCTTCCACAAAGTACACATCCCTGCTTATAACAATTTATCCAGTTTATGGCTACAAAACTTTATAAGCTTTTGAAACCAAGTTGTAGCCAATAAAGATGCATGTAAGTGCTCTTTTATCTAGTTTATCTCTATTGATATGTAGAACATGGTGTTTGATCATTCAATGCTCTTGTGAGAATTTTGGTATGAACTCTGAGTCCATGAGCAGACTATGTTCTATTTAAATAAGATTAGAACATGCTAATCCTAATAAATTTCAGTATCCGATTCGTTTATATTAGAACATGCTAAGGAATTGTTTATATTAGAAGAGTATCCGATTCGTTAGAATGAGATAAATAGGGGAGATAGGATTGTCATCCCAACTTTGACACTACCACATTCCAAAGATATGATATTGTTGTATTCAGCAACTGGGTTTGCTCCAGAATATGCCTGAACAATTCTTCAGAATGCGCCTCCACACTGAGAAAAAACTGCCAAGCTCCAAATTCATGTCGGTTCAACCCTAACCGAATTGCCCAGCAAATTGAAGCAATTTCAAATATCCGATTGTTAGAATGCCTGATGAGTAACAGGTGAAACTATCATGGAAAACAGAACAATGTGTAGCTTGGATTATTAAATGGTTGCTCATTTACTCCCATATTGTCTTAATGTTTTAATGTTGCGCGCATCAATGTTTGTTTCTTTTGTTCTAATTGCAACCTCTCATGTAGATCCGTGCCATTCTGTTGGATCCTTCCTGCTCAGGATCTGGAATTGCCTCCGAAAGACCAGACCATTTGCTCCCATCATTCAATAAAGGCAACGCTGATGATTCTGAGAGGGTGATGAAGCTTGCTGCTTTTCAAAAGCTGGCCTAATGAGCCATCACAACCAGTTTGCACAATCTGAAGATTTTGTCATAGTCCTGTTGGAGACAATCAGGTTGCACAGTATGGACTGCTAGCATCCATGATGAAATGCTTTTTTTTTGTTACAGCTGAGTGTGTTCTGGAAAGTTGTATGCCAGCTTTTGGAACTTGTATTCAGTGTGTTCTGGAAATTGTATTATAGCACAATATGGAACTTGTATGCACAATATGGAACTTGTATTAAAGCACAATATGAAATTTTGTTACAGCAGTTTATTTGGATCATTTGCTTTGAACTTGTATTGATTGGAATCTGCTTGGAAATTTCAACTTGTATCATTTTCATTTGCTTGGATCATTTGCTTTGAACTTGGATCATTTGCTTGGATCATTTGCTTTGAACTCCTATCATTTGCTTTGAACTCCTATCATTT
The DNA here is from genome assembly GCA_030789695.1 of Scilla litardierei. Classification (NCBI taxonomy): domain Eukaryota; kingdom Viridiplantae; phylum Streptophyta; class Magnoliopsida; order Asparagales; family Asparagaceae; genus Scilla; species Scilla litardierei. The sequence continues at coordinate 125,553,873 of CM061131.1, forward strand.
GCATTCAGGTTGCACATTTTTTTTGTTACAGCAGGATCCATGTCTTCAACTTGTGTTGTGTTGCTTTGAACTTGTATTCAACTTGTGTTCAACTTGTATTCAGCTGAAAGTGCCAATTTTAGCATTCAGGTTGCACATTTTTTAAAACATCCTTGGTATAAAATTGGTTCAGAGCCAGATTCTGCAATGAAAAGATATCCAGTTCATTCTTGATGGCCATGACACACATGGCTTTTGTATTTTTTAGAATTTGCGGTGTGTCGACATGTCAGACACATATTAGGTTGGCCATGACAGTGCATCATATTTTTAAGAATTTTCCGACTTTTTTGAACTTAGTTGCGATGTTTAACAAGCCGCCGCCATTCTATTGTTCTTCAGTTTCTTGGATCCATGTCTCTGTGAAGCCTATTCAACATTTCTCCTCTTTGATAACTTGAAACAAAATGACAATATCGCTTGTGCAAGAACTGTTCTTAGCACTTCGAACTAATGGACGTTGTAATCAACTGCTGTTTACAGCGCAAGTAGTATGTTCATAAGCAACTCTACTTGATTCATGTTACTTTAGATATCTGGATAATATCATGATATTAAAAACCTGAGAATACATAAAGTTAACTCAAAAACAAGCCCTCTAATACAATTTGAAATTCCAAAAATAATCACACCCAACAAGGTTCACACAAGAACCTCAAGAAAGAAAAAAAATACAAACACCTTCATAGCAGAATACAACAACAAACTGAACAAAAAATCATAGGAACAAAAAGCAAGCCAGAATCAAGGTTAGAAAAACATCAATCCAAAAAACCAGCATCAGTGACATCCGTAGTTGTCTCATAGAGGCATCACAGAGAAGGCAATACATCAGTTTATAGCACATCACTAGTAAAACATTTTTACTCATTCTCTTAAAATTCGGCAATGTGTAAAAATAATCCAACATTTTTAGCACATCAGATCAAACTCTAAGCCATTTGTAAAAGTGAACATAAAATGCGAGGAAAGTAGCTGCCAGTATAATAATGAAACATAATCCAACATTTATTTTATGGAGTATCAAGATCTAATACAGTACAAAGCATATCCAGTAGAAAGACCAGCTGATTTTGCTCAAAAGTCGCAAGACTGCACCGGGTGCACCCATGAACTATTCTCCATGAAGATTACGATGTATCATACTATTTAACATTACACACAATGAACTATTCTCCACAAAAATAAGCTCTAACAATAAATCCAAGACTAAGCACCGTCACAACATTGATTATGATTGCGGATGTATATAAGCAACAAACACCTACGCCATTGGCATTGAACACTCCAACTCTTCTAGCTACAGTAGCACGTCCTTCATTATTCCCATCTCTTCTACCCGCAATCATATCATTTCGCAGCACATGATGTTCAGCAGACTCTCTCACATTTACCATCTCACTGATGTGTCTTTGACTGTTCTCCGAGCTTTCTAATATTTCTCGACACCCACGATTTGGCCGAAAAGAAGTGCTTTCCCCGTTTCAATACTTCATAGCATCTTCATAAGTTTGGAACCCCTTGAACTCGGCATTATGAAATCCATGTACTTGTGCATTGCAATCTTCCCAACTTCCAAACACCCCGCATTGTCGTCCTTTCTTGACAACATAAAATTTTTTGGCCATGTCTAGCTACAAATTACATGAAAACATAATTAGAACCAAAAGTCATTGATATTGAATCAAAGAATTTCACAAAAGCTACAATAGCATGCTACATGAATGATATGGTCCTAATTCTGTTGCAGGAGAGCTTCAAATTGTGAAAAGAGCAAAAAGATGATATGATATATGAACAAGAGATTAGTTTCATGTATGAATGGACTTGACATATGGATGTGGAAACTAGCATGGCAATAATTGTTTTATGAATTTGTTGTTCCTCCTTAAGTTTGGGTTTCTAACATTGAGATTATCTACTTCTTTTTTTTGTTTGCAGAAAGATTCTCTGGAAATATTCACTCCAATTATAGCATTTGTGGTGCCAATGATTGTACATGAAAATTTTAACTGAGGAGTGCTTTCAGGAGCTACTTGAAAATTTTAAAAGGCATCTTAAAAGGCAAAGTCTTAATTTTTTTTAACGAACAATGTGTAAAATTGTCTACAAATCAAACTATGTACCAAAATGTAACATTTATTAACGTTAGCATGAAAACTTGTAAGACTTAAAAAACTGAGGGTATTTAACAAGAGAAAATTGATCCATGTGGGGTTGGCTCAAAGACAGCCCACCAATAACCAATCAATTAAAGAATGAGCTGAAAACATTGAACAAAATTAGGCAACCTTGTGTATTCAAAGACAGCCCACCAATAACCAATCAATCCTCGTTATTATTTTTAAATGCAACTTTGTGTATTTAAAGAAACAAAGACTTAAATAACATCAGGGAACAACATAGACAACCTAATTCATACGGTTATTGACTCAACGACACAACGACGTAATTCATCTGTCAATTAATTAAGTGATGTGCTGTAGGAAAAAAAATTGCACTATATATATTTGCTTTGTGATCGAGAAATTACCCAGAAAAATCTAATCAATTTATTTAGTAAATCAGAATTAGGATTTACTCTCTTGTCAAATTTTGGAAGTGCAACACAAAATTACCAAGCAATACTTCTTTTTTGTAATACAACTGTTTCTTCGTACTCGTATATGGGATTATATTGGGACCAGATACTTCCCAATATGAGAAAAACATGCTGATATACCATGAGGGTTGCATGAACCTAAAAATTAATTGTCGATAAAACAGTGAGTTTAAAGCAATTTTGCTTCATGAAAATTTTCAAGCCTTGCTGTTGGCAAACTAAATGAGGTATATCATGATGCATTTCATGATCTTTCTTGACTCTGTCCCATTTAATGCAGAAATATGTTTGTCGATGTAATTTGTTGTTTCAGATTTCAATTAGAGAAGATCCTTAATTTAAAAGTCCGTAACTTAGTAGCATACTTATTCTAATATTGTAACAATACTCTTATCCTTCAAGGCTTTTTTTTAAATTCAAATTGCAGCATGTATTAGAATGCTTATATCAACTAATGCACCAATGCACTAAACCATTTGAATTTCTTGATCTACCATGCAAAGAGATACCCAAACCAACAATGGACTTTACACAATATTGATTCTTGAAAGATGGAACTCAATAAATTGCCAAACACACTAAATCACAGCAGGATATAAGAGGGAAATTCTTAGGGCAAATTAAACATTATCAATCAAAGAGGGAAAGGATGAGACTTTTAAATCATGTAAGATCACCATAACAAATCCACAGAAGAGGGGAAGAGCGGGGTTGATGGAGGATTTTCTGGGTTGTCAGATTTGTTATGGTGAAGAAACCTTGAAGAAACCTCGTTGAAGTTCCTCCTCCTCCTGGCAATGAACCTCGTTGAAGAAACCTCAAATCTGGCAATGAAGTTCCTCCTCCTTGAAGAAACCTCGTTGAAGACACCTGGCAATGAAGCAGCAGTTCCTCCACCTCCCACTGGAGTTCCTCCTCCTCCCGATGTACGTTGGAGATGGCGCTGGAGATGGCCGTTCTACTGGTTGCCGCGAGTTGATGGAGATGGCGCTGGGGATGGAGGAGAGAGGGGAAGAGAGGGGGAGATGGAGGAGAGCGGGTTGATGGCAGAGAGAGGGGAAGAGCAGTGGAGATGGAGGAGAGCGGGTTGATGGCAGAGAGGCGGATGGAGGAGAGAGGCGGAGGAGAGGGGAAATTTTTTTTCCTAGGGATTTTCTCTCCCTCTGGCGTCTTGAGTGAAAGATGGAGGGAACGGAATGACCCGTAATTAATGCGGGCGTAGTTTCCAAGCCGCAGAAGTGAGATGGTTTAGCTCGTAATTTTCCCCAAGTTTACGATTTCAATCTGCAACGTTGGATGAGATCGCAAGGCTAAGATTCATTTGAGCGCAGGGAGGTTACCTGAGTTCATTCTCAGGGACATTTACCCGTGTACACACACACACACACGAATAAGCGAAGTCTTTATTTAACTCAAAAATATATACAAAAAGTTACACTAGCTTGTAACAGTTGGTACTAGGGAGTGAGGGGAGAGGGCACAAGCGTCGTCACCCTCAACAGCCTAATATCAACCATCACCAACCAGTCTATAGAAATAAAAAAGAATGGCCAAAACACCAAACTGAAAAGGCCTTTTAGAAAGTACAACTTAGCCGGCATCTATAAATCCCCAGTTGGAAAAAGGGGTTGGGTCTGAAGCCTGCTCCCTATCCAAGTTGCGCAGGGCTATGAAGACGTCTGCAGATATATCCTCAAATAACTCCGTCTTCCCCAAACTGATTCCTTCGAAAATCCTCTTGTTACGTTGCTTCCAAATGTGCCATACCATGGACGCCAATACGGTTTTAGCTAACACACCTACATGATCAGAATATCTATATCGAGACAAAATAAAGTCACTAACACCTGAGAGAGTAGTAGGGATAACACCCGTATATCCAAGCTTGAGCAGACTCCTAGTCAGAATGTATCTAGAGTATTTACATTCAAAGAATAAGTGTGTGATAGACTCAGGCGCATTGTCATTACATAGCAGGCAATTAACATCCTGCGTGATCCCCCACTTGCTAAGGTAGTCTTTGGTGGCCAATTTATTACGCATTGCCCTCAGCAGCACAATTGCCATTTTCGGGATATGGGCAACGTGCCAAACAACCGCATAGAATGGAAAGGGGGCGCCTAAAACTCTCGATCCTTCCCAGGTGGCTTTGAATGTGCAAGCAGGACCTGGCATCCAATCCCAGCAGTTCGGTCTAGAGGTCAGCCTGATGGATTGCAGATCCTGGAGAAGGGGCCGGATGTAATGGTCATCCTTCCAATCAGAAGGCAGCCAATAATCACTGACACGCCTGTTCTCCACCCCAGGGGGAGGAGAAAGGATAAGATGCAGAGGACCCTTCGGGTGCCAATTATCATACCAAAATGAGGTTGAAGCGCCATCACCCACCACTCGCTTAATTAGTTTTTGAGAGGTGGGCCGATTTCTAATAACTGCTTAATTAGTATATATGAAAACTAAAGTTATATATACTGTTAGCCTATATATAATAAAGACTATTACATATTACGTACTGTTTTTAGAAAACTTACGTTTTTAAGCCTTCGCGTGTTCTCGCTGGTCGGAGAAGGTGGCGGTGCTTTGACGTGGCACGGTAAGTACGGCGTCGTGGGTGTCGGAGGCTTCACTGCAGCAGAAGAGGGGATGTTGGCGATGTCAAGGTCGCTACAGGCGAGGCGATTGCAGCATGTAGGAGGGCTAGGCACTGGGGAAGGTGGCCGGAGGTACGCGCGGTTAGAGATGGGCACTGTGCTCGGAGATGGGTTGCTGCAGGAGGTTGCAGTGGGCGTGGGGGAGTTCGATGGGGCTGTTGCAGGCTTGGAGGGTGGTCAAATGCAGTGCTGGTGGATGCTAGGGTTTGGCGGGGGTGTTTGGGGTTGTTCGGAGGTGGGAGTCAGTGACGAGGTGGCCGGAGTTGATGCGGCGTTTGCAGGTCGCCGGGGAGGGCTTGGGTGTAGTCGAACGGGAGATGCGGGCTTGGAGTAGGGCGCTGGGGGGATGGGGGTTGAGGATGACGGGCTTGAGGGGCTGGGTTCAATGTTGGCGGAGGACGGTTGCACAGCAGTCGAAAGTGGGTGGGTGGCGACTGAGGTCGGAGGAGGAGTTGCATGGCGCTGGTGCTGGGTCGAAGCGGCGACTGGGATGCTAGGTTGTGCGCGGCGTGCGGCAGTCGGGGAATGGCCGCTGGAGGTCGGTGATGGCCACTAGGTTTGTGAGGGCTTAGAGTTTTAGGTTTTTATGTGTGCGGCTGTGAGAGGGATGTGTGAGGGTTCGAGAGGTTTAGGGTTTGTTTGGAGAGAGGAGGTGAGATCCTTAGGGTTTTATTGGTTTGAGAGAGAAGATAGGTTTGGGCTGTGTGTGTGTGCGTTTGAGATCCTGGGATTATATTTTGGGTAGGGTTATGCGTGAGTTCGATAGCCTGGGAAGAAATGATTTGCATGCAATGAAATGAAAAGAAAGTGGCGGCTTGGGTTAGGGTCTTTAGTAAAATTGGAAATGTTTTAAAGTTGGAGAGAATAGGAAATACACAAGGAAATTATTGTTATTAAGAATGGAGATTTATTATCATTTAAAATGGGGATTCATTGCTATTAAAAAGTCTCCTAGGAGTTTAAGGAAAGAGATTTGAATTTTAAATTTTGAAATAGTTATATAATGAATTCATTTAATAATATATTTACAAATAATTACAGCTAATAGGAATACGTATTAAAATACGTTCGTCATACGAATATGTATATCGGTAATATGTAATACGGATACGGATTTAAGTACAGATACGAAAAATCACAAGACAAGATAGATTACGTGCAAAATATGTATTATCAAATACTGGCCGTTACATGCGATCATTCACATTTAGAACACAGTTCACCTATTATCGGACAAAATTAACTTGAGCATTTTATTAGACTTTCAAAATTCCCACATAAATTCGAAAAGAGGAAATAATTTGGAACACCAGAAGTGTCCAGAATCGGCCAACTATTAACTTTGGAACGATATAATATACCAATCTGGATTGATGATGCAAGACATCATTATTTAATCTTATAAATCTGAAGAACCCAAAGATTCTTCAAATGGGTGAAGCTTTCATTGTCCCATTCATAAGGGAAAAATGATTACGAGATCATCTCTATTCACGTGGACATTGTTGGATCTCCTGGCACACCAAATACACTAGGGGGTGAATAGTGTAAATCACGACGATATTGCAAAATTAAAAGTTAATAAAAAATTGCAATAAGAGTGCGAAAATAAAAGAACACAATCCAGAATATTCCAAATGCAAACACAGAGATTTTTATCCTAGTTCTAATCCTTGTGATCCTACGTCCAGTCCTCTACCCCGTAGAGATTTGAATCCACTAAAACACTTGCTCCCCGTAAGTAATCAACATACAAAGATGCCAACACTCCCCATGTTGCAAACTTGTACAATCTCTTCAACAAGAGATTCACCAAATAAAATAAAGAAAGAGTATGAAACAATATCATCTATAGCCTTGATAACATCGGAATTATAGCGCAAGGTTGGTGATGGAATCTCCAATGTTCAAGATGTGAATTGTGGTAGAACACTCTTGGAAATTGGACTTCCTAAAGGGGTAGAATTTCTACAGAGGTTTCCCTATGGAAATCTGAAAATCACACACTTTCTAGAGAGAGAAAGAAAAACTTAAGAAAAGAGAAAGTGAGAGAATTTTCGTGTGATTTAGGCAGAGGTCTGTGGGGTCTATTTATAGTCCAAAAAGTTAGTTTTCGAACGTTGGACAAATGCCTAAATTTTCAAAAATATCTGAGCCCTTTTTCCAAAAATTAGTCGACTAGGTAGTTTTGTTAGTCGACTAACTGGGCTGCTAGACCAAAAATGGCTGTTGAAGTGTCCTTTGAGGGAGAACGGCTATAAACTTCCAAAAACTGTCAAAAAACGGCTAGAAAATGACAATATGAACGTTGGAAGGTAGTTTATAACTGTCATTAAATAATTTTCTAATTATTTAATAAAAATCAGTTATAATAACTGACGGTTTAACTATCGGGTAGACCAGGAAAACTTATTAGTCGACTAGGAACAAAAGTTTGAGAAATTTTTCAAAAATGATCCTAATGCTTGGAAAATAGATTTTGACCAAAAATTATTTTTTCTAAAAAACTTTTATTAGTTGACTAGGGAAAAATGCTGGTCTGCTAATTTTCTGAAGTTTGGATTTTGAGGTTGAGTCCTAAAGAACTAAGATAGTATTATCAAGGCTTTAACAATCTAAAGTTATGCAAGAATAAAAAGTACAATTACATCATCTTTCTCAAGATTTAAGAGTTCATTGCTTGAGCGTCATCTTGCATTTGATGCTTTATCTTGCAAAGTAACTTTGACGATTGTCATATGTGAAGAAGTTGAGCTGTATAATCTGCATCCAAAGAGTTAGTATACACACAGATTTATATAATGATTGTATCATAAAAAACTTTATGGGACGAAAACTTTATGTTTCCAACATTCTCCCCCTTTTTTGATGATTACAATATATTATAAGATAATATGAAAAATATGTGGTATATGAAAAAAAATATTTTTAATTATAAAGCTCCCCCTGAATATATGCTTGATAAAATAAATAATCAATTTGTCAATGCATATATCATAAAATGAATGTGTATAAAGAGAGCTTTAGAGTATTTGGAAATGATAAAAAAATTGTCTTGTAGTAACAAAACATGTAATATGAGTGTATGTATTATGAGTGCATATTTAATAACGTACGTTCATACATTTCATTTCATATTTTTCTCCCCCTTTGAAATTATCAAAAATTGGATGAATTTCAGCAAATTAGGGAATTAGTCGACTAATGAAATGTTCTGGTCGACTAATCAGAGCAGAATTCTGAAAACAGGGAATATGAATCAAACCATACTAAATTTCATTAATATAACAGAAGTAGGACATAGCGAGGCAACATACAATAACCAAAAGCAACTTAAACCAAATTAACTGAGTACATACGGATTGGACTACAAAACAACAACCAAACCAAACAACTGAAAATAACAACCACTGATAAACAGGCATTAGTCGACTAACAGATAGTCCTAGTCGACTAATAAGCGAATTTTGCCTGAAATTGCTTAAAACGGTGGAGAAGGCCTAAGTGGTCGGTGAGAGGTTAATGGAGAATAAGGTGCCAACTGTGCAAGAAGACTCATAATCTGGGCTTGAGTCCCTTGTATGCCTTCAAAGCTTGCATGCATGGCATGCCTAACTTGTGCAATACTATTCTCAAAACCATGCAAATGTTCTTGGACTCCTGCAAAACCGATATGCATATCATCGTGAAGATGATCAATTTGTTTTTGGAGGGAGAACTGAGATGAGTGAGGGCGAACATTTGGGGACATGGGAATCTTGCGACGGCGAGGGTGTGAATCGATCGGTTGCTCTTCTTCAATATGTGGAGTTGGTTGAAGGTCCATGCGACTCAAGATGGAGTGGTCAAAGCAAAGTGGATTATAAACGGCCACTTCATCATCAAGAGGAACTTCAAAATGTTGAAGAATACGAGTGATCGTGCAAGGTAGGATGATGTGGTTTGAAACAGGTTTCACTAAGGCTAACATGAGAGAGACGGACCAATCAACTTTTATGCCACGCATGATGGCATAGAGAATGCGAAGGTGAGTTTTATCAATGTAATTGAAAGACCCAACCTTTGGAAGAAGGTTGTTAGTTATGATCTTGAGGAGAAGGCAAGGAGTTGAAAGCAAGTCAATTGCGCTCATCCCCACACGGAAATTTGGGCTTAATCGGGCAAGAACATTGGTGTTATCCAAGGGAAAACTAAGATCGGAGACATGAGAACGAGGTATACCTAAACAATCAGCAAGAGAGGTGTAGTCGAGATGAATCTCGCGGCCTTTGATAATGGAATCGAAGTAGACATTGCCATCATCTTAGGTGACTTCCATATTTGCGAAAAATTCCTTAACAAGGCTCGGATAGTAAGGAACAACCTCGACATAACTCCAAAGATTGAGGAGGGCGGCAACATGAAGAAGATTGAAAACATCATAGTTGAGAATTTCAGTATCATTGAAATCTATGAAGCGTTCCAGATAAAATGGGGTATTGGCCATGGAATCAAACTTGGCGTGAGCTTCGGCGAAGTTGAACACCAAAGGCCGGCGATCGGATGGATTTGGATGACGGAAAGAGGAGGAGGCCATCTGGAAACGGTGTCGAAAAATGGAGGATCGTTTGGACCAAGAGGAGAGTGGTTTTCACATGGTAGAAATGAAGAGGAACCCGTTGATTTAAATAGAGAAAAATTAGAGGGAATTTCGAAATTCGAAAGTAAAAACTGATTTGGAACGAATTGATAACTTCCCTTAACTACTCTAGACGTTGAAGAACCGATTGGTACGAAAAACTGTGGAAGAAAACGGTCGAAATCGCAGTTTTTCGGAAAGCTGTAATTTTCTGGTCGACTAGTCGAAACGTCTAGTCGAGTAATCGATATACAGAATATTTGGAGAAAAGGAAGATGCGAAAAAGTGGAATTTTTTAAATATATGCCCGGTCAAACAAGAGTACAGAAGGACCTGATGTCTGTCAATGGCTAGGGTAGGTTGTACTTGAGTTTATCTTAACAAAGCCACTTTCCAAAGTGATATGTACTTGACAAGTTGTATTTCCAAGGTGCTTTGAAAATAGGAGGGAAAAACAAAAAGTATGGTCATTTTGTTTTGTAGTGATTTCAAAAAAGTGTTGACTGACCAGATTAATTAAAATATATTAATAAGATTATATATATATATATATATATCGCTCTCTCTCTCTCTCTCTGAGATATATATCTAACGGGTTAGTCGACCAGAACTATCTGCTAGTCGACTAATAAAAATATAAAATAATTCTGAAAATTTCAAAAAAATTGTATATTGATATTAACATAATATATAACTATAATCTATAGTTAAAATTCCAATTCACTGACTATACCAAGTTCTCTTCTAAGTTTAAGAAAAGTCTCTTCTTTAAGAGGCTTAGTCAGTATATCAGCAATTTGATTCTTAGTATTTATATACTTAAAAATAATATCACATTTTTGGACATGATCATGACGTATATCTATGTGCTTAGTACGTGCATGAAGTACCGGATTTTTGGATAAATTTGTATCACTAGTGTTGTCACACATTATTGGACATGTGTTACATTTAATACCATAACCTAGTATCGTTTGTTTCATCCATAAAATCTGTGCACATGCTAATCCAATGGCAATATATTCCGCTTCAGTAGTAGATAAAGAAACAGAGTTTTGTTTCTTACTAAACCATGATACTAATGCATATCCTAAAAAGTGACAAGTTCCACTTGTACTTTTACGATCAGTTTTGCAACCAGCAAAATCTGTGTTACTATATGAAATTAGATCAAATGAATTTGATTTTGGATAATATAAACCAAACTCAGATCTGTGTTTGATATACCTAATTATCCTTTTGACATCAGTCAAATGTGATAACTTAGAATCAGACTGATATCTGGCACATATACAAACAGTAAACATAATATCTGGTCTACTTGCGGTAAGATAAAGTAATGATCCAATCATACCTCGATATAGTGTTTGATCAACACTCTTACCATTTGGATCTTTATCAAGATTTGATAATGTACTCATGGGAGTACGCTTTTCTGCAGAATTCTCTAATCCAAACCTTTTGATGAGTTCCTTTGTATACTTACTTTTGGTGTATAAATATACCTTCCTTCATTTGCTTGATTTGAAGCCAAAGGAAGTAGGTTAATTCACCCATGTGACTCATCTCAAATTCATTCTGCATTTCCTTTGAAAATTCTTGACAAAGAGAATCCTTAGTAGAACCAAAAACTATGTCATCAACATATATGTGTATAATGATAACATCAGAATCTATATGTTTGGTAAATAAAGTTGAATCTATTTTTCCAATAGAATAACTAGATTTTTCTTGTTTTAATCCATATAATGCTTTCTTCAACTTGAAAGCATGTTTATCAAAACTTTCATGTTGAAATCCTAGTGGTTGTTCTACATAGACTTCTTCCTTAATAATACCATTAAGAAATGCGCTTTTAACATCCATTTGATATAACTTAAAATCTTTGTAACATGCATATGCTAAAAGCATTCTAATAGATTCTAATCTTGCTACAGGAGAATAGGTTTCATCATAATCTATGCCTTCTTCATGATTATAACCTTGTGCAACTAATCTAGCCTTATTTCTAACTACTTGACCAGATTCATCCAATTTATTATTAAATACCCACTTTGTTCCAATTATAGGATGATCTGATGGTCTATGTATTAATTCCCATACATCAATCCTTTTGAACTGATTATGTTCTTCCTGCATTGCTATAATCCATGAACTATGTTTACATGCTTCAATAACATTCTTTGGTTCAATGGATGATATAAATGCACAATTAGTCATTTGTTCTATTTGAGATCTAGTTCTTACTCTATCAGAAATATCTCTAATAACTAAATCATGTGGATGATTAGGAACTTCAATAAATGCTTTAGAAAGACTTGTATTTTCAGGGATAATCTCAGGAATGGAATTAGTAGAATTATCATCATCTAACTTAGTATTTTCTAAAGAATTAGTGATAGGCATAGAATCTTCTTCATCTAAATGTGTGGTAGGTGTAAACTTTTCATCAAAACTTACATGAAGAGATTACTCAATACATAAGGTTCTTTTATTATAAATCCTACAAGCTTTACTACATGTAGAATATCCTACAAAAATACCTTCGTCTGATTTAGAATCAAACTTATCTAGTGAATCCTTAGTGTTAAGAATAAAACATTTACAACCAAATATTTTAAAATAAGATACACAAGTTATACGATCATAAAATAATTCAAAACAAGTTTTATGCATTTGTGGTCTTACTTAAATTCTATTCAAAACATAACATGCAGTAGCAACGACTTCTGCCCAAAAGTATTTTGGTAAAGAACTATCACATAACATGGTTCTAGCACATTCTTGTAAAGTTCTATTTTTCCTTTCAACTACACCATTTTGTAGTGCGGCTCGAGGAAAAGAGAAATTATGTGTTATACCATTTTTATTACAAAATTTCGTAAATAATTCATTTTCAAATTCTCCTCCATGATCACTACATAAAGTAATAATGGATGAAGATTTTAAATTTTGAATTCTTTTACAAAATATTGTAAATTCTTCAAATGCATCATTTTTATGTTTTAAAAATATTACCCAAGTATATCTTGAATAATCATCAACAATTACAAATGCATATTTATTGCCATTTAAAGAAGCTATCCTAGAATGACCAAATAAATCTAAATGTAAAAGTTCAAGTGGTCTTTTTGTAGAGATAACATCTTTCAATTTAAAAGAGGATTTATGCATCTTACCTTGTTGACATGCATCACAAAATTGTGTATGAGTGAAAAATATATTAGGCATACCAGAAACTAACTTTTGTTTTGAAATACGTGCCAAATGCTTAAAGTTAGTATGTCCAAAACGTTTATGCCATAATAATGTGTTATCCATGGATGCTAGTAAACAATGATCATTTGAAGATATTTTCATGCATAATATATATATATATATATATATATATATATATATATATATATATATATATATATATATATATATTATTCTTACGATTACCTTGATATAAAATATTAGACATATCAAAATCATATATAATGCATGCATTCTTTTCGAAAACTATTTTAAAATCTTTATCGCATAATTGAGAAATGGATAAGAGATTACGTTTCGAACCGTCAACGAGGAGCACGTTTTCGATGATTGGCTTAGTTGGATCACCAACTGTTCCGATGCCAATCACTTTACCTTTGTTGTTATCACCAAAAGTAACGGTGCCACCATCTTTGAATTGAACGGTTGATAGAAGTTTGATGTTCCCGGTCATGTGTTTAGAACATCCACTATCTAGTATCCCTCTTTCTTTTATGGATACCTGAAAGATAAACAATAAATATTGGTACCCTTTTTATATGGGTCCTTAGGATTAGTCCTTAGGAAACCAAACCCAAGTGGAAGTTGGTTTCTTTAAATAGTTAGAAGAAAGAATAACATTTTGCATAAAATTAGAGATATATAAATCCTTATCATATAAGCAAATGTCTTTTGAAACCCAAATATTATGCAAAATAGTTTTCTTAGAAGATGTAAGAAAATTGGTCTTCTTTGGCATATGAATAGTATCCTTTTTCATACTATTAGAAGAATCAGTTTTCTTTGATTTAATAAATACATGCTTTTTCTTTTCTAAAATAACATTACCAAAAATATTGGATTTGAGAGTATTCTTATACCCCAAACCTTATTTATGATTAGCAAGATGTTGTATTCTAAGTAAATCATCAAGATTATTCTTTCCTTTATTAAACTTACTAATGTTAGAAGACATATTATCATATTTCAACTTTAAAGAAGAGATATCTTTATCTAAAATAGAAATGCGTGAAATCATATTATGATTCTCAGATTTGAGAATCTCATTTTCATGAAGTAGTTTATCATTTTGAGAGGATAATGTTTCCTTCTCAATTTTAAGACTATCTGAAGAAGAAGAAGAAGAGGTTAGTTCTTGATAAGAAAGAACTAATGCCTTATGTTGAGAATTCAATTTTTTGAATCTCATATATAATTCATTAAAAGCATTAAGTAGTTCTTCATTATCTAAACTACGTACCTCTTTATCACTTTGTGCCATACAGCACTTATGAGCATTCTCTTCATTAGATTGATCGTTGACTTCTTCCTCTTCATCTGAAGATGAAGAGTCCAATGTTGCTGCTAGTGCCTTCTTTCTTTTTTCGAACTTCTTATCCTTTTTGAAGTCGTTGAATGTCCTTTCTTTAGGCTTAAGAAGTGGACAATCCTTTTTCATATGTCCAGGCCTGTTACATTGAAAACACAAAGAAGCATCAGTAGTTTTAGGCTTAAAACTTTTAAACTTACCTCTTCGAAGAAACTTCTTAAAGTTTCTAGTTATCAGTGTCATGTCTTCATCGTCTATGTCTGAACTATCGGTGGCTGATGAAGCGACGAAGGAAAGAGTTTTCTTCTTTGCATCTGCTTGTTCTTTGCGATCTAGAAGTTGTACTTCGTAGGCCAGTAGATTACCAACCAAGTTTTCAACGGTGAGAGTTGGCAAGTCATTGGCTTCTTCTATGGCTGTAGTCTTCTTTTCCCATTCTGACGTTAAGGCACGAAGAATATTCCTTACTTGTCTCGTTTGAGTATAGATCTTGCCAATGGCTATTAAGGAGTTGATAATGTCAGTGAAACGAGTGATCATTTCTCCAATTGGTTCATTCTCCTTCATTCTGAATAACTCAAACCTGTGAACAAAAACAGAGATTTTAGTTTCCTTAACTTTACTAGTTCCTTCGTGTGTTACCTGGAGTGTATGCCAAATATCATATGCTGTTTTGGCCTGGGAGACACGATTGAACTCATTCTTGTCCACAACACAGAATAGTGCATTCATTGTTTTAGAGTTGCGGGTTGCAGCAGATTTGTCATTAGTGGTCCATTGGGCATATGGAGTTGTAGGCTTCTCTTATTGTGTTTCCAACATGTTCCAAAGTTTGTAGTCGATGCTTTGAAGATAGATTGTCATCCTTGTCTTCCAATAGGAGTAGTTGGAACCATTGAATAGTGGAGGCCTTGTAGTAGAGTACCCTTCTGGAAATTGTGATGAAGATGTTGAAGTGTTCGTCGGATATGTGTAGGCCATCTTAATCATGAAGCTCTGATACCAAATGTTGGATCTCCTGGCACACCAAATACACTAGGGGAATAGTGTAAATCACGACGATATTGCAAAATTAAAAGTTAATAAAAAATTGCAATAAGAGTGCGGAAATAAAAGAACACAATCCAGAATATTCCAAACGCAAACACAGAGATTTTTATCCTGGTTCGGATCCTTGTGATCCTACGTCCAGTCCTCTACCCCGTAGAGATTTGAATCCACTAAAACACTTGCTCCCCGCAAGTAATCAACAGACAAAGATGCCAACATTCCCTGTGTTGCAAACTTGTACAATCTCTTCAACAAGAGATTCACCAAATAAACTAAAGAAAGCTTATGAAACAATATCACATATAGCCTTGATAATATCAGAATTATAGCGCAAGGTTGGTGATGGAATCTCCAAGGTTCAAGATGTGAATTGTGGTAGAACACTCTTGGAAATTGGACTTCCTAAAGGGGCAGAATTTCTGTATAGGTTCCCATATGGAAATCTAAAAATCACACACTTTCTAGAGAGAGAAAGAAAAACTTAAGAAAAGAGAAAGTGAGAGAATTTTCGTGTGATTTAGGCAGAGGTCTGGGGGTGTATTTATAGTCCAAAAAGTTAGTTTTTGAATGTTGGACAAATGCCTAAATTTTTAAAAAAATCTAAGCCGTTTTTCCAAAAATTAGTTGACTAGGTAATTTTGCTAATCGACTAACTGGGCTGCTAGACCAAAAATGGCTGTTGAAGTGTCCTTTGAAGGAGATCGGCTATAAACTTCCAAAAACTGTCAAAACGGCTAGAAACTGACAATATAAACGTTGGAAGGTAGTTTATAACTGACATTAAATAATTAGAAAATTATTTAATAAAAATCAGTAATAATAGCTGACGGTATAACTGTCTGGTAGACCAGGAAAACTTATTAGTCGACTAGGAACAAAATTTTGAGAAATTTTTCAGAAAATGATCCTAATGCTTGGAAAATAGATTTTGACCAAAAATTATTTTTTCTAAAAAATTTTTATTAGTCGACTAGGGAAAAATGATGGTCTGCTAATTTTCTGAAGTTTGGATTGTGAGACTGAGTCATAAAGAACTAAGATAGAGTACTATCAAGGCTTTAACAATCTAAAGTTATGCAAGAATAAAAAGTACAATTACATCATCTTTCTCAAGATATAAGAGTTCATTGCTTGAGCTTCATCTTGCATTTGATGCTTTATCTTGCAAAGTAACTTTGACGATTGTCATATGTGAAGAAGTTGAGCTTGATAATCGGCATCCAAAGAGTTAGTATACACACACACACACATATATAATGATAGTATCATCAAAAACTTTATGGGACGAAAACTTTATGTTTCCAACAGACATTGACTCTCTTCACTTCCTAAAAAGAATTTATGATGATATATTTACTATCATCATTAAAATAATAAGACCTTTAGGTGTCTTGAGAGTATTTGAGGGATAAAAGTGTACGTATCCACTCCATACATAGGGCTGATGATGTACTTTAGAGTACTTATCCATATATCCTCTAAAAATGGTCATTATCAAACATATTATCCAACCGCAGTCCAGCTTTTTACATCATATATGGCATATTAATAAATGGCGGGAACATTGGTTAACAATGCGAAATCAATTAATATTTACAACCGGAATAATGTTGAACACCCTGAAGTTTGTGTTCACACCCAAAAATGGGTTATATAAATAAATCATTAAAATGATTTAAACGGGTTAATTATCTATTAAAATCCAGTTGTATGTGACTACATGAGGACATGCAATTACAATGCAAACCATCAAAACGCCTTCTTAGAACCTATTTATATGAGCCTGATCACCTCATATAAACATTTTCCGAGAACCACTAACGGGGAAGCGTTTAGAGCACATCTTACAGATTGTGCCATGATGTGTACACATCCCCATATCACCACTAAACCCCATCAAAATGCACTCCAAATAGGGGAAGCATTTAAAATCACTTCTTATAAGATGTGCATTGATGGTCCCTCATTTAAAGATTTGATAACGAAGGTGAGATCTTGAATATCCTTCACATACAGAAATCTTTGATTTCCCAGTGTTAGGTGCAATAGAAATATTATAATCATCCATGAGCCTGATGTTGGAAGCAACGATATAGGATCTTGGTTTGATGATGACAAACATATCGTTATATCTGACGTGTGTGCTTAGTATGTTTCAGGATCGGCGAAACGACACGTCTTTCGCTATTTGGCAGAATTGCTATTCGTATAGCATATTGGGAGAGAAGGAGTGTGTGTGCACAAAAAAGTTTGACTTAGTCAAACGGTGGAGGAATTGCTATACACAAAGCGATTTGACTTGGTCAACGTGGAGGGAGATAGAATCAACTTGGGATTTGGTCAAATCAATTAGAGATTAATTTAAATTTCATATCCAATTTGAATTGCTATCAAATCCCAAATTGATCAAATCATATCTCCTACGTGTGGTGCAAAGTGATAGAACCAAATCTCTAAACTCATATTCAAAATAGGATTCCCCGAAACCGCATCACCCTATCATCACCCTATAAAAACCCATCCTCTAGGGTTGAAAAGGCGCACGTCAACATAAAAGGGCCGGCTGAAATTTTCCATTGCCTTGCATCAAAATCATACGAGGGAGCCGCAATATTTCGCCACAATCTCCAGACCGAAATTATTAAGATAAGTGCTGGTGTTTGTTTGTGTAAACAATTGATTTAAAGTTTTTTTTGAAATAGGGAGAAGCTCACGCATGAAATAAATATCAATGTCCAGTTGATGTAAGGCCGCAATACGTGTATCTCAGGCCGCAACCAACCAGGGCAAGCCGCATCTCCACCTTGCAGACCAACCAGGGCAAGCCGCATCTCCACCTTGCTGACCGAAATTTTTGCACATCCATTGTGACTGATCCTGCCGCAATGTTTGACTAAAGAACCAAGCTGATCAGGCCGAAATTTTATTGTGCCTGTGAATTCATTTTGTTGACTCGGTTTTTGTGCAGGGGCCGAATTCAGGCAACAAAAGCCCATCACACCTGTTGACACACAGAGGCCGAATCCTTGGGAGCCGCAAGCTGCATTCTTTGACCAAAATTCATCAAAGCATTGAACAAATCATCAAGGAGCACCCAGGGTTGTACTCTACAAAAGCATAAGCGGCTAATTGAGAGATCATTGGCCGAATCATAGGAGAGCACAGCGACTCTTTTGGGGACAGCCGCATCAAAATTTCAGATAAGTAGGATGAATGTCTATCCAGCTTATTCACATCCATCTGCATACTAGTTTTTTTTCATGTTGCAAAAAATATAAACTGCCAGAGTACCTACTTTTAACTCTTTGTTATAGATGGATAGTTTCGTTGTTCTCACGGTACTTTGTTGATCCAAGGCGCATCACCTTAAACTATTGTATATTTTATGTTAATCAAGGGGAAGGTATCTGTGTATCTTAAACAAGAGAATAAAATCTGATGTTGTTATGGATATAGTCAGTCTGCACAGTCACAATAAGTCTAGGAGAAAGAGAAGGAACTTAATAAGAGATTGATATTTAATATTCTCCTAAATTAACTTTTGATTGTTTTTTTGGCAGGCACCAACCGCATCTCTCCTTGAGTAAGTAAAAGGCAGCCGCAAGCTTCTTCTTTTGGAATTTTGGTACAGAGCCGGATTTTGCAGAGGAGATTAATCCAATAGCCAAGATAGCACAAAAGCAAGTGGACAGCTACAATTTGGTTCAGATCTTGACGCTAAAACAACCTGCTGACAGTTAGGGACATCAGAGACTACAACTTGTCAGATTGATCTGACCCGTGCTGATTGACGAGGACATCGACGCTACACAAACTGAGATTCCTAAACTCTATTTTTTATCATTTTGTGTAGTTGTGTTAGATCCTCGTAGGGGAAAACTTTACCATCTTTTTGGGGACTATTTTGGGACTTGTCTGGTTGGGGCTAGATAAGTGGGACCCAGCTAGTTTGGGACTAGCTGGTAGAAAGCTTTACTAGGATTGATAGTGAGAGAAAACACAGTGTGTGTGGTACTGAAAGCCTGGCGAGTGTAGAGACGTAGAGGGTGCTCTGAGCGTGCTCTAACTTGTGGTTTTGTACCTATTGCGCTATTCAATACTAGTTCTGCTTTGGGGGCTGGAGTAGGTCGTTGGGACGACCGAACCAGGGTAAATCTGCTGTGTACTCTGTGTCTGCTTTTCATTGTTCTGGTTGTGCTTATAACTGCGTGTGATTTCTCATGGGTTGCACGAGAATTTTTTTAAAAATCCTATTCACCCCCCCCTCTAGGCTAGGATCCAGATCCCTCAAGTGGTATCAAAGCCAGTTTAGTAGATCTAGCCTAGTTTGACCATGGACCACATTGATAGTGCTTTTACTGAGGGTCAGTCTATTTCCCGACCGCTTAGATTTAATGGAGTAGACTATGCTTATTGAAAAAATCGTATGAGAATCTACTTGATTTCTATTGATTATAAAGCTTGGCAAATTGTTGAAAAAGGCTATAAATAACCTGTTATTAAAATTGAAAATACTGAGATGCTTAAACCTCATGATAAATGGGATGATAATGATTGGAAGCTTTATTCTCTTAATGCTAAAGCTATGAATGCTCTCATTTGTGCATTAGATAAATCTGAATTCAATCGTATCTCACATTGTCTAACTGCGCAGAAAATATGGCATACATTGGAGGTGACGCACGAGGGAACGTCACAGGTGAAGGAATCTAGACTTGCACTTCTGAGCACGGAATATGAGGGATTTCGCATGCTACCGTCAGAGACCATATCAGAAATGTTTTCGAGATTCACCAACATTGTCTACAAGTCTAGTTCGCTCGGTAAGCCATATTCTAGCCTTGAGCAGGTGAGAAAGATATTAAGAGCACTGCCAAGCTCTTTCAGGCCTAAAGTCACTGCCATCCAAGAAGCGAAAGATCTTTCACAGATGAGGGTGGAGGACTTGATAGGTAATCTAATGTCCCACGAGCTTGAATTGCAAAACGTGGATAAAAGGGAGAAACCTGAGGAGAAGGAGAAAGCTACAAAGCCACTTGCTCTGAAAGCTGACGAAAGCAAAGATGATGATGATGACATAGCGCTAATGGTCAGAAATTTCAGAAAGTATGTCCAGACCAAGCAAGGAAGAACAGAAATGGCACCCAGGTTTAATCGCTCTAACTTTTTTCAGTTTTCTAAGCAAACTTATGATCAGAATGCTACTAATAGAATGACCTGTTTTAAATGTAAGAAAAGAGGACATCGAATGAGGGATTGCCCACATGAGACAGCTTAGGTAGCTAAAGAAAAGGGAAAATCCAAGGTGCTAACTTGGGATATGGATAGCGAAGCTGAGAGTGAGGAGGAGGAACACGAATCCCACTCATGCATGGCATTGATGGGAGTACACGATGAGGTAATTTCTGGTAGTAAAACTGAACTCCTTACTCTTTGTAAAGAAATGCAAGATAAAATAGTAGAGCTTGAATCCACTATAGATGATTATCAAAATGAGAACTTTGAAATGCAACAATCTGAATATGATATGTCTAAAGAGATTGAAAATCTGAAAATTGAAATTGTTGCTCGTGACTCTACTATTGACATTTTGAAAAAGGAAAAATCCAGTTTTAATGATGAAGCACCTTGTCTCTCTTGCCCTTCCTTGATGAATAATATTAGCATGCTTAAACTTGATTTGATTAAGCTCGAAACTGAAAAAGACTATGTGATTAGAGAGCTTAACGATAAATTCTGCATGTTGGATAATGATTTTAAAAGGAAAATGATTGAATTTGAAAAGAAGGAAGAGGAAACCAAGAGAGCTTTTATAAGTAAATGCACATTGCTTGTGGAAGAAAATAAATTGTTAAAATCCAAAGTCTCTAATCTTGAATTGGCCATTAAGAAATTCTCTATAGGAAAACAATCGTTGGATAATATTTTAGAGAATCAATTATATGGCAATAATAGAAGAGGACTTGGATTTGGTTTGAAAAATGTCGAAAAGACAAAATTCAAGAAATTCCACAATGCACCATCTATTGCAAAGAACTTATATGCAAAGTGCTTTACTTGTGATAGTGTAGGCCACACATCATACTATTGTAAATTTAGGCACACAAATATCAAATTTAAACAAGTGTGGGTTCCTAAAACAATGTTGGCTAACACTAGTGGACCTTGTTGGATTCCAAGGTCACACTTAACACCTTTCATGTAGGTGTGATGGAGTTTTTGCGAGGAGCGATAAATTCAATGTCTCATTCTTTTAGCTCCTTCGTCAAATAGCGACGAGAAGGTATACTTTTTATCCCTTTTTGCATTTCATTGCATACCTTCATAGATTTTTTGTGTGCTTGTTTTTATTTCATTTTGTGTGCTTGCATGCATGATTTTTTTAAATGTTTTTATTTCTGAAAAAAAACAAAAAAATTGAAAAAATAAAAAAATAAAAAAAATGTGCTTATTGAATATCCTCTTAAGAATCTCTTAAGTGGTATTGTATGAATGATCAATTCTATCCCGTGTAGAAGTCAATTCATTATTGTTGTAGCTACATGAACATGAAGTTATTCTTTTTAGTAGCCATGACATGTCTCATGAGTTTTAAACTTGACTTCTACACCTACATCTGCACGTTCACGATATTTGACTTTTTAGTGCTTTTGGAGATTCTTTTGAAGAATAATGAAAAGTGAATGTAGGAATGATTAAATTCTGAATTTTCTAATGGATATGAAGTGTTTAGCCATGAATTAAAATTGAGCACAAAAGAATTGCAAATCAAAAAAAATTTGAAAATTGCTCAGTATGAAAAATGGATACACTTCATGGCTAATACACAACCCACGAGTATCCAACTTGTGCTACATGGGTAATCATTAGCGTTGGAGTATATAACTCATCAAGCAATGCCACCCCGCACTTAAAAGTCATTTTAGGCCATGTTTCGGGGTTCGGTAACTTGAACTCATCTTTGATGAGGTGAGAAAAATCAATCCTAGTGATATTCATGAAAATTGAAAAATGTGGATTGTTTTGGTTGATTTTCTAAAATTGAATCTCCTCTTGTACTTTATTGTCTATATCACTACACTTACACAAAGGTGGAGAAGTCTTGTTATGAAATTTTATGAGCTTGGATTGTCTATTTTTGGAAAACTCATGCACATTGCACGCTACTTTTAATAATGGTTTATTTTTGCATGGAATAGTGTTGTGACTTCATTAATCCACTTTTGGTGATTACAAAGGGGGAGAAAGAGAAAGAAAGATTTGTATCGGTATTATTTGTTGACGGGGGAGCATGAAAAATTACTTGAATAAATGTTGAAGGGTGAGCTTGAGAGAAGGGGGAGCATGCTTTTATATTTACTATTTGTTACGCATGCTTGTCGTAATACTTGAATGTCTCATTCCATGATTCATATTGCATTACACCCTTCAACACACTTCACACACCCATACTTATTGCTCAAATTTTTTATGGGTTTGTCATCACCAAAAGGGGGAGATTGTTGGAAGCAACGATCTAGGATCTTGGTTTGATGATGACAAACATATCGTTATATCTGACGTGTGTGCTTAGTGTGTTTTAGGATCGGCGAAACGACACGTCTTTCGCTATTTGGCGGAATTGCTATTCGTATAGCATATTGGGAGAGAAGGAGTGTGTGAGCACAAAGAAGTTTGACTTAGTCAAACGGTGGAGGAATTGCTATACACAAAGCGATTTGACTTGGTCAACGTGGAGGGAGATAGAATCAACTTGGGATTTGGTCAAATCAATTAGAGATTAATTTAAATTTCATATCCAATTTGAATTGCTATCAAATTCCAAATTGATCAAATCATATCTCTTACGTGTGGTGCAAAGTGATAGAACAAAATCTCTAAACTCCTATTCAAAATAGGATTCCCCGAAACCGCATCACCCTATCATCACCCTATAAAAACCCATCCTCTAGGGTTGAAAAGGCGTGCGTCAACATAAAAGGGCCGTCTGAAATTTTCCATTGCCTTGTATCAAAATCATACGAAGGAGCCGCAATATTTCGCCACAATCTCCAGACTGAAATTATTAAGATAAGTGCTGGTGTTTGTTTGTGTAAACAATTGATTTAATGTTTTTTTGAAACAGGGAGAAGCTCACGCATGAAATCAATATCAATGTCCAGTTAATGTAAGGCTGCAATACGTGTATCTCAGGCCGCAACCAACCAGGGCAAGCCGCATCTCCACCTTGCAGACCAACCAGGGCAAGCCGCATCTCCACCTTACAGACCGAAATTTTTGCACATCCATTGTGACTGATCCTGCCGCAATGTTTGACTAAAGAACCAAGCTGATCAGGCCGAAATTTTGTTGTGCATGTGAATTCATTTTGTTGACACAGTTTTTGTGCAGGGGCCGAATTCAGGCAACAAAAGCCCATCACACCTGTTGACACACAGAGGCCGAATCCTTGGGAGCCGCAAGCTGCATTCTTTGACCAAAATTCATCAAAGCATTGAACAAATCATCAAGGAGCACCCAGGGCTGTACTCTACAAAAGCATAAGCGGCTAATTGAGAGATCACTGGCCGAATCATAGGAGAGCACAACAACTCTTTTGGGGACATCCGCATCAAAATTTCAGATAAGTAGGATGAATGTCTATCCAGCTTATTCACATCCATCTGCATACTAGTTTTTTTTTCATGTTGCAAAAAATATAAACTGCCAGAGTACCTACTTTTAACTCTTTGTTATAGATGGATAGTTTCGTTGTTCTCACGGTACTTTGTTGATCCAAGGTGCATCACCTTAAACTATTGTATTTTTTATGTTAATCAAGGGGAAGGTATCTGTGTATCTTAAACAAGAGAATAAAATCTGATGTGGTTATGGATATAGTCAGTCTGCACAGTCACAATAAGTCTAGGAGAAAGAGAAGGAACTTAATAAGAGATTGATATTTAAGCTTCTCCTAAATTAACTTTTGATTGTTTTTTTGGCAGGCACCAACCGCATCTCTCCTTGAGTAAGTAAAAGGCAACCGCAAGCTTCTTCTTTTGGTATTTTGGTGCAGAGCCGGATTTTGCAGAGGAGATTAATCCAATAGCCAAGATAGCACAAAAGTAAGTGGACAGCTGCAATTTGGTTCAGATCTTGACGCTGAAACAACCTACTGACAGTTAGGGACATGAGAGACTACAACTTGTCAGATTGATCTGACCCGTGCTGATTGACGAGGACATCGCCGCTACACAAACTGAGATTCCTAAACTCTATTTATTATCATTTTGTGTTGTTGTGTTAGATCCTTGTAGGGGAAAACTTTACCATCTTTTTGGGGACTATTTTGAGACTTGTCTGGTTGGGGCTAGACAAGTGGGACCCAGCTAGTTTGGGACTAGCTGGTAGAAAGCTTTACTAGGATTGATAGTGAGAGAAAACACAGTGTGTGGGGTAGTGAGAGCCTGGCGAGTGTAGATACGTAGAGGGTGCTCTGAGCGTGCTCTAACTTGTGGTTTTGTACCTATTGCGCTATTCAATACTAGTTCTGCTTTGGGGGCTGGAGTAGGTTGTTGGAACGACCGAACCAGGGTAAATCTGCTGTGTACTCTGTGTCTGCTTTTCATTGTTCTGGTTGTGCTTATAACTGCGTGTGATTTCTCGTGGGTTGCACGAGAATTTTTTTTTAAAAAAGCCTATTCACCCCCCCTCTAGGCTAGGATCCAGATCCCGCACCTGAAGCTTAATTGACCATTTCAAACATTAATACATATGATCTGATTATCATGAATTGTGATGAGATCCACTCCCCAGTATACCATTTCAAACAATTTTTGTCATGTCCCACTCTTCAGGATACCTGGGAAATACAAATCCGTCCTAGGTATCGCCGAAGAGGCATGTGTGATGAAGGAAAGAACGAGAGAGAATAAAAGGACAACTGCAGGACATTGCACACGTGATGGGAGAGTACACGTAATGTTCCAAAATGAATAAAAACATAAAGTACAACAAAGAAATAACAAAAAGATAAATAATTATCCATTTATATTTATATACATATCAGGTGTACGAAATATTTACACAAGTCTCACACCCAACTCTCTAACTACGTCCCCAAGTACAACTCAACTCCCTAAACTAACCCACACCCTCAGCTCCATGCTCACAAGTCTCCCAGGATCTCCAACTAGCTGCTACATGTGCAAGAGGGGAGGGCACGTCACAGCGTGTCCAGTATGGATGCCTAACTAGAATGGCATATTATTCAACTAGATATAGTGGAACAGAAAGGCATATATATTTATAAGGGAAAGAAAATTAACTACAACACATTCATAGGCAGAAAGAGAGCTTTAAAACAAGTACAACTAAGACAAGTGGAAGTAGTATTTACATACTTATTATGTAAATTTGAGTATCTTAGGTTTAGTGATGTTCTTTGGAAACGTGGGTAATTGCATGACATAAGGACCTGGACTTCACCCCAAGATGTGGTGGCACTTAAACTACCCCGCCAGTGGTACACGAGCACTGATTAACTTTAACGGGGCCTCTCGAACTCCCCCCTCGCTAGTGGGAGTGATAATGTACCTCACATCACTTAATATCACTCAGTAGTCACTCAGGACTCAAGAGTTATTACCCCGTAGGGTATAAGATAATCACCTCGACTCCATCATAGTCTAGTCCTTATGCTCACTCTTACACAGAATTTCCCACAAACCCCATCTTGAAAGGTCACCCTCCTTAGAGAGGAATAAGACATTTCAAGAGTTTATTTCTTCAACATTGTTGTTTATGTAATTTTACATGTGTGACATAAGGGCAAATATGCATAATGAACAAGTGTGCATAAGAGTGACTATGTATGAATAGTTGTAAGCAACTAACATAAGGAAATTTGGAACATTCACACATGCATATCTTAGTAGCGGCATGTGAGGCATGGACACTCATTGCCATATTCTTTTCCTTCCGTGATTTCTTTCATTAATAACAAAGGGGTCGTGCACTTATGTGCCATGCCCATCACCAATTCCATCACCACATCACTTCATACCATGCCAAACAAGTACCCTCCTCCAACACAAATTAATAACAACGCATAGTTTAGAACATCACTTTAACATTTCAACTTGCAGGAAAAATGTAAACGTTCATGAACAATGGCAGATATCATCCATTTCCTTTGTGAATTTGCTAAAACTTATTAAATGAAAGTTGTAGATTGATCGCTCCCGGATATACACCCAAAAAACAATTTTAGTTTTACCGCAAGCGCACGGTGTAGTGGCGAGCGGGTTATCGAACACGAGGAGGTGGTGTTGGCTCCAATCTATCTTAGGTTGGTTCTACTACGAATGTTTATTGGTGGAGATGGTTATGGTATGATGTAATAGAAATGGTGATGGATGTCGGTGTCGGTGATAAAGATGTTGGATAGAATTCAATATAATAAAAGTGTATAGGGCTAGGGAATCCCCACTACGGATCGTCATTCATCTCTGTGAATCGCGAATCTCAATGTTGCAAGACTTGAATTGAGGTGAACTAGTCGTAACTAAATAGAGAACCAAGCTCACGCTCTCGTGCTATTGCCGGTCTATAGCGACCTAGATTAGGGCACACTCTCATGCAAACCATAACCTAAGCCATTAGCATTAGGATCGACATCATCGTTCAATCGCTCCACGAGCCCACTCTCGTGCAAACTCGAGTTACGATCTAGATTGTGATAGCTCGTATTCGTCCAATCTATTGTAACCGAATATGGGTATAGATTTATAATAAAAATGCTAGATTTGGTCCAATCTCTTGCAAACCAAGTCTAGTGAATCTCGATTATAAATCTAAATCGAATACCTAGGCCTTCCCATCGATTAGAATCCAATCTCTTGCAAACTCCATATCGATAGAAATTCCTAGCTATCCGTAATAAATCAATCACAACCTAACCTCCTATCAATTCTAGCAACATATAAATTCATTCATCGTAAATCTAAAATTAGATCTATAGGGTTCATCCCTTTCCCTAGAACAAATATCAACTAAGCATAGCAATAACGATATAGAAATCAATAAAAGACATTGCTTGCATCAAAGAGAGATAAATAATAAGAAATCACTAAGAATTAACGATAAAATTTACGAGAACAAAAGTACTTAACTTGATACAAACTTTTAGATCCAAGAGGGGGCCTAGGGCACGGCCTAACCTCTAAAAAAGTCTTAAAGAAAATAATAGGAACCCCCTCTAGTGACAGCTACAAACCCTATATATAGTCCCCTCAAAACCCTAGCAAATAACCCTAGAAACCCTCTCAAATTCGTGCCCAAAGTCAGCTCTGGCAGCAACTTAAGTTCTGGGCCCGCGCTGACTCGGCCGATGATCACTCCTTATTTTACACCTTTTTCCCGCATGTTTGCATGCTATTTAGATCGCCCAAATCATGTTTTTCACGATATATCGACGATATTGCGATGCTTTTCACGATTTGTTGTTCTTGTCGCATTTCAGGTGATTTGGCGCGATTTGGAGTGATCTCGAGATGCGCTTACTCCAGAGGGTCACCGACGACCTCCCCGAGGGGTATTTTGCCGTTGGAGAGGAGCGGAAGAAGAACGGACGTCGCAGGAGCGACGAGGAGGCCAAAATAAGCAGATTGGGCATGTTTAGTGTCCCACTCGGCCGAGTGGAGGAGCCACTCGGCCGACCAGCGAGACACTGCTCGGTCGACCAGATCAGACACGATTTACCTGTGCACTCGGCCGAGCGACGGAGACCACATCGGCCGAGTGAAGACATCACGTCCGCCCGAGTGGCGCCCAGACGAAGCCCTTCAAAAATCTCCAAGTTTCTGTTTTTCGGCTGCCTGAGCTTCAGAAGACCCACTCGGCCGAGTGAAGAATCCTGTCCGCCCGAGTACAATGAAGCCATCGGCCGAGTGACAACAACTCACTCGGCCGAGCCGCCCCCGAAGTAGAGACCCCTGAAGGCCCCGACTTACTGGAAAATTACAGGGTTTCTCACTCGGCCGAGCGACCTTTGTCACTCGGCCGAGTGTGACGCGCTGCCTGTAGCGAAAATTGTGGAAAACAGGCTACGCAGGGGTATTTTGGTCACAGTTTTTGGACGATTTTGGGGGCTATTTAACCCCTGTTTTTACCCTAGTTTTGGAGAGCTTCTCCTTAGATTTTTTGCAGCTTTTTAGATTAGCTTTTTAGTTTTATTCTTGAGATTGGAGAGGAGAAAAAGTTTGATTTTTGTTGGATTAATTGAAGAACTCCATTGGTTTGTCTTTCTCTTCTTTAAAAATTCTATTTTTATTGCATATCTCAATATTGTGATGAATTCTATTGCTTATTTCATTGATTATTTTTGTGATCTTGCTATGAATTGTGAGTAGTCGCCACGTCTTGGGGCGTGGGGATGAACCCTACAAGCCCAACTTCATATTTGTGATGAATTAGTAGAAATCTTGCTAGAATTGATATCTAGGGATTAGGTTGGGATCAATTTACTACGGTTAGCTAGGAGTTCATACCGATCGGGATTTACAAGAGATTGGATCCCGATTCGATAGGAAACCCTAGAAATCCGAATTGGGTTGGAATCGAATTTCCGTAGTATCGGTTTGCAAGAGATTGGACCGATACTAGGGTTTCCGGTTGCAATTCTGTGCCAATACCCGTTTGCAAGAGATTGGACGGGTAGGAACTATCCCAATCTAGATCGCGAGCCGAGTTTGCAAGAGATTGGGCTCGGTGCGCGATTGGACGATGATGTTGATCCTAATGCTAGCTTTCCTAGGCTAGGGTTTGCAAGAGATTGGACCCAAACCTAGGATAGCCATAGACCGGCAACAGCGCGAGAGCGTGAGCTTGGTTCTACATTCAGTTGCAACTAGTCCATCCAAAATCTCAATCTAGCAATTTTGAAACCGACGAACCACATTTATGAGATACGGTGAGTAGCGGGGATTCCCCATTCCCTAGACGTTCTTTATTTGATTTGATATTTCCGCACTTTGTCTGACGATTGTGACAGGATCGCCAAAGGCAAATATTTCTTCTTGAATAGCCAGGGTGATTGGAACAAGCACGGTCATTCGTCCTCCCTGTGTTCGATATCCCGCTCGCTGCTACACCGTGCACTTGCGGTAAAACTACAACCGTTCTTTAGGGTTACGTCCCGGAGCGATCAAGTTTTTGGCGCCGTTGCCGGGGACTGCGTTTAGATGGTGTTCGTCATATACCACCCGGTTACTTCTTCTTTCTCTCTTTCTTTACTTTCTTCTGTTCGCACATTCTCCTTGTATTTTGCATAAGGCCTTTGCAGGAAGAATGGAGAATGCAATGTCAACAATAGAACTCAGTCAGGAAGACTATGACTCCTTCACAGACCTCCTTAAGGAGCTTGTCGATGAGGTCCACACTACCGGAGCTTTTGCTATCGACATCAAGGACCCCGACGAACAACTGTTTGCTAGTTTCGTGATGGACCAGATCTCCCCGGAGGGGACTATCGGGGGCAATGTCAGAGTTGACGTGATCGACGACAAATTATATTTCAAAAACGGTGGAACAAGTGTCGAGGATCGCCATACTCCGGGAGGATCTTCAGAGCAAACCAGCTTTCAGGGAGTTACACCCCATGACACTTACTCTTGCCTCTATGAATCGTCTGATGTGTTTCATGATTCCAGGGACGAACCGGAGCCGAGCGAAAGCTCTAACGAAGCTAGCGCAGAATCGGAGAGCGTTTATTTCGATGCATCATCCTCACTAAGTAGTGAGTCTGACTCTTCACAAGAGAGCGCGCCACTTGAGCACGAGCTAGACCCGGATGGCAAGGAAGGAGCGGAACTCATGCGAGCCGATGAAGTAGAAGGAGAGGCGCCTCTTCAGGTAGAACTTAAACAATTACCTCCGAATCTAAGGTACGCCTTTTTGGGTAACAAATTAACTTTTCCGGTGATAGTAAACTCCCACCTCGCGCCAGACCAACTTGAAAAACTCCTAGACGTTCTTAGGAGCCATAAAGATGTCCTGGGATACACTATCTCCGATCTAAAAGGGATAAGCCCTAGGCTTTGCACGCATAGGATCCATTTGGAGGATACCGACGCCACCTCCATAGAGCCTCAAAGGCGGTTAAACCCGAACATGAAGGAGGTGGTTAAAAAGGAAATCCTAAAATTGCTAGAAGCCGGTATAATCTATCCTATTTCAGACAGTAGATGGGTTAGCCCAGTTCACGTCGTCCCCAAGAAAGGGGGGATGACTGTCATAAAAAATGAGAAAGGTGAGCCCATATCTACGCGCACCGTCACGGGATGGCGAATGTGCATTGACTATAGGAAACTCAATAAAGCCACCCGAAAGGACCATTACCCATTGCCCTTCATTGATCAAATGCTTGAACGCCTCGCAAAACATAAATACTTTTGCTATCTAGACGGGTATTCGGGATTCTTCCAAATCCCTTTGCACGAAGATGACCAAGAGAAGACAACTTTCACTTGCCCCTATGGCACCTATGCCTACCGTAGGATGCCGTTTGGCCTTTGTAATGCTCCCGCCACCTTTCAGAGGTGTATGACATCCATATTTTCCGATTACATTGAAAATATTATGGAAGTCTTTATGGATGATTTCTCGGTTTATGGAAGTGAGTTTGACTCTTGTTTGGAAAATCTTACTAAAGTTCTAAAAAGGTGCCAATAAAACAATCTCACTCTCAATTGGGAGAAGTGTCACTTCATGGTCACGGAAGGTATAGTTCTCAGACACCTAGTCTCTTCGAGAGGGATTGAGGTAGATAAAGCAAAGATTGAGGTAATCGAGAAACTCCCTCCTCCTATTAATATCAAAGGCATTAGAGGCTTCCTTGGTCACGCGGGGTTTTACCGCCGCTTCATCAAGGATTTCGCCTCGATTGCCCGACCACTTACCTCTTTGCTCGCTAAAGATATTCCTTTTATTTTTTCAGGTGAATGCTTACAAGCCTTCAACGTCTTGAAAGAAGCACTAGTCTCCGCGCCCATCATACAACCGCCGGATTGGAGCCTTCCTTTTGAGCTAATGTGCGATGCTAGCGACCAAGCCATTGGAGCGGTATTGGGACAAAGAAAAGATAAGAAGCTTCATGCGATATACTATGCGAGCAAGACATTGGACGACGCGCAGAAAAACTACACAACTACCGAAAAGGAGCTTCTAGCGGTCGTCTATTCCATAGAGAAATTTCGCTCCTACCTCCTCGGTTCCAAGGTGATTGTCCACACCGACCATGCGGCATTGAAGTATCTTTTAAACAAGAAGGAGGCCAAACCTCGGTTGATTAGGTGGATACTCTTGTTGCAAGAGTTCGACTTAGAGATCAGAGATAAGAAGGGTACGGACAATGTCGTGGCGGACCATTTATCCAGGCTCATGCGCGATAAGGAGGACGAGAGTTTGCCTATCGACGACACATTCGTGGATGAGAGGCTATATGCCATAAGGACCGGTGAAGTACCTTGGTACGCGGACTTCGTCAACTACTTGGCTTGTGGAATCAAACCGCATGGGATGTCTACGCAATAAAAGAGGAGATTTCTGCATGAGGTCCGTAGCTATTTTTGGGAAGATCCCTACCTTTTCAAGATATGCAAAGATAGTGTCATTCGTAGGTGTGTTTCTAAAGAGGAGGCGACATCCATCATTTTGCATTGCCACGGTCTACCATGCGGAGGACATCATGCCGCCTCTAAAACAACCGCTAAGATCTTGCAGAGCGGATTCTTCTGGCCAACAATGTTTAGGGACACCCACGCTTTTGTGAAGGGGTGCAATAGATGCCAACGGACCGGGAATATCTCCAAGCGCAATGAGATGCCGATGAGAACCATCCAAGAAATCGAGCTTTTTGATTGTTGGGGAGTAGACTTCATGGGGCCATTTCCGTCGAGCAATGGTAACAAATACATCCTATTGGCCGTTGACTATGTCTCCAAATGGGTGGAAGCAATTGCCACCCCTACTAATGATGCAAGGGTCGTCTCCAAGTTCTTTAAGCAAAATATCTTCCCACGCTTCGGAGTGCCTCGTACCTTGATAAGCGACGGGGGAAGCCACTTCATAGAGAACAAGTTTGAAGCCATGCTAAAGAAGTACGGGGTAAATCATAGGGTTGGCATGGCATATCACCCCCAGACAAGCGGCCAAGTGGAAGTCTCGGATAGAGAAATTAAGCAAATTCTCGAAAAGACGGTGGATCGATCTAGAAAGGATTGGTCAATGAAGCTAAACGATGCTCTATGGGCATATCGCACGGCCTTTCGCACTCCCATAGGCACCACACCGTTCCGGCTCGTTTATGGGAAAGCTTGCCACTTACCCGTAGAGTTGGAGCACCGCGCGTATTGGTCCATCAAAACCTTTAATTATGATTACAAGAGTGCGGCGGTGAGGCGACTCTTGGACATCAACGAGCTTGATGAGATAAGAAGAGACGCCTACGAAAGCTCAAGAATTTACAAAGAAAGGACCAAGATTCTCCACGATGCCCGCATAACCGTCACGGACTTCAAAGTAGGAGACAAGGTCTTGCTCTATAATTCCCGGCTCCGACTATTTCCCGGTAAGTTGAGGTCACGTTGGTCCGGACCTTTCACCATCAAGCATATACAACCGGGAGGAGCTTTCGAGTTGGAGAGCAAGGACGGTTCCACGTTCAAAGTAAATGGTCAGAGGCTCAAACACTATTCCGAGGGAGTCCCGACGGGCGAAACCAATAGAATATATTTGCTTAAGGGACGGCCGGATGATCTTTCATACCTCCTTGATGAGGTAATTGAGGAGGCGATCCCCCACTCTATTGGCGCTCTATTCGATGAAGATTTCGAGGAAGGCCCGGATTTAGGCCAAAATGAGAAGAAAGATGATTCCCCCGACCTCTCCGCTGAAGATGATGAAGGCGACGCTGATGTCGCAAGGATTCGAGAGCTCTGTAAGCTCTCGAAATTAAAGTCTCCAAAGAAAGCTCCTCCGGTACGGAAATCGGCATCACCGGTGAAGCCGTTGACCGGAGCAAATGCTAGCTTGGGGGAGCCTCCCCCCAACACTATTCGAGATGGGAAACTGCCGAGGGAGAACACGCCGCCACGTCCAAATCCAAGCGCGCTCCCCGGAAAGTTTGATGGGTGCATCTCATATGCACCAAACATCCCGCATTGATTGAAAATTATAGGGGGTCGAGCTCACGACCTTAAACGAGCGCTTGTCGGGAGGCAACCCGACGGTTTTCGCTTTATTTTCACTTTTTCTTTATTTTCGTTTTAGAAATTTTTAGTGTTTTGAGTCGTTCGCCCAAAAATTTTGTGATAACGGGTCCTATTTTTCTTGACAGGAGAGGAGATAGGTAGATCCATCATGAGGAGGATGAACACGACAATGAGGAGCGCCCCAAGAAGGCGCTCGACGCTTAGGAGGAAGATGGAATCGACTGGAGGAAGAAAGACGGAGTTTAGAGCCCAAACGAAGACAAACAGCAGAACACAAGGCTCACTCGGCCGAGTATACTAGTCACTCGGCCGAGTACATAAGTTCGTCCGGCCGAGCCGCTCACGAACGAGGGAAGTCTGATGTACCCAACTCTCTGTTTATTTTCCTGATTTCAATATAACTACCACTCGGCCGAGTATATATTCCCACTCGGCCGAGTAAAACGGATACACTCCTAGGGCGAGTCTTGCCGAGTAGCTTGAGCCACTCGGCCGAATGGACTTACTCCACTCGGCCGAGGCTGGTAAGGCCACTCGGCCGAAGCGTAAGCGAGGAGAAATTTTCATCGATCTCGCTCGGCCGAGTGGACTAGTCACTCGGCCGAGTCGTAACTTTTATTATATAAGGGGCGAGGGGGGGCACATTTTTCGAAACGCAAAAAAACCCCCAAACAGCCCGACCCTTCAGCTCCCCTCACCTGATACCCCTCGCTCGCACCCTCACTCGCCCGACCAGCCCGCTCGCGCCGCCGCTGGGCCCACCACCGCCGGCCGAGCACCCGCCGACGCCTCGCCCGAGTCGCCGGCGGCGGCCGCCGCTCCGATCGCCTCCGGTACCCCCTATTTCGCCTTTTTCGCCTCTTTTTGAGTATTTTTTGAGGATCCATGTGTTAAACGACCCCCAAACCCAAATCAATTCCTATATCTATCTATGATACCCCTAATGCTCCATACGTTTTGATTATTACCCGCTGATATCTCCATTTCACACGCAGGTTGTTTTTGGGAGCTTAGGGGAGCCCAGGGGAGCTTTTCGGGACTGATTTGAGCTTCGTGGAGGCGCTGACTTCGCACGCTTCCATTTCTGAGCACTCGCGGCGTGTCTGGGTATACTCCTTCCACTCTTTTACACACACCGCACTTTTTACACTTTTCGGCGCGCTCGGGGCCGATATGCCGCCCCGGACACGGCCGCGGTCGAAGAGAGCTTCCGCCAAGCGGAAGCGGTCGGATGATGCCGGCCCCTCCCACGAGTTGGAGGACTCTCCTCCACTGTCTCCCACACACGCCGTCCACCCAGCACAGCCTGCAGGCCCCGCACACCCCGCCAGCCTGCAGTGCACCCACAGCCCGCACAGCCTCTCCCTGCCGCTGCACAGCCACCACCTCCGGCTCCACTGGTCGGGGCCGCTCGGGATTACGTTCCGAGACGACGTACACCGTGCCGTCTTCGATCGTATCTCCCAGCGCTCGATCGTACCCTCCAGGTTTGCACACCTCGCTGACCTAGGACGCCTGGGGGTACTAGAGGGGATGCTCACGTTGTACGACAACGTGGGCTGGCGAGATTTCTTCCAGGTGTCGGCAGACATGTTCACCCGCCCGACACTTGAGGTTCTGAGTTCGATCGCCCGGACCGATGAGGGATGCTCGTTTCGGTTCATGGATCGAGAGTGCCAGGTCACTCTCGATATGATGAGAGCGTTTTTCTCGTGGCCCGCTGTCCCCGGTGCCGATCGCGGTTACGGCCCCACCCATATCCCCCCACCTTCCTTCGACGCCGGTGCCTTCTGGGCCCGGATTACGGGTCTTCACGCTGCCTTTGACCCTAGTAGGGCCAAGGCCTCGGCCATTGTCCATCCCTGCCTCCGCATTGCTCAGCGCCTTATGGCGACGACCTTTTTGGCCAGATATGAGCCGGGCACGATGTCTACGCCAGAGCTCTACATGCTCTACGTGATGACACGTCCCAGAGCTCTATCTAGGAATGGCGATGAGCTTGTCCCCGCCGTAGTGATCGATATCGCGGCTTGGTTTTTGGACCGCATCATCGTATCGGTGGGCGCTCGCTCACCGATATGCTGCGGCGGCCTGATCACCTTGCTTGCTCTTATGACCGGCGAGGACTTCCCCGACGACTTGCGACGCGTCCCGGGCCCCACTTCTCTGTCGATAGATGTTATGGCCCGGATGAAGATGCTTCGTCCGCACGGTGAGCGTCACTGGGTCTGGTTGCACGGCCCTTACGGGGCCGATTACATGATTCTCCCGAGCCCTGCTCGGACTCAGATTGCACCAGCCCATGTTGACTGGCTCCCTGCGATGGATGTTCTCATCCCCGCTGCTTACGTGCTCGAGGCCGATGAGGCCGAGCAGGCCCACGCTGCCCCTATAGACCCTGTTGCACACCATGCCGAGCCTGCTGCCCCTGTTGACCCTGTGGCCCCTCAGCCCATACCTGACGTTTCCGCTGCTCCTGACACCTCTGTCGGTGTCGAGAGCACCTCAGCTGAGCCCACTTCCACCACCTCCACCACTTCCGAGGCTGTCACCACCACTCCCACCACCACCACTGGCCCTCTGTCCGTCGAGCCTCTTTGCTCCGCACTCCCCGAGTGCCCATCGACCTTTGTTGAGAGTGGAGAGCCCTCGTTTGCTGCGGTCGTGGAGACCATGGCTAGCATGATCTCCGCTGGGGTTGCGCCTTTTGGTCCACACACTTCCACCCCAGCGGTAGTCACCTCTGTCTCCACCCCTGCTGTATTTTCTCGAGAGCGTCGTGGCGTCTGTCCACACTTCTGTGCCACCGACCTCTCTGGCCGCCTCGCTGCCATTTTTGCACTCTTCTTTCGCTGCTGCTGCCTCCACTTCTCACCAGTCTGTGCCCCGGCCTCACACTGAGGCCAGGCCCACATTTGCGAGTGCAGCACCTTTCGTACCCTTCCCCGCTGAGCCCGTCACATACGCGACCCGAGTACGCCAGCCACGCCCTGCACAGCCCCGCCCGGTGCGTCCCTCTGCACCACCTCCCCCTGACACTGTACTTCAGAGCATTCGTGCTCTAGAGGGGGCGGTGAGTGGCCTCAGAGGCGACCTTAGGACCCTGTCCTCCACCGTCTCTGTGATGGCTGGCCGCTTCGAGCTGCTACCGCAGATCCATTACTGTCTCACCCAGGTTCTGGAGCGTCTCCCGCGCGTACCCCCACCCACCCAGCAGGTTCCCGCCCACACTTCCACACACACCCGACCTGCTACCACTTCCACACCCACACCCGCTCAGCGGCCTGTCCAGCCACCACCACCACCTCCGCCTCAGGACGGAGACGGTGCATCACCACCTTCCTAGGCACCCTTGATGCCATCGATTCCTTTTGCCGTTGTGCTGCCCGTTTCTGCTGGGTCCTGATGCCTTTTTGTCCACCCCCTCCCCTCACTTATTTTGGGATTCTCTTTTTGATCATATCTTTATATATCTTTTTTGGGAGAGAGGGAGAGTTTTTGGTGCCACTTATATATCTGTATCACTCCTATCTGCGCATGCATCATGTCCGCATCTTATTTTCATTTCTTTATTTTTCTTTTTTTTTTCATTTTTCATGCATGCATCCTCACACTCCCCTCGCACTTCTTGTCTCTCGGTGTGCCACACTTTGCACATTGAGGACACTGTGCCATTTAGCTTGGGGGAGTGAGTTCTCACGTTCTTTTTCGATTTGCCACCTTTATTTTTAGTTTTTCACACCATTCTTCGCTTTTGCACTTATCTTTTATCAATTTTCTTTTGTTTTGCCATGCATCACGTTTTTCTTATTTTTTCTGTGTGCCGCATTATAAATAGTTCTTTTTTTCCCTTTATCTTTATTTCTTTTTCATCTCATGTTAGAGATGACTTTTCTGTGAGGATGAAGTTTTATTATTAGCTGAGCCTGAATATTCATATGTATGCTATCACAGAAAACACACCAAGATTCACGCATTGAATGCTTATATCTGGAGTACTGATTTCTTTTTCCTATATCACTTCTATATGCATGAATTGTACACTTCACTTCAGGATGATTGAATGATGTTAGCTATGATAAATCTGGATTAGTTAGCTTTTTTTGTGATCAAAACTGAGTAGATTAGATTACCCTGCTGAAGTTGTCGTGCATGTCTTATAGAGTGAACCGAGAGTTATATCTATTTCTTTCTCCACAAATCTTGAACATCATTTCTCTACTTTTATAATCATTGGTGAATCTCCCCTTAGCGATTCTATTTTATGGCATTTCCCCCGCTACTAATTCCCAGCTCCAAATCCCTTATTCTCTAAAAAAAGAGAGAAGAATATTCTTGTATATCATTATCTCTCTTTGAGTTGGGATCGTTGTGTATATATGCTATATTGAAAAAAAAAACAAAAAAAACAAAAAAAAACAAAAAAAAAGAGAAAAGAGGAAAAATCCTCAATAAAAGATCTCATCTCACTTTCTTCCTTTCTTCTGTCTTCTTATTACATTTGGAGCTATATAAAAATGGGGATGTGAATATTTTTTATGCCACCACGCTTATAGATAAGCTTGGGGGAGGGGATCCATTGATGTGTGAGAGAGTGACTACTTGACGTTGCACGACAACCTAGGCTAAGTAATATTCTATACTCGGTGAGATTATTTCTAGCTTTACGAAATCCAGAAATCTAAGCCTAGCGTTCATTTCATGAAATCCATACTTTTCTATTCTCTCTATTCTATTGTGTGATACTCTTATACTCCTGATAGAAAGCATTCAATTGAAAAGTGTGTGATCTGTGATTTGTATACCGCTTTAAATGATTCAGACGATGTTAATTTTAGAATTATTCAGTTTTTCATGATTATATCGTTGTTCGCGGGTTTTCTGTTTCTATTTGCACTATTATACTATGATATCAGAATAAAATCTTTTGACATGAGTTTTTCATTCGGTGCATGCTATATGAGTAAGTGAAACCCCCGTCCTGAGAAAATGATCTAGTAGCCTACCTCTTCGCTTCTCTCTCTCTTCTTTATTTTCATTTCGTTTTCCATTCTTCTCTGTTTTTCATTTTTCATTTTTTCGCCGTTTTCGTTTTCCAAATTCCACCGGGTTCGCCATTTACTTATCTTCCTCGAAGACGAGTAAGAGGCAAGCTTGGGGGATTTTGATCACTCCTTATTTTACACCTTTTTCCCGCATGTTTGCATGCTATTTAGATCGCCCAAATCATGTTTTTCACGATATATCGACGATATTGCGATGCTTTTCACGATTTGTTGTTCTTGTCGCATTTCAGGTGATTTGGCGCGATTTGGTGTGATCTCGAGATGCGCTTACTCCAGAGGGTCACCGACGACCTCCCCGAGGGGTATTTTGCCGTTGGAGAGGAGCGGAAGAAGAACGGACGTCGCAGAAGCAACGAGGAGGCCAAAATAAGCAGATTGGGCATGTTTAGTGTCCCACTCGGCCGAGTGGAGGAGCCACTCGGCCGACCAGCGAGACACTGCTCGGCCGACCAGATCAGACACGATTTACCTGTGCACTCGGCCGAGCGACGGAGACCACATCGGCCGAGTGAAGACATCACGTCCGCCCGAGTGGCGCCCAGACGAAGCCCTTCAAAAATCTCCAAGTTTCTATTTTTCGGCTGCCTGAGCTTCAGAAGACCCACTCGGCCGAGTGAAGAATCCTGTCCGCCCGAGTACAATGAAGCCATCGGTCGAGTGACAACAACTCACTCGG
Source organism: Scilla litardierei (assembly GCA_030789695.1). Lineage (NCBI taxonomy): Eukaryota > Viridiplantae > Streptophyta > Magnoliopsida > Asparagales > Asparagaceae > Scilla > Scilla litardierei. Next base: position 125,593,393 of record CM061131.1, read on the forward strand.
CCGAGCCGCCCCCGAAGTAGAGACCCCTGAAGGCCCCGACTTACTGGAAAATTACAGGGTTTCTCACTCGGCCGAGCGACCTTTGTCACTCGGCCGAGTGCGACGCGCTGCCTGTAGCGAAAATTGCGGAAAACAGGCTGTGCAGGGGTATTTTGGTCACAGTTTTTGGACGATTTTGGGGGCTATTTAACCCCTGTTTTTACCCTAGTTTTGGAGAGCTTCTCCTTAGATTTTTTGCAGCTTTTTAGATTAGCTTTTTAGTTTTATTCTTGAGATTGGAGAGGAGAAAAAGTTTGATTTTTGTTGGATTAATTGAAGAACTCCATTGGTTTGTCTTTCTATTCTCTAAAAATTCTATTTTTATTGCATATCTCAATATTGTGATGAATTCTATTGCTTATTTCATTGATTTTTTTGTGATCTTGCTATGAATTGTGAGTAGTCGCCACGTCTTGGGGCGTGGGGATGAACCCTACAAGCCCAACTTCATATTTGTGATGAATTAGTAGAAATCTTGCTAGAATTGATATCTAGGGATTAGGTTGGGATCAATTTACTACGGTTAGCTAGGAGTTCATACCGATCGGGATTTGCAAGAGATTGGATCCCGATTCGATAGGAAACCCTAGAAATCCGAATTGGGTTGGAATCGAATTTCCGTAGTATCGGTTTGCAAGAGATTGGACCGATACTAGGGTTTCCGGTTGCAATTCCGTGCCAATACCCGTTTGCAAGAGATTGGACGGGTAGGAACTATCCCAATCTAGATCGCGAGCCGAGTTTGCAAGAGATTGGGCTCGGTGCGCGATTGGACGATGATGTTGATCCTAATGCTAGCTTTCTTAGGCTAGGGTTTGCAAGAGATTGGACCCAAACCTAGGATAGCCATAGACCGGCAACAGCGCGAGAGCGTGAGCTTGGTTCTACATTCAGTTGCAACTAGTCCATCCAAAATTTCAATCTAGCAATTTTGAAACCGACGAACCACATTTATGAGATACGGTGAGTAGCGGGGATTCCCCATTCCCTAGACGTTCTTTATTTGATTTGATATTTCCGCACTTTGTCTGACGATTGTGACAGGATCGTCAAAGGCAAATCTTTCTTCTTGAATAGCCAGGGTGATTGGAACAAGCACGGTCATTCGTCCTCCCTGTGTTCGATATCCCGCTCGCTGCTACACCGTGCACTTGCGGTAAAACTACAACCGTTCTTTAGGGTTACGTCCCGGAGCGATCAGCCGAGTGAGATTCTCACTCTGGCCGAGTGGCAGTTTCAGCACTGTAGCATCAACTTGCAGAAATTCTCCAGATTTCATCCGACCTCCGATTGGCGCGTTCTTGACGGCGTTGGAACCGTCATTAAGTCTAATATCCATAAAAATATGAGAAAAATACTTTGCCTACTGAAATAATAGAATATTTCAAAAGAGTGAGAGGCTATCTGAAAATCTGGACGCTCGTGTCACTCGGCCGAGCAGAATTCCTCACTCGGGCGAGTGAAGTTCTCTACTCGGCCGAGTATGGTCTTCTGCTGTACTCCCAAAATTCTAGAGAGTCTGCTTCGAAGTTGGGGTTTGGGCACTCTGACACTCTGCGTCACTCGGCCGAGTCACACTTCTCACTCGGCCGAGTCATATTTCCATGCGGCTGAGTGGGTCTTCTGCTGTGCTCCCCAGAATTCCAGAGAGTTCGCTTCGATTTCCTTCAGAAATTCTGACTCACTTGGGCGAGTGGAGTTCTCTACCCGGCCGAGTGTGATTATCCACTCGGTCGAGTACATTGTGTCTCAAAATGTTTTCGTATCAGTTGTACTCGGCCGAGTACGCTTCTTCACTCGGCCGAGTGGACTGCGTACTCGGCCGAGTGGCATGTTTCTGAAAGAGACTCTTCTCCTCCTCTCCTCTTCGTCGATTCTATCGATCTTCTTCTTCTTCTGCTCATCACCCAGCGCTGTTAGCTCCTCGATAAGGCCATGGGCGACGCTCCGGTATACGTGCAAGTCCCTTAATCTCATTTATGCTCCCGATCGCTACATATTTCCTGAAATCCGACAAAAATAAGAAATAGAGAAAAGCAACGCAATATCGTCGAATAATCGTGAAAATCGCAATATCGGCAATCGAAATGGCATGCAAACATGCAGAAAAAGGTGTAAAATATGGACCGATCAAAATCCCCCAAGCTTACCTCTTATTCGTCCTCGAGGAAGATAAATAGAGAGACGAACTCGGGAAATGAAAACAAAGGAAATGAAATGAAATAAAAAGAATACGAAGTTGAAGGGGTCGCTAGATTATTCTCTCAGATCTCAAGCCATAAGCTACATATCACGATAACTCGGAAACTAAAAATCATGTGCTGTAAAGATTTCATATCTTACTTAAACATGGTACTTGCAAGCTTTTAAGAACAAAAAAGGGACTCCCTAAATTCATACAATCAATTCATATCCACATCATGCATTTCATAGAATTTAATATACAAATATTGGTGATGCACTTTTCAATCAAGAGTTATTACAGAAGCATATCAGAATCACACCAAGCATGCAATGGAGAATGGAATAAATCATGGCATTCACATATTTATATCGATTCATAAGAAATCTCCATAACTAAAGTATTTTGCTAAGTTTCAGAATTATCAAACTTCCTCATTCGTGCACCTCTACACTCTAATGTCGTACTCACTCATATGGTCAACTGAATTCACTCCCCAAGCTTAGCTTGAGGCTTTGCATTTAAAGGAATATGATAGTGGCAAATTGGATTTTTGCCTTGGTTTTCCCAACTATTTTGTGGCTCCAATAATGAGATAGAGAAATCTTTTTCTTTTTCTTTTTGAACCTTTTGTTTCGTTTCTCAATTTTCTTCTTGGATTTTTGTAGGAGCTACGTGATTTGTATTTTTGGTTTTTGACTCCTTTTTGGCTTTTTGTACTTTTTGGAGCTAACTTTTTCTTTTGTAGGGATTTTTGGGAAATAGATGCGATGTAAGTAGATTTAGGAGGTGAACTCAAGTGACACGTAGAGAATAAAAAGATATATGTGGAGAAGGAAATGGTGTAATGCTCGGTTCACACTAAGATGTGAACAAATGGTTCAATAAGATAATACATCAACTAAACTCATATGTAAGCATGGATATTCTCAATCATTTCAATGAATAGTGAAGTCCAGCAGTAAAGTTTACAATCATATCAGGCATGCAACAGAAGGTGAATAAGACAATAAGGCAGATGCTTCCGTTATGCAATTGATGCGTGAATCTTGGTGCACTTCCAATAACAGCATACTAAACACTAATCCATACATTCAGCTTCAATTAATATCATGCATTCATATAGAGGAATCATCAAAAGAATATATAAGCAATCACATGGATAGCAGGATACTGAAATACTTCAAATAGCATGGCAAGAGTAGTAAACATCGTGATGGCTACTAAAGCAATAAGAGATATCATCATAAGGAACATATCTAGCAAAAGGAGGAAAAGAAAATAAATAAATAAAAATAAAAGAGAGGAAAGAAAAGAAAAACAAGCATACAATATGATGCATAAACACACATAAAAGGAAAATAAGATGGAAAAATCAAAAAGATGATGCAAAAATTTTGGAAAATTCTAAAAACCCTAAAAGTAGAGTAAAAGTGCAACTAAATGGCATGGAAATGCACTCCCCCAAGCTTAAACTTCACATTGTCCTCAATGTGATCATAAAAGGAAAAATATGAGGAACAACGATAAATATGAGGGAGGTGAATGAAAAATGATGAAATGAATGACATGAAATCCTTATGCAACTACATGCACATGCAATGATGCATGAGAGCGCCTTCCCCGAAGCTTATACCAAACAATCCAATTCAAACGACTTGATCAAAAATGTCACGGGTTTGCTAAGCGAGCTCAAGTCAAACGAATAAGAAAGTGAGTATTCACTTGAAAGAAATGCTCGATTGTGGTGAGCAAAAGGATGTGGCGTATCAAAATATGAAGAGGGCAATAAATATATATAATAGGTTTGGGGTGTAAAAGATTTTTGTTGACATCATATGAGGTGATATTTATTCAAGCAAATCTATACAGTCCTCTCGCTGTCGAGAGGATTCGTGTTTATTTAAAGCATAAACTACTACACTACTGGATTGATATCACCTATAGCAAAAAGCAGATCCAGTATCTTTGTCAGTGCATGCAACTGCTCAAACTGCTCCTTCTGTGGCTCCGCTAGGCCCGTGTGTCCATGAACACCAACAAGCTCCAGTAATGCATCCTCCAGTATTCCCACAAGGACTCCACATGTACCCTGCAGAGAATAGGATGCATCAGTTCGCTACAAAAATTTCACCCTCATAATAATAGAATTCCAAAAAGGATTGTCTATAGAAATATATGAAATAAATAGTGGTGGACGATACTTCCCTGGAAATAATTCTATATCCTCTTGTGCTTTGATAGATATCTCCATGGTGTCCTCTCTCAACTGCTCAGGTAACTTTGGGTCATAGGTGTCGACCTCCTTGACAAGTTCGTTTAGATATGGCAGTCCAAGCATACCTCCGATCTATAATCGTACGTGTGCTGCAAAAGGTACGATGTGTCAAAAATATCTAAATCAAAATAAATATCAAATTGAGTACAGGATTCAGAAATGGAATGGGTAAAAATATCTCCCTGAGTGGGAGCAATAAGCTCTGTGTGATAGTCCTCGGTGTCAGTGGAAGGATGAGGTGGCCGTGGAAGCTCTAATGGAGGAGGATAGTGCTCGGGATCCTCATGAATGGTTGTGTCCTTGTCCCGATGCACGACCTCCTCGTCGATAATCTCTGGCTCCATGTGTAAGGCCTCCTCAAAAGCATGCTTCCGCTCTGCAAGGTAAATAACCTCAATGTCTTCTCCATCTGAATTATATCCATCCATCCACTCATCGTATGGACTAGCTGTATCGGTGGGTGGGGGAGTGACGACGGTGCAACCCGGCTCTGCAGCAATACGTCCCGAGTGTCTCATCACAATTCTCTCATCAGAAGTGGCTGCATCCGTGCCTGGTACCGTTGTCTCCTCAGAGGTGGAAGCATCAATGTCCTCAACCTGCCGTCCAAGAATCTCATTTAGGAACGCATAAAAATGTGTGGTCCATATGATCACAGCCTCAGTGGAAGGTAGAGGTGGCTGCAGAAGCTCAACTGCAGGTGGGCAAGACTCTGGATTTATCTGAATGAAGTCACCCTCGTCCCAAAGTGCTGCCTCCTCAATGTAATGCTCTGGCTCTGCATATGACACCTCCTCGTCAATATGCTCTGGCTCGACAGGGTGCTCTTTTACCTTTTCATCAACTATCAATGTAGGCTCTCTCTAGAATAGTGATGCTGACTGCTCATGTGTATCAACTTGTGGGGACGTATCATGTGGAGGAGAATGCCCACAAGCAATCCAAAAATATAGTCCATCCCCCTCAAGACTGACATGGACGTCCTTCTCTATTGTTCCTGCAGTCGAAACATGGTTCATAACAAAATCTGTAAATCGTCGGTCAAATGCATCACCTGCTGTAAAGCTCTCTGAACCGGTGAACCTCACTGACTCCAAGAGGCCCTCCAATAAGTTCTGAAATGTTTCCTCCTCTGGCAGCTCATATAACTCAAATTTGCCATCAACCTGTCGTGCATTAATCCCATCTAGGAGCGTATCAAAATCCATGGTCCACATTGTATAATCCATAACACCTGATCAACAAAGATAAATACCTGGAGAAAAATATCAGTGGCACAAAAGAATATAGAAATGATAATAATGGTGGCGGGGGTGAAAATTTCCTTTTGTTAATTTTTTTCGTAGTCTAATCAACCTAATTGTAACAAATGGGCACCCAACGGGAAACACCTCCCCGGCAACGGTGCCAAAAACTTGATCGGCCTCCGGATACACCCGGGAGATAGTCGTAGTTTTACCGCAAGTGCAAGGTGTAGTGGCAAGCGGGTTATCAAACACAAGGAGGTGGTGTTGGCTATAATTTATCTTAGGTTGGTTCTACTACGAATGTTTATTGGAGGAGATGGTTATGGTATGATGTAATGGAAATGGTGATGGATGTCGGTGTTGGTGATAAAGATGTTGGATAGAATTCAATATAATAAAAGTGTCTAGGGCTAGGAAATCCCCACTATGGATCGTCATTCATCTCTGTGAATCGCGAATCTCAATGTTGCAAGACTTGAATTGAGGTGAACTAGTCGTAACTAAATAGAGAGCCAAGCTCACGCTTTCGTGCTATTGCCGGTCTATAGCGACCTAGATTAGGGCCCACTCTCATACAAACCATAACCTAAGCCACTAGTATTAGGATCGACATCATCTTTCAATCGCTCCACGAGCCCACTCTCGTGTAAACTCGAGTTACGATCTAGATTGTGATATCTCGTATTCGTCCAATCTATTGCAAACGGATATGGGTATAGATTTATAATAAAAATGCTAGCTTTGGTCCAATCTCTTGCAAACCAAGTCTAGTGAATCTCAATTATAAATCTAAATCGAATACCTAGGCCTTCCTATCGATTAGAATCCAATCTCTTGCAAACTCCATATCGATAGAAATTCCTAGCTATCCGTAATAAATCAATCACAACCTAACCTCCTATCAATTCTAACAACATATAAATTCATTCATCGCAAATCTAAAATTAGATCCATAGGGTTCATCCCTTTTCCTAGAACAAATATCAACCAAGCATAGCAATAACGATATAGAAATCAATAAAAGACATTGCTTGCATCAAAGAGAGATAAATAATAAGAAATCACTAAGAATTAACGATAGAATTAACGAGAACAAAAGTACTTATCTTGATACAAGCTTTTAGATCCAAGAGGGGGCCGAGGGGATGGCCTAACCTCTAAAAAAAGCCTTACAGAAAATAATAGGAACCCCCCTCTAATGACAGCTACAAACCCGATATATAGTCCCCTCAAAACCCTACCAAATAACCCTAAAAACCCTCTCAAATTCATGCCCAACGTCAGCTCTGGCCGCAACTTAAGTTCTGGGCCCGCGCTGACTCGGCCGAGTGAGATTCTCACTCTGGCCGAGTAGTAGTTTCAGCACTGCAGCATCAACTTGCAGAAATTCTCTAGATTTCATCCGACCTCCGATTGGTGCGTTCTTAGTGGCGTTGGAACAGTCATGAAGTTTACTATCCACAAAAAACATGAAAAAAAATACTTTGCCCACTTGAATGATTGAAGATTTCAAAAGTTTGGGAGGCTATCTGAAAATCTAGGCGCTCGTGTCACTCGGCCGAGCAGAATTCCTCAATCGGGCGAGTAGAGTTCTCTACTCGGCCGAGTATGGTCTTCTACTGTACTTCCAAAATTCCAAAGAGTCTGCTTCGAAGTTGGGGTTTGGGCACTCTGGCACTCTACGTCACTCGGCCGAGTCACACTTCTTACTCGGCCGAGTCACACTTCTTACTCGGCCGAGTCATATTTCCACTCGGCCGAGTGGGTCTTCTGCTGTGCTCCCCAGAATTCCAGAGAGATCGCTTCGATTTCCTTCAGAAATTCTGACTCACTCGGGCGAGTGGAGTTCTCTACCCGGCCGAGTGGGATTATCCACTCAGTCGAGTACATTGTGGCTCAAAAAGTTTTCGTATCAGTTGTGCTCGGCCGAGTACGCTTCTTCACTCGGTCGAGTGGACTGCATACTCGGTCGAGTGGCCTATTTCTGAAAGCGACTCTTCTCCTCCTCGCCTCTTCGTCGATTCTATCGATCTTCTTTTTCTTCCGTTCATCACCCAGCGCTATTAGCTCCTCGATAAGGCCATAGGCGACGCTCCGGTACGCGTGCAAGTCCCTTAATCTCATTTATGCTCCCGATCGCTCCATATTTCCTGAAATCCGACAAAAGCAAGAAATTGTGAAAAGCAACGCAATATCGTCGAATAATAGTTAAATGACATGCAAACATGCAGAAAAAAGGTGTAAAATATGGACCGATCATAGATAATCTAGTTTTCTTCTCAGATTTCAAATATCATAAATTTAGAGCAAGTAGGCTAATTGATATGGACTACACCACACAGTGTACATAAAACATTTTTTGACAAAAATGTTGAGCCCTAAACAGTTGTCATTTACATCAACTTACAGTCAGAATTTCAGTAAGGGAAAAACACGAAAGTTGTAGATATTGAAGTTAGATGTCCAAATTGACCAAAATGATAGCTTTTGGATCATTACACTGGGAGTTCTAAAATTTTTGGTGACAGTGTATAGATTCTGCCAGAATCTGACACTATAATATATATTAGAAATTTTAGCCTAGTTACAGTCGGAATTTAAAGTTGGTCTCTAAATTAAAGTTGTCGCTAACTTGATAAGCTTTCCAGATTATATTAATTTGTAATATTTGGATGATTAGAGGGAGAGTTATGCATATTACAAAAACAAAACAGATCATGGAAACCAACCACACATAGAGATTCATGGGAAAATACTAAAATTGAACAACATGCCATAGCGATTAGGTTACTTACCTCAAAGCTAGTATATTGCATCTATAAAACCACCCAAGATTCCTCCATGGCCATGAAGTTTCATCCTCAAGCATCATCCCATGAAGCTCCAACTTGATTCTAAATCCTTATGCTAAGGAATCACCTTCTTCTCTTTCTTCTTCTTCTTCTCCTCCTCCTCTCCTTTTTTCCATGAAGAATTTCGGCCAAGAGAGTGTTTTAAAGAGGGGAAGCTAAGGGAGAGACAGGAGGGGAAAATAAAAATGAGAAGAACAAGATAAGAAGAAGAAGATATAAGAAGAGATATAACTTTTTTCAGATTTTTCCTTCTTTTTTTTCTTTTCTTTTTTTTCTTTTTTCTTTTCTCCTTTTTTTAAGAAGAGAAAAGAAAAAGAAATGAAATGAAAGGAGAAAGTGGAAGTTTCAAGAATTAGCAAGAAGAACTCACCCCTTCTCATCTCATCTTCCTTCTTCTTCCTTCTTCTTTTATAATTTTATCCCATCTCTCTATATCTCTCTTGACCGAAATTTCTAAGGAAATAAAGAGAAGAGGAACAGAAAAATGAAAAGAAAGAAAAAGAAGAGGAGAAGAAGAGGGCTTGAAGGAGGGGGACTTTTGAAGCAAGTTGGGAGCTCTTTGGAGTTGAAGCTTGGAGGGAACTTTCATGGAGCTAAGATGGGGTTTTTAGATGATGAAAGGAAACTTCTTTGAGGTAGAAAACCAACTCCTCTTAGAAGATTAACTACATGACAATAATATTTCAAATTGTTGTGGCTGTTTTAAAGTCAGTTTCTGCTGCAGTTTTATCTATGCATAACTTTTATTATAGGATGCTAAAAATAGTGGAAAAATATAATTCGGAAATCTTATGAAGTCCTTTACAAATTTTGCTTATTAACCATGACATAATTCTGTCTAGATCTTGACTGAATCACTGAAATACACTGATGTACCAGATTCTACGAGAATCTGCACACTGTCACCAAAAATGGTAGAAATCTCATTGTAGTAATCTAAACATGATGATTTTGGTAAATTTGGAAAGCTAATTTCAATTTCTACAACTTGTGTGCTTTGACCTCACTGTGATTCTGACAGCAAATTAATAGAAACAACAGATTTTTAGGGCTTAACCATTCAATTTACAAACAGATTCTATATTCAGTGGGGTTTAGTCCATATTAATTAGCCTATTTGCTCTAAATTTATGATACTTAATATTTGAGAATAAAACTTCGTTATCTACAACTTACATTTAATAAGTATTAGCAAATTCATAAAGGAAACGGGTGATATCTGCCATTGTTCATGAATGTTTACAGTTTCCTTGCAAGCTGAAATGTTAAAGTGAAGTTCTAAACTATGTATTGTTGTTAAATTGTGTTGGAGAAGGGTGCATGTTTGGCATGGCATAAAGTGATGATGTTTTGATGGAATGTATGATGGGCATGGCACTTAATTGCATGACCCTTTTGTTGTTAATGAGAGAAATGGTAAAATGAAAAAATATTGCAATAAGTGACCATGCCAAATTTGCTTCCATACTAATACATGCTTGTGTGTATGTTTAATTCCTTTATGTCATTGTCTCAGCTCTTTATACATATTCATACTTATGCACACTTGCTCTTGATGCACATTTATGTTTATGTCATAATTGTGAAATTGCATAAAGAAAAATTGTTGAACAAATAATCTCTTGGGATGTCTCATTCCTCTCTAAGGAGGGTGACCTCCCAAGATGGGGTTTGGGGTGAATTTGGGTAATGTGTAGGCATGAGGATTAGATAGGGAGGATATATATCTCGCTCGCCCTTCCGGCAGCTAGCACATGGAGTGCACATGGTTAGGGAGGCCCATGGGTGTACTCGTGATGCACCACGAGGTAGTTTTGCCTGTGTGGCTTAAGTGATTCTCACTCCTACCAGACTGGGGGAGTTCGAGAGGCCCCGTTAAAGTTACTCAATGCTCGTGTACCACTGGCGGGGTAGTTTGAGTGTCACCCCACCTTAGGGTGAGATCCAGGTCCTTATGTCTAGCAGTTACTCAGGTTTCAAAAGAACATCACTAAATCTAAGATACTCAAATTTTAAGTAGATTCATTACTTGTAGTTGTAGTTTATGTTATGTTTAACACTTGTGTAGCTAGCACTTGTAGTTTATTCCCTTGTGCCTTGACATTGTTCTTTTAATTCTTTTTTCCTGTACCACTCGCACTTTGCCATGTCACGCATGCATAGTAGTTTCCACATGTAGATAATATACTAGTTGGAGTTGGTATTCTTACTTGGGCACGCATTGACGTGCTCCTCCACATTTTCAGGTGGCAGATAGTTGGAGTTCCAGTAAAGTAGCAACTTGGAGGTGGAGTTGTATTGTGGGATTTTGTTGATGCAGGGTGTATATTTGTAATTGGGAGATGTTGTTGCAGTTGTACTTGAGTTGTTATTGTACAGTTAGACATGAATATATTGTATTGAAACCTTCTATATGAATGGACATTGTTATTTGTATTGTTGTTGGACATTGTTCTCTTATGCTATCTTCTACATGGAGCATTATTTGTACTATCCTAGCATATGCGTAGTGGCCTTCCTCTGTCTCCTTTCTCTCTCTTTCCTTCTCTTTCTTCACCACCTCCGCCTCTTCAGAAATATTTGGGACGGATTCGTACTTCCCGGGTATCCTTGGGAGCGGGGTGTGACAATTTTAACGGTGCCTCTCAAACTCCCATGTCCCTGGCAGGAGTCAATTTATCAACTGGAATGACATATATACCTTGCTTTACTAACAACAAACACTTTAGAGAGGGGTGAATAGAGTAATGGGAAAGACCATGTAATTAAAAATTAAACATGGAAATGCTGAATTATAAGTGTAAGAGGAATTTAAACAACACAATCAAGCAAACGTAAACGCACAAGATTTTACCCTGGTTCCCCAACTTGGGTACATCCAGCCACACCAAATATTCACTATAATCCTACACAAGGTAGTGAATACAGTCCCTACACAAGGGATATCCTACACAAGGGATTTGAACTCTCACAAAGAGAGAACCTAACTATCACAAAGAAAGTACTCAACCAACCCTACACAAGGGTTAAACTCTCGCAATGAGAGAAACTAACTCTCACAAAGAAAGTTAGGGGTTCACTTCACAAAGATGAAATAAATACTCTTACATATGCCTTGAAGAGATGAACTTACTCAATAATGAATGCAAGGCATGGAAGATGATCTTCAAGTGTTGAGATGAGCTTTGATGCACTTGGATGATCTCTCTTGAGCTAGTTTCAATGCATGAAGAGGGTTAGAGCTCTAAAGAGGGAAATGAGAGAATTAGGAGTGGCTTATTGATTCCTTAAGATGTTCAAGGATAACCAAGTGTTCCAAGAGTTCTGGTAGAACTAAGCTCGCTCCTATATATATATGAAGCCACAAAACCCAAGCAAAAAGCCAAAAGAGATAATCTACAATGGCTAGAATCTGGCATTTTACGGCTTGGACATGCGCCTGATGAACAATGGACATGCGCCTGATCAACGGTCAGAGTATTCTCAACGGCTATAATCTGAGCCAGGACATGCGACTGTAGAAGACTACACAGGCACATGTACACTATGCAGGCGCCTGAACAGACTTCAACAGGTAACTACCAGGATGGATGGAAAGGAGCTGAGAAATGTCAACTTTCGCATGTGTGCATTTGATCACTCCATATTTTACACCTTTTTTCCGTGTATTTGCATGCCATTTAGATCGCCCAAATCATGTTTTTCACGATATATCGACGATATTGCGATGCTTTTCACGATTTGTTGTTTTTGTCGCATTTCAGGTGATTTGGCGCGATTTGGAGTGATCTCGAGACGCGCTTACTCTAGACGGCCACCGACGGCCTCCCCGAGGGATATTTTGCTGTTGGAGAGGAGCGGAAGAAGAATGGACGTCGCAGGAGCGACGAGGAGGCCAAAACAATCAGATTGGGCATTTTTTGTGACCCACTCGGCCGAGTGGAGGAGCCACTCGGCCGACCAGCGAGACACTGCTCGGCCGACCCGTTCAGACACGATTTCCATGTGTACTCGGCCGAGCGACAGAGACCACATCGGCCGAGTGACTATACCACGTCCGCCCGAGTGGCGCCCAGACGAAGGCCCTCCAAAATATCGAAGTTACTGTTTTTCGGCCACCTGAGCTTCAGAAGACCCACTCGGCCGAGTGGTAAACCACGTCCGCCCGAGTGCAGTGAAGCCATCGGCCGAGTGACGACAACTCACTCGGCCGAGCCGCCTCCGAACTGAAGACCCTTGAAGCCCCCGACTTACTGGAAAATGACAGGGTTTTCACTCGGCCGAGCGACTTTTGTCACTCGGCCGAGTGCGATGCAATGCCTGTAGCGAAATTTGCGGAAAACAGGCTGTGCAGGGGCGTTTTGGTCAGGATTTTTGGACGATTTTTGGGGCTATTTAAGCCCTGTTTTTACCCTAGTTTGAGAAGCCATCTTTTAGATTTTTGCAGCTTTTTGAGATTACTTTTTAGCTTTATTATTTGTGATTGGAGAAGAGAAAAACTTGGATTTTTGTTGGATTAATTGAAGAACTACATTGGTTTGCATCTCTCTTCCCCAAAAACTCTATTTTTATTGTTTATATCATTGTTGTGATGAATTCCATTGCCTATTTCATTGATTATTTTTGTGCTATTGCTATGATTTGTGAGTAGTCTCCACGTCTTGGGGCGTGGGGATGAACCCTACAAGCCCAATTTCGTATTTGTGATAAATTGGTAGAAATTGTGCTAGAATCAATAATTAGAGATTGGATTGGGATCGAATTACTACGGATAGCTAGGTATTCATATCAATTGGGATTTGCAAGAGATTGGATCCCAATTTGATAGGAAGCCCTAGAAATCCGAATTGGGTTGGAGTCGGACTTTCGAAGTATCGGTTTGCAAGAGATTGGACCGATACTAGGATCTCCGGTTGCAATTCCGCGCCGATACCCGTTTGCAAGAGATTGGACGGGTAGGAACTATCCTAATTTAGATTGTGGACCGAGTTTGCAAGAGATTGGGCTCGGTGCGCAATTGGACGATGATGTTGATCCTAATGCTAGCTTTCCTAGGCTAGGGTTTGCAAGAGATTGGACCCGACCCTAGGATAGTTATAGACCGGCAACAGCGTGAGAGCGTGAGCTTGGTTCCACATTTAGTTGCAACTAGTTCATCCAAATTCTCATTCTAGCAATTTTGATACCGACAAACCACATTTATGAAATACGGTGAGTAGCGGGGATTCCCCATTCCCTAGACGTTCTTTATTTGATTTGATATTTCGCACATTTGTCTGACGATTGTGACAGGATCGCCCAAGACAATTCTCTCTGTTCTTAAATAGCCAGGTTGATTAGGAGCAAGCACGGTCATTCGTCCTCCCTGTGTTCGATACCCGCTCGCCGCTATACCGTGCGCTTGCGGTAAAACTACAACCGTTCTTTGGGTGTACGTCCCGGAGCGATCAAGTTTTTGCCGCCGTTGCCGGGGAGGCGATTGCGTTTGATTCTTTTTCACCTAAGCTACTTCTTTCTTTTATTTTTATTTTTTTATTGTTACCATTATTATTTCCTTTACTATTCTTACCTAACCCTTCCACGGTATTAATCATTTCTTTGAAACTCTGTTTCCCCTGTGCATGAACACGAGATCTACGGCGGACCCAGAAGACTTATTATTTGATCCCGAGATCGAACGTACCGCGCGGAGACTTAGAGCGGAAAAGAGACAAGATCCGGAAGGGAGGTATATGACCAACCCGGAAAATCCTGAAGAATTGGCGGCAAGGATGGCAAGGATAATCTCTATTCGAGATAGGCTTCGGCCTAAGACTTCTTCTACCACCTCGTCCATTGCCATGCCGGGGTTGGCGACTGACAAGAACTTCGAGCTAAAGACTGGATTGGTGGTTTTGATGCAACAAGACCCATTTCATGGGAACGCACATGAGAACCCCCACTACCACATCCAACTATTCTTGTCAAAGTGCGCCACATTCCAGATGCCGGGGGTCTCCAACGATGCTATCAGACTGCGTCTTTTCCCCTTCACGCTAAAGGACAAAGCACTCTATTGGCTGAGGACGCAAGCTGACGGAGTTTTCACCTCTTGTGACGGGTTGGCGGATGCATTCATTGACAAATTCTATCCACCATCCAAGACGGTGAAGATCCGGAGCGCTCTCATGTCCTTCAAGCAAGGACCACATGAGACGCTCTATGAAACTTGGGAGCGATTTAAGGATTTGCAGCATCAATGCCCGCACCACAGTATAGAGGATTGGGAGCTAGTTCATAGCTTCTACAACGGTCTCCAACCGGGGACCAAACAAATTATTGATGCCGCGGCGAATGGTGCAATCTTGTCAAAGACTCCCGAGGAAGCTACGGCCCTAATTGAGGAGATGGCCTCAAATAACCAACAATGGGGCGATGAGCGAGGACACTCCACATCCTCCTTAAAGCCAACTAGCATCTACGAGGCGAAGACCGTAGCGGAGCTCACGAGCAAATTCGATTCTCTCCACAAGGTGGTGGAGAGATTGGAGAAATTTATCGCGGAGCCCCAAGGAAGCCCATCCACCTCCGCACCGACCAACCAAATGTGTGATTGGCAAGACCAATCTCAAGTCATGTACTCGGGAGGAGAGCAAGGAGAAGGATCCTTGGAGCAAGTACAATATGTTGCGGGGAACCAAGGGTATTGGTCCAATCCGGCTGCAAGAAATCACCCGGGATTCTCCTACGCCAACAATGAAGGAGCTTTGAACCCGCCACAACAACCGCCTAATCAAGCTCGACCCCCACCACCCCAACAACAATACTATCCGCCGAGGGGGCCTCCACAACAAAACTTCCAACCAAAGCAACAAGCCCCACCTTATAGGCCTCCCGGATACAACCAAGGGTGGAGGAATCAAAATCAAAACCCTCCACAAGCTCCACAATGATCCGATTTCGAAACTAGAGTGGAGGCATTCATGGTCGAGCAAAACAAGGTGAATGCTACTTTGAAGGCGGGGCAAGACTCCCTTAATACCGTAGTGGCTCAAATATCGGAGCAATTGGCTTTGCTAAATCGGAACACTCAACGATTGCCGGCACAACCGGAGCAAAACCCACGAGGCAACACCGACCACATCAACGCCGTAGTTGCCGTTACTACAAGAGGCAGGAAGGACACCACCCCCGCCATGATTCCTATTGAGGAGCCCGTGGAGGAAAGCTCGGAGCCAATTGAGCCGATAGTTGAAGTTGAAAAAGAGAAGGAGCCACGAGACGAGGAGAAATCTAGAGCGGAAAAATTGATTGAGGAAAGGCGCTTCATGCCACCGGTCCCATTCCCCCAAAGACTAGCGAAAGCGAAAATGGAGAAAAGGCTAGCGAAATTCCTCGAGTATCTAAGAGGAGTTAGCCTCAATATTCCCTTCCTCGACGCCATCGTGGAGATCCCCACGTATGCTAAATTCTTGAAGGACTTGATTTCGGGGAGGCAGAGGAAGGAGAAGATCATGCTAGCCGAGGAGGGCTCTTGGTTCACCAAGAGAGAGAAGGAGCCGGCAAAATTTAAAGATCCGGGGAGTTTTCGGATTCCTTGCACTTTGGGTGGCGTGCCTCTTCAAAAGGCGTTGGTCGATCTTGGGGCTAGTGTGAGTCTCATGCCCCTCTCCATGTTCTTAAAGCTTAACACCGGGACAAAGTTGAAACCCACCGACATGCGCATTCAATTAGCCGATGGCCGGATAACAAGGCCGGTGGGGATTGCTGAAGACATCCCACTTCAAGTCCCGGGTGGAATATGCTTGCCATGTGACTTCGTCATCATGGACGTTAAGGAGGAGGGAGACACCTCATTGATACTTGGACGCCCATTCCTCGCCACCGCCGGAGTCATCGTCGACGTGCGCGAAGGTACCTTAACCTTAAACGTCGGAAACATCGAGGTGGAGCTCCACATTCCTAAGGCAATGAAGCACATGCCTTACCACGAGGAGCTTGATTACATGGACCTCCTCGATGAGGTGATAGAGGAGACGATTCCTCACTCAATTGGCGCCCTTTTTGATGAAGAATTTGAAGAAGGCCCGGATTTAGGCCGAGATGAAGAGAATGAAGATGATTCCCCCGACTTCTCCGCTGATGAAGATGAAGGCGACGCTGATGTCGCAAGGATTCGAGAGCTCTGCAAGCTCTCGAAATTAAAGTCTCCAAAGAAAGCCCCGCCGGTACGGAAATCGGCATCGCCGGTTAAGCCGTTGACCGGGGCAAATGCTAGCTTGGGGGAGCCTCCCCCCAACACTATTCGAGACAAGAGACCTCCGAGGGAGAACGCTACGCCGCCACGTCCAAATCCAAGCGCGCTCCCCGGGAAGTTTGACGGGTGCATCTCATATGCACCAAACATCCCGCATTGATTGAAAATTATAGGGGGTCGAGCTCACGACCTTAAACGAGCGCTTGTCGGGAGGCAACCCGACGGTTTTTGCTTTACTTTTACTTTTTCCTTTATTTTCATTTTTGAAATTTTTAGTGTTTAGAGTCGTTCGCCCAAAAATTTTGTGATAACGGGTCCTATTTTTCTTGACAGGAGAGGAGATAGGTTGATCCATCATGAGGAGGATGAACGAGACGACGAGGAGCGACCCAAGAAGGCGTTCGACGCTTAGGAGGAGGATGAAATCGACTGGAGGAAGAAGGACGGAGTTTAGAGCCCAAACGAAGACAAACAGCAGAATACAAGGCTCACTCGGCCGAGAATACTAGTCACTCGGCCGAGTCCAGAAGTTCGTCCGGCCAAGCCGCTCACGAACGAGGGAAGTCTGCTGTACCCAACTCTCTGTCTATTTTCCTCATTTCATTAGAACTGCTACTCGGCCGAGTCTACATTCTCACTCGGCCGAGTAAAACGGACACCCTCCTAGGGCGAGTCATGCCGAGTAGCTTGAGTCACTCGGCCGAATGGACTTACTCCACTCGGCCGAGGCTGGCAAAGCCACTCGGCCGAAGCGATATCGGGGAGAAATTTTTATTTGCCTCGCTCGGCCGAGTGAGCACGTCACTCGGCCGAGTCGTAACTTTTTTATATAAGCGGGGAGGGGGGGCGCGGAATTCGAAAACGCAAATCCCCAATTCTCGCCCGCGCCCCTTCAGCTCCCACGCCCGATTCCCCCTCGCTCGACCCTCACTCGCCCGACCGCCGCTGCCCCCGCCGCCGCTCGACCCGCCACCGCCGGCCGAGCCCGCCGACGCCTCGCCCGAGTCGCCGCCGGCGGCGCACCGCTCGGTCACCTCCGGTTCGCTTGTTTTCACCGTTTTCTCCTCTTTTCGTGTATTTTTTTAGGATCCATGTGCTAATCGCCCCCTAACCCAAATCAATTTCTATATCTATCCATTATACCCCTATTGCTCCATACATTTTGATTATTACTCGCTGATATCGCTTTTTCACGCGCAGGTTGCTTATTGGAGCTTAGGGGAGGCCAGGGGAGCTTCTACGGGCTGCTCAGGACTACGTGGAGGCGCAGACTTCGCACGCTTCCACTGCTTAGCACTCGCGGCGTGTTTGGGTATACTCTTTCCACTCTTTGTGCACACGCCGCACTTTTCACTTTTCGGCGCGCGCTCGGGGCCGATATGCCGCCCCGGACACGGCCGCGGTCGAAGAGAGCTTCCGCCAAGCGGAAGCTGTCGGATGATGCCGGCCCCTCCCACTTGGTGGAGGACTCTCCTCCACCGTCCCCCACACACCTCGCACACCCAGCACAGCCTGCGGGCCCCGTACAGCCTGCAGTGCACCCACAGCCCGCACAGCCTCTCCCTGCCGATCCACAGCCACCACCACCGGCTCCACTGGTCGGGCCGCTCGGGATTACGTTCCGAGACGACGCACACCGCGCCGTCTTCGAGCGTATCTCCCAGCGCTCGATCGTACCCTCCAGGTTTGCACACCTCGCTGACCTAGGACGCCTGGGGGTACTTGAGGGGATGCTCACGTTGTACGACAACGTGGGCTGGCGAGATTTTTCCCAGGTGTCGGCGGATACTTTTACCCGCCCGACACTTGAGGTTTTGAGTTCGATCGCCCGGACCGATGAGGGATGCTCATTCCGGTTCATGGATCGAGAGTGCCAGGTCACTCTCGATATGATGAGAGCATTCTTCTCATGGCCCGCAGTCCCCGGAGCCGATTGTGGTTACGGCCCCACACATATCCCTCCACCCTCTTTCGACGCCGGTGCCTTCTGGGCACGTATCACAGGCCACCACGCCGCCTTTGACCCTAGTAGGGCCAAGGCCTCGACCATTGTCCACCCCTGCCTACGTATTGCCCAGCGCCTTATGTCGACCACCTTTTTGGCCAGATATGAGCCGGGCACGATGTCTACGCCAGAGCTTTACATGCTCTATGCGATGACACGTCCCAGAGCGCTATCTAGGGATGGACACGAGCTTGTCCCCGCCGTCGTGATCGACATTGCGGCTTGGTTTTTAGACCGTATCATTGTGTCGGTGGGCGCTCGCTCACCGATATGCTGCGGCGGTCTGATCACCCTGCTTACCATGATGACCGGCGAGGACTTACCTGACGACCTGCGACGCGTTCCGGGCCCCACTTCCTTGTCGATAGACGTTATGGCCCGGATGAAGATGCTGCGTCCGCATGGTGAGCGTCACTGGGTCTGGTTGCACGGCCCCTTCGGTGCCGACTACATGATTCTCCCGAGCCCAGCTCGGACCCAGATTGCACCGGCCCACGTTGACTGGCTCCCAGCGATGGATGTCCTCATCCCCGCTGCGTACGTGCTCGAGGCCGAGGAGGCCGAGCAGGCCCACGCTGCCCACGCTGCCCAGGCTGCTCCCGCAGACCCTGCTGCACACCCTGCCGAGCCTGCTGCCGACCCCGTCGACCCTGTGGCCCCTCAGCCTGTTCCTGACGTTTCCGCTGCTCCTGACACTTCTGTCCCCACCTCTGTCAGTGTCGAGAGTACTTTTGCTGAGCCCACTTCCACCACTGTCACCACTTCCGAGGCTGTCCCCACCACTCCCGCTGCCACCCCTGGCCCTCTGTCCGTGGAGCCTCTTTGCTCCGCACTCCCCGAGCGCCCGCCGACATTTGTCGAGAGTGGAGCACCCTCGTTTGCCGCGGTCGTGGAGACCATGGCTAGCATGATCTCCGCTGGGATTGCGCCTTTTAGTTCACACAGTTCCGCCCCAGCGGTAGAGTCCTCTGTCTCCACAGCCGCCGTATTCTCCGAGAGCGTCGTGGCGTCTGTCCACACTTCTGGGCCACTGACCTCTCTTGCCACCTCGTTGCCACTTTTGCACGCTTCCTTTGCTGCCGCTGCCTCTACTTCTCACCAGCCGGTGTCCCGGCCTCACACTGAGGCCAGGACCACATTTGCTGGCGTGGCACCTTTTGTCCCCTTCCCTGCTGAGCCCGTTACATACTCCACTCGCGTACGCCAGCCCCGCCCTGCGCAGCCTAGACCGGTGCGTCCCTCTGCACCACCCCCGCCCGACACTGTACTGCAGAGCATACGTGCTCTTGAGTTGGCGGTGAGTGGTCTTAGAGGTGACCTTAGGACCCTGTCCTCTACCGTCTCTACGATGGCTGGACGCTTTGACCTGATCCCTCAGATCCACTACTGCCTGACCCAGATCTTAGAGCGTCTTCCGCGCGTACCCCCACCCACCCAGCAGGTTCCCACACACACTGCCACACACACTAGACCTGCTTCCACTTCCACGCCCACCCCAGCTCAGCAGCCTACACCACCACCACCACCTCCGCCTCAGGACGGAGACGGCGCAGCACCACCTTCCTAGGCACCCTTGATGCCATTGATTCCTTTTGCCGTTGTGCTGCCCGTTTCTGCTGGGTCCTGATGCCTTTTTGCCCACCCCCCCTCCCCTCACTTATTTTGGGATTCTCATTTGCCGTATCTTTATATATCTTTTTTGGGAGAGAGGGAGAGTTTTTGGTGACCCATTTATACTCGTATCACTCATATCTGTGCATGCATCATACCCGCATCATATTTTCATTTCTTTATTTTTCGATTTATTATCTTTTTTCTTTCCATCATGCATGCATCCTCACTTGCCCCTCTCATTACTTGTCTCTCTGTGTGCCACACTTTGCACATTGGGGACACTGTGCGGTTTAGCTTGGGGGAGTGAGTTCTCACGTTCTTTTTCGATTTGCCACCTTTATTTTTAGTTTTTCACACCGTTTTTTTTCACTTTCGCACTCATTTTTCTTTATTTTTCTTTTATTTTGCCATACATCACGTTTTTCTTATTTCTCTGTGTGCCGCATTGCATAATTTTATTTTTCTTATCTTTATTTCTTTCCTTTTTCATCTCATGCTAGAGATGAATTTTCTGTGATGATGTCTACGTGGAGTTAGCTTATTCTATATGCATGCTATATTTGTCATGTCTTAGAATTTTATTTCTGATATCACATGCTATGACTTGCTTTGCATCTAGAATAGTAACCCACACTTTCTCCACATGAAAATGGATGAAGTTTTATTATTAGCTGAGCCTGAATATTCATATGTATGCTATCACAGAAAACACACCAAGATTCACGTATTGAATGCCTATATCTGGAGTACCGATTTCTTTTCCTATATCACTTCTATATGCATGAATTGTACACTTCACTTCGGGATGATTGAATGATGTTAGCTATGATATATCTGGATTAGTTAGCTTTTTTGTGATCGAAACTGAGTAGATTAGATTACCCTGCTGAAGTTGTCGTGCATGTCTTATAGAGTGAACCGAGAGTTATATATATTTCTTTCTCCACAAATCTTGAACATCATTTCTTTACTTTTAAAAATCATTGGTGAATCTCCCCTTAGTGATTCTATTTTATGGCATTTCCCCCGCTATTAATTCCTAGCTCCAAACCTCTTATTCTAAAAAAAAATATGAAGAGAGAAGAACGTTCTTGTATATCATTATCTCTCTCTGAGTTGGGATCATTGTGTATATATTGCTTATAAAAAAAGAAAAAAAAAGAAAAAAAAAAGAAAGAAAGAAAAAAGAGAGAGAAAAGAGGAAAAATCCTCAATAAAAGATCCCATCTCACTTTCTTTCTTTCTTCTTTCTCTTCTTTGCTTTTGGAGCTATATAAAAATGGGGATGTAAATATTTTTGTGCCACCACGCTTATAGATAAGCTTGGGGGAGGGGACCCATTGATGTGTGAGAGAGTGACTACTTGACATTGCACGACAACCTAGGCTAAGTAATATTCTATACTCGGTGAGATTGTTTCTAGCTTCACGAAATCCAGAAATCTAAGCCTAGCGTTCATTTCATGAAATCCAAACTTTTCTATTCTCTCTATTCTATAGTGTGATACTCTTATATTCCAGATAGAAAGCGTTCAATTGAAAAGTGTGTGATCTGTGATTTGTATACCGCTTTAAATGATTCAGGCAATGTTAATTTTAAAATCATTCCGTTCTTCATGATTATATCATTGTTCGTGGGTTTTCTATTTCTATTTGCACTATTATACTATGATATCAAAATAAGATTCTTTGACATGTATTTCTCATTCGGTGCATGCTATAAGAGTAAGTGAAACCCACGTCCTGAGAAAATGATCTAGCACCCTACCTCTTCGCTTCTTTCTTTCGTCTTTATTTTCATTTGGTTTTCATTCTTCTTCGTTTTTCATTTTTTTCGTTTTTCGCCGTTTTCGTTTTCCGAATCCACCGGGTTCGCCTTTTACTTATCTTCCTCGAGGACGAGTAAGAGGCAAGCTTGGGGGATTTTGATCACTCCATATTTTACACCTTTTTTCCGTGTATTTGCATGCCATTTAGATCGCCCAAATCATGTTTTTCACGATATATCGACGATATTGCGATGCTTTTCACGATTTGTTGTTTTTGTCGCATTTCAGGTGATTTGGCGCGATTTGGAGTGATCTCGAGACGCGCTTACTCTAGACGGCCACCGACGGCCTCCCCGAGGGATATTTTGCTGTTGGAGAGGAGCGGAAGAAGAATGGACGTCGCAGGAGCGACGAGGAGGCCAAAACAATCAGATTGGGCATTTTTTGTGACCCACTCGGCCGAGTGGAGGAGCCACTCGACCGACCAGCGAGACACTGCTCGGCCGACCCGTTCAGACACGATTTCCATGTGTACTCGGCCGAGCGACGGAGACCACATCGGCCGAGTGACTATACCACGTCCGCCCGAGTGGCGCCCAGACGAAGGCCCTCCAAAATATCGAAGTTACTGTTTTTCGGCCACCTGAGCTTCAGAAGACCCACTCGGCCGAGTGGTAAACCACGTCCGCCCGAGTGCAGTGAAGCCATCGGCCGAGTGACGACAACTCACTCGGCCGAGCCGCCTCTGAACTGAAGACCCTTGAAGCCCCCGACTTACTGGAAAATGACAGGGTTTTCACTCGGCCGAGCGACTTTTGTCACTCGGCCGAGTGCGATGCGCTACCTGTAGCGAAATTTGCGGAAAACAGGCTGTGCAGGGGCGTTTTGGTCAGGATTTTTGGACGATTTTTGGGGCTATTTAAGCCCTGTTTTTACCCTAGTTTGAGAAGCCATCTTTTAGATTTTTGCAGCTTTTTGAGATTACTTTTTAGCTTTATTATTTGTGATTGGAGAAGAGAAAAACTTGGATTTTTGTTGGATTAATTGAAGAACTACATTGGTTTGCATCTCTCTTCCCCAAAAACTCTATTTTTATTGTTTATATCATTGTTGTGATGAATTCCATTGCCTATTTCATTGATTATTTTTGTGCTATTGCTATGATTTGTGAGTAGTCTCCACGTCTTGGGGCGTGGGGATGAACCCTACAAGCCCAATTTCGTATTTGTGATAAATTGGTAGAAATTGTGCTAGAATCAATAATTAGAGATTGGATTGGGATCGAATTACTACGGATAGCTAGGTATTCATATCAATTGGGATTTGCAAGAGATTGGATCCCAATTTGATAGGAAGCCCTAGAAATCCGAATTGGGTTGGAGTCGGACTTTCGAAGTATCGGTTTGCAAGAGATTGGACCGATACTAGGATCTCCGGTTGCAATTCCGCGCCGATACCCGTTTGCAAGAGATTGGACGGGTAGGAACTATCCTAATTTAGATTGTGGACCGAGTTTGCAAGAGATTGGGCTCGGTGCACATTTGGACGATGATGTTGATCCTAATGCTAGCTTTCCTAGGCTAGGGTTTGCAAGAGATTGGACCCGACCCTAGGATAGCTATAGACCGGCAACAGCGCGAGAGCGTGAGCTTGGTTCCACATTTAGTTGCAACTAGTTCATCCAAATTCTCATTCTAGCAATTTTGATACCGACAAACCACATTTATGAAATACGGTGAGTAGCGGGGATTCCCCATTCCCTAGACGTTCTTTATTTGATTTGATATTTCGCACATTTGTCTGACGATTGTGACAGGATCGCCCAAGGCAATTCTCTCTGTTCTTAAATAGCCAGGTTGATTAGGAGCAAGCACGGTCATTCGTCCTCCCTGTGTTCGATACCCGCTCGCCGCTATACCGTGCGCTTGCGGTAAAACTACAACCGTTCTTTGGGTGTACGTCCCGGAGCGATCAGCATTCAGCCGACTAGAGAACATTGTCCAGGCGCCTGAAGTATAATATGCGACTGACAATTGAACTTCAGTCGACTGACCCACAAGATGGAATGAAGCACAGATTTGACAAGGTATGCACTTTGGCACATAGGTGACTTCTGAACAATCGTCAGGCGCCTGATGGTTGACAGTCGCGATTCTTTTGTTCTTCAGTCTCCTGTACCAAAAGCTCAAGAAAGAGTCAAGAAATTGTTGACTTGAGCTGTGCATAATAGTTGCTTGTAGAAGGCTGGTCAGGCACCTGGAGATCACCCAGTCACCTGTCCTGCCTTCACCAGGCGCCTGTTGGAAGGCGAAAAACTCCAATTAAGTTATTTGGCATATGGAACTAATTGGATTGGATTCTATGATGATCCTAAGATACACTAAGATGTTTAATGCATATGCATGAATGAGTGACCATCTAATCAAGGCATTACAAGATCCTAGACTCAAAAAGAGAAATGCAAGTAATAAATAATTACATGGATTACAATTTGCATCTCCTAGTGTTTAAGTCTTCAAGCAAGAGGGACCTTGATCTTCACATATTCTTCCAAGCTTTGGCGCCTCTTGATGAGCTTTCCTTCATCAAGTTCCAAGCTTTGACAATAGATCGGTCCATATTTTACACCTTTTTTCTGCATGTTTGCATACCATTTCGATCGCTCATATCGCGATTTTCACAATTATTCGACGATATTACGTTACTTTTCGCTATTTCTTGTTTTCGTCGGATTTCAGAAAATATGGAGCGATCGGGAGTAAAAATGAGCCTAAAGGACTTGTACGTGTACCAGAGCATCTCTCATGGCCTTATTGAGGAGCTAACGGCGCTGGACGATGAGCGGGAGAAGAAGAAGATCGATAGAATCGTCAAGGAGGCGAGGAGGAGAAGGAAGGATTCCAGAAACAGGCCACTCGACTGAGTCACGCTAGTTACTTGCCCGAGTGAAGCAGTGTACTCGACCGAGTACGACTGATACGAAGAACATCTGCCTGACCTGAGTGCTACAATGCACTCGGCCGAGTGATGAATTCCACTCGGCCGAGTAGAGAACTCCACTCGCCTGAGTGAGGTCAACTTTTGAAGGAAATCGAACCAGACTCTCTGGAATTCTGGGGAGCACAGCAGAAGACCCACTCGGCCGAGTGATGAATCTCACTCGGTCGAGTGACGCAGAGCGCCAGAGTGCCCAAACCCCGACTTCGAAACAGACTCTCTGGAATTTTGGGAGAACGTCAGAAGACCCTACTCGGCCGAGTAGAGAAGTCCACTCGCCCGAGTAAGAATCCCACTCGGCCGAGTGACGCCGATGACACGAGCGCCCAGATTTTCCGACAGCCTCCCACTCTTTTGAAATCTGCTATCATTCTAGTGGGCAAATTATCTTTCACATATTTTTTATGGATATTAGACTTCATGATGGTTCCAACGCCACCAGGAACGCGTCAATCGGAGGTCGGATGAAATCTGGAGAATTTCTGCAAGTTGATGATGCAGTGCTGGAATTTGCATATCAGTGTCACTCGACCGAGTGAGCTTTCCACTCGGCCGAGTGACCAGTTTTTGACAGTTTTTGACAGAGTGCTGTTTTTGGAGTTTCTACAGGAATTCTCACTCGGCCGAGTGAGCTTTCCACTCGACCGAGTGAGCTTTCCACTCGGCCGAGTCGCTGCTGGCCCAGAACTTAAGTTACGCGCAGATCTGATTTTGGGCGCAGGTTTCAGAGGGGTTTTAATGGTTTTTTCTAGGGTTTTGAGGGGGCTATATAAGAGGTTTGTAGCCGTCATTAGAGGGGGGGGCTCGAGGATGTTTTCTTAGGGATTATTTCAGAGGTTAGGCCATGCCCTAGGCCCCCTCTTAGATCGAGAAGCTTGTATTTGGATTGGATTTCTTCATAAGAGCTAAGTATCTTTGTTCTTGTTATTTTGAATCCTTGATTTGATATCTTTTTGTATGCAAGCTATGGTTTTTATTGGTTTCCATATCGTTATTGCTATGCTTGAGTAGATTCGATGTTCTAGGGCATAGATATGAACCCTATGGATCTAATTTCTGATTTGTGATGAATGAATCTCTATGTTGCTAGAATTGCTAAAGGGATTAGGTTGTGATTGATTTATCACGGATAGCTAGAAATTTCCATCGATTTGGGGTTTGTAAGAGAATGGATTCCTATCGATGAGAAGGCCTAGATATTCGAATTAGGTTTATAATCGAAATCCACTAGACTTGGTTTGCAAGAGATTGGACCAAAGCTAGCATTTTTATTATAAATCTATACACATATTCGTTTGCAAGAGATTGGACGAATACGAACTATCACAACCTAGATTGTAACTCGAGTTTGCACGAGAGTTGGCTCGAGATGCGATTGGACGATGATGTCGATCTTCATGCTAGCGGCTTAGGTTAGGGTTTGTACGAGAGTGGGTCCTAATCTAGGTTGCTATAGACCGTCAATAGCGCGAGAGCGTGAGCTTGTTTCTATATTCAGTTACGACTAGTTCACCTCAACACAAGTCTAGTAATATTGAGATTCACTATTTACAATGATGTATGACGATCCGTAGTGGGGATTGCCTAACCCTAGACACTTTTATTATATTGTATTTGAATCGATATTTGACCAACATCTTTATCACCGACACCAACATCCACCACCATTTCCATTATATCATACCATAACCATCTCCACCAATAATACAATCGTAGTCAAACCAACCTAGGATAGATTGGAGCCAACACCACCTCCTCGTGTTCGATACCCGCTCGTCACTACACCGTGCGCTTGCGGTAAAACTACAATCGTTTTCCTGGTGTATATCTGGGAGCGATCAGCAATGCTCCTCTTGATGTCCATCCTTGCACCAAGCAATTAGTATCCAAAAATCTATTCTCCAAATGATAAACATGAGACTAAAAACATTAAGAGAATTTAGCAACAACATAATATTGTGATCATCATCAAAACAATGTTGGTCTAAAACACCTATCCCTAACATCATCCACATCATCATACGTATCACATATCAGGTCACTCCATGTAAGGACGTGTGAGAATAATCACCACAACTACCAGGGGTCACTCCACTCCATGCAGGTGAGCGGGTGCCATGAATTCTATCCTCATAGTCTAGTCCTTATGGCTGCCCTTACTCAGGCGTTCCTCCCCAACCCCATCTTGGAAGCTCACCCTCTTTAGAGAGGATTGAGACATTTCAGGCTCATTTTAGTTAATCTTATTGTAACATGATACTTATTATTTAGAGTCATGTTGGCATGGCTTCATATTTCATTATCTTTCATTTCCTGGAGCATATCTTCTTTTATAACATCAAGGGTCATGCAACTATGTGTCATGCCCTTCACCATTACCACATCAACTCATCAAAACATAACATATGATTCCATGCCACACATGCATCTAATATCACCAATCCATAATTTGCCCCATGGCCTAAATATACAATGGGTAATTCTCATATTTATTCAACTTGCTTTCATATGGACATTTTCACAAACACGTGGTGGGCATAATAACATGGACATTAATTTCATTAGGAAATAACAAAAATGAGCTTTCTTCTATGTAGCAACAAGGATAACTAGCAACAAGAGTAACATAACAATAAAACATAGCATGAATTATGCTACTAACATGCAAGAGTGATAACTTCATGGTATGAATCCACAACAACCACATTGCAACCACAGTTGTAATTAGAATTTGGTATAGGTTTCTAAACAAAAGTTGTAGATAATTTAGTTATCTTTCCAGTCCAACAAGAATTGTAATTTTAGAATTTCAAGATTAATAGGTGTGGCTTGTACTATAAAGGGTACAGAATCTGTCCTGGAACTGAATTATTTAGCTGTAAATATCAGTTAATTTCAATTATCTACAGTCAAATTCATGAGAAGGTCTCAACATGAAAAATGTAGATAATTAAGTTAGGATTCCATATTGTCTTAGATTAAGTCATTTGGTCAATTGGAGTGAAGGTTATGCTTTATTTACTAACATGGTGTAGAATATGCCAGAATTTGACACTACTCTACATATTGACAATGTTCGTATAGTTGCAGTCGGAATTTAAGATTAGTATCTAAATGGAAAGTTGTAGCTAACTTGATAAGCTTTCCAGTTTACATTAATTTGTAATTTCTGGATAACTAAAGAGAAAGTGATGTGTATTACAAAATAGCACAGAGCAGGGACATCAACAAAATAAAGGGATTCATGGAAAATGCTAAAGTTGAATAACATACCATAGAGATTAGGGTCCCTGCCTAGACATGCTTTGACGTGCCCTCCCCTCTTTCCCTTAGGTTGGCATCAGGTAGCAGAGAGTTGGAGGTCCTTGGAGACTTGTGAGCTTGGAGCTGGGAATGTGGGATAGTTTAGGGAGTTGAGTTGTACTCTGGGGTCGTGGAGTTTGGTATTGTACTTGTGGAGGTGTAGCTTTGAGTTATAGTTTTGTATTTGTATGAGATGTTGTATTGTACTTTGTATTACTAAAATGGATGAGTGTACCTTTTGTCTTTTGTGCTCTTTCTGTTGTGGTGTCGTATTGTTCTTTTCTCTGAATAGAGCTTTATGTGTACTATCCCAGCATGTGTGCAGTGGCATGCTGACCGGCGCCCCGGCGCGGTGCGAACGGGGGCGCGGAAATCTAAATATTTGTAACCGAAAGCGCACGGTGTTGTAGTGTGGCTTGGGGGTCGAACACAGGGAGGCGAGGATGTGCTTGTGTCAAAGAGGACCAAAATCACCCCGTGGGCGAGCTAGCCCGGATCGAAAGATGGGTTGTCACGATAAATGAATGCAAAGTATAGACAATATGAAGGAAAACCCCGGGACTTTGGTTTCCACCCCAACGAGCGACTCTCGCCGGTACGACCTACGGGTAGGATGGCGATCGGAATTAGGGTCTAATGGTGAGACGTTGCCTCTGAAAGTGGTACCGGCATCCCATGGGCCCGATATTCCGGTCGGTGCCCAGGATGATATGCCGGACTTCCCGGGTTCGATCAGTGGGCACTCCCGTGTCCATTAACACTGATCGACTCCGGGAGCACTAAGCTCGCAATGATAACTCCCAACGTCTCATCCTGCCGCTCCCGCGCGCTAGGATTCGGCGTCTACGCTAAGGGCGTGAGCTATGGCTAGGGAGTCAACCGCCAAGTTTATTCCCCCTTGGCCCAACTGTCAAAGGCGGTCTTTTTCCCACCGATGACAATAAAACACCCCACGTAACCGTTAGATTCTTAATCCCTATCGATTTCCTAACCTTATGGACGCATCGGGAAGAGCCCCCGAAGGGGTTTCCGCCAAAATCCCAGATTTGGGAACTACTCACAAATATTCATTAAAAAGCGATCTAAATGAAAATGGACCGTCAAAATCATAATCAGACAATTGAAATGCAATGGTAGTAAAGCAATTAAGATAATACTAAAGTTTTACAAAGATCCGAAAACTTACAAAAACTGAAAAATTACAGCCGTCACAAAATGAAGAAAATAGTAAAAAATCACAAACTCTCGAATCTGGGAAACCTAGGGTTCTATTTATAGAAAACGACATCACCCGACCGGTTGACAAGTCAACCGGTCGGGTGAGCCGCTTCACAAAACTACAGCGCAAAGCGGGGTTTCACCCGGTCAGTATGAACCGGTCGGTTGGATCTTGGATGCGGTCGGTTGGATCTTGGTGCCGACCGGTTGGATCTTGGTGCAGACCGGGTGAGGAGACCGGTTGGAACTTCAAGTCTTGGCTGTTGAAATTCAGCTACAGGTGAACCGATCGGGTGAAGGTCACCCGATCGGTTGGCAATCAGCTCCGAATTCCAGAGACATTGAGCTTCTGACCCGGTCGCTGAACCGACCGGGTGACTTCTCGTGAGCTCCAAGCTGCGTCTGGGTGGTGCACGCGTGCATCACCCGATCGGTTGGAGATGACCAACCGACCGGGTGAGGGGCTGAAAGATGCAATCTTCGTCGTTTGACCCCCTGGATCACGCGTGACTCCTCCCGTTGCTCCGGGGACACATGATATCATCGTTTTACGCCCCAAATACCAGCAAACTCCTGCAAAACACGGAAAACACGGAAAAGTGAAAGAAAACAAGGAAACACAGGAAAACACGAGAAAACGAATAAAAGACGGCGGTAAAATACGGAAAAACACGGAAGAAAATGTGCGTAAATGTATGAGATATAAACGCACGTCACATGCCTCTGTTTTCTTCTTCTATCTTTCCTTCTCTTTCCTCATTACCTCAGGAATATTTGGGACAGATACGTACTTTCCGAGTATCATGGGGAGTAGTGCGTGACATTTTTGATATGGCATGAAGTGATGATGTTGTGATAGAATTTTTGTTGGGCATGGCACTTAAGTGCATGACCCTTTGTTGTTAATGAAAGGAATGGTGTAAGAACAAGAATATGACAATGAATGTCTCACAAGCCCAAACTAAGATATGCATGTGTGAATGTTCTAAACTTCTTTATATTGTTGTCTTACAACTCTCCATACATAGTCAGTATTATGCACACTTGCTCTTTTTGCATATTTACCTTTTTGTTATACTTGTAGAATAGCACAAACAATAATTGTTGTACAAATAATCTCTTGGGATGCCTCATTCCTCTCTAAGGTGACCACCCAAGATGGGGTTTGGGGGGAAAATCTGAGTAAGTGTAGCCATGATGACTGGACTACGATAGTTGGATGAAATGTGGAGATTATTATACCCCCACTGGGGAATGTTATGATATATGGTGACGTGATTCATGATATGTGAGACCAAGAAGTTGGAATACATCTCACTCCCGCCAGGATGGAGGAGTTCGAGAGGCCCTGTTAAAGTTAATCAGTGCTCATGTACCATTGGATGGGTAGTTTGAGTGTCACCCCACCTTGGGGTGAGGTCCGGGTCCTTATGTCCTGCAGTTACTTAGGTTTCCAAAGAACATCAATAAACCTAAGATACTCAAATCTACATAATAAGCTTGTAAATACTACTTCCACTTGTTTTAGTTGTACTTGTTTTTATGCTCTCATTCTGCCTATGAATGTATTGCAGTTAATTTTCTTTCCCTTATATATACGCCTTTCTGTTCCACTGTATTCAGTTGAATAATATGCCATACTAGTTAGGCATCCCTACTAGACATGCTTGATGTGCTCTCCCCTCTTTCCCACATGTAGCTTAAGCTAGGTTCCCAGGTGGTTGGTGACTTTAATATGAAGACTGTGAAGTATGGCGAGTGGGATTGTATCCGAGTTGTACTCTTGAGCTTGGGTAGTAGTAGGGAGTGAGTTGTGTAGTGGGGTCTACCTTTGGTGTTGTATCTTGTGGGTTGGGTTGGATATTGGAGATTTTTGGGTTGTATATGCATACTGGAAATGTAAAAATATGTGACTGTTGTTGTACATTGTTTTATACCTATCTGTATTATCTATGTGGATGTTGTTGGAGCAGTACTTGTACTATCACAGCATGTGCGTAGTTGCCTACGTTCTCTTTGTACACACACACACACTCTCTCTCCCTTTCTTTCTTTATCACCCTCACCTCTCTAGGAGTACCTAGGATGGATTCGTACTTCTTGGGTATCCTGGGGAGCGGGACGTGAAACTAAGTTTTGACATGGTCGACGACACGTTCGTCACACGATCGTTTTGTTTGCCAAATGGTCACGATACGACCGTTTGATTTCTTGACGTTGTCGATTTCTACTGGAAATAAAATTGAATTCTATGCGATTCTAAACTAAATCCTAACTAATTTAGTTAGATTCCTACCTTCTCAAGTCCTCTAATTAAGTCTGGAGTCCTTATTCTCCTTGAAGACCATCGGATGCTCTCCTTCTTCTCCAATCGATGGTTCAAAGATAGGGTTTGGGGTTGGTTTGTGATCGTTTCGCTTTGGTTGAAGAACGATAATAGCTAGGGGCTGCGTGAGCTGAGAAGAGAGGAAATGGGGCTTCTTTTTTCTAATTTCTTTTCTTTTTTCCTTTTATTTTCTCTTAATTTCTTCCTTTTTATTCCCTTTCACATCCTTATCATCACCCCAAATCACCCTTAGATGGCTATGTGGCATGGGGTTAGGTGGAATTAAAGGGGTTAATGACACATAGAAGCATGAGGTGTTTTTATTGGAAAATTTTGGGATTTTATTTTTAAAAAATAGTTATACATTTCAAAATATCATATACCACACATATACTAAGTATTTTCGCCCATTTAATTCATTTATTTAAATCCAAATGTGAATATACGCGTATGAGTATGTGTATGAGTATGTATTTTTGGACGTACGTATAAGTATAGATTATTTGGAGTATTTCCTTTGATTTTCTCTTAATTTCTTCCTTTTTATTCCCTTTCACATCCTTATCATCGCCCCAAATCACCCTTAGATGGCCATGTGGCATGGGGTTAGGTGGAATTAAAGGGGTCAATGACATATAAGCTTGAGGTGTTTTTATTGGAAAATTTTGGGATTTTATTTTTAAAAAATAGTTATACATTTCAAAATATCATATACCACACATATACAAGTATTTTCGCCCGTATACTTCATTTATTTAAATCCTAATGATGTTTAAAATTTCTAAAAATAATTTTATCATCACAAATATTAGGGAAATTTATGGAAATACTCCAAATAATTTATACTTATACGTACGTCCAAAAATACATACTCATACACATACTCATACACGTATATTCACATTAGGGTTATTACGCCCCTTCAGTGCTTCCGTCTCTGAGTCTCTCCATATCGCTTCGCTCTATCTCTCTCAGTCTCAGATCGGTGATCGCACGGTGCTCTTCGCTCTCTATCCAAAACCATACCATCTCTCCGCTCTCCCTCACTGTCTCACTCAAACGAACAAACGTGCAGCGCTCGCTGATGCTCACACAGTTCACTGATCGGCGATCGTCGCGATCTGATCCAGTGACCCGACTTTGACCGGCTCTCCACAAAGTTCATCCGACCGCTCCCATCCGCGTGGAAAAAAAATTTATACTTATACGTACGTCCAAAAATACGTACGCATACACGTATATTCATATTAGGGTTATTACACCCCTTCAATGCTTCTGTCTCTGAGTCTCTCTATGTCGCTCCACTCTATCTCTCTCTCAATCTCAGATCGGTGTCGCTCGGCGCTCTCCGCTCTCTATCAGAAAACCATACTGTCTCTCCGCTCTCTCTTACTGTCTCACTCAAACGCACAAACGTGCAGCGCTCGCCGATGCTTACACAGTTCACTGATTGGCGATTGTCGCGATCCGATCCGGTCATCCGACTCTGACCGACTCTTCACAAAGTTCATCCGACCGTCTCCCACCCGCGTGCTCGTCGGCACTGAGCCACTGACTGACCCTGCTCTTAGCGTCACCACCTTCCTATCTCAATCAATCAAAGTTTAATTTTTTTTCCTAAATTTCTTTTAATTTATTGTTTGTAATTTAGACATGAATGTTCATGTTGTTATGTGCAAGGATACACGGAGATTAGACCCAAATATTTTGCAGTACATAGAAATATAATTTATGTTGTTATAGAAATATAATTCATGTTGTTATGTTAATGACCCAAATATAATTCATGGTAGTAGATAGAAATGATGTCGCACAAGGGACAAGGAGATTAGACATGATATTTTCATTTATTTAGTGAGAAAATAATATAGTTATCGAGCATTGGTTCAAATTCTTTTGTTTAAATTTGTTTCTTGAGCAAGATGATCAACATTGCAAGAGACATGTTATTTGTTTTGTAATAATTTTGCAGTATGTTAATCTACAAGTGGGAAATATAGGAGTGTTCTAATTCTGATTCAATGAGGAGGGGGAATTTTGTTAAATTATAGATGCATGGTTACTGGTTTTTATCTATCAACCCAATTCTTTGAAGAATTATTGATGTAAATGAGATGGTCCGAATGGGTGACGATGATGCATGTTTTAAAATTTTTGCTTTAATACTTAAGACTCATATTTTGATTCGCTTTCGGCCTCATTTATGCTTGAACCGGCCATGTCCAAGCACTCGACGGTCTGATCTAACCCAGTGAGAACCCATGCATCAACACATTAATGTTACCGTATATACCGTCCAATTTGTGTTTTTTTCTCGCCTTCCTTTGTTCTTTTGTTTTTCCCTCTCTTTTAATTCACTGTACAAAGATAGCAAAAGGAAAAGAAAGAAAAAGTGAAGGAGCCAGATAAGCCCATGAGCCCACAAAGATTTAAAGCATGGAAGCTGCCATCCCTTAATGGCCTGCTATTTACTTGTACTTAAAAGGGGACCATAAAGATATGGGGATTTGAGGGACATGCGTTAATTAAAGTGTGGTTGGCGGCCTTTTTGTTGAACTTCGGCCTTTTCCTAAGTTCACCATAAATCTTGAATGGCAAACGTGTAAATAAGGGGTCAGCGTAAATCAATTGGATTTGGGTGTATATCAACGGCAAGGTGGTTGTTCTTCTTAACGCAATCAAAACTAGAAACCTTTACTGTAGTATTGGTTACTGCACTAGGGCGCACATGGATGTGGCGGCCAACCGAGGGTGGAGGACAGAGTGGGTCCCTAAATCCCGAGAAAGGTGGAGACAATGGGGCCCCCAATTTCCACAGTATTTCGTTCTAATGCTTAATTGGGTGAAAAAGAAGTCAAATTAGGTGAAGTGGCTATGAGCAAGTTCTATGAAGTTGTTAGCTGGGAGGACATTACATTAATCAGGGAGAAGTAGTTATGCCATTTGAATTCTCATTGAATAAAAGGATTCAATTCTCATTGAATAAAAATAATTGGATCTACATTGTCAAACTTGATACCTAATACACATGATCAAGATCGGGAACCAATAAAACAATCAGCAGAGGAAGCTTAACTGTTTGGATCGTCCTAATCCGATTGTTATAACCTTGTTGCTGCTCCCCTCTTTGCGGGGAAGGGTGTCACAATGTTGGATCACCTCCTTGCGAATTGCGACGCAAACAGGCCGCAAAGATAACGTTCATGTAGCGGCTAAGATTTATTGTCTTGTTGCTGTTTAAAAGGGGGGCATGGGATAACTTTCAAGTTAATACCCTGAACTTTTATGTTGTACAGATTTAGACCCTAACGTTATATGTTGGTTTTAACTTGATATCTTATTTTAAATTTTCCATCCAAATGGATGAAATTTGGACAATTATGCCCCTCCCCCCATTCGAAATCGCAAAAGCATTAACGATACCTTTTTTGATGTTCTGTTGGATCCAGCAAAACCAGGCCGCTTATTTCCTGGTTTCAACATCAACTTCAACAATTTTACGCCAAGCTTTAGGCAAATAATTCTGTTGGTGGCAATCTACCTTGGATTGGGTGTTCGCTGCTTTTGACTTGTAAGTAATCAGATACGGGGCAAAAAAAACAAATGCAGTTCATGATGCCATATATTTCGTCATTGTAACGATGAGCATAGTCGGGTATGTAGATCTTTTCCCAACAGCATGACATCCAAGCTCATGGCCTGAGTTTTTGTACTGTTACAACGATGTGATAAGGGGACGAGCTTCTATTGTGTTTGTTGCACTGTTACAACGCTGGGATAAGGGGACGAGCTTCTCAACTGAAGGGGCCAAATATTTGTTGTGTTTTGGATATTGACGAGTACTATTTGTGTGGATCAGTTCTTTCTTTATCTTGATGAGGTATACAGTGAGCACAGGTAGTGGTTGCTTGCGAAAGGGGTGCTTACGCAGAGAATGACTTTCTTGGAACTTGAAGCAGCTGATTTAGATGAAGATGGTGTCGTATGAGTACTCATCGCCAAAATTATCTTTCTGATGCCACTCAATTCTATATTAATCTTTTGATGCACCACAGGTCGGCGAAATTTCCCGCGCACCACCTTTCCCAGCTTGATGAAGACCATTTGCTCTTAAATGGTTGTTTCTGGCTAGGGATGAGAAGAAAGGTCCCTTCTACATGGGAGTACCATGCATATATGAAGACAATGGCATCAATTAGTGTTGGAAACGTCATTGTCGATGATTTCTTGTTTGATGATAACAAACCTGTGTGGACTGTTTTAATGCGTTCGTTAAGTGTATTTCAGGTTATTACAGAGCTATGAAGACTATGAAATATGATGGTAGAGAAAATACTCATGAAGGAGTTGATTATGTGAAGAAATACAGAGTAATACCCAGGAATACGAAGGAAAATTGAGCACTTGCAAGGGGATGTCAAAGCAAACAGGGACAAAATGAAGTGAAACTCTTCAAGACAGTGAAGAGTATGCCAAAGAACTCTTAGGAATTTTATGGTGAATTTAGGAATATTTTTGGCACATGAAATGTTACGTGCGGGAAGAAACGGAGTTCTTATAAAGGGAATTTGAGCTACAGTTTAAGAAAAGGGCTGAGAAAATTCCAAAAGGTGAAGAATGTGCTCTGCGAAGTTTGGTAATTTTTTCAGGAATTTACGAATTTTTAGAGGCCAATACACTCAAGTACGGCTGAAATACGAATGGTTTATGGATTTGAGCAATCTCTTGGACACGTGTCATCACATCAGCCAATCCCACATTTTAAAGGCTGATCCAACTGCCAAGATTGCTGCCGACTTGGATCTAGGGCCTGTATGCATTTTAAGCAGGTTTTGACCCATTTTAGAGTTCCAAACCCGATATGACTCGACCCTATATAAGTCAATGTATATACCTAGGGTATTTTGCTAATTCCAAGAGCTAGGGACGTCAAAACGACGAGCCGTCTTCTCCTACACATTCCTGATGACTTGCCCGACAACTTGAGACAGATAAACCGAAGATCTGAAGCAAATATCTTGGGGGGCTCTTCATTGCTAAAGAAGGAGATGATACGACGATCAAACTTGAAACAGAGACAACTTTCTGCACAAGCATCCAAATGACGAACGACCAGAGCCATTGGGAAGCTATGCTCGCGTAGAAGGATGAGGACATCGTAACATCTCAATCTGAGCTTTCGAAACTTATATTTAAATTTTGAGAGTTGCTTTGGTCTTTGTAAATCTTATTTTTACAAAATTTTTGTGCAAGCTACTTGTTATAGTTTGGGGGATTCTTGATGCATGGGATATGATCAAGACAGGATCTAGCTTGTTTGGTTAGTTCAGTTTAGCAAAGGGAGTTGCTAATCTAGAGAGCTATTGGACATGGAGCAAAGGGAGTTGCGAGTTCATATTGTCTTGTAGGCGTGGAGAAACTGATTAATCAAAGA
Organism: Scilla litardierei; assembly: GCA_030789695.1. Taxonomy (NCBI): domain Eukaryota; kingdom Viridiplantae; phylum Streptophyta; class Magnoliopsida; order Asparagales; family Asparagaceae; genus Scilla; species Scilla litardierei. The sequence continues at coordinate 125,630,892 of CM061131.1, forward strand.
GTAGATCTTGGGGGTTGATGGAGTAGGTCAAGGTTGACCGAACCAGGGTAAATCTTGGTGTCATCTGTGATTGGCTGTCTGCTTTTTTCTACATATCTTTTGACTGCATGTGATTATTTCAACAAATCATATTAATTGAACGTGATTACATCGTTAAATATTTGTAATTCTGCATTTACCATATTCACCCCCCCTCTAGGGCGTCTTATCGATCCTAACAGTTAGTTGTGGTCAGCGCGTCTTCTGATAACATGAAGTGCTCAGCTCTGGCGAGGAGATGGTCTATATCGACTGGCGGGCTTTGGGGCATTGATTTTAACAGATCTTCAAAACGGATTCCTTGTATGAGTGCTGACATGACTGTCTCATCTGCAAGGACCCTTGCTATGAGAAAAACACTATAATGAGGGTTGAATAGTGTTTATAAAATTTAAATAAGAAATTACGCCTATTTAAAATCTTAATCCAACAAAGATGTGAAAATAAGAATTAACAACAATGAACAATGCAAACAATTAGATGTTTCAAGGGTATGGATTACCCAAGTCAAACCCGACTTGTTCACGGTAATCCTACGTCCCTTCCACCCGGATACCTCTGGATACTCAAGTTAGAAGGTTTTCTTTAAACCCACTTGTAGTAACCCTACAAGTGTAATCGAACAACAATCGATGTCCTCGAATCCTAGAACTTGGGATCAAGCAAACCACTCTTACAAACCGAGAGTGAATCCAAATAACGGAAGTTATGAAATAATGAAATACACTTACAATTCACATATGCCTTGAAGTAGAATCCAAATAACTCCGACTTGTTGGTGCATGAATCTGACATGCCAAATGCCAATGGTGCATAATGCAGCATTGTGAGACATATATATAGTTAATGCAAACAATTCTTTTCCATATAGTGTAGCAAGAGGAATTTGGTGGAGGACATGCTAAGGATCCAACGATTACATTACCAATTTCTTTGAGATTTGTGAGACAATCAAGATGGATGAAGTTCGTAATGATGCTATTTGACTCAGATTGTTTCTATTTTTTTGTAAAGGATAAAGTAAAGTGTTGGTTAAGTTCCAAAATGTCAAATTATTTCACCATATAAAATGCATTCTTACTTAAAGTGAATTGATTTCAAGAGCATTCTACAATTGATCACTATTTTCTTAAGCTCCAGCACAAGCTTCTTTGAGTAAGTATATTTTTCCCAGGTAAGACTGCCAAACTTAGAAATGATATTATAAATTTTGTTCAGCTTGATGTTGAATCTTTTTAAGAAGCATAGCAAAGGATTAAGGAATTGTAGAGGAGTTTTCTATATTAAGGTCATCCTGATTTGCTGATTGTGTAGACCTTCCATAATGGATTACAAACATCTAAGATTATCATAGATGCAACTATATGCGATCGATGTGTTAATGAGTAAGTCAATAGAAGAGGCATATGAGTTGTAGAAGAAATTGCCTCTAACAATTATCAATTGTCTAAAGAAATATGTGTGCCAAAGAAAGTTCTAGATACATATAATATAGATGGCATAAACATGTTGAATGCCAATGTTGATTCTATGGTAAAAATGTTTGGTAAATTGGGTTAAATAAATTATATTTCTAGGCTTTATTAAGCTGTGACGGGCGTGGAGGAGGTTACCTGAATTTTGATTGCTTGCAGTTATAGCAAGCCTAGTTTATGTTTAATTTTAACAAGCAGTAGCATAGCAATCTTTACTCCAACACATACAACCTAAGTTGGAGGAATCTTCTTAACTTTTCATGGAAAGATCAAGGTAATCAAGATAGTAGCTATAGATCTTCCTATCCATCTAGTTTCCAACCAAAACCAACCTAACTAGAACTTAAGCATCTTTAGAAGATAAATATTAAGAAGATTGCCAATGCCACTTTAGAGAGATTTGAATTATTAAAGCAAAGATTGATCAGTGGGTGATCTCTAATAAAAATTTAAAGGTGCAATTGTGACATTTAGCCAATTTCATCAATTCATGTAAATAAGGCAATTTGTCTAGTAATACATATTGAATATTGAGTCACCCTCTATAAGTTTTTGATGATGACCAACCATAATATGTACTAATGTTTCCATGAGCATAGATATATAGATGATGAGTAAATAAGCAAGTCAAGGATAAGTGGAGCCAACAAAGACTGTGTATGTTAAAGCAACCAAAACAAGTGGATGAACTTCATGATTACATCAAAGACCCTGATGTAATATCTTTATTTTTTATATAATTTTTATTTTAGTCTTGGTAGAATGTTAAATTCTTTGTTGAAGCTCACACATATTTAGAAACACAATATAAATGTTTCAAAATTATTTTGAAAATGATATCCTAAGTTTAAGACATGTGTCAGAATATCAAGAATCTAGTCGACCATAGTAGACTAGTTGACTACTAGTGAATACACTCTGGTCGACTACCTATTGAACTGTGGTCGAATGTAAATAACAAAGAGAAAAATGTTCTTTAATCTGACTGGCACTAGTCGACCACTATTGGTGAACTAGTCGACTAGTACATGAACTATAGTTGACAACAACCATTGGCCTCTAACGAGAGGATTTTTACTAGCTATTTTGACCATTTAAGGGTATTTTCGTAATATGTTTTGACCCATATTTTACCCTATTTATTGAGGTTTGTTTGATATGTCCATATTTTACATATATTTATTGCATCATTGCAAGTCATATTCGCCTCCAAAATCCACATTTTCATACATTATCGCACTTCTAATGCCATATTCAAGTTTTGTATAGCTTTATGGATTTTCAAGAGTTTTGGAGCGAATTGGAGCTATTTTGGGACATGGATACATCTGGTACGTCCGGGACGTTATTGGCAAGGCTAGATGCGAGTTCGCCAATGCAAGGAAGAAAATTGGAGAAGAGGAGGAGAAGACAGCGAGAGATGGACACTTCATCTTTAGTTTCCCAGGCGACTCGACCGAGTAGCAACAGCTACTCGGCGTAGCTGACATGCAGAATTCACAAGAAAAAGGCCATGCCCCACTCGACCGAGCAGACAGCCAGCTCGACCCGAGCTATATCAAACAGAGAGACTATTTTGGGCCATTCACCAAGGAACTGTAGCTCAGCTGAGCAGTTCACCTACTCGACCCGAGTCGTCACCAGACAGAGCAGCGTTTTGGAGAAGCTTTAGACCTACTTTAGCTCGACCGAGTGGATGGGCTACTCGACCGAGTAGTTCGTATCAGCCAGAGCAGAAGTAGTAGCAAGCAGCAACCTTATATCAGTTCGATTGAGCAGGCGCTGCTATTCGACCGAGTAGGGCAACGCGACCAGTCAAGTTGGTGGGCCCAAGTGCCCATATTTTTCTGAGATTTTGTGGGGTCCATACCCCGTGTATATAAGTACAATTTTTACCCTATTTGCATGGAGACTATACTTTTAGTATTTTCCTTAGTTTTAATTAAAGTTTTGAGATCTAGAGAATTTGTGTGCCGTCGCTAATTTGTAAAGACAAAAGCTTGTAATTTTATTGATCTTTATTGCGTGGAATCTTTATATTTTTAATTCTCTTTGGTTTGCTATTGCTCTACGATGCGTTGGTATGATTCTCTAAACTTTTTATTGTTTTTGATGTTTTCTATTGCCGAAATAAATTCCTTTGCATCCATTAAATCTTTTATTGCTTTTGCTATGATGCTTGAGTAGTTTTATATAGGGCTAATAGATTGGCCCTATGATCTTAGGATTTAGAAGTAAAGTTAGGTTTTTTAGGTTGCATTGGTATAAAATGGACGTGTTTTGGTCGATCTAGCCAAATTTGTAGGAGATCTCGTACTGAGATCTTGACCACGGTCGACGGAAGCGATTAGCTTAAGGAGTATCCTATGTATTTAATTAGGGAGTTAGTGTGTTCAATTAGGGCATGTGCTGCCTATCGTGAGAGCGGAGCGATCACACGTGCCTTGACGGGATCCACCGACGTCCTATATTATTAATTGACAGCTACCGTAATTGCGTCAATAAGAGCTACCAAAACACACAAACCTCTAATCAACGAGAGTGGAGTGAGTTGAGATCATTCTATCCACGAGAGTGGCATGAGTTGAGATCCTTAATGCATGGATCGTGTGCAACTTTCATGAAAGCGGGGTATAGTATGCGATACGTTAGATTCATTACACTTAGAGTCATGAGTTCAACATCTTAGATGCGACAATCCGTAATAAAGCCAATGTAACATAAGAATCTTGGCCTAAATCGACATCTGACGATCCTAGTGGTGAGTCCTAATACCCTAGTCTTTTATTATTGATTACAATCTTCCAACAAACAATCTTCTGAAACCAACTGCTAGCTTTATTCTAAGATATAGAAATCAACCAAGACAATACCGTCACTTACCTCCCTGTAGGATCGATATCTTTTATACTATTACTTGACACCGTACACTTGTGTTAGGTACCGTGAATTTTCACTTCGGATACATCTAGCCCTCGGTATTCGTGCCTTTACTAGGAGGGTTTTAAGTGTTGGTTTCAGGAGCATCAAGTTTTTGGCACCGTTGCCGAGGGAGGTAACTGTGTTACTTGGGTTATTCCTTTATCGACGAATTTGTTAGCAAATCTTATCATCTCTTATCATTCCACAATTTTATTCTCTTTTATTACTTTGCTACTGACGATATTTCTCTGAGTTTTTATTGTGTATGAACACTCGCCTCGCGGGTCTTGACGAAGAATTATTATTTGACCCCAAGATTGAAAGGGCCACAAGAAGACTTAGAGCATTAAAGAGGAGTCAGAAATTTATTGATCCAATGACATAGGGTCATGTTACTCCTCCATGTACTGGGTCCATTCGGGACCACATGAAGCCAAACTTTTGCAGTATGTCTTCCATCTTGAGGCCACAGCTGGCGACAGGAAGCTTTGAGCTAAAGCTAGGTTAATCAACCTAATGCAGTAAGACCCCTTTCACACCATCCACATGAGAACCCAAATCATCACATAGACCTCTTTCTGGCAAAGTGTGACACCTTTCATGCCAAAGACGTGAGTGAAGATGCTATTAAGCTAAGACTATTTCCCTTCACTCTGAGGGACAAGGCCTCTTACTGGTTGCGAGTGCATCCCTCAAACACCTTCACGACTTGGGAGCAGTTTGCTCTAGTTTTCGTGGACAAGTTCTATCCTCCATCCAAAACAGTGAGGGGCAATCACTAATTTCAAACAATTGCCACAGAAGTTGCTATATGATGCTTGTGAGATATTTAAGGAACTGCAGCATCAGTGCCTACACCATGGAGTCCTGTATTGGGACCTTATTCAGAGTTTCTACAATAGGTTCCAACCGGGTACGAAGATGATTATAAACGCCACCGCTCAAGGCGCTCTTTTGGATAATCTACCTGAGGAGGCCATATCTTTGCTGGAACAAATGGCCTTCAACAACCAATAGTGGAGCGATGAACGGTCAAATGTCAAGGGTCTCGAAGTGAAAGTAGCTACAAACCAAGATGGGCCACTTGAGACTTTATGCAAGCAGGTAGCAAGGATTGAACAAAGGTTGGATGCTATCCACCCCACTCCTAGAGCTCCGGTTTATGTCACATATGAGGACTATGCTGAGCAAAGGTACGAACCATTAGAAGGTTCCTGCGATGGAACAGATGTATCGATGGAGCAAGTCCAATACGTGCAAGGAGATGGGAGTAATCAATGGCAACATCCGGTGGCGAGAAAGCACCCCAGATTATCATATGGGAATCCAAATGGAGCATTGAAACCTCAACAACAACAAAGGCCACCACCTCCACCTTCTCAGCAACAACAGTATGGGTTTAGGCCATCTGGGCCTTATAGACCGCCGGGATACACCAACCGCCCGCCACAGCAACAATACCAACCGACGGCCCCGAGACCCAATTTAGAGGCGACCCTGGATGCCTTCATTAGTGTGAAAACGAAGATCAATAGTGAGAATGCAGCATAATTTAGGAATGTTAATGCCTCCATTAACGAGCTAAAGGCCCAAATGTCACAACTCATGAAGACTCAAGGGAGATTACCTTCTCAGCTTGAGCCTGATCCTAGAGCCCAAGTCAATACAGTGGTTACAGTCACCAAGAGGGGAGGAAAGGTTACCGATAATGTTATGGTGCCTGTTTCTACCAAGGTGAGCCAAAAATCAACCACTCATGTGCAAGATGGAGACACTACAATTTTAGCCCCTATTATGGCAAAGGACATGGCGCAAGCTATAATTGAGTCCAATGCTATTGGAGAGAGGGAGGCTTCGCCTTCCAAATTGTATACTACCACTACGGCACCGGTGGCCACTATTACTTCCAACAAGTCCATTCCAAAGGATGCTGCTAGAGACAAGGCAAGTTAACCTCCACCACCATATCCTCAAAGGTTAGCCATGGAAAAATTGGAGAAGAAGTATGCCAAGTTCTCCGAGCTCCTCAGGGGAATCCAATTGAACATCCCTTTATGGACGCTATCACAAAAATCCCCACCTACGCTAAGTTCTTGAAGGATCTTATTACGGGGAAGCGTAAGCAAGAGGAGGTGAAGCTCTTGGACAATTCCACCTCCGTTATCAAGAAACATCTACCAAAGAAGTTACCAGATCCTGGGAGTTTCACGGTGCCATGCTCCGTTGGTGGCACCTCCATTAGTAGAGTTTTGATCGACTTGGGAGCGAGCATTAGTTTGATACCGCTCACCATCTTTAAGAGGCTAAATGCGGGGACGAAACTTGAGCCGACCGACATGAGCATCCAATTGGCGGACCATTCTATCATATATCCGGTGGGCATAGCACGCGACATCATAGTGCAAATACCGCCCGGGTTATGCGTGCCGGTAGACTTTGTGGTTATGGACATGCCGGAGAAAGGTAGTTCACAAATCATATTGGGACGTCCATTCATGGCGACGACCAGAGTATTAATTGACGGCCGTAAGGGGACACTATCTTTGAATGTGGGAAACATCGAGGTCGAATTCTGCTTACAAAAGCCAATGAGGGACCCCGCCCCACAAGAGGATGCGATCTATCTTGAGCTCTTGGAGGACGAGGCTACGAATGAATACACCATGGAAGAAATATTCAAAGATCCCGTGAGAATGAGCCTAGATGATGATGGCGACAAATGTACACAACAAGGCGGTGGCCGCCTACTTACAAGTTCTAGACGAGGAGTTGCCCGGCATACCCTTGCACCATCAAGAACCGGGGGCTACAATATTTTTGGCTGAGGAAATCAAACGAGGAGAGACGTGCCAAATACCACCATACAGGATCATTAGGAATCACAACGGGTGCATTTTGAATGCGCCCAACATCCCCCACCATTGATTGAATACCTTGAGGGAGTCGAGCTTACCACTTAAATCAAGCGCTTATCGGGAGGCAACCCGATTTTCTTCCCCTTAGTTTTATTTTTTCTTTTTGTTCTTCTTTCTTCTATTCAAAAATCAAAACAAATACGTTTTTAATTCTAGAAAATACAAAAATATAAAAATTTGATGAGTTCTTCCTTCTACAGGTTGAACAATAAGGAGAGCATGCCAAAAGATGAAAAGAAGGAAAAGGAACTGAGAGGAGAGTACCAAAGAACAATACATAGCATGGAGGGTTAGGAGAGGCCACTCGACCGAGTAGCTACCCTACTAGGTCGAGTTATAGAGAGCTGGTGGAGTAGGCCCAAAATTCGCTCTGGAAATCAATTGCGACTCGACTCGGTCGAGCTATTGTCAGAGCTCTGGAAGGCCAAAAAGAGCACTCTGTTTCAAATTCGACTCGACCGAGTAGCTTCTCTACTCGTTCGAGCTACAGGAGGAGTCCAAAAGTGCTAAAAAGGGCGCTCTCGAAAGCTTAATATACTCGACCGAGTAGCTACCCTACTCGGTCGAGTTATAAAGGGAGCAAAAGAGAGCTGAATTCCTCACTCTGTTTCAATTCAGCTCGATCGAGCTGAGTAAGCAGCTCTGTCGAGTACTAGGGCACAAATTCTGGGCTTAATTTTTAATTTTTCCTATCATCTATACTCGGTCGAGCAGTCTGTGCTGCTTGACCGAGCAGGTATTAGTTGAGGGGCCCATGACTTAACCTAATCCGAATCGTGACTCGATCCCTAACCCTAACCCCTCTCCTAATTTGAACCCACCATAGCCCGAGCTACCCTAACCCTTGCACTAACTCCTGTGCTTGATCCGATAGCTCTTCGGACCACCGCCGCCATCTCTGCTCGAGCTTCGCCGGTGCTGTCTGCTCAGTTTGTCAAAACGCCCCCCTCCCCACCCAATTCCCCCCTCTCTCCAGATCACTCCCTCTCTCTCGTATCTCCCAACCCCCTTACTCGATCCAACAGATCGACGCCACTCAGCAGCTCGTGCCACCCGAGCGCTGGTGTCGCCATCCAAATTCTACCAACCCATCTTTCCCCTCTCTCCCCATATCTCTATCTCTCCATTTTCCCCAAATTGAACCCTACATCTAATTCTTTCTATAATGAACCCCAAACCTTATTTACTTTCCTAATTACTTACGGATATTATCTTCCTATCTTATTGTAGGTACATTTGGAGCACTTCGAGGAGGAGTTTGGTTTGGATTAGCCTGGGGGAACGTTTGGATTCGAGGCTACACATGTACTAATACTACATTTGCTTTCATAGCGACTTATGATATCGGTATACTCCTTCCACTTATTATTTTCATTACCGTATATTGTACTCACTTCGTTAGCCCTACACTTGCACGATGCATCCTAGATTTAGGCCTAGGAAGCCTTCGCCGAAGAAAAGGAAGGCCACCACAGGTCCATCCTCTTCTAGGCCGGCACGACGCCCCTATCGGGCACGCTCGCCCACACCCAAGTAGTACTTGGGTAATTCGTCATCCTCGTCCGACTCATCCCGATCCACATTCCCCACACCTCTAGCGATAGAGGCCCCACCCGCCCCACGCACTACCGATGTATCCATCCCTACTACCACACATCCACACCGTCCAGTTCCTCCACCACCCACCCGAAGATGTGTGATATCGTCTTCAGGGACGACACTCATCGTGAGCGTTTCATCGCCATCTCCCACCGCACCATCATCCCCACCTGATTCATCCACGTTCCCACCCTCCAGAGCCTTGGCATCCTTCAGGGTGTCCATAGGCTCTACCAGGTCATAGGTTTTGATCGCCTTCTCGCTACCCACGCGTGCACCTAGACACGTCTCACTCTCGAGGCGCTGAGCTCCATCGCACTAGAGGGTGCTGGCATCTACTTCAGGCTGATTGACTGCAATGTAGTGGTCATGCACACCATGATCTGGGCCCACTTTCGCTTTCCCACCATCCCTGACCCTACCCTCACCTACTCCCCAGACTACAAGCTCACCACGTTCGATGCCGAGCAGTTCTGGTATCACATTACTAATCTACGAGGATATCACCCTAGTAGGGCTAAGTCCTCTTGAATAGTCCACCACTATATTCGCTACGCCCGGCACCAACTTGCCACCACCCTTTTCTCCAGGCCAAATGTCGGGACACTCTCCCTGCCTGAGCTTTCCCATCTTAAGGGGATGACTCGACTTGTGCGCTGCCACCCCGACGGTTCTCCACGCACATTCCTTCTCTTTGACGTACCATACTGGCTATGTCACCACCTCATCCAGACCGTCCATGCCACCACTGATATCTGTTGCGACAGATTTTTCACCATTTTCGCCTCCATGCTCGGCCTTGCACTTCCTGCCGGTTTGGCGATACCCACCGGGCCTACACACCTAACGTTGGACGTGCTTACTCGCATGTCCATCATCTGGTCGCATGGTGAGCATCACTGGATCTAACTACTTGGCACCCACCAAGAGCAGCACATATACCTGCCCCGCCCCAATCTCACCCTTGTAGAGCCAGTCACACTTGACTGGCTCATTCCCTGCATTTTTTTTGATCCCTCCCGTCGACGAGCTTGAGCCCCCTAGAGGACCATTCGTCGATGAAGCCGATGACTGGGTGCTCAGCTCCGATAAAGAGGAGCATGATATAGCTACCATCCTAGCTACCGAGCCACCTTGCACTTCTGTCCCCACTTCTGTCAGTGCGAGCACCACTTCCACCACCACCACCACCATAGAGACCTCCGGGGCTGTCCACACTTATCCCCCGAGGTCAATATTTCTGTTTCTTTCGAGCCCGGACGTGAGGGCACGGCTTTCTCTGTTTCTATGAGCCTACCGCTACACCCATTTCAGAGACTTTTTCTGCCAGCACACTTCCATCAGCTGTGAACCACCTCCCTTCCTTTCACTTTATGGTCCATGGTCACTCTTCCTGGCACCACTTTTGCACCAGCATCATCGGTATTTTCTGAGAGCTTCGTGTTGTCTGTCACCACTTCTGTTTCCACGACGTCTCTCTTTTTGATGATGATGCTACTTCTACCTCTGCACCGGATCTCGGTTCCATTCCACTCCCAGCTTCTTCAGCCGAGATCCCTACTAGACCACCCTCCCCTGACTTTTAGTTCAAACCCCATGGATCACTTTCACGAGGCCATGCTACGATGGTGATTTCTAGCAGCTCATGCCCACCTCCTAGCTCCCGCACCACGGACGCACGTCTTACTGCGGTGGAGACCGAGGTTGTTAGCTTGAGGCGTGCCTTTGACATCTTGCCTTTCAGCAGTCAGTGGAGTGGAACCTCACCGTCATTCTCAATATTCTTAGGCACCAGCATGCACCCACTGTTATACTTGCACCTACCCCTCCTCCTAGGCCAGATCCGGTTCCTCTTGTTACTGCCAAACCGCTCACTGTGCCCCATTCTTAGGCTTCTACAGGGCCTATCACTATTTTTGTTGAGTCGATTGCGCCAATGGTGGATGCTTCTGTTGTTGACACACCCATTCTCACACTTGTCAACACACCAGCTGTTACACTTTCTTCTGTGCCTTTTGCACGATCTGTTGACCTGCCGGCCGACACACTTGTCGAGCCTCCACCTGTTGTGCATGATGTTCCTATTTCTGGTCCTCAGCAGTATGACCCATCACCACCTCAGAGGGAGGTGCCCCTGTTTGATCGTTATATTATTTTTGCTCCTCCCCCCCAATATTTTATGCCCATCTGTCTCTTTGGGGCCCCGTTCTCTCATAGCTTGGGGGAGGACCCATTTTGCACCACTTGTATATATCCATCATGTTGCATTTTCATATATTCCACTCACATCATGTCATCATTTGCATCATATGCCTGCTTGTCCATATTTTTGCATCTTAGGCATTAGGTCATACATCTGCATTTTTCCTTTAATTTGTATAGTTTCATTTGTTTTCTCATTTCATTTGTGTTTCCCTTTTATTTTCCACCCACCCACCCTAGCCTCATTTTCCAGTCTTTCACGCGTGTTCTCAGCAGTGAGGACAATGCTGTGTTTAGCTTGAGAGATGAGCGCTATCGCTTTTTATTTTTATTTTTTATACTTCCTTTCACTTTACACCTTTTTATTTTTCATTTTCCGCCCATTTTTCCACCATTTTCCTTTTTTCATTTAGCATCATATTTTCCATGTTTTGGTATGCTTGCTTGCATGCTTTTATTTTATTTTCTCTGCTTTTCTCTTCCCACCCTTGCTAGATATGTTCCGAATGATTATATCTCTCTTAGCTTTAGTAGCCATCACGATGCTTGTATCTTTTGCCATGGTATTTAGAGTATTTCAGTGTCTTGCTATCTATATGCTTGCATATATGTTTCTTTTTATGATTTCTCTATAAGAATGCATGAAATGAATTGAAACTGAATGTATGCAATAGTATCTAGTATGCTCTTGTTGGAAATGCACCAAGATTTACGCATCATTAAAATACCTGAAGCATCTGCCTTGTTATCTTATTTGCTTTCTATTGCATGCCTACTATGATTGTATGCCTTACTGCTTGACTTCATTATTCGTTGAAATGAATGAAAATACCCATGCATGCTTATGAATTTAGTTTAAGTATTATCTTATTGAACCGTTGTGCACATCTTATGAGTGAACTGAGTGTTATATTAATTCTTTCTCCACATATCTTATTATTCTCTGCATGTCATTTGGGTTCACCTCTTGCAGCTACTTATATCGCATCCACTTCCCAAAAATTCCAAAAGAAAAGGCTAGCTTCCAAAAAGCCAAAAAGGAGCCAAAAGAAAAAAATACATATTCAATAGATCCTACAAAAAATAAGAGAAAAACCAAAAAGAAAAAAGAGAAAAGAAAAATATTTCTCTATTTTACTACTTAGAGCTACACAAATACTTGGGAAAAAGCCACAAAAATTCCATTATTATTTCTTAGATGTGATGCCTTAAGCTAAACTTGGAGGGGGGGGGGGGTGTGTGTGTGTGTGTGTGAATTCATTTGATTATATGAGTGAGTATGCCATTAGAGTGAGTTGTGCACAATTGGGAATATTTGATAAAGCTTAGACTTTGCAAAATATATTAGCTATGGAGATTTTTCATGATTGAGATGAATATATAAAAGCCATGATCCGTATTCTATTCTCTATTGCATGCTTGATTTGACTCTTGTATGCTTCACTTATATTTTTTGATTGAAAAGTGCATAGCCAACATTTGTATATTAAACTCTACGAATTACACGATGTGGATATGAATTGATTGCATGAATTTAGAGAATCCCTTCCTTTGCTCTTAAATGCTTGCAAGTAATATGTTTAGTTAAGATATGAAATTCTTAATAGCATGTAATCCATCTTCGAAGTATCGTGATACGTAGCTATGGCTTGAGATCTGATCGAATGCTCTAGCACCCCTCCATCTTCCAATCTTTTTCTAATTTTTTTATTTTCATCACCCGGTGAGCCTCGTATTTGTCTTTCTCGAGGACGAGTAAGAGGTAAGCTTGGGGGATTTTGATATGTCCATATTTTACATATATTTATTACATCATTGCATGTCATATTCGCCTCCAACATCAACATTTTCATACATCATCGCGCTTCTAACGCCATATTCGAGTTTTGTATAGCTTTATGGATTTTTAGGAGTTTTGAAGCGAATTCGAGCTATTTTGGGACATGGACACATCTGGTACATCCGGGACGTCATTGGCAAGGCTCCATGAGAGTTTGTCAAGGCAAGAAAGAAAATTGGAGGAGAGGAGGAGAAGAGAGCGAGATATGGGCACTTCATCTTTAGTTTTCGAGGCGACTCGATCGAGTAGCAACAGCTACTCGACCGAACTGACACGCAGAATTCGCAAGGAAACTGCCATGCCCCACTCGACCGAGCAGACAGCCAGCTCAACCTGAGCTGTATCAAACAGAGCGACTATTCTGGGCCATTCTCCAAGGCACTGTAGCTCGACCGAGCAATTCACCTACTCGACACGAATCGTCACTAGACATAACAACGTTTTGGTGAAGCTTCAGACCTACTGTAGCTCGACCGAGTGGATGGGTTACTCGACCGAGTAGCCCGTATCAGCCAGAGCAGAAGCAGCAGCAAGCATCAGTCTTATATCAGCTCGACCGAGTAGGCGCTACTACTCGATCGAGTAGGGCGACGCGGCCAGTCATGTTGGTGGGCCCAAGTGCCCAGATTTTCTGATATTTTGTGGGATCCATACCCCTTGTATAAGTACAATTTTTACCCTATTTGCAGCGAGACTGGACTTTTAGTATTTTCCTTAGTTTTAATTAGAGTTTTGAGATCTAGAGAATTTGTGTGCCGTCGCTAATTTGTAGAGACAAAAGCTTGGATTTTTATTGATCTATATTGCATGGAATCTTTATATTCTTAATTCTCTTTGGTTTGCTATTGCTCTACGACACGGTACGATTTCTAAACTTTCTATTGTTTTTGATGTTTTCTATTGTCGAGATGAATTCCTTTGCATCCATTGAATCTTTTATTGTTTTTGCTATGATGCTTGAGTAGTTCAATCTAGGGCTAATGGATTAGCTCTAGGATCTTAGGATTTAGATGTAAAGTTGGGATTTTTAGGTTGCGTTGGTATAAAAGGGACATGTTTTGGTAGATCTAGCCAAATTTGTAGGAGATCTCGTACTAAGATCGTGACCACGGTCAGTGGAAGCAATTATCTTAAGGAGTATCCTATGGATTTAATTAGAAAGTTAGTGAGTTCAATTAGGGCATGTGCTGCCTATCGCGAGAGCGGGGCGGTCACACGTGCCTTGACAGGATCCACCGACGTCCTATTCTACTAATTAACGGCTACCGTAATTGCGTCAATAAGAGACACCAAAACACATCGAAGCTCTAATCCACGAAAGTGACATGAGTTGAGATCATTCCCATGAGAGTGGCATGAACATTGTCGATTTGTAATGCACGGATCGTGTGTGCCTATCACGAAAGCGGGGTATAGTATGTGATACGTTAGATTCAAGATGCTTAGAGTCATGAGTTCTACATCTTAGATACGACAATCCCTAATAAAGCCAATGCAACATAAGAGTCCTAGCCAGCATCGACATCCGATGATCTTAATGCCGAGTCCTAATGCCCTAGTCTTTTATTATTGATTACAATCTTCCAACAAACAATCTTCTGAAACTGACTGCTAGCTTTATTCTAAGATCTAGAAATCACCCAAGACATCACTTACTTGACACCATATGCTTGCATTAGGTACCAGGAATTCGCACTTAGGATACATCTAGCCATCGACATTCGTGCCTTTGCTAGGTGTGTTTTAAATGTTGGTTTCGGGAGCATCATTGTTCTAACCTTTTATCTAAGATTTAGTGATCAATTTTATTTAGTAACCAAGAGATTCCATGTGCAAAAGCTTTTAAGCAAAAACCCTCTTCTTTGGCCACTTGTTTTCAAAGTTCTTCAAATTTTTCTTGGCCAATCTTTTGATCTCAATGGTTTCATTTTCTCATAATTAGAGATCAATACTATAGACACAACACTTCAACACAAGAGCTTCAACATTAATTTGCCATTGGGTAAAAGTGGGTTGCAAGTATTTTCTTCTCACTTGAGTGTGAGATGTATTCTCTCATAGGAGAGGTGTTGTTTTGGCCTTTACCAAGTTATGATGCAAGTGGCGTGTTCTAATCTTTGTTCCATTGAAACTGTGTTTCATGGATTTTTATCCCGGAGGAGACATGTGGCTAGATGTAGGGTACGAGGTACATGAACCAAGGTAAATCTATTTGTTTATGCTTGTCTCTCTCTGTGATTGATTGTGAACTTACACTTGCTTCCGCTATTCATTTCTGTTGTTGCAAGTTATTATTTTATTATTGTTGATTTAGTTTTAATTGGGTAACTCTAATTAACAACTTAGGTAGAAATTTTTAGAGGATTATTTTATTTGATAAATAATATTCACCCCCATCTAGTATCTTCTTGCCATCTCAATCCAATAATACAGAGTTTAATCCAAAGGAGAATTGCAACGTAGTCACCTTATGAAGCGGTAATTAATTTGGTCAGGTAAATTGTGAGACTATAATATCGATGAATTAGACCATAAAGTGGTAAGCAAGAAGGTCAGAGAACAAAATAAGGACTTAGCCAGGACACCATCCATACTACCACCAGCCAACCCTTATTTCCATTGCCTTCATTTTCATTAATGGCTTAAGAAAAATATAATTGATAAATAATTTGAAATTTTTTTGGAAGTGTTTAGGTCACTTCTTATTAATATTCCTATTTCAGCTACCTTAGCACTGATTCTTGCATATACAAAGTTCCTAAAGGATATATTGACTAAGAAGGAAGATTAGATGATTTTGAGACAATTTCTCTAATAGAAGAATGTAGTGATATTATCTTGAATAGGCTTTTGCCAAATCTAAGAGACCCATAGAGGGTTTTAATCTTTACTATGGATGATGTTACTTTTCCTATAGCTTTATGCGACTTAGGTTCTTATGTTTCATTAATGCCTTTCTATATTTCTAGGAAGTTTGTATTAAAGGAATTAAAGCCTACTACATCTCTCTGTCGCTAGCCGACGGATCACTGAAATATCCTTTTGATGTTCTTAAGAATGCGATAATTAAGGCGAAGAAGTTTATCATTTCAGTTGGTATTATTATGTTGGAGATGAAAGAAGATACTAATATCCCTATCATTTTTAGCCAACTCTTTCTGTGTTGGGAATCTGACCAATATCAAACAACACCTGAGTGCGCGCAACAGAATATATGAAAATATTTTGTTTCCAACTGAATCAATGCAGAGTTAGGATCTTGGATGAATCATAATAAGCACAATAAAGCACCACACATTAAAGCCAAGTAATCACACAAAGAGGCAAGGATTTATACTGGTTCGACCCAACCTATGGCCTACGTCCAGTCTTCCGTTGTCACAGTTTCTACTAGATCAAAGATGATAATACAGAGAATACACCAACTACAAATATCCTCCAAACCAATGTATGCCTTCTCGACAAAATAACTCTAGCACTCTAGCAATTATAATGTCTCATGCACACAACCAATGGAGAGATCTTACCGGAGTCTCTAGAACAAGGAATACCTTCTCTCCCAAAGCTCGTAGTTACATTGAAGCTCTCTCGTCGTCTATCACCGACAAAAGATCCGCTGCTCTCTTGAAGATGCAAGGAAATCTTCTCAATTCTCCATCACATGTGTATCTCCTGGTATTTATATCATAGGAATCCTTCCTAGGGTAATAGATGACATTTTAGATCGTGTCTATTCGATTAAAACCTAATAGGATTCAACAGTCTAGATTAGAAGCCGAAATATGGGTATATTATGGTTTCTGGGCATCTGCACGGCCGTGCTGATATGCGGCATGGCCGTGCACAGAACTTCATAATCTACCGGTAGCTCCAGAACAATCAACACAGCCGTGTCCAGATAAAATAGAAAGTTTCCTGTCAGTGCTGCTACAATCGGCACAGCCGTGTTAGAAATAACACGCCAATGTCCAATAAAATAGAGAATTGCATGTCAGTGCTGTTGGACCAGCACGACCATTTTGGGTATACCAGGTTGTGTCCAAATCTGTATAAATCAGCTGATAAATCTACTGACATGCACGGTCGTGCCTAGCACGGCCGTGTCATCTCCCAGATTCCAAGTTTGAAGCACTAATAAAAAAACTCTATCATACTTCAAACTTCTTCAACAACCATGGCATATTCAAGCTCTCCACAGTAACTCTACCCAAATACCAAACATCTCTATCCAGATCTATAATTTACGAAACTCTCATAGCAACGGGAACTCTTCAACCACTCACCATGTATAGATCAAGCTCAAGCAATGGCTGAGCTTGACTGCAGGAACAATCCTCGTGAGCATATCTCCATGATTATGATCCATTAAGACCTTCTCCAGTGCTATTACCTTCTTCTCTCCTTGAAGAAAGAAGTCATGCACCTCTATATGCTTGGTCCTCGAACTATAGATCTGATACTCTGCCAAGTGAATTACATCTGACTATCGCAGTAGACCTTCGTCACTTCATACTGTATACCCAAGTCTCTCAATAGACTTCTCAAGTACTTGCCTTCCTTGATCACCTCAACTGTAGCTATTAGTACCGCTGTCGTGGTTGATAGTGCTATAATGGACTGAAGGACCGATCTCTAAGATATCGCGGCAGTGCCCAATGTGAACACATACCTAGTCGTAAATATCATTCTGTCTCTGTCACCTGCATAATCTGAATCGAAGAATCCAGACATCACCAAGCCACCTCCCTTGTCGAAACACAAACCAACACTGGCTGTTCCTTTCAGATATCATAGTATCCATTTCACAGCCTACCCGTGCTCCTTTCCTGGATTCGCCATGTATCTGTTGATGACTCCAACTACTTGAGCTAAGTCTGGACATGTACAAACCATGGGATACATCATACTTTCCATGGCACTAGCATTTGGGACTATAGACATGTAGTGTGTCTCCTCATCGGTGCTAGGTGATAGTCTCGTAGAAAGCTGGAAGTGTGCTCCTAGCGGTATGGTGGCAGGTTTTGCGTTCTACGTTCCATACCGTGCTAGGACTTTCTTTATATATCCCTCCTGGCTCAACCTCAACTTCCCAATCTTCCTATCTCTACTGATCTCCATACCAAGGATCTTCTTTGCAGGTCCTATATCCTTCATGTTAAACTCTTCTGCAAGCTTCTCCTTCAGCTTATTGATTTCCTTCATGTCCCATGATGCAATCAGCATATCGTCAATGTACAGAAGCAAGTATATCCTTGACCCACCATCAAGTGTGTGAATATAAACATACTGGTCCTTTATATTCTGCTAGAAACCAATGCTATTCATGAAGGAGTTAAATCTCTTATACCACTACATTAGACTTTGATTTTAACCGTGTAAGGATTTCTTCAGCTTGCATACCTTCTGCTCTTGCCCCACAATCACGAATCCTTCTGGCTGGCACATGTTGATTTCTTCATCAAGCTCTCCATGTAAAAATGTCGTCTTAACATCCAGCTGCTCCAACTCTAAGTCTTGGGCTGCTACCAATGTCAACAACACATGGATGGATGTGTGTCTCACTGCATGCAAAAAGATCTCATTATAGTCTTCTCCCTTCCTCTGTGCAAATCCCTTAGAAACCAACCGAGCTTTATACCTCACATCATCGTCATCTCCTTCCTTGACCTTATATACCCACTTGCAACCAATGGCCTTCCTGTTCTTGGACAATTCTACCATTTTCCTAGTGCCATTCTTATAGAAGGATTCCATCTCCTCCTCCATTTCCAACCACCATTCTACAACTGCGTTTGAAGTCTGGGCTTCATCAAACGTCAAGGGCTCCTCATGCTTTATATTCAGGGCGTATGCATGCATGTCTTCAAATGCAAAAGTAGAAGTAGAATAGTTCCACTCACCCAATCTCTCATGTGCTTCCCTAGTCCTCAGTGACCTCTGCACCTCTGGATGACCCTGGGTAGGAACCTCACCATGAACCTGAATCTGATCTATCTGTATCTGCTCTCTCTCTCTCAGCAGTTGGGTCCTGGCCTATCTAAGCATCATGTGTCTCTATCTCCAAGGTAGGTGGCTCGACCTCAGTGTCGACCTCCTCACGCCTATGTCCACCATCTGAATGAGTCATCTCTGGCCTGACAATCGACGACTCATCAAATGTGACATGCCTACTGGTGAACATTCTCTTGGACACATGATCTAAGAACCTGTATCCATTCACTCCCTTTTGATATCCAAGCAAGATGGCCTTCCTGGCCCTTAAATCTAGCTTGTCCTCCTTCTGCAAATCATAGGCAGGACATCCAAATATCCTCAAGTACGAGTAATCACCAGTCTTCCCTGCATATACCTCCTCAGGAATTTTGAATCTGATTGCTTATAATGGTAGTCTATTCACGAGATGCACGATGGTAGTCACAGCTGTAAGGATCATCTTACCCTTGTAATACTAACAACAACACATTAGAGAGGGGTGAATAGTGTAATGGCACAAATTGCGTATTTAAAAATTAAACTTGCAAATGCGAAATTATAAATGCAAGAGGAATTTAAACACCACAAAAAATCCAAACGCAAACACAAGATATTACCCTGGTTCCCCCAAACTTGTGTACGTCCAGCCACACCAATATCCATTATAATTCTCACACAGAGATACCTCACACAAAGGATTTGGATTCTCACACGGAGAAATCATTGCTTTCCCACAGAAAGACTTATCCTCTCACACAGAAAGACTCAAACTCTCACACAGAGAGATCTCAACCAACCATCACACCGAAGGTTATACTCTCACACAAAGAGTAACTAGCTCTCACACAGAAAGCTAGGGTTTCAATGAAATAACAAAGTATAACAAATACTCTTACCTATGCCTTGAGATGAACTTACTCATTAATGAATGCAAGGCATGTAAGAGGATTTCCAAGTGATGAGATTTTCTAGAGATGCACTTGGATGATTTTCCTTGAGCTTGACTTCAATGCTTGAAGTAGAGAATGATCTCTAAGAGGGAAATGCGAGAGTTTGAGATGGCTTAATCAATCTCTAAAGATTTGCAATAGCATCAAGAAGTTCTAATGAACTCAGCCCTCTCATATATATTGGAACCCTATATAAACTCTCAAAACCCAAGAAAGAATCCAAAACACAAAGTTGTAACGGCTAGAATCTGGGAAAAAACATCAGCGACAGTCGACTGTTGAACAACTGATAGTCGACTGTCCAACGGCTAAATAAATCCCAAAGGCTATAATCTGAGTCAGGACAGTCGACTGATGAAGACTATACAGTCGACTGTAAATAGGACGGGCGTCTGTAAATCCTTCAGCAGGCGATTGCTGCAGGGGATGGAAAAAAACAGATAGATGCAACTTATGCACTGTTTGAAGACATGTGACTGATGGCCAGTGTACATGCGACTGTCAAAAGAACATGCGACTGTAAAAACTGCAACAAATGACTGACTTGCAAATTGGGAGAAGTCCATACAATGCAAGTTGTGCACCGTCGTCTTTGGAACACTTCACAGGTGACTGTTGGAAGACATGCGAATGTAAATTGACCGTCAGTCGACTGTTCTATAAGCTCAAGTATGAGTCAATAGAAGGTTGACTTGAGCAGTGTATAACAATCGACTGTAGAAGGTTCGACAGGCGACTGGAATCACCCAGTCGACTGTAAAACCTTCATCAAGCAACTGTTGGAGAGCCAGAGACTCTAATTGAGTCTTTGGGCAAGATGAACCTATTGGGTTGGATTCTACGATAATTCTAAGGCTCATTAAGATGGATAAATGCATATGCATGAATGAGTAGACCATCTTTCAAGGCATTACATTAAACCTAGACTCAAAAAGAGAAAAGCGATAGATGAAATAATACATGGATTACATTCCTTCCTGATAGTCTATGGCTTCAATCTTGATACCTTGATGCTCCCCATCATCTCCAAGCTTTGGCACCCCTTGAGTCCAAGTTTTGGCCCTTCTCTTGATGTCCATCCTTACACCAAGTGGGTAGTCTCCAAAAATGATATTCTAAAAGTGTTAACTATAAGACTAAAACAAGAGAGTCATTAGCAACAACATAATGTTGTTATCATCATCAAAATAACTGACCGGCGCCCCGCTTGGGTCGCGGCGGCGCGGTGTCGTTTACCGTAAGTTTCACGGTTAGTGTAGGGTGCGTGAATATCGAACTCAGGGAGGCGAGGTTGTGCTTGGGTCAGGTAGGACCTAAATCACCCCGAGGGGTGAGCTAGCCCGAATCGGTAGATGGTTGTCACGAAAGAAAATAAAAGGGTATGAACGAAAGGAAAGTAAACCCGGGACTTTGGTTTCCAACCCGACGAGAGACTCTCGCCGATACGGCCTACGGGTATGGATAGCGATCGGGATTAGGGTCTAATGGTGAGACGTTGCCTCTGAAAGTGGTACCGGCGTCCCATAGGCCCGATATTCCGGTCGGTGCCCAGGATGATACACCGGACTTCCCGGATTCGATCAGTGGGCACTCCCGTGTCCATTAACACTGATCGATCCCGGGAGCACTAAGCCCGCAACGATATCTCCCAACGTCTCATCCTGCCGCTCCCGCGTGCTAGGATTCGACGTCTACGCTAAGGGCGTGAGCTATGGCTAGGGAGTCAACCGCCAAGTTTATTCCCCCTTGGCCCAACGGTCAAAGGCAGTCTTTTTCCCGCCAATGACAATGAAACACCCCGCGTAACCGTTAGATTCCTACTCCCTATCGATTTTCTAACCCTATGGACGCATCGGGAAGAGCCCCCGAAGGGGTTTCCACCAAAATCCCAGATTTGGGAACTACTCACAAAAATTCATGAAAAAGCGATCTAAATGAAATTTAACCGTTGAAATCATAATCGGACAATTGCAATGCGGAAGTAATAGAGTAATAAAGACAATACTAGAATTTTAGAAAGATCTGAAAACTTACAAAAGAGTAACAATTACAGCCGTCACAAGGAAATAAAACAGTAGAAAAAACAGCAACTCCCGTTTCTGGAACCCTAGGGGTTCTATATATAGAACTTCGCATCAACCGATCGGTTGACACGTCAACCGATCAGTTGATCCGTTACAGATAAATAACAGAAAACAACGAGTTTTCACCCGATCTCATGAACCGGTCGGGTGAGTTCTTGAGCGACCGGTTGGATCTTGGAGCAGTCGGGTGAACCGATCGGTTCGACGCCAGTGTCTTCAGCTCTTCTTCTTCAGCTACAGATGAACCGATCGGGTGAGAGTCACCCGATCAGTTGGAATTCTGCTCGAAAAACAGTGAACAGCCGCCCGCAGAACCGGTCTGTGAACCGATCGGGTGACTCCTTTGTGAGCTGCGGTAGAGACCGGGTGGTGCACGCGTGCATCACCCGATCGGTTGAAGATGACCAACCGACCGGGTGAGGGGCTGAAAGATGAATTCTTCGACGTTTGACCCCCTGGATCACGCGTGACTTCTCCCGTTGCTCCGGGGACTTGGGATATCATCGTTAAACGTCCCCTACGTGGTCGAACTCCTGCAATCATGGATAAACAAAGAAAAGTGGAAGAAAACGGGAAAATATATGAAAACGAGTAAGAGACGACGGAAAAACACGGAGAAACACAAAAGAAAACGTGCGTGAATATATGAAATATAAACGCACGTCAAAATCCCCCAAGCTGAACTCTTCCTCGTCCTCGAGGAAGACGAGTGAGAGTAGGAGCTCGGAAGGGAAAAATAGAGAGGAAGAAAGAAAAAGAAAACTCTAAACCCTAGATCGTCCATCAGAGCCACCAAAATCGAAAACGACACACCAAGCAAGCAAACGCCAAATCACACCACTAAACCTAGGAAAGCGAGTCCAAATAAGTGTCGTGGGTCCACGCAGTGAAGCGCGAGTGAGCGTGGTCGTGTGCTAGCAAATGGTGATGCTTTCTACGATGTGCTATGAGGCTCGATATACACAAATCCAAGATATGACCCAAAATATCGATCCGAATTGAAATAAGCGACGAATATAAGTTCAAGCATGCATGAGAAGAGTTAGAATAGAAGCGTATCATGCATCGGGGACTCCACAACTAGGGTTAAGGAAGTCACGCCACTATAGCCTAGATACTAGCTAAAAAGTTCCTAAGCCAAGTGTTTTCGATAACGACGTGGGTTGAGATGATGTGGAGAAGAACACTCGGTGCAAATTCTCGCCTTCCCTTTATTCTTGGCAAGTATGAAAAAATATTCAAACGGAAATTTTTTTGGGTTTTGGGCATTTGTATTTTTTTTGGATTTTTGGGCTATACACAATTTTTCTTTTCTTTTCTTTTTGGGTTTTTCTTTTCTTTTCTCCCTTTTTTGGATTTTTGGGATATTGGCTATACACATGTGTACTCTCCCAAGTGGGAGAACGGTACACGACGAGGGGATTTGCACCAAGTAAAACAAAAAAGAAGTCGAAATCTAAACACTTGGGCAAAGGAAACTATTCTCGCTAAATAGAGCGTAGGCTAAATGGGTTTTCCTAGTCCTTAGTTGTGGAATCCCGACGTATGCGAATTGAAGTATACGATATAAATATAGCATGCAAACAGTGGAAACAAATACCGCATATTCAAATCGGAGCATGATAATCTAGGGGTCATTCCTGGACAGGTATATAAAGTAAAATCACAAGGCAGAAGCACACCAATGCTAGTCACGACACACGACTCACAAAAAGCTAAGTGGACCCGCGATGCGTGAAATGCAAGAGGACTCGAAATCCTAGGGTTAGTGAGTGTGATTATCGATGCAATGCTAGGTGTGTGTGACTTTGTGGCGATTCATCATAGGATTCATCTCTAGGAGAAAGAGCTAAAAGAGAAGAAAAGAAAAAATAAAAACACAATGAAAACGACACAAAAAACGAAAAAAGAAGGACTCAAACGACGCACACAGTGCGACTCCCCCAAGCTGAAATTTGCATTGCCCTCAATGCAATATGAGTGAGTACGGGAGGGCAATGAAAATGGGGGGAAAAACGCACTGATACAAAAAGAAATGAAAACGAGGAAAACACATAGATAAAACTGAAAAAGAAAGAAAGATCAAAATCAAAATCAAACAATACGAAAAATAAAAATAAAACCACACGACACGACACTCAAAAATGAAAAACAAGCACACACACAAAAAATGAGAAAAACAAACAAGACACGACAGCACGCCAAAGTGGACGTCCCCCAAGCTAGACCAGAAAGTGCTAGCGAAATGATGTGATCAATGAAATGCAGAGATGTGCAAGGGGGAGTCAATCGGAATCGCTGGTACTGGAATGGTAGGCGGAGGGGGAGGAGGGAGGGGAATAGTGAATGAAAGAATCCTCAGAGGAAGAGGAGGGTGTGCCTATGGGTGAAGGAGGGGCGACAGGCTGGAGCACGGGAGGATCGATGTGCACCGGGGGGCTGTGGTGGAAGAAGATCGTACTAGGTGGGCCGACAGTTGGGTGCCAATCGGGAGGATCCAAGGGTGGCAGATGCACTAATGGAGAATACCAAGGATCGGGGTAAAATTCCCAAGGAAGGCGAGACGGGGTATAGGGTACCCGCAAAGGGGCCAAAGGTGGCAGGATCGCGAAAGGTTCGCAGGCGGGGCTGTAGAGGTAGACAGCACGGTCTTCACCGAAGGGAGTGAGCATATTGATGTCGATCAAGTAATCGCGATCAATACGGCTACGCCCAGGCAAAATAGGGAGGTCGGGAGGTACCCTCAGAACACAACTGACAATAAGAGTGATCATCCCACCACAACAGATGGAACCGGAAGTGGCGCGGCTAACAGCGAAAATTTCGTGGATGATCCAATGAGCGGCGTTTATGGGCATAGGGACGTGCCCAAGGATCCTGTCATCGGACATGGCATAGAGAAAGAAGAGCTCATCCCTAAATACGGTGGACACATCCACGCGGGCGAAAACAGTGTTGGCGAGGATGCAATGGGCGAGGCGGTAACACGGGTGAATAATGTAGGAGGCAGGAGCCTCGGGTGGAAAGGTGGTGTACCGGGTAAATCGTTGCCAAACACCATCAGCCCGAAATTGAGAGTAGATGTCAGTTCGATCGTGGGTGGAATGCTCAGTATTAGGATCGGGGTGACGGAGATTAAGCATATTGTTCACCTCGATGAAACCCAGAGAAAAGTCATAATTGAAAGCGCGGAAGGAGAAACCTCCATCAAACAACTCGAGGGAACTGAGGAATTCAAGCGTGAGATTTCTGTGTGTGTGAGCATTGATGTGAGAGAGGGTATGGCACCCGATACAGTTGAAAATTCTCGCTACGCCGTTCGAAAGCTCTAGAGCTTCGAGTGTGGGGCGATCGGCGAAGAGAGTGGGTCTCATCGGACGATGAAGCAGTGCTCGCAAACGGTCAGACTGCTCTTCCGTAGAAGGGTTAATGCCAAGGAAAGAGGGGGAAAAGGGGCCGTGGAGCGGATCACGGCGCGAAGATGATGCAATCTCTTTCCCCTTCTTAGACATGGCGGCTATGTGGGTGGCGAACTTAAGATGAATATAGGGCAAGTGAAGCAGATACCACACCAATTTAGGATATTACAGATAAAGTTGAAGATGTGCAGAGTGGAAGAATGTTACCCATCAATGTAGCAAGATCGAGCGCCCGGTGGTCTCGTGTAGTAGGAGAAAGCAATCCGGGAAGCCGCCGCTTGTTGATCTGACAAGAACAGAATTTTAAAAATTTTGGGGCTAGGGTTAGGGTTTGGGGGTTTTGATAATGGAATGTCGACTATGGCGAGGTGGCGGAGGTGGGGAAGTATGGGAGCGAGGGGGGATGAGGGTTTAGGGACAGTATGTGGGGTGGAGGAAGTCGATTCCACAGCTGGAAGGTGTGAAATCGCGTGAAGGGGTTTTTTTTGAGGTCGGGTGGCGGTCGCCGTGTGTCAAGGTTATTTATAGGGGCGAAAGTCAACCGATCGGGTGGGAACCCACCCGATCGGGTAGCCAAATTTCGAAAGTTCAGTCAGTCAACAGCGACAGGCGAACCGATCGGTTGAAATGTCAACCGATCGGTTGGTCGCTTACCAAGTTTTTCCCGAGAATTCAGGGCTGCTCACCCGGTTGCTTCAACCGATCGAGTTTGAACTCAACCGATCGGGTGGTTTTCCCCGAAAATTTCCCGAGAGTTCTCCCCAGCTCACCCGGTCTGCCACCCGGTCTCTTCATTACTCAACCGATCGGGTCATATGGCGGCAGATCTCGGCATGTATCAGATACATCCCAACCTATCGGGTGAGTTGTCAACCGATCGGTTGGGGCTTGTTTCCTGCAAAAACAAATAGATTTGTTTAAGTCCCCAAACGGATGTTCTCGCGGCTGATTTTATTTATAAAAATAGACAGAATAAAGTCAAAAATAACGTTGAAAAGTGGGGGAAAAGTTTAGAACATGGGTTGCCTCCCATGAAGCGCACTTGTTTAACGTCGTTGGCTCGACGCCCGCAGCGGTGGTCAATTAGGATCCGGAGGGTTAGAGGAAGATTTTTCGCGCGTGGGGGATCCGACCGGAGAGAATTCTGGTTCTCCTACGGCATAGTGTTTCAGACGCTGCCCGTTTAATTTAAATGGCTCATCCCTTCCCATTATCTCGATAGCCCCATGCGGGAAAACTTTGGTGACGCGGAACGGTCCCGACCATCTTGACTTGAGTTTCCCAGGAAAGAGCTTCAGCCGTGAGTTGAACAGGACAACTAAGTCCCCTTCTTTGAATTCCCTCCTTAAGATTCGCTTATCGTGCCACCGCTTCAGCTTCTCCTTGTAGATCTTGGCGTTCTCATAGGCATTGAGCCGGATTTCGTCGAGTTCGTTGAGTTGTAGCTGCCGGTGCACTCCTACCTTCTTGGTGTCGAAGTTCAGATTCTTAACCGCCTAATATGCCTTATGTTCCAATTCCACAGGAAGATGACAAGCTTTCCCATAGACGAGCCGGTAGGGAGTAGTGCCGATAGGAGTTTTAAATGCCGTCCTGTAAGCCCAAAGCGCATCAGGGAGCTTTGATGACCAGTCCTTCCTGGAATTGGCCACTGTCTTTTCTAGTATGCTTTTAATCTCCCGGTTAGAGACTTCCGCTTGACCGCTGGTCTGCGGGTGGTAGGCACGCCCCACCCGGTGTTGTACCCCGTATTTTTTTAAGAGGGCCTCAAATTTCTTCTCTATAAAGTGGCTTCCTCCGTCACTGATCAGGACACGAGGCACACCGAACCGCGGGAAGATGTTGCTTTTAAAGAACTTGCCCACCACTTTGGAGTCGTTGGTTGGACTGGCCACCGCTTCAACCCATTTCGACACGTAGTCTACGGCCACCAAGATATACTGGTTCCCCGAGGAAGAAGGGAACGGTCCCATGAAGTCCACCCCCATACATCGAAGATTTCTATCTCTAGGATGTAGTGTTGAGGCATCTCATTTCTTTTGGAGATATTCCCAGCTCTTTGGCATCTATCGCAGGCTTGGACATAAACATGTGTGTCCTTGAAGAGTGTAGGCCAGTAAAATCCGCTCTGGAGAATTTTCGCGGTGGTCTTGTAGGTGCTCGCGTGCCCTCCACATTGCTGCCCGTGGCAGTGGGAAATGATGGAAGTCGCCTCAGTTTCAGTGATGCATCTTCGTATCACCCCATCATTGCAGGTTTTGTATAGGTGGGGGTCATCCCAATAGAATTTGCGGACCTCATGGAAAAATTTCTTCTTCTGCTGAAAGCTCACATTGTGGGGAACGATGGCGCAAGCCAGATAATTTGCGATGTCGGCGTACCAGGGGGTCCAGGAGGAAGAGACAGAGAAGAGATGCTCGTCAGGGAGTGAATCATCGATCGGTGTAGCATCTAAATCGAGAGTGGGCATCCTGGATAGGTGATCGGCAACAACATTCTCCGCCCCCTTCTTGTCTCTGATTTCCAGGTCAAACTCCTGGAGGAGGAGAATCCATCTAATGAGTCGTGGCTAGGCTTCCTTCTTGTTCAATAGGTATTTATGAGCCGCGTGATCCGTGTGTACGATCACCTTGGCGCCAACGAGATATTGCCGGAACTTATCCATGGCGTAGATTACCGCGAGCAATTCCTTTTCCGTGGTAGTATAATTTCTTTGGGCGGCATCAAGGGTTTTGCTCGTATAATATATGACATGAAGATTTTTATCTTTCCTCTGCCCTAGGACGGCACCAACCGCGTAATCACTAGCGTCACACATCAGCTCAAAGGGGAGTTTCCAGTTTGGTGGCTGTATTATGGGTGCGGAAATCAATGCTTGCTTCAAAGTGCGGAAGGCCTCCATACACTCCTCGCTGAAGACGAAAGGTGCGTTCTTCACGAGGAGCTGGGTCAGAGGCCTGGAAATCTTTGAGAAGTCTTTTATGAAGCGGCGATAAAATCCCGCGTGTCCTAAGAAACCACGGACTCCTCGAAGATTGTGCGGTGGTGGAAGCTTTTCAATCACTTTGACTTTAGCCTTATCAACTTCGATTCCCCTCGAAGAGATGATGTGTCCCAGCACAACTCCCTCTTGGACCATGAAGTGACACTTCTCCCAGTTTAGGACTAGTCCCTTTTCCTGACATCTCTCCAGGACCTTAGTGAGATTGCTGAGGCACGAGTCAAATTTAGTTCCGTAGACTGAGAAGTCGTCCATGAAAACCTCCATGATATCTTGGGAGTAGTCGGAGAAGATAGCGGACATGAGTCTTTGGAATGTAGCAGGGGCGTTATAAAGTCCGAACGGCATTCTTCTATAGGCATACGTCCCGAACGGGCAAGTGAAAGTCGTCTTCTCCTGGTCATCGTTATGAATAGGGATTTGAAGAAATCCTGAATACCCGTCCATGAAACAGAAATAATTATGCTTCGCCAGCCTCTCGAGCATCTGGTCAATAAAGGGGAGGGGGTAATGATCCTTCCTTGTAGCATTGTTCAGCCTTCTATAGTCAATGCACATCCTGTACCCTGTGACGGTCCTCGTTGGTACAAGCTCGTTCTTTTCATTGCGAACCACCGTCATCCCCCCTTTCTTGGGTACAACGTGCACCGGGCTAACCCAGCGACTATCAGAGATAGGGTATATAATACCGGCATGTAGAAGCCTAACAATCTCTTTCTTCACAACTTCCATCATTATGGGATTTAATCTCCGATGTGGCTCAATCGAGGAGGCTTGCTCATCTTCAAGCAGAATTCTGTGTGAGCAGAGGCCTAAGCTAACCCCTTTTAAATCCTCAATTGCATATCCGAAAACTTCTTTAAACCTTTTTAGGACTCCAAGAAGTTTGGTCATTTGGTCTTCGGGTAGTGAAGAATTGACTATAACCGGAAGGGTCGAGCCTGCTCCCAAATATTCATATTTAAGCCCCGGCGGTAATTCCTTCATCTCAACTTCTTGGGGCCCTGACGCATACTTTTCGAGCTGAGCATCCTCAAGGGAAAGGAGTTCTTCGTTGATTTCACTGAAGCCAGCATCCGGAATCTCATCCTCGGCCGTGGCTCCGCACGGCGATATTTCGCAGGGTATAGTGGGAACGATCGAGGGATGCGCCGGGTCTCTTCCGAGCTCATCATAATTATCCGGGAAGAAGGCTTGTAGGTGAAAACAGGTTTCAGTCATCGATGATTCTCCGCAACCGTTCCCAGCTTCTCCATTGTCCAAAGACCGGGGAAGCTCAATAGAAGTCTGCAAGGAATAGATTGATTCCTGTTTGGCGTTGCCTCCAAACCTGGTCGGGTGGCTCTCCTGACACAACTCTGCGGTTAACTCTTCTTCACTACATTCGAGACCATGGTTGTCGACATACGCCACTTCTCCGTGGGGAAAGGGATTTGCCATGGCAAGGTGCTCCTGCGCATCTCGATATCTCTGGCCTTCCAATGCGGCAGACAGGAGGGATAGTATATTCGAAGTGTTCAGTGATTCTGCTAAGCTCTGCGCCAAACAGCGGATATGGTGAGAGTGATCCCAGATGTCTCCTGAAACTGCATGCAACATCTTTGCCGTGGGGGCCGAGACCTTATACGAAATGAGAGAGGGAGAACTGCACAAGTGGCAAACACGTCAAAAGCACAGGTTACATAAACGGGAACCGCAAGTTGCGATGGAAGCACGGCGATCCAGTCAGTCAGCTCTATACAATTACTATCCACAGTATATCCAAGTGAAATCCATCCTTTGTGAGCTGCGGTAGAGACCGGGTGGTGCACGCGTGCATCACCCGATCGGTTGAAGATGACCAACCGACCGAGTGAGGGGCTGAAAGATGAATTCTTCGACGTTTGACCCCCTGGATCACGCGTGACTTCTCCCGTTGCTCCGGGGACTTGGGATATCATCGTTAAACGTCCCCTACGTGGTCGAACTCCTGCAATCATGGATAAACAAAGAAAAGTGAAAGAAAACGGGAAAATATACGAAAACGAGTAAGAGACGGCGGAAAAACACGGAGAAACACAAAAGAAAACGTGCGTGAATATATGAAATATAAACACACGTCAATAACATTGGTATGAAACACCAATACTCAACAACAGCTTCACCCTAATATTCCTTAGTAAGTCCAGCAGTAAGCCTCAAGCATCAAAGCTTCTCCATCAGTGTATGGTTGAATCTATCAACAACACCATTTGAATGTAGATCTCCAGGTATAGTATAGTGCTGTAAAATATCCTAACTTTTGCTGAATTCTTTGAACACTCTCGAGGTGTACTCACCACCGTTGTTTGATCGTAAAACCTGGACGGCTCTTTATGTCTGCTTTTCAATAAAGGTTCTATAAGCCTTAAACTTCTCGAAGACTTCATATTTTGATTTCATCAGATAGATCCACAGCTTCCTTGAGAAATCATTAATGAAGCACATGAAATACTTCGCTCCTTCAATGGTAGGTACAAAAATTGGCCCCCACACATCTGAATGTACATAGTTAAGTAGCCCTTTGCTGCTATGCTGTGCGATCTCAAAGCGTGGCATGCCTTCTACACACTACTCACAGAATTCCAATGTCTCCTCTCTGGTCTGTATCAGCTTCCTTTTGTGAAGCACATCCAGTGACTTCTCACTTGGATGTCCAAGACGAAGATGCACATAGCTTTGCCGATCCTTCACCATCAGTGCCCTGACAGATGCTAGCCTCACCCTCCATGGTGAGACCCTGTAGTGCATATAAGTTCTGTACTCTCTTTTCCTTCATCACGATAAGAGAACCCTTGGACACTTTCAATAGATCTCCTTCTATTACCGTCTTGCTTCTAAGTCCTGCTAAGCTCAAATAGAAATCAGACTCTTTTTCAAGTCTGGTAAGAAACACACATCTGTAAGTGTCCTGATAACCCCATCATGCATTTTGATTCACACATCTCCTACACCCACTGTCTTGCATGCCATATTGTTTCCCATCGTAACGTTACCGCCTTTTCTGAAACTATACAAACTAAACCAACTCCTGTGAGGTGTTATGTGAAAAGAACATCCCGAATCCAAAAACCATTAGATCCCTAGATCTCCCGATGTAGACACCATCAATCATCGCTGCTCTTGCAACTTATTCCCATTAAGACAGAACCAAAAGCTTCATCCTTACCTTTTCCATTCTTCTTTAGCTTAGGATAGTCTCGTTTCCAATGTCCTGTTTCCTTGCACAAGCGACACATGTCCATATGCCCTCGTGATTTAGATCTTGAGAGAACCTTGTCCTTCCTAGAACCATGGCTATCTCTGTAATCCTGACGTCCCATGATGAAGAGTGCATCCCCTTGATAACTATTTTCTCATTCAGTCACTTTGACACAAAGAACCTCAGAGTGTACTGCGGACTCTACCTCCTCTAGATATAATGTTTCACGCTCATATACTATGGACCTGTCCATTGGGTCAAAATCATCCGTCAGAGAACATAATAATATCATTGCCAATTGTTCGCCCTCGAAGTTCATCCCTATGCTCCACGAATCAAAAACAATCTTCATGAAAGCATTAATATAATCCTTGACGTAGGCTCTCTCTCACATCTTCAGCACATATAACTGTTTCATCAAATACAACCTGCTCGTCAGATTCTTCTTTGCATAGAGCACCTCCAGCTTCATCCAAAGCTTCTCTGCAGTAGCCTCCTTAGACACCTTACTGAGCACTTCATCTAAAAGTGATAACTGTAGTGCACTCAACGTCTTTCGCTCCAACTCAGCCATATGTGCCTCTGTGACATCCTTGTCAAAGCTGTCATTTTCAAAGACAATTTGTGAGTGGTCTTGTCTGGATGTACTAAGAAAACAATGTAGTTTTACCGCAAGCGCATGGTTAAGTGTTAAGCGGGTATCGAATCACGGGGAGGACTATTGGTACTATCTTGGTTATGTGACATAGATGGAACAACGGTGAATGAATGTGTATGTCACGATCGTGTAGAAATATCGGTTGTAAATTCAATTAATAAGAATGTCTAGGACTAGGGAATACCCACTATAGATTTTCGAGTATCAATGTGAATGTGAACTTCTAATTACTAACCCTTAATTTAGGGTAAAATTGTCGCAACTTTGTTGTGAACCAGTGCACGCTCTCTTGCTACATAAGACTATAATAACTCAAGCTAGAACCTTGCTCTCGCGCAATCCTAGTTTGAATTATTAGCATTAAGGTCAACAATATAATTCAATCTCGCTCAAGTTCACTGTCGTGCAACATGAGTTCAAATCTATATTACGATGGTTTGTATTCGTCTTACCGTTGTACATACGAATATAATTATAGAAATATAATAAAGATGCTAGCTTTGGTCGCTCTCACGCACCAAATCTAAGATATCCAAATTATAGATCTAAATCAAATATCTAGGGCTTCCAATAGATCAAGATACTCTCTCGAGCTCTCAAGATCTAAGAAATCTCTAGCTATTTGTAGTAGATCGATCGATCATAATCTAACACAAAAATAAGTTTAGCAACATGTGTTTTTTCAAATAGATTTCACATATCAAGCTCTTAATCCATAGGGTTCATCTATTTGCCCTAAAGCAAAGAGACTACTCACAAATATTCATGATCAAAGCAATAGAATTCATGGAGACAATGGAAATCATTATAGAGAAGAGAACAAAAAAATAAATAATCATAAAAACTAAATAGAACAAGATTTTAGACAAACCAATGAATCACAATGCTTCAACCCAACAAGATAATTAAAAACTAGATCTCTAATAAAAAACTATAGCCAAGATAATTAAGAACTAGATCTCCAATAAAAAACAATAGCCAATAAAAGTTGTGTCTTTTCTATCTCTTCTTTAGCCGTATATCTCTCCTTTGATGGCTTATAAAACTACCTATTTATACTAACTCAAAATCCTAGGAAAAAGCTGACTAAAATACCCTCAACGCTAAACAACCCCTAGTTTTCAAATTCTGGGCCAGCGGCTCACTTGGTTGAGTGGAAGTTTCACTTGGTCGAGTGGAACTTTCTGCAAAAAATCTTCAATATTAGTCACTCTGTATCTTCTGGCCACTCAGTTGAGTGGTCGGCTCACTCGGCCGAGTGGGGGCTCCTGTAGGAATCTTCAAAATAAGAGTTCTGGTTCTAGCTTTCCATTCTCCACTTGGTCTAGTGGGCTTTTCACTCGGTCGAGTGAAAGTTTCACTCGGCCGAGTGTCTTTGACATGCTTCAGGACTTGGGCTTGGCCAGTATTAGTCTCACTTGGTCGAGTGGTCTGATCCACTCGACCGAGTGAACTGATTTTGCAGCTTCTCCTATTCTTTCTTCCTTCCTTCCTCTGTCTCTTCTCTTCCTTCTGCTTCTTCTCATCTTTAAGCACCGTGACCTCCTTAATATCATCGTCACTGATGCTTTGGCACACATGCATATGCTCTTAGCTCCAATTTTCTCCCGATTGCTCCATATTTCCTGAAAATCCAATAAAATAGTGAAATAGTGAAATTCGTCAAGAAATCTTCGTTTAAGCTTCGAATTCGCAATATAAGCAATCAATATGGAATGGGAATATGCAGAAATAAAGGGAAAAATGTGAGCATATCAAAATCCCCCAAGCTTACCTCTTACTCGTCCTCAAGGACGATAAGTAAAAAGCGGACATGTCGAATAAAAATAAAGAAAACTAAATCAATGAAAAGAAAGCGAAGAAAGGAAATTGTTAGATCATTCTCTTAGAACTTGAATTCACCTACTAAGGTGCACCAACAAGGAATATAAATACAATATTGTTTTTATTTCAATATCATTTCATATTTGGCACACTTGATATAAAAACTGAGAACAACGTGAATCTTATGAAATACGTAATTGTTTTAACATTAAACATCGTCTAAGGCAAACGAAATTATTTTAACATATTCATAGCCAACACACTTTTCAAGTGACTGCTTCTATTTGGAGTATGAGAGATATCACACAATTTATACTTATAAGAATAGAAAGATGTGCTTTCATGAATTTCATGTTCATTTTTCAACTCATAGATGTCGTCATACTCAAAGTCATCTCCCTAAGTATTAGAGATTACCTAGCCTTTATGCACATATAAGTAATCACTCTCTCACTCATCATTGGATTCTCCCCCAAGCTTATCTATAAGCATAATGACATCAAATCTATTGAACTTGGATTTTTCCCAAGTATTGTAGCTCTAAAAAAGAAAAGTGAAAGTAAGGAAAATATATTTTCAAGGCCAGAGTTGTGTATATACATATTGGTTTCTTCCCCGTTTTTTCTTCTTTCTCCATATATACACAATGCTCATTTCTTTTTCTTTTTGAATGTTGGGTGCTTTTTGGCTTTTTGATGAATTGGAAAAGATGTTGAAACAAGAATCACTCTAGGGGAGAATTTCCAACGATTGTTTGTAAAGAAATATTTTCAAGATATGTGGAGAAAGAATAAATAATATCACTCAGTTCACTCTTTGTATGTGCATAACTACTTCAGCAGGGTAATGTCCTCTACTCAGTTTAATTTCTAAAAGCAGGCTAATCTATTCATATCAAATGACATTCAATTCATTAAATCTGAAGATTTAATACACAATTCTTGCAAAAAAGAAGTGATATAGATATGAAAGTAGTACTCCAAATATAATGCAGTCAATGTGTGAATCTTGGTGTGTTTTCTATAAATAGCATACAATAAAGTATTTCTTAGACACGTCAATGTTAAAATTCAGTCATAAACATTAAATATCACATTGGAAGTCCTTTTTCTCAAGTGCACACAGATATATCGTAAATGACATTAGAAATAAAGACAATAGCGTGGCAAAAGGATATGTGCACTGGTAAAGTGGGTTTCCAAGCTAAACTCAGCATAACGAATTCATCTCTAACAAAGAAAGTAAAAGAAACAAGGATAAAGTAAAAACTAACTATATACACACATAATCACTCTGAAAGTAAAGAAAACATGATGCAAGGTAAAAAAATGAAAATAAAAATGAAAAGATGTGAAAATAAATGGAAAATGAAGAAAAAATGAAAATGAAAATGAAAATAAAGAAAATAAAAGTGCGTGGGTGCACTCACCCCCCGAGCTAAACTTCACATTGTCCCCAATATGTAAAGTGTGGCACACTGACATATAAGATGTGAGTGGCTGGGTGTGGATGTGATAATTATGCAGAATGAAAGAAAAATAGAATCCTAATGCATTTATATGATAGTTAATAAAGATATGCAAGTCAAGCATGCAAAATGATTGTATGGATGCAAAGGTTGTCAAAAAATACTCTCCCCCAAGCTGGAATATATAGTGCCCTGAAAAGATGAAGACAATGGGGTATACAAAATAATGGGGAGAGATGTGAGAAAAATGTGTCAGTAATCATGGTGGAGTGCCTACTCAGGTACAACACCATCACCTCCTTATGGAGGTGGTGGCGGCGATGGCTGTGGGGCTGGCTGCTGCTGCAAATGCTGCAAAATCTGGTTCGACGTCTGCTGAATACTAGGAATGAGGGCAATATGGGTTTGCTGGGCAACAACAACCTGGATGATGGCTCAAAAGTTAACTCTAATCCCAGATACTATAGACTCGACTGTGCGTAGGTGCAAATCTCTTTCGTCAGTAGTGGTAGAAGAGGGACGAGTACATGCACGTGCGGGACTCACTCGGCCTCCAAAAATGAGCGGAGCAACAATAGGCTGTGTGTATAGAGCATGGCTCACAACAGAATGCTCGGCCTCCAGATGAGGCTGAGACACATGAATGCTCTCGAAAGTGGGTGCAACAGATGGATGAATAGAAGTGTCAACAGAAGTGGAGGAGGGTGCAGAGGTCATGGCAATAGAGGTGATGACATACACCACGACACTCTCTAAAAATACTACGGCAGTGGAGACAATGATATCGATAGGTGCGGTGGATGTGAAAGCAGATGATAAGGTCACCCCAGACGTCGAGGTCTCAAGTGATGCAGGGATCTCCACGGACGATGGAATGGAAGGCTCATCACTCTCAGAAGTCAAAGGAATAGCACCAGACATAGACATAGAACTCTCAGGAATGGAAGTGGACGTGGAACCCTCAACACGATCAGACATGGAGACAGGTATGCTGTGTCCAGGTAAGGGCTCAGAGTCCATCTGAACTATAGGGATCTCAGCTGGGTGAGGCTTAACAGGATGTTGCTGCAGCTCATCATCGAGCTCTAGCATGTATACAGGTGGAATGAGAAGATCCATATGGAACCTCCACTAAGCACTTGCTGGTCCCACCTGGGTCCGAACGGGGGTTGGGAGCATAATATAGTCTGCAGAGAAGGGACCATAGAGCCAGAACCAATGGCGCTGGCCATGTGCTTGGATTATATGCATGCAGGTCAAAACATAATCTGTAAAGGAAGTCGGCCCCATAGCTAGGCACAGATCATCAGTAAATTAGATGCTGAAGATAGGAGCCAGAAGGGTGATCAGACCGCCACAACAAATCGCCTTGGTAGAGGTAAGCGTGGAAAGAATGTGGTCGAAGAGCCAGCTAGCGACATCAATGGATATAGAAGGAACTACGACATCCCTGCCAGCCTCGAATGCTCTCTCCCGTCTCATAGCCCAAAGGATAAATAGCTCAGGTGTGGACATGGTCCCAACCTCTAGCATAGATGGAATGGTGGTTTCCATTATTCAATGTCCAAGGCGTATGCATGGGTGGACTATGGATGAGGCCTTTGCCCTACTAGGGTCGAAGTGTGGGATGCATGTGATCAGCTCCCAAAATACATCAGTAAAAAAGACGGAGGGGATGTGATGAATGGGGCCAATTGCCGTGTTAGGGTCTCGGACTGGGGCAGTGAAAATAATCTCGGGCCATGGCATGGGTGATCTCACACTCATGGTCAATGAGTCTAAAAGAGTAGTCCCTAGGAGTCCTACGAATAGAACTCAAAACCCCAAGTGTCGGTCGAAGGAAGGCATTCGCCGACACCGGCCAAAAGTCGCCCCAATCAATGTTATCATACATCTGGTGCAGCTCTTGGAATACCACTAGGGGCTCTACTGTAGGAATGTGAGCAAACATAGAGGGAATCATCTGAAATTTGGAAATCCTCTCAAATTTGGCGCGGTGTGCATCATCTTTGAAAGTGATCCCATACGTCTCTATGGGTGAAGGAGGCTGTACTGGTGGTGCTGGTGGTGCTGGCAGTGCAGGGATGAGGTCACTATATAGAGGGGGAGGTGCTACCCAAGAAGAAGAAGCAACAAGGTCACCAGTCTTCTTCTTCTTGGCAGTAGGCTACCTGCCCCCAGATCTAGTCCATAGAGGCATGGAGGAATGCTGTGAGTATGGGGCACTCCACAAATAATATATATACGATTGCTCAAAAAATAAAGTGGAACGAGTGTACCGAGTGAGCGATGCGACTCCCAAGCAATGCTCCAAGTGTAGGATGGCTCCCCCAAGCTATATCTCAGTAGTCGTAGAAAATGATCTCCTCCGATCTTTCCTGTTGCACAAAAATGTTAATTATCGTTGAAAATTCGAATAAATTGGGGTAGATCAAGAAAATATGGAGATTAATAGGGTTAATTGGGATTTGGGGTTGAATTAGGGCTTACGAGATGGAGGGTAGAGATAGGATGCAAATTAGGGTTTAGTGGAGAGGGAGGTGGTCAGGGTGGCCGGAGTGGGGTGGCCGGAGGTGACGTGGCCGGCGGTGTGGTCAAGTCGAGATAGATACGCGGTTAAGTCGCTAAAGGTTAGGAGGGAATTAGGGCACGGCTGTTATCAATTTGGGAATAAGTTCAGTCGAGTTCGATTTCCCCTTTTTATATCGAACTGCTGCCTTAAGTCACTCGGTCGAGTGACTTTGGCCACTCGGTCGATGACCCAGAGCAGCAAATTATTAAGGTTTTTGATAGTGCAGCTGGGTCGAGTGACTCGACCGAGTGAGATGAGTCACTCGGTCGCTAATTTTAAGATTTCTGCTACAGTCTCCGACTCGGCCGAGTGGATTAGTCACTCAGTCGAATGAACTAGTCGCTCGGTCGAGGGAAAATGCTTCACAGAGCATTGATTTTTCATGTTCTGCTACAGGGATCCACTCGGTCGAGTAATATAGTCACTATAGTCACTAGGTCGAGTGGTATAAATATACAGAGATGAGTTTTTATACGTCTCTGATTAGTATTCTCACTCGGTTGAGTGAGTGTTCACTCGGTCGAGTGAGAAGCTCACTTGGCCGAGTGGAGCTAATTTTTCCAGCTTCAGGTTTCTGTTATTCTCCATCTTCTTTCTCGTTTTCTTTCTTCAAGTTCCTCCTACTTTTCTCATTCAAACTCCTCCATGGCATGTATCTCCTTCATCATATGTGATCTCCAATAGGTTGGCATCCTCATGGTCTTCTCCCTGCAGATAAAATATCGTCCAATATCAGAATTTTTCCTAGCTTTTGATTTATCGATTTTTTGTAAGTTTAAACAAATTAAAAACTAAGAATGAACTAAAACTAAGATTAGAGTGACTGATTGCCTCCTGATAAGCGCTCTTTTATGGTCTTGAGCTCGACCCCTCATGATTTACATTCTGCGAGTGATATTCAGCACATAGGATATGCACGTGTCAAATTTGGCTAGAAGACCGGTGGGCTTTGAACGCTCAATGTTTTCTTGCTTGGTCTCCTCAAGTGGCTTCTCCTTTTTCATAATTGTGGGAGATGACTCCCTACAAGCTTTTCTTCTAGCATTCAAAGGCTCCGTGTTCTTCTTCGATGATGTTGTAATCTTCACCAGTGGCAGGTGCTTTGGATACTTTCTGGTAGAGAGTTTGCGGGGCTCTCTTATCCTCACGATGTTAACGCCGTTCTCCTCTTCATTTGTGAGAGGGTCAGGGGTGTCTTCTATTTGGGAACTCTGTTCAGAAATTGACCCCCCATCAGATTCCTCCATAAGCAAGGTTTTCAAGGTGTAAGGCGTGTCTTCTTTGATGACCTCTTCAAGTAGGTCGATGAAGTCATTCTCTTCAATAGTCGATCAATGTATTGTAGTTGCCAATATTTCAGTCCAAGCATCTCTGAGGTAGATGCTCTTTATTTCACCGGTAAGATCTCACGTGGAGTAATGTTTCAGTCTTGACCCGTTGACCTTGAATGACACTCCATCATTTCCTTCTATTTCAATAGCCCCTCCTGGATGTATATAGCGTATGGCAAATGGTCCCGACCAGCGAGTGATTCGGGATATAAATTGCATATTTGATCGCTCCGGATATACACCCAAAGAACGGTTGTAGTTTTACCGCAAGTGCACGGTGTAGCAGCGAGCGGGTATCGAACACAGGGAGGACGAATGACTGTGCTTGCTCTGAATCAACCTGGCTATTTGAGAACAGAGAAAATTGCCTTGGGCGATCCTGTCACAATCGTCAGACAAATGTGCGAAATATCAAATCAAATAAAGAACGTCTAGGGAATGGGGAATTCCCGCTACTCACCGTACTTCATAGATGTGGTTCGTCGGTATCAAAATTGCTAGAAAGAGAATTCGGATGAACTAGTTGCAACTGAATGTAGAACCAAGCTCACGCTCTCGCGCTGTTGCCGGTCTATAGCTATCCTAGGTTTGGGTCCAATCTCTTGCAAACCCTAGCCTAGGGAAGCTAGCATTAGGATCAACATCATCGTCCAATTGCGCACCGAGCCCAATCTCTTGCAAACTCGGTCCACAATCTAAATCAGGATAGTTCCTACCCGTCCAATCTCTTGCAAACGGGTATTGGCATGGAATTGCAATCGGAAATCCTGGTATCGGTCCAATCTCTTGCAAACCGATACTTCGAAAATCCGACTCCAACCCAATTCGGATTTCTAGGGCTTCCTATCAAATTGGGATCCAATCTCTTGCAAATCCCAATTGATATGAATTCCTAGCTATCCGTAGTAAATCGATCCCAATCTAATCCCTAATAGCAATTCTAGCTCAATTTCTACCAATTCATCACAAATAGGAAATAGGGCTTGTAGGGTTCATCCCCACGCCCCAAGACGTGGAGACTACTCACAAATCATAGCAATAGCACAAAAATAATCAATGAAATAAGCAATAGAATTCATCACAAATATTGAGATAAACAATAAAAATAGAATTTTTAGGGAAGAGAGATGCAAACCAATGGAGTTCTTCAATTTAATCCAACAAAAATCCAAGTCTTTCCTCTTCTCCAATCACAATAATAAAGCTAAAAAGTAATCTAAAAAGCTGCAAAAAATCTAAGAGATGGCTCCCTAAACTAGGGTAAAAACAGGGCTTAAATAGCCCCAAAAATCGTCCAAAAATCGTGACCAAAATACCCCTGCACAGCCTGTTTTCCGCAGTTTTCGCTACAGGCAGCGCATCGCACTCGGCCGAGTGACAAAAGTCGCTCGGCCGAGTGAAAACCCTGCAATTTTCCAGTAAGTCGGGGCTTTCAGGGGTCTTCAGTTCGGAGGCGGCTCGGCCGAGTGAGTTGTCGTCACTCGGCCGATGACTTCACTGCACTCGGGCGGACGGGATTCTCCACTCGGCCGAGTGGGTCTTCTGAAGTTCAGGCAGCCGAAAAACAGAAACTTCGATGTTTTGGAAGGGCTTCGTCTGGGCGCCACTCGGGCGGACGTGGTATCGTCACTCGGCCGAGTGGGTCTTCTGTGCTCGGCCGAGTGCACATGTAACTCGTGTCTGAACTGGTCGGCCGAGCAGTGTCTCGCTGGTCGGCCGAGTGGCTCCTCCACTCGGCCGAGTGGGACACAAAGAATGCCCAATCTGCTTGTTTTGGCCTCCTCGTCGCTCCTGCGACGTCCATTCTTCTTCCGCTCCTCTCCAACAGCAAAATACCCCTCGGGGAGGTCGTTGGTGACCATCTAGAGTAAGCGCATCTCGGGATCACTCCAAATCGCGCCAAATCACCTGAAATGCGACAAAAACAACAAATCGTGAAAAGCATCGCAATATCGTCGATATATCGTGAAAAACATGATTTGGGCGATCCAAATGGCATGCAAACATGCGGAAAAAAGGTGTAAAATAAGGAGTGATCAAAATCCCCCAAGCTTGCCTCTTACTCGTCCTCGAGGAAGATAAGTAAAAGGCGAACCCGGTGGATTCTGAAAACGAAAACGGCGAAAAACGGAAAAATGAAAAACGAAGAAGAATGAAAACGAAATGAAAATAAAGAAGAAAGAAAGAAAGAAAGAAACGAAGAGGTAGGATGCTAGATCATTTTCTCAGGACGTGGGTTTCACTTACTCTTATAGCATGCACCGAATGAAAAACTCATGTCAAAGGATTTTATTTTGATATCATAGTATAATAATGCAAATAGAGATAGAAAACCCATGAAAAGCGATATAATCATGAAAAACGGAATGATTTTAAAATTAACGTCGTCTGAATCATTTAAAGTGGTATACATATCACAGATCACACACTTTTCAATTGAACGCTTTCTATCTGGAGTATAAGAGTATCACACTATAGAGTAGAGAGAATAGAAAAGTATGGATTTCATGAAATGAACGCTAGGCTTAGATTTCTGGATTTCGTAAAACTAAAAATAATCTCACCGAGTATAGAATATTACTTAGCCTAGGTTGTCGTGCAATGTCAAGTAGTCACTCTCTCACACATCAATGGATCCCCTCCCCAAAGCTTATCTATAAGCGTGGTGGCATAAAAAATATTTACATCCCCATTTTTTATACATAGCTCCAAAAGCAACGAAAAGAAAGAAGAAAGAAAGAAGGTGAGATGGGATCTTTTATTGAGGATATTTATTTATTTTTTTTCTTTTTTCTTTTTTTTATCTTTGCAATAAGCAAATATATACACAACGATCCCAACTCAGAGAGAGATAATGATGTACAAGAATGTTTTTCTCTCTGTTTTTTTTCTTTTAGAGTAAGAGATTTGGAGCTAGGAACTAGTAGCGGGGGAAAATGACATAAGATAGAATCACTAAGGGGAGATTCACCAATGATTTTAAAAGTAGAGAAATGATGTTCAAGATTTGT
Source organism: Scilla litardierei (assembly GCA_030789695.1). Classification (NCBI taxonomy): domain Eukaryota; kingdom Viridiplantae; phylum Streptophyta; class Magnoliopsida; order Asparagales; family Asparagaceae; genus Scilla; species Scilla litardierei. Next base: position 125,673,395 of record CM061131.1, read on the forward strand.
GGAGAAAGAAATAAATATAACTCTCGGTTCATTCTATAGGACATGCACGACAACTTCAGAAGGGTAATCTAATCTACTCAGTTTCGATCACAAAAAAGCTAACTAATCCAGATATATCATAGCTAACATCATTCAATCATCCTGAAGTGAAGTGTACAATTCATGCATATAGAAGTGATATAAGAAAAGAAAGTCAGTACTCCAGATTTAAGCATTCAATGCGTGAATCTTGGTGTGTTTTCTGTGATAGCATACATATGAATATTCAGACTCAGCTAATAATAAAATTTCATCCATTTTCATGTGGAAAAAGGTGTGGGTTACTATTCTAAATGCAAAGCAAGTCATAGCATCTGATATCTGAAATAAAACCTAAGACATGACAAATATAGCATGCATATAGAATAGGCTAAATCCAACGTCATCATCATCACAGAAAAGTCATCTCTAGCATGAGATGAAAAAGAAATAAAGATAAAGGGAAAATAGAAACTATGCAGTGCGGCACACAGGAAAATAAGAAAAACGTGATGCATGGCAAAATAAAAGAAAAGTGATGAAAAATAAGTGCAAAAGCGAGAAAATGGTGTGAAAAACTAAAAATAAAGGTGGCAAATCGAAAAAGAGCGTGAGAACTCACTCCCCCAAGCTAAATGGCACAGTGTCCTCAATGTGCAAAGTGTGGCACACCGAGAGACAAGCGATGGGAGGGGCAAGTGAGGATGCATGCATGGAAAAATGAAAAGAAAAAGGTAAAATAAAGAAATGAAAATATGATGCGGACATTATGCATGCACAGATAGGAGCGGTACATATATATAAGTGTCACCAAAAACTCTCCCTCTCTCCCGGAATAGATATAAAAAGATGTGATCAAAAAGAGAATACCATAATAAGTGAGGGGAGGGGGGTGGACAAAAAGTGCGACAGGACCCAGCAGAAACGGGCAGCACAACGGCAGGGATGGATCAAGGCATCAAGGGTGCCTAAGAAGGTGGTGCTGCGCCGTCTCCGTCCTGAGGCGGAGGTGGTGGTGGTGGTGGTGTAGGCTGCTGAGCTGGGGTGGGCATGGAAGTGGAAGCAGGTCTAGTGTGTGTGGAAGTGTGTGTGGGAACCTGCCGGGTGGGTGGGGGTACGCGTGGGAGACGCTCCAAGACCTGGGTAAGGCAGTAGTGGATCTGGGGGATCAGCTCGAAGCGTCCAGCCATCGCAGAGACGGTGGAGGACAGGGTCCTAAGGTCTCCTCTAAGACCACTCACCGCCAACTCAAGAGCACGTATGCTCTGCAGTACAATGTCGGGCGGGGGGTGGTGCAGAGGGACGCACCGGTCTAGGCTATGCAGGGCGAGGCTGGCGTACGCGAGTGGAGTATGTAACGGGCTCAGCCGGGAAGGGGACAAAAGGTGCCGCGCCTGCAAATGTGGGCCTGGCCTCAGTGTGAGGCCGGGGCACCGGCTGGTGGGAAGTGGAGGCAGCGGCAGCGAAAGAAGTGTGCAAAGGTGGCAACGAGGTGGCCAGAGAGGTCAGTGTCACAGAAGTGTGGACAGACGCCACGACACTCTCGGAAAATACAGCGGTGGTGGAGACAGAGGTAACTACCGCTGGGGCGGAACTGTGTGGACCAAAAGGCGCAACCCCAGCGGAGATCATGCTAGCCATGGTCTCCACGACCACGGCAAACGAGGGCTCCCCACTCTCGACAAAGGTCGGCGGGTGCTCGGGGAGAGCGGAGCAAAGAGGCTCCACGGACAGAGGGCCAGAGGTGGCAGTGGGTCGGCAGGGAGAGGCTGTGCGGGCTGTGGGTGCACTGCAGGCTGTGCGGGGTGTACGGGGCCTGCAGGCTGTGCTGGGTGTGCGGGGTGTGTGGGGGACGGTGGAGGAGAGTCCTCCAACTCGTGGGAGGGGCCGGCATCATCCGACCGCTTCCGCTTGGCGGAAGCTCTCTTCGACCGCGGCCGTGTCCGTGGCGGCATATCGGCCCCGAGCGCGCGTCAAAAAACGTGAAAAGTGTGACGTGTGAAAAAAGAATGGAAAGAGTATACCCAAACACGCCGCGAGTGCTAAGCAGTGGAAGCGTGCGAAGTCCACGCCTCCACGAAGTCCAAAACAGCCCGTAGAAGCTCCCCTGAGCTCCCCTAAGCTCCAAAAAGCAACCTGCGCATGAAAAAGCGATATCAGCGAGTAATAATCAAAATGTATGGAGCAATAGGGGTATAATGGATAGATATAGAAATTGATTTGGGTTAGGGGGGGCGTTTAGCACACGGATCCTCAAGAAATACACGAAAAGAGGAGAAAACGGCGAAAACAGGGGTACCGGAGGTGATCGGAGGGTCGGCCGGCGGCGGCGACTCGGGCGAGGCGTCGGCGGTGCTCGGCCGGCGGTGGCGGGCCGGGCGGCGGCGGGGCGGCGCTGGTCGGGCGAGCGAGGGGTCGGGCGAAGCGATCGGGCGAGGGAAGCTGAAGGGGCGCGGGCGGTTTGGGGTTTGCGATTTCGAAAACTGTGCCCCCCAGCCCCTTATATATAAAAAAGTTACGACTCGGCCGAGTGACGTAGTCACTCGGCCGAGCGAGGCCAATGAAAATTTCCTCCCCGCTATCGCTTCGGCCGAGTGGCTTTGCCAGCCTCGGCCGAGTGGAGTAAGTCCATTCGGCCGAGTGACTCAAGCTACTCGGCATGACTCACCCTAGGAGGGTATCCGTTTCACTCGGCCGAGTGAACAAATATACTCGGCCGAGTAGCAGTTATATCGAAATCAAGAAAATAAACAGAGAGTTGGGTACAGCAGACTTCCCTCGTTCGTGAGTGGCTCGGCCGGACGAACTTGTGTACTCGGCCGAGTGACTAGTATACTCGGCCGAGTGAGCCTTGTGTTCTGCTGTTTGTCTTCGTTTTGGCTCTAAACTCCGTCTTTCTTCCTCCAATTGATTTCATCTTCCTCCTAAGCGTCGAACGCCTTCTTGGGGCGCTCCTCGTCGACTCGTTCATCCTCCTTATGATGGATCTACCTATCTCATCTCCTGTCAAGAAAAATAGGACCCGTTATCACAAAATTTTTGGGCGAACGACTCAAAATAATAAAAATTTCTAAAACGAAAATAAAGAAAAAGTAAAAACAAAGCAAAAACCGTCGGGTTGCCTCCCGACAAGCGCTCGTTTAAGGTCGTGAGCTCGACCCCCTATAATTTTCAATCAATGCGGGATGTTTGGTGCATATGAGATGCACCCATCAAACTTTCCGGGGAGCGCGCTTGGATTTGGATGTGGCGGCGGCGCGTTCTCCCTCGGTGGTCTCCTATCTCGAATAGTGTTGGGGGGAGGCTCCCCCAAGCTAGCATTTGCTCCGGTCAACGGCTTTGCCGGTGGTGCCGATTTCCGTGCCGGCGGAGCTTTCTTTGGAGACTTTAATTTCGAGAGCTTGCAGAGCTCTCGAATCCTTGCGACATCAGCGTCGCCTTCATCTTCTTCAGCGGAGAAGTCGGGGGAATCATCTTTATTCTCTTCATGGCCTAAATCCGGGCCTACTTCAAATTCTTCATCAAAAAGGGCGCCAATTGAGTGAGGAATCGCCTCCTCTATCACCTCATCAAGGAGGTCCATGTAGTCAAGTTCCTCGTGATAAGGCATATGCTTCATAGCCTTAGGAATGTGGAGCTCCACCTTGATGTTTCCGACGTTTAAGGTTAAGGTACCTTCGCGCACGTCGACGATGACTCCGGCGGTGGCGAGGAACGGGCGTCCAAGTATCAATGAGGTGTCTCCCTCCTCCTTAACGTCCATGATCACAAAGTCACATGGCAAGCATATTCCACCCGGGACTTGAAGCGGTATGTCTTCGGCGATCCCCACTGGCCTTGTTATCCGTCCATCGGCTAATTGAATGCGCATGTCGGTGGGTTTCAACTTTGTCCCGGTGTTTAGCTTTAAGAACATGGAGAGGGGCATGAGGCTCACACTAGCCCCAAGATCTACCAACGCCTTTTGAAGAGGAACGCCGCCCAAGGTGCAAGGAATCCGAAAACTCCCCGGATCTTTGAATTTTGCCGGCTCCTTCTCTCTCTTGGTGAACCAAGAGCCCTCCTCGGCTAGCATGATCTTCTCCTTCCTTTTCCTCCCCGAAATCAAGTCCTTCAAAAATTTAGCATACGTGGGGATCTCGACGATGGCGTCAAGGAAGGGGATGTTAAGGCTAACTCCTCTTAGGTACTCGAGAAATTTCGCTAGCCTTTTCTCCATTTTCTCTCTAGCGAGCCTTTGGGGGAATGTGACCGGTGGCATGAAGCGCCTTTCCTCAATTAATTGCTCCGCCCTAGATTTCTCCTTGTCTTGTGGCTCCTTCTCCTTTTCAACTTCAACTATCGGCTCAATCGGCTCCAAGCTTTCCTCCACGGCCTCCTCGGTAGGAATCATAGCTGGGGTGGTGTCCTTCCCGCCTCTAGTAGTAACGGCAACTACGGCGTTGATGTGGCCGGTGTTGCCCCGTGGGTTTTGCTCCGGTTGCGTCGGCAATCGTTGAGTGTTCCGATTGAGCAACGCTAATTGCTCCGATATTTGAGCCACTACGGTATTAAGAGAGTCTTGCCCCGCCTTCAAAGTAGCATTCACCTTATTTTGCTCGACCATGAACGCCTCCACTCTAGTTTCGAAATCGGTCCGTTGTGGAGCTTGCGGAGGGTTTTGATTTTGATTCCTCCACCCTTGGTTGTAACCGGGCGGCCTATAAGGTGGAACTTGTTGCTTCGGTTGAAAGTTTTGTTGAGTAGGCCCCCTCGGTGGATAGTTTTGTTGTTGGGGTGGTGGTGGTCGAGCTTGTTGAGGTAGTGGTTGTGGCGGGTTCAAAGCTCCTTCATTGTTGGCATAGGAGAATCCGGGATGATTTCTTGCGGCCGGATGGGACCAATACCCTTGGTTTCCCGCAACGTATTGTACTTGCTCCAAGGATCCTTCTCCTTGCTCTCCTCCCGAGTACATGGCTTGAGATTGGTCTTGCCAATCACACATTTGGTTGGTTGGAGCGGAGGTGGAAGGGCTTCCTTGGGGCTCCGTGATGAACTTCTCCAATCTCTCCACCACCTTGTGGAGAGAATCAAATTTGCTCGTGAGCTCCGCTACGGCCTTCGCCTCGTAGATGCTAGTTGGCTTTAAGGAGGACGTGGAGTGTCCTCGCTCATCGCCCCATTGTTGGTTATTTGAGGCCATCTCCTCAATTAGGGCCGTAGCTTCTTCGGGAGTCTTTGACAAGATTGCACCATTCGCCGCGGCATCAATAATTTGTTTGGTCCCCGGTTGGAGACCGTTGTAGAAGCTATGAACTAGCTCCCAATCTTCTATACTGTGGTGCGGGCATTGATGCTGCAAATCCTTAAAACGCTCCCAAGCTTCATAGAGCGTCTCCTGTGGTCCTTGCTTGAAGGACATGAGAGCGCTCCGGATCTTCACCGTCTTGGATGGCGGATAGAATTTGTCTATAAATGCACCCGCCAACTCGTCCCAAGTGGTGAAGACTCCGTCCGCCTGCGTCCTCAACCAATAGAGTGCCTTGTCCTTAAGCGTGAAGGGGAAGAGACGCAGTCTGATAGCATCGATGGAGACCCCCGGCATCTGGAATGTGGCGCACTTTGACAAGAATAGTTGGATGTGGTAGTGGGGGTTCTCATGGGCGTTCCCATGAAATGGGTCTTGTTGCATCAAAACCACCAATCCAGTCTTTAGCTCGAAGTTCTTGTCAGCCGCCAACTGCGGCACGGCAATGGATGAGGTAGTAGAAGAGGTCTTAGGCCGAAGCCTATCGCGAATAGAAATTATCCTCGCCATCCTTGCCGCCAATTCTTCAGGAGTTTCCGGGTTGGTCATATACCTCCCTTCCGGATCTTGTCTTCTTTCCGCTCTAAGTCTCCGTGCGGTACGTTCGATCTCGGGATCAAATAATAAAGCTTCAGGGTCCGCCGTAGATCTCGTGTACATGCACAGGGGAAACAGAGTTTCAAAGAAATGGTTAGCACCGTGGAAGGGTTAGGTAAGAAGTAAGAAATAAAAATAATGATAATAGTAATAAAAAAAAGAATAGCTAGGGTGAGAAAGAATCAAACGCAATCGCCTCCCCGGCAACGGCGCCAAAAACTTGATCGCTCCGGATATACACCCAAAGAACGGTTGTAGTTTTACCGCAAGTGCACGGTGTAGCAGCGAGCGGGTATCGAACACAGGGAGGACGAATGACTGTGCTTGCTCCGAATCAACCTGGCTATTTGAGAACAGAGAAAATTGCCTTGGGCGATCCTGTCACAATCTTCAGACAAATGTGCGAAATATCAAATCAAATAAAGAACGTCTAGGGAATGGGGAATTCCCGCTACTCACCGTACTTCATAGATGTGGTTCGTCGGTATCAAAATTGCTAGAAAGAGAATTCGGATGAACTAGTTGCAACTGAATGTAGAACCAAGCTCACGCTCTCGTGCTGTTGCCGGTCTATAGCTATCCTAGGTTTGGGTCCAATCTCTTGCAAACCCTAGCCTAGGGAAGCTAGCATTAGGATCAACATCATCGTCCAATTGCGCACCGAGCCCAATCTCTTGCAAACTCGGTCCACAATCTAAATCAGGATAGTTCCTACCCGTCCAATCTCTTGCAAACGGGTATTGGCATGGAATTGCAATCGAAAATCCTGGTATCGATCCAATCTCTTGCAAACCGATACTTCGAAAATCCGACTCCAACCCAATTCGGATTTCTAGGGCTTCCTATCAAATTGGGATCCAATCTCTTGCAAATCCCAATTGATATGAATTCCTAGCTATCTGTAGTAAATCGATCCCAATCTAATCCCTAATAGCAATTCTAGCTCAATTTCTACCAATTCATCACAAATAGGAAATAGGGCTTGTAGGGTTCATCCCCACGCCCCAAGACGTGGAGACTACTCACAAATCATAGCAATAGCACAAAAATAATCAATGAAATAAGCAATAGAATTCATCACAAATATTGAGATAAACAATAAAAATAGAATTTTTAGGGAAGAGAGATGCAAACCAATGGAGTTCTTCAATTTAATCCAACAAAAATCCAAGTCTTTCCTCTTCTCCAATCACAATAATAAAGCTAAAAAGTAATCTAAAAAGCTGCAAAAAATCTAAGAGATGGCTCCCTAAACTAGGGTAAAAACAGGGCTTAAATAGCCCCAAAAATCGTCCAAAAATCGTGACCAAAATACCCCTGCACAGCCTGTTTTCCGCAGTTTTCGCTACAGGCAGCGCATCGCACTCGGCCGAGTGACAAAAGTCGCTCGGCCGAGTGAAAACCCTGCAATTTTCCAGTAAGTCGGGGCTTTCAGGGGTCTTCAGTTCGGAGGCGGCTCGGCCGAGTGAGTTGTCGTCACTCGGCCGATGACTTCACTGCACTCGGGCGGACGGGATTCTCCACTCGGCCGAGTGGGTCTTCTAAAGTTCAGGCAGCCGAAAAACAGAAACTTCGATGTTTTGGAAGGGCTTCGTCTGGGCGCCACTCGGGCGGACGTGGTATCGTCACTCGGCCGAGTGGGTCTTCTGTGCTCGGCCGAGTGCACAGGTAACTCGTGTCTGAACTGGTCGGCCGAGCAGTGTCTCGCTGGTCGGCCGAGTGGCTCCTCCACTCGGCCGAGTGGGACACAAAGAATGCCCAATCTGCTTGTTTTGGCCTCCTCGTCGCTCCTGCGACGTCCATTCTTCTTCCGCTCCTCTCCAACAGCAAAATACCCCTCGGGGAGGTCGTTGGTGACCGTCTAGAGTAAGCGCATCTCGGGATCACTCCAAATCGCGCCAAATCACCTGAAATGCGACAAAAACAACAAATCGTGAAAAGCATCGCAATATCGTCGATATATCGTGAAAAACATGATTTGGGCGATCCAAATGGCATGCAAACATGCGGAAAAAAGGTGTAAAATAAGGAGTGATCAATATTCCCCCCCATTTTTGGTCATTTTATGTGTATATCATGTTTAATTTGGCGTTGATACGTGTGTTTTCGTGATATCGTGAATTATTAACGCATAATCTCTTTTATACATAAAATGTGTGTTTTATAAACTAATTTTTGCTCCCCTTATTTTTCAGGTACTTCTGAGATTTTTCTGGATTTTCTGGAATTTTTTCAGAATTTTTCGGAGCGTGGAGCTATTTTTCGGGATTTTTGGAGTAAGAAAAGAGATTCTGAAATTTCGAAAAAATAAAAATAAAAAATATATAAAAGGCCCAAAGGCGGAATATTTTTTTAAAAACAAAAGGCCCCGCCTCTCGGGCCGGCCTTGCGGGCCGGCCCGCTCCCGCAAGTTGAGCAGCAGGGGGGCACGCGCCTCGCGCGTGCCCCCCGAGAGCGGGCTTTGCCTCGTTAATTTGGAAGCGGAGCGACTTACGGGTCGGGTTTCGAAACTCAGCCCGTTTCCGTGTTCATTGCAGCGTAGGCGGGCGCTTTTGTTTGGGCTGCGGGCGTGCGCCCGCAGCAAACCCGACCCGAACCTCATTAAGGGCCTGAGTGCGAAATTTGACGGGAAGCTTGTTTTTTTGGAGGAGCTCTTCGGCCAGCTTCAATTTTTCGGGTTTTTGAGTTTTTTCGGGGTTTTGAGCCCTCTTCTTCCCCAAGAGGCTAGGGGTGGAGCTTGGACGCCAAGAGAGCTTGGAGAGCTTGGAGGAGGAGCAAATAGGTGGTAGGAAGGCTTCATCCTAGGGAGATCTTGGGTGATATTTCTCTAACTCCTTTTGTAATTTTGATATCTCTTTATTGTAATGAATTTGGATGAATTTGTGAATGAAAATTCCATCTTTTGTCTCATGATGATAGAGTAGTATTGAATGGTTTGGGTTGTGATTAATTCGGTTGGTTGTTAATTGTAGCTCTAATTATCTCTTGCCCATTATCATGTCAATGTTGGATGTTTCATTAGGGTTAATTTTATTGGTTAAGACCCAAGTGGGCACACTTTGAGAAAAGTCCATGATCCTAATTTGATTAGTGCCATGATGTTGCATCCCTCCTTTTAGCAAATTATCGTGTTCATGAAAGCTAAACTTTTCGATTAAGCTTGCCATAGCCGGAGGCCTAATTGAGTTATAGGTGGATAATTTGAGCTTGATTAACACCAACACTAGTGAACCCACAACCCATTCTCCTTACCTAGCTATCCTAACTTCCCATTTGGCTCTCTAACCCTACCCACTTAGGTTAGAATTTTAGTTTCACCACGATTTTCACACACTTTTCCACCGTTAGTTGAGGTGGTTGTTTTCACGCTTTATTTTTATTTATCGATCAATTTTGTGAATATAGAACGACTTGTCCCTGTGATCCGACCCGGTACTCATCGGTTATTTTTATTGCATTGACACTCCTATGCTTGGGAGTGGAAGGCATGCTCCTTGCGCGTCCTCCCGTGTCAACCAGCGAGATATCAACTTTCCTGAAAAGAGTCGAAGCCTAGAGTTGAATAATAGGACCTTATCTCCCACATCAAAGCGTTTCACCATAATGCAGGCATCATGGAAAATCTTTGTCCTCACTTTGTATATTCGGGAGCTCTCATAGGCGTCACTTCTAATCTCATCAAGATCATTGATATCGAGGAGTCGCCGTACTCCTATGCTCTTGTATTCATAATTGAGTGTCTTGATGGTCCAGTAAGAACGGTGCTCCAACTCTACCGGCAAGTGACACGCCTTCCCATAAACTAGTCTGTACGGGGTGGTACCAACGGGAGTCTAGAAAGCTGTGCAATATGCCTATAGTGCATCATTTAGTTTCGTTGACCAATCCTTTCTTGACTTATCACCCGTCTTTTCCAAAATTTGCTTGATTTCCATATTGGAAACTTCCACTTGTCCGCTTGTTTGAGGATGATAGGCCAGTCCAACTCTGTGATGTACCTCGTACTTCTTTAGCATGGCTTCAAACTTGTTCTCGATAGAATGGCTCCCTCCATCGCGTATCAATGTCCTAGGAACTCCAAAACAAAGGGAATAAGTTTTGTTTGAAGAACTTGTGTCACGATCGCTTTTCGACCGTATGTTTTTTGTGCGCGTACCTTCTTGTTCGTACGCGTATTTTTGTGACCTCCTCTTGTATCCCAAACGTGCAAAGTTATACGTCGTTGTGACCCTCTGAGAGAGTACTTATTTGTGGAATTTTTCGTGAACGTCATTTCACAGCTCATTCTTCCATTAAACAGCTTTGTTTGAAGGGGTGTCGTAACCATAAACTTCGACGTTTGACCTTTTTGTTTTTAGTTCCATTTTTCGTTAACCTAGCTCATGGATCATCTTAATCTCGAACCTCTCGTCGACATGGTCGTCCCGATATTTTTCTTATATTTTTCGGACACCGTTAGGCCGACCCATCACCCTAATCACTTTTAATTTATAATTAGCCCTAGCTAATCCCTAATTCAAACTCTAATTAAAATCTAATCTAATCTAAACCTAGGGATCATACGTATCACATGGGATATCTTTCCTAGTCTATTTGCATCTTATTTGTACCCTTCCCCTCACACACACACTCTCTCCAATCAACCTTATTTCCACCATTTTCTACCCCTATTTAGCAATCCCCCTATTGAAACCAAGCCTAGGGTTTTCTCATGCAAGCAAACCCAAAGACAACCGCCATCATCAAACCCCGCGGCCATCCCTAGCCCCGGCCCCCTCTTCCCTCTCCTCCCTTGCGGATAACCGCATAGATCTCCCCTCCTCCCCATAAATTTCGGCCTTCCTCCATTGATTCCGACCTGCCACTCCTCCTTGCCGCCGGTGAGCCACCCACGGCTCCTCCACCTCCATGTCGCCCCTTTGCCCTACGCTGTCGAGATCCTCTCTTCCTCCATTAAAATCCAATCAGCTCCCTCCCAAAGAACTACCGCACCCCCACAAATAAACTACCGGCTTCCCACAAACCATGCAGATCCGAGCCCTCTGTAAAATAGCGACAGCCCCCTTCTTCCCATTAACAGCAGGCCGCAAGCTCCCCTTGGATGTGCCCCTGCGCCGTTGCCGAGACCTCCTTGCTCGATGTCACTATGCGGGCAACCCAACAGTAGGCCAAGATCTTCCTTGCTCGCTGCCATTCGCACGTCGTGCTACTGTTGTCTCTAGTTGTCGTCGTACCTCGCTCGCTATCGAAATCCAACCCCTAACGTCACTACCTGGCGTCAGTGTAGCTCTCACATCGTGTTAAGGTATATCCAGAACTGTAAGAACCCAAACATTGCATGTTTAATCAAGATAAAATCGCTAATTTTATTGTGTTGGTTAAATCACTAATTGAAGTTAATAATATGGGACTGTATGTTGGGTTGGTTGAGCACGTATGCAGTTTCTAGACCGTTGAACTGAGGATTACGGACGTTGTTACAGGCAAGTGAAACTTGCTCAGATTATTGTTAAAGCCAAGTTTAAGCTATTCTGTGAATTTGTGCAAAAGAGACTAGGCGGTGAAATGATAGTCGCCTAGATGCCCATGCTTGATCTAGCTTGACAACAAAGCTAGATCCGACACCATGCTAGATCTAGCTTGACAACGAAGCTAGATCCAACACCATGCTAGATTTAGCTTGACAACGAAGCTAGATCCAAAACCCTTGCCATGTCATTTCATGCATATCACATGTCACGTATATTTTGATATAACTGTACGCAATTCAATAGCTACTCATATTGCATGTCATTTCATGTATTGGAATGTTTTGTCGTGATTGTGTAGCACACTCTACTATTGAAATGTAAGCTACGACGAGTAGGATTTTGTCTCCTACATCATGAATGAGGCTTGGTGCACCCATATGCCAAATCAAGAACACTTCCAAGCTCGTGATCCAGAAGAAGGGTACCAGTCCATACACACGTGGAGGGGTAGGGTTAAGCGGCCACTCAGCATAGAAGTGTGCCCGATCAGCAACTTCAGCTGTAAGGTGTAAACCCTGTGCACATCGTGAATGCATGCTTTTCATGAAATCGTGAATATTGTTTAGTAGCTTTTTGCTACGACATGTCATGCAAATGTTAACTATAATGTTCATCTTAAACTGCTGCATTCATTAAATACCATGCTCATTTTAAATTGATGCAATCATTGAATATCATGCCAAGTCACCATATTTTAGGCCGCTAGTTGCATTCATTTCTTTATGTTTCCTTGCACAAAAGTCTCTCCGTTTTACCTTTTGAAGAATTTTACTGACATGCGCCCTTTTCTCTTTGGGTGTCGCATGTTCGGTGTGAGGCTGAGTTAGTTGCTGAGGACGTCCAGTTTGCTGATGTTCAGTTCGAGTATACCGGAGACCAGTTTTAGTCTCAGTTGGATGTTTCTTCTTAGTGGCTGATGTTAGTTTTCGGTGTGTAGCATCATTTCTATGTTTTAGTTTCGGCCATGCTTGGGGCCTTTCATTTTCAGATTCTTGTACCTTATTTTATTACTTTATCTATGGATGTTTGGAAAAAGGTTGGATGTTTTGAATGTTGGTTATTTTATTGCATGCGTTCATATTTATTATTGTTGTTGTTTCATTGTAATGCAAGAATCTACGAATGAATGAACACACAAACACTTATCAAACTGTAGCTTCATAGCTTCAGTTCTGAGCGGACCTCTTCGCGTCTCACCTTCTATACTTGTGAAGCGGGACGTGACAGGTTTTTATGGTAACCCATACAGGTCATTGCACCTTCAAAATATCGAAACAATGATAATAATAAAACATCCATTAAAACATTCGAAACGTTCGAGTCATAAAAATTTGAGTCTAATGTGAACGTTTTTCCCTGTGTTAGATGGTAGGAAGACTTAGATAGACGTCCAGTTTGATAGTCAGGTGCCTTCGTTAAGATTTAGTCGTACTCGTCTTAGGATACCCTAGTAGCTTCTCACCCAGCTCTGACCATATTAGATTCCTAGAGTTTTCCTTTAGACGTTCGCTTGGATCCATCAAATTTCGGGCCCAGCAGAATGTAATCTTGATCCTCTAAGGACCCTTTTCCTGAGATCTCTATTACGGTCTAGTTCATTAGGAACTCTTAGTGCTAAGTTTCTCCTAATCTTTAGTCGGCCTGGTAATTAAAACCCCTGATTTCTATTATTTTCCTAATCATTACACTTTTGAGCTGATGACCATAGAATCCCATCATAGCAGATTCACTAATTTATTTCCCAGTTGTATTTACGTTTTGAATGTTGATTCACTTCCTTGCTTTCGATTCACGTGATTCTCCATGTCGTTCATCCTCAATCGTTGAATCTTTCAATTACCATCCCGATCCTTCGAAAAGTATTTTCAATAATATTATTTTTAAATTCCTCTCACAGTTTAAATTCTTTGAAAACATTTAGCATGAACTTAGACTTCCTACCTTTCAGTTGACTTAAATCTATTCTTCGAATTTCGAAACTTTTTTCGTCGAAATCTTTAAATTACTACCTTATAATATTTTCTAACCTATACTCATGTGAATATCATACTTCATTCATATAATGACTTTTTCGATAATCCAATATACCATTTCTTCTCTTACTATACACAAACTACTCAAACTTATTTTAAACAACTTATTGTACCGACCTCTAAATATTGTCACTTCATTTCTATACTAATTATTCTTTCGTCTAATCCTTACTTCATATTTTAACTTATATCATCTACACACTATTCTCCTGTATTTCATAAGGATATTATTATATCTTTCTTTCCCTTACTATTGCTTAGTCACCATACTAGTGCTTGCCATTGCCTATGTCAATCTTAATATAGTATGGTGGGCCCATTAGTATTATTGTGATGTTGTCGTTGTGCATTTATATAGGTAGAGTGTGTGGACTCGTGTGTGTGAACCCCTATGTACCACTCATGTATAAGTGTGCTACCCTTAGTGTATTAATAATTGTCTCTTGTTTTATGTATACATACTCAGTGTTATTCATGATATATATGAAGTTGTATGAGTGATAGTATTTATGAATATATGTGTGGATAGCTATACCACTTTAGGGATGTTTGTGTATATTAGAATTTGTGATAGAATATCTACTAGTGGTGTATGTAGTTTGAAGGTACTTGTAAATGCTTGAAAAAGCATACCAGTAAAGTCATGTGCATGTTAGGTGTAATGATAATAGGTGTGCTTATATTTAAGTGTGCATGCCTATTATATGATTTATTTGTTAGTACGTATGAGCGTGTGCTCGTACGTAAATATGTATGTTCTTAGTCATAGGTAGATATATACATACTATATGAATATGTGTGATATACGTATGGTAATTGGGTTGCTTGCCTTTACGGGATGTTGTGTGTGTACGTGTACACCATGAGGTATACACGATTATTGTATGTCGCAACTATGTATGGATAAGTATATGTAGTGGTATACTAATTATATATAAATTGCTACGGTGTTAATATATTATATGTATGTCTATGTTTGTGTAGATATGTGGTAAGCATATACGAATGTAGGTATGGTATGTATGCAATGAGTATGTGTGTTGTAATATATATGTGACTATACGATGTATGCATGTATAGGATAGTATATTATGATTGTATACCTGTACTGATATTTGTAATATTATTTTAGTATGTAAAGTGATTGCTTTATGGGGGTGTTACTTGACTAAATATAAAGTGTGCTTGATATTGTTGTGTCTATATGATAGCATGTATTTTTACCTGTATAGTGTGGCGAGTAATATAATTATGTTGGGGGGTGTGTATATATATAAATATAAGAGTGGTGTGTTGGTATAGATATAAATATCGTGTTATATATATATTATTTCGGTTCTTGTATGGGTCTTTAAGTCTCACGCATGCTTGAATGGACATACTCTAAGTATATCGTTATATTTGTCTATGGTTGGTGTATAGTGCTATGAACATACTAATAAATGATGCGTGTATAGTGATATGTTTGGTTGTGCATGGTTACGGTACACTCATGGTTGTGGGTGGCTATACCATTATATAGTTATAGGTGTTGGTCTTGTAGAATAGTTAATTACTTAGGTTTTACATAATTGAATGTATATATGCTAGCTAAACTAGGTGTGTAGAATGTGTTAAGTATATAGTGGTATGAGTGGCATGTATGAATAGTATATTAGTGTGTGTGGGCGTTCACCATGCACGGGTAAGTATGTGCTTAGATATATGTGTTTGCAACTATGGTATGTGTGTTGTGTCTTGAATATAGTTATAGGATTGTGTGTGATGTGTATATGATGAAGTATCTGTGTGTATTTGAATAACTATATATTTGTGTATTTATAGTAGGGGGAGTGTATATTAGATATAGCAAACATGATTTAATATTGCTGGTGTGAACTATTTTTATGTAGGTATCTGTACCATGGTTATGTGATAAGTGATTGATAGTTGTATAAGGGATGTACGTAAATATATGAATGATTGAAGTATGTGTATGAATTTGACTGTCTATGATAGGTATAAGTGTAGAGTGTGCATATATATACATGTTTGTAGTATTAATGTTTGACTACCTAGTGCATATATAAGCACTTGAAGTAACTATACATGGTTGAATTATAGTGTGATATGATTGGGGTAGTTACTAGAATGGATAGATATATTTTTAACTAGAAATTCCGAGGACAGACTTTGCTCTAAGGTGGGTAGGATGTCACGGTCGCTTTTCGACCGTATGTTTTTCGTGCGCGTACCTTCTTGTTTGTACGCTTATTTTTATGACCTCCTCTTGTATCCCAAACGCGCGAAGTCATATGTCGTTGTGACCCTCTAAGAGAGTACTTATTTGTGGAATTTTTCGTGAACGTCATTTCACGGCTCATTCTTCCACAAAACAGCTTTGTTTGAAGGGGTGTCGTAATTTTAGACTTAGACGTTTGATCTTTTTACTTTTAGTTCCGTTTTCTATTAATCTAGCTCGTGAACGATCATCTTAGTCTCGAACCTCTCATTGACACGGTCGTCCCGATATTTTTCTTATATTTTTGGACACCTTTAGGCCGACTCATCACCCTAATCATTTTTTATTTATAATTAGCCATAGCTAATCCCTAATTCAAACTCTAATTAAAATCTAATCTAATCTAAACATAGGGATCATACGTATCACATGAGATATCTTTCCTAGTCTATTTGCACCTTAGTTGTACCGTCCCCCTCTTTCACACACTCTCCAATCATCCTTATTTCCACCATTTTCTACCCCTATTTAGCAATCCCCCTATTGAAACCTAGCCTAGGGTTTTCTCACGCAAGCTAACCCAAAGACATCTGCCATCATCAAACCCCACGGCCGCCCCCTTGTCCTCACCTTCGGCCACCCTAGAGTTGCCACCGGCCATCCCTAGCTCCGGCCCCCTCTTCCCTCTCCTCCCTTGCACATAACCGCACAGATCTCCCCTCTCTCCCCTTAAACTCCGGCCTTCCCCATTAATTCCGACCTGCCACTCCTCCTTGTCGCCGGCGAGCCACCCCCGGCTCATCCACCTCCACGCCGCCCCTTTGCCCTAAGCTGTCGAGATCCTCCCTTCCTCCATTAAAATCCGATCAGGCCCCTCCCAAAGAACTGTCGGACCCCCCCACAAATAAACTACCGGCTTTCCACAAACCGTGCAGATCCGAGCCTTCCCCAAAACAGCGACAACTCCTTCCTCCCATTAATAGTAGGTCGCAAGCTCCCCTTGGCTATGCCCCTGCGCTGTTGCCAAGACCCCCTTGCTCGCTGTCGCCATGTGCGTAACCCAACAGCAGGTCGAGATCTTCGTTGCTCGCTGCCGTTCATGCGTCGTGCCACCATTGTCTCTAGTTGTCGCCGTACCTCGCTCGCTACCAAAATCCAACCCCTGACGTCGCTACCCGACATCAGTGGAACTCTCGCGTCGTGTTAAGGTATATCCAGAACCATAGGAACCCAAACATTGCATGTTTAATCAAGATAAAAATCGTTAATTTTATTGTGTTGGTTAAATCATTAATTGAAGTTAATAATACGGGACTGTAGGTTGGATTGGTTGAGCATGTAGGCAAATTCTGGACTGTTGAACTGAGGATTACGAACATTGTTACAGGCAAGTGAAACTTGCTCAGATTATTGTTGTTTAAGCTATTCTGTGAATTTGTGCAAAAGAGACTAGGCGGTGAAATGATAGTCGCCTAGACGCCCATGCTTGATCTAGCTTGACAACGAAGCTAGATCCGACACCATACTAGATCTATCTTGATAATGAAGCTAGATCCAGCACCCTTGCCATGTCATTTCATGCATATCACATGCCCTGTTTATTTTGATATAACTGTACGCAATTCAATATCTGCTCATATTGCATGTCATTTCATGAATTGGAATGTTTTTTCATGATTGTGTAGCACACGCTACTATTGAAATGTAAGCTGCGGCAAGTAAGATTTTGAATCCTACATCATGAATGAGGCTTGGTGCACCCCTATGCCAAATCAAGAACACTTCCTGGCTCGTGATCCAGAAGATGTGCGCCAGTCCATACACACGTTGAGGGGTAGGGTTAAGCAGCCACTCAGCGTAGAAGTGTGCCCGATTAGCAACTTCAGTTGTAAGGCGTAAACCGTTTGCACATCGTGAATGCATGCTTTTCATGAAATCGTGAATATTGTTTAGTAGCTTTTTCCTACAGCGTGTCATGCAAATGTTAACTATCATGTTCATCTTAAACTGCTGCATTCATTAAATACCATGCACATTTTAAATTGATGCAATCATTGAATATCATGCCATGTCACCATATTTTAGGCTGCCAGTTGCATTCATTACTTTATGTTTCCTTGCACAAAAGTCTCTCCCTTTACCTTTTGGAGACTTTTGCTGACATGCGCCCTTTCCTCTTTGGGTATCGCATGTTAGATTTGAGCCTGAGTTAGTTGCTGAGGACGTCCAGTTTGCTGATGTTCAGTTCGAGGATACCGGAGACCAGTCTCAGTCTCAGTTGGAGGTTTCTTCTTAGTGGCTGTTGTTAGTTTTCGGTGCGTAGCACCATTTATATGTTTTAGTTTCGGCCATGCTTGGGGCCTTTCATTTTTAGACTCTTGTACCTTATTTTATGACTTTATCTATGGATGTTTGGAACGTTGGTTATTTTACTGCTTACGTTCATATTTATTGTTGTTGTTGTTTCATTGCAATGCAAGAATCTGCGAGTGGATGAACATACAGATGCTTATCAGACTGTAGCTTACAGCTTCAAGTCTAAGCAGACCTCTTCGCATCTCGCCTTCTATACTTGGGAAGCGGGGCGTGACAACTTGGCAACCACTCTGGGGTTATTGGTTGGGGTGGCAATAACTTCCACCCACTTTGAAACATAATCGACGGTAACCAATATGTATTTATTGCCTTTGCTGGATGGGAACGGTTTTATGAAGTCAACACCCCAACAGTCAAAGAGCTCGATCTCTAAGATTGGCTTCATCGGCATATCATTCCTTTTTGATATGTTTCCTGTCCTCTGACATCTGTCACACTTCTTGACAAAATCATGTGTGTCCTTAAACATGGTCGGCTAGTAAAATCCGCACTGTAGTATCTTTGCAATAGTCTTGGAAGCAGCTGCATATCCTCCGCATCACATATCATTGCAATGTGAAATAATAGATGTGGTTTCCTCTTTCGAGACGCATCTCCTTATAATCACATCCTTGCATGTCTTGAAGAGGTATGTGTCTTCCCAAAAATATCTCCGGGCCCTATGCATGAACTTTCTCCTTTGTTCCATAGCTAACCCATGTGGCTTGATACCACAAGCCAAATAATTCACGAAGTCTACAAACCATGGCACTTCCAAAGGCCCCAAAGCAAAAATCTTCTTATCAGCAAATGTGTCATCAATCGGTATACTTTTATCCTCTCCCTCGCAAATTAGCCTTGATAAATGGTCTGCCACAAGATTATCCGCCCCCTTTTATCTATGATCTCCAAATCAAATTCTTGCAAAAGAAGAATCCACCTAATGACCTCGGCTTGGCTCCTTTTTGTTCAGGACGTATTTCAATGCGGCGTGGTCCGTATGCACTATCACCTTTGATCCAAGAAGATAAGAACGAAACTTATTGTTGAGTAGACCATGGCTAAAAGCTCATTCTCAGTAGTGGTGTAGTTCCTCTGAGCTTCATCTAAGGTCTTGCTTGCATAATATTCGTATGCAGCTTCTTATCCTTTCTCTGCCCCAACACTGTTCCAACTGCATGGTCACTAGCGTCACACATCAACTCAAAATGAAGAGACCAATCTGGTTGCAATATAATGGGAGTAGAAATGAGTGCCTCCTTAAGCGTGTTAAAATACTGCAAGCAATCATCAGAAAAAACAAAAGCTGCATCTTTAGCAAGCAAAGCTGTAAGGGGATGGGCAATTTGAGTAAAATCCTTGATGAAACGACGGTAAAACCCTGCATGACCAAGGAATCCTCTAATACCCTTTACATTGATTGGCAGAGGTAATTTTTAATAACTTCAATTTTTTTCTTTGTCTACCTCAATTCCCCTCGTTGAGACGAGGTGCCCAAGAACTATCCCCTCAGTGACCATAAAATGGCACTTTTCGCAATTCAGAGTCAGATTGTTTTTTGACATCTTTTTAAAACTTTGGTTAGAATAGCAAAGCAAGAGTCAAATTCAGTCCCATAAACAGAAAAATCATCCATGAAAACTTCCATGATATCTTCGATATAATCAAAGAAGATAGATGTCACCTTTGAAAGGTGGCAGGAGCATTATGAAGTTCAAATGGCATCCTTCGTTATGCGTAGGTGCCATATGGGCATGTGAAAGTGGTCATTTCCTGATCATCTTCATTGAGATGGATCTGAAAGAATCCCAAATACACATCCAAATAGCAGAAATATTTATGCTTGGTAAGGCACTCAAGCATCTGATCAATAAAGGGTAATGAGTAATGATCTTTTCGGGTGGCTTTATTTAATTTCTGCAATCAATACACATGCGCCAGCCGGTTATAGACCTAGTAGATATTGATCGCGCCCGGGCGTACACCCTAAAGAGCGACCGTGTAGTTTTACCGCAAGCGCACGGCGTAGTGGCGAGCGGGTATCGAACACAAGGAGGTGGTATTGGTTCCAATCTATCCTAGGTTGGTTTGACTACGAACGTTTTATTGGTGGAGATGGTAATGGTATAATGTAATGGCAATGGTGATGGATGTCGGTGTCGGAGATAGAGAAATCGGTCAGATATCGATTCAAATACAATACAATAAAAGAGTCTAGGGCTAGGGAATCCCCACTACGGATCGTCATTCGTCATTGTGAATAGTGAATCTCAATATTACTAGGCTTGCGTTGAGGTGAACTAGTCGTAACTGAATAGAGAACCAAGCTCACGCTCTCGCGCTATTGCCGGTCTATAGCAAACCTAGATTAGAGCCCACTCTCGTGCAAACCCTAACCTAAGCCACTAGCATTAGGATCGACATCATTGTCCAATCGCTTCTCGAGCCCACTCTCATGCAAACTCGAGTCACGATCTAGGTTGTGATAGTTCGTATTCGTCCAATCTCTTGCAAACGAATATTGGTATAGATTTACAATTAAAGATCCTAGCTTTGGTCCAATCTCTTGCAAACCAAATCTAGAGAAGTCCAATTGTAAATCTAAATCGAATATCTAGGCCTTCCCATCTATTAGAATCTAATCTCTTGCAAATCCCAAATCGATGGAAATCCCTAGCTATCCGTAGTAAATCAATCACAACCTAACCTCCTAGCAATTCTAGCAATTTAGAAATTCATTCATCACAAATATGAAATTAGATCCATAGGGTTCATCTCCAAACCCTAGAACAACAAATCTACTCTAGCATAGCAATAAGGATATGAGAATCAATAGAAATCATTGCTTGCATACAAAAAGATAGAAAAACAAAGATTCAAATAAAAAGAAGAAAATACTTAGCTTGATGAAGATCTTCAATCCAAAATACAAGCTTTTAGATCCAAGAGGGGGCCTAGGGCATGGCCTAACCTCTAAAATAATCCTAAGAAAAACATATGGGGGCTAAGAAAACATAATGGGGGATCCCCTCTAATGGTGGCTACAAAACCCCTTTTATATCCCCCCAAAACCCTAGCAATTAACCCTAGAAAACCCCTCAAATTCGTGCCCAAAACAGCCCAAACCGCAACTTAAAATCTGGGCCCGCCGCCGACTTGGCCGAGTGGAAAATGTGACTCGGCCGAGTGGAAATTCCTGCACTGCAGCATCAACTTGCAGAAATTCTCCAGATTTCATCCGACCTCCGATTGGCGCATTCTTAGCGGCGTTGGAACCTTCATGAAGTCTAATATCCATAAAAAATATGAGAAAAATACTTTGATTGCTGAAATGATAGCAGATTTCAAAAGAGTGGGAGGTTGTCTGAAAATCTGGGCGCTGCGTGTCCTCGGCATCACTCGGCCGAGTGGGATTCTCCACTCGGTCGAGTGGGCTTCTCTACTTAGCCGAGTGACAGAACCTGTAAAATTCCAGTAAGTCGGGGGTCTTGGGGGTCTGTCTTCGGAGGTGACTCGACCGAGTGGCTTTACTCACTCGGCCGAGGGGCATTCGGTACTCGCCCGAGTCGGAACCGTCAAAAGCCTGTACATTTCCAGTAAGTCGGCCTCTTTTGATGGTGGATTTCTTATGCCACTCAGGAGATACGATATTCTTACTCGACCGAGTGGGATATCATCTCTTGGCCGAGTGCACGCCCAATTCCTTCAGTTGGAGCGTGTCCGGTCTGGTCGGCCGATTGGTCATCTTGCTCGGCCGAGTGAGTGCTCCACTCGGCCGAGTGGCATGCTGTAAATGCCCAATCTTCTCTGTTTCTCCTCCTCGTCGCTCCTACGGAGTTTCTTCTTCTTCCACCCGTCTCCCATCGCCGAATAGCCCTCAAAAGAGCCTTGGGTGACGCTCCGGAGTGGGTGCAAGTCCCTTAAGCTCATTTTTGGTCCTGATCGCTCCATATTTCCTGAAATCCGACAAAAACAAGAAATAGTGAAAATTAACGCAATATCGTCGAATACTCGTGAAAATCGTAATATGAGCAATCGAAATGGCATGAAAACATGCAGAAAAAAGGTGTAAAATATGGACCGATCAAAATCCCCCAAGCTTACCTCTTACTCGTCCTCGAGGAAGATAAGTAGAGAGACGAACTCGGGAGATGAAAATAAAGAAAATGAAATGAAAAATAAATAACACGAGGTGGAAGGGGTCGCTAGATTCTTCTCTCAGATCTCAAGCCATAGGCTACACATCACGATAACTTGGAAAATACAAATCACATGCTATAAGGATTTCATATCTTACATAAACATGGTACTTGCAAGCTTTTAAGAACAACAAAAGGGATTCTCTAAATTCATACAATCAATTCATATCTACTTCACGCATTTCATAGGATTTAATATACAAATGTTGGCGATGCACTTTTCAATCAAGAGTTATAACTGAAGCATATAAAAAATCACACCAAGCATGCAATAGAGAATGGAATAAATCATGGCATTCACATATTTATATTGATTCATAAGAAATCTCCATAACTAAAGTATTTTGCTAAGTTTCAGCATTATCAAACTTCCTCATTCGTGCACCTCTCCACTCTAATGTCGTACTCACTCATATGGTCAAATGAATTCAACCCCTCCAAGCTTAGCTTGAGGCATCACATCTAAAGGAATATGATAGTGGAAAATGGAATTTTTGCCTTGGTTTTCCCAAGTATTTTGTGGCTCCAATAATGAGATAGAGAAATATTTTTTTTTCTTTTGGACTTTGTTTCTCATTTTTCTTCTTGGATTTTTGTAGGAGCAATTTGATTTGTATTTTTGGATTTTGGCTCCTTTTTGGCTTTTTTGGACTTTTTGGAGCTAACTTTTTCTTTTGTGTGGATTTTTGGGAAATAAATGCGATATAAGTAGCTTTAGGAGGTGAACTCAAGTGACATGTAGAGAATAAAAAGATATATGTGGAGAAAGAAATAATGTAACACTCGGTTCACTCTAAGATGTGCACGAACGGTTCAATAAAATAATACTTCAACTAAAACTAATATGTAAGCATGGATATTCTCAATCATCTCAATAAAAAGTGAAGTCAAGCGGTAAAGCGCACAATCATATCAGGCATGCAACAGAAGGTGAATAAGACAATAAAACTGATGCTTCAGATATACTAATGATGCGTGAATCTTGATGCATTTCCAACAAAAGCATACTAAACACTAATCCATACATTCAGCTTCAATTAATATCATGCATTCATGTAGATGAATCATTAAAAGAAATGATAAGCAAGCACATGTGAATAGTAAGACTATGGAATACGCTAAGTAGCATGGCAAGGAATAATAAGCATCGTGATGGTTGCTAAAGCAATAAGAGATATCATCATAAGAAACACATCTAGCAAAAGAAGAGAAAGGAAAATAAAGAAATAAGAAAAGATAAAAGAGAGGAAAGAAAAGAAAAACAAGCACACAATATGATGCATGAACACACATAAAAGGAAAATAAGATGGAAAATTCAAAAAGATGATGCAAAATTTTGAAAAATTTTAAAAACCCTAAAATAAAGTAAAAATGCAACTAATGCATCTAAATGGCATGGAAATGCACTCCCCCAAGCTTAAACTTCACATTTTCCTCAATGTGATCATAATGAAAGAATATGAGGAACAACGATAATAATAATGGGGTGAATGAAAAATGATGAAATGGATGACATGAAATCCTAATGCAACTACATGCACATACAATGATGCATGAGAGCGCTTTCCCCCAAGCTTATACCAAACAATCCTATTCAAATGACTCAATCAAAAATGTCATGGCTTTGCAAAGAGTGATCAAGTCAAATGAATAAGAAAGTGAGTATTCACTTGAAAGAAATGCTCGATGGTGGTGAGCAAAAGGATGTGGCGTATCAAAATATGGGGAGGGGAATTAATATATATAATGGGTTTAGGGTGTAAAAGATTTTTGTGGCCGCCATAAGAGGTGATATTTATTCAAGAAAATTTATACGGTCCTCTCGCTATCGAGAGAATTCGAGTTTATTGAAAGCATAAAATTTTCTACACTACTGGATTGATATCACCTATAGCAAAAGGCGGATCCAGTATCTTAGCCGGTGCAGGCAACTGCTCCAACTGCTCCTTCCGTGGCTCCGCCAGATACGTATGTCCACGGACTCCAACGAACTCCAGCAATGCATCCTCCAGCATTCCCACAAGGACTCCACCTGTACCCTGCAGAGAATAGGATGCATCAGTTCGCCGTAAAAAATTCACCCTCGTAATAAAAGTATCCCAAAGAGGATCATCTATAGAAATATATGAAATAAATAATGGTAGACGATACTCCCCTGGAAATAATCCAATATCCTCTTGTGCTTTGATAGCTATCTCCATGGTGTGCTCTCTCAGCTGCTCAGGTAAATCCGGATCATAGGTGTGGACCTCCTCGATAGGCTCGTCAAATTGTGACACATCCAAGCATACCTCCGGTCCATAATCGTATGTGTGCTGCAAAAGGTATGACGTGTCAAAAATATCTGAATCAAAGTAAATATCGAATGGAATGCATGATTCAGAAATGGAGTGGGTAAAAATATCTCCCTGAGTGGGAGCGGTAAGCTCTGTGGGATAGTCCTCGACGTCAGTGGAAGGATGAGGTGGCTGCGGAAGCTCTAATGGAGGAGAATAGTGCTCGGGATCCTCATGAATGGCTATGTCCTCGTCCCGATGTACGACCTCCTCGATGATAAGCTCTGGCTCTGTATGTAAGGCCTCCTCAAAAGCATGATCGGGCTCCGCATGTGAGGCCTCCTCGTCAATATGCTCTGGCTCGACAGTGTGCTCCTTTGCCTTCTCATCAACTATCAATGTGGGCTCTCTCTGGAATGGTGATGTTGGCTGCTCAAGTGTGTCAGCTTGTGGGGATGTATCATGTGGAGGGGAATACCCACAAGCAATCCGAAAATATAGTCTATCCCCCCAAGACTGACATGGATGTCCTCCTCAATTGTTCCTGCAGCTGAAACACGGTTCATAACAAAATCTGTAAATCGTAGCTCAAATGCATCGTCTGCTGTAATGCTCTCTGAACCGGTGAACCTCACTGACTCCAAGAGACCCTCCAATAATCTCTGAAATCCATCCTCCTCTGGCTGCGCTGGTGGCTCAATTTCTGCTTCCTCCACTGTACCTTCGTCCATCCACTCTTCATATGCAACAGCTGTATTGTAGGATGTGGGATCGACGGCGGCACATTCTGGCTCTGGTAATATGATTAGAGATGCTTCTTGCCCATAAGATGAAGGAACAGAACTGATATCTTTGGGAATCATCGCAACCTTAAACATGAGCGCATTCATTTCAAGTTGCCTCTTCACCCGTTCCGATAGAAGGTTACTCTTTTCAAGCCCGGCTTGCATTTCAACCTGGTGTGCGTGCATCTCATCAAAAACGATCCTTTGTCTCTCATCAAGCTCAGGCCAGTGCATCTCCTCAAAAAAGTATTCTCCCATCTGAGCACTCTGATCAAAATAGTATTCTCCCGTCTGAGCACTCTGATCATAATAGTATTCTCCCATCTGAGCACTCTGATCAAAATAGTAATCTCCCATCTGAGCACTCTGATCATAATAGTATTCTCCCATCTGAGCACTCTGATCAAAATAGTAATCTCCCATCTGAGCACTCTGATCAAAATCTGTGGTCCACGTAGTATAATCCATAGAACCTGATCAACAAAGATAAATACCTGGAGAAAAGATATCAGTGGCACAAAAGAATATAGAAATGATAATAATGGTGGCGGGGGTCAAAATTTCCTTTTGTTAGTTTTTTTTCGTAGTCTAATCAACCTAATTGTGACAAATTGGCACCCAACGGAAAACACCTCCCCGGCAACGGCGCCAAAAACTTGGTCGCGCTCGGGCATACACCCTAAAGAGCGACCGTGTAGTTTTACCACAAGCGCACGGCGTAGTGGCGAGCGGGTATCAAACACGAGGAGGTGGTGTTGGTTCCAATCTATCCTAGGTTGGTTTGACTACGAACGTTTTATTGGTGGAGATGGTTATGGTATAATGTAATGGCAATGGTGATGGATGTCGGTGTCGGAGATAGAGAAATCGGTCAGATATCGATTCAAATACAATACAATAAAAGAGTCTAGGGCTAGGGAATCCCCACTACGGATCGTCATTCGTCATTGTGAATAGTGAATCTCAATATTACTAGGCTTGCGTTGAGGTGAACTAGTCGTAACTGAATAGAGAACCAAGCTCACGCTCTCGCGCTATTGCCGGTCTATAGCAAACCTAGATTAGAGCCCACTCTCGTGCAAACCCTAACCTAAGCCACTAGCATTAGGATCGACATCATTGTCCAATCGCTTCTCGAGCCCACTCTCGTGCAAACTCGAGTCACGATCTAGGTTGTGATAGTTCGTATTCGTCCAATCTCTTGCAAACGAATATTGGTATAGATTTACAATTAAAGATCCTAGCTTTGGTCCAATCTCTTGCAAACCAAATCTAGAGAAGTCCAATTGTAAATCTAAATCGAATATCTAGGCCTTCCCATCTATTAGAATCTAATCTCTTGCAAATCCCAAATCGATGGAAATCCCTAGCTATCCGTAGTAAATCAATCACAACCTAACCTCCTAGCAATTCTAGCAATTTAGAAATTCATTCATCACAAATATGAAATTAGATCCATAGGGTTCATCTCCAAACCCTAGAACAACAAATCTACTCTAGCACTGCAATAAGGATATGAGAATCAATAGAAATCATTGCTTGCATACAAAAAGATAGAAAAACAAAGATTCAAATAAAAAGAAGAAAATACTTAGCTTGATGAAGATCTTCAATCCAAAATACAAGCTTTTAGATCCAAGAGGGGGCCTAGGGCATGGCCTAACCTCTAAAATAATCCTAAGAAAAACATATGGGGGCTAAGAAAACATAATGGGGGATCCCCTCTAATGGTGGCTACAAAACCCCTTTTATATCCCCCCAAAACCCTAGCAATTAACCCTAGAAAACCCCTCAAATTCGTGCCCAAAACAGCCCAAACCGCAACTTAAAATCTGGGCCCGCCGCCGACTTGGCCGAGTGGAAAATGTGACTCGGCCGAGTGGAAATTCCTGCACTGCAGCATCAACTTGTAGAAATTCTCCAGATTTCATCCGACCTCCGATTGGCGCATTCTTAGCGGCGTTGGAACCTTCATGAAGTCTAATATCCATAAAAAATATGAGCAAAATACTTTGATTGCTGAAATGATAGCAGATTTCAAAAGAGTGGGAGGTTGTCTGAAAATCTGGGCGCTGCGTGTCCTCGGCATCACTCGGCCGAGTGGGATTCTCCACTCGGTCGAGTGGGCTTCTCTACTTAGCCGAGTGACAGAACCTGTAAAATTCCAGTAAGTCGGGGGTCTTGGGGGTCTGTCTTCGGAGGTGACTCGACCGAGTGGCTTTACTCACTCGGCCGAGGGGCATTCGGTACTCGCCCGAGTCGGAACCGTCAAAAGCCTGTACATTTCCAGTAAGTCGGCCTCTTTTGATGGTGGATTTCTTATGCCACTCAGGAGATACGATCTTCTTACTCGACCGAGTGGGATATCATCTCTTGGCCGAGTGCACGCCCAATTCCTTCAGTTGGAGCGTGTCCGGTCTGGTCGGCCGATTGGTCATCTTGCTCGGCCGAGTGAGTGCTCCACTCGGCCGAGTGGCATGCTGTAAATGCCCAATCTTCTCTGTTTCTCCTCCTCGTCGCTCCTACGGAGTTTCTTCTTCTTCCACCCGTCTCCCATCGCCGAATAGCCCTCAAAAGAGCCTTGGGTGACGCTCCGGAGTGGGTGCAAGTCCCTTAAGCTCATTTTTGGTCCTGATCGCTCCATATTTCCTGAAATCCGACAAAAACAAGAAATAGTGAAAATTAACGCAATATCGTCGAATACTCGTGAAAATCGTAATATGAGCAATCGAAATGGCATGAAAACATGCAGAAAAAAGGTGTAAAATATGGACCGATCCGATATCAACTCACCATTTCTTATGAATGTCATCCCGCCTTTCTTTGGGACAACATAAACCAGGCTGACCCACGTACTATTAAAAATGGGGTAGATAATGTCTGTCTCAAGCAGTCTTAGGATCTCTTTTGAGGCTCTATGGAGGTGGCTTCGGTGTTTTCTAGATGGATCCTATGGTTGCACAACCCAGGACTAATCCCCTTTAGATCAGAGATGTTGTAACCAAGAACATCCATATGACTTCTTAGAAGATTTAAGAGGCTTTCAGGCTAATTGGAACTAAGATTCGCAATTGGAACTACGATTTGCATTTACATTTACATGATTAGTCAAATTATCACCTAAAAATGCATACTTCAAGTTGTGAGGCAGTTGTTTTAATTCTACCTCAGGGGGTGATGTACCCCCCGCTTCCCCTTCATGTGAAAGCATAACAAACTCGGTTCACCTTCTTTTATTTCCTCTTTAGAAGATATACTTTTGCACGCAGATTCATAATTATTAATTGGCGATGATGGAGCATCAAAGTATGCACATGGTGACTCCGCTCCTGGATCAACAGGACTACCACATTTATCTTGAACACCCCTGTCATCAAAAGACAAGTCAGTATATAAATGGGTGTCACAAGAAGAGTCGTTAGGTAGACATCCCTAGATGTCGGCATCCCAAAGCTTCCCTTTATAAACACAGTCCAGCTTTACACATCCTTTCATGCTATCATTCATCATGGTCATGAAAGTGTAGCTTATCTCCCTCAATATATACTCTATTTCTGCCCTTGATTGTGCCTTCAGGTGAGATTTGGTTAATAATGAAGTTGGCAAATTGTTGTTCAAGCTGGCCCCTAAGTTGATAACCATTGGACATGTGGACCAAACTTCATCCACTAATTCCCCAAGTAAGGACGCAAAAGTTTCATCATGCAACAGATTAAAGTTTTTCCAGCACTTCGAAACTCCCAGATTGACTTGATCAAAACAAATAAAATAGTCTGGAAAGTAGCGTTAGTAACTAAAATAAAACTGTCGCCTCCCCGGCAACGGCGGCAAAAACTTGGTTGTGTCTGGATGTACTCAGAAAAAAGGTAGTTTTATTACAATCACACGGTAAAGTGGTAAGCGGGTATCGAATCATAGGGAGGACAATTGGTACTATCTTGCTTATGTGGCATAGATGGAACATTGGTGAAGAAATGTGTATGTCACGAACATGTAGAAATATCGGTTGTAAATTCAATTAATAAGAATGTCTAGGACTAGGAAATCCCCACTATAGATTTTCGAGTATCAATGTGAATGTGAACTCCTGATTACTAACT
Source organism: Scilla litardierei (assembly GCA_030789695.1). Taxonomy (NCBI): domain Eukaryota; kingdom Viridiplantae; phylum Streptophyta; class Magnoliopsida; order Asparagales; family Asparagaceae; genus Scilla; species Scilla litardierei. The sequence continues at coordinate 125,702,798 of CM061131.1, forward strand.
CTTAATTTCGGGTGAAATTGTCGCAACTTTTTTGTGAACCAGTGTACGCTCTCTCGCTATACAAGTCTATAATAACTCAAGCTAGAATCTCGCTCTCGTGCAAGCTTAGTTTGAATTATTAGCATTTAGATCGACGATATAATTCAATTCTCACTCAAGTTCACTATCGTGCAACGTGAGTTCGAATCTAGATTATGATGGTTCGTATTCATCTTACTATCGTACAGATGAATATAATGATAGAAATATAATAAAGATGCTAACTTTGGTCGCTATCTCGTACCAAATCTAGGATATCCAAATTATAGATCAAAATCAAATATTTAGGGCTTCCTATAGATCAAGATCCTCTCTCAAGCTCTCCAGATCTAAGAAGTAATCCCTAGCTATGTGTTGTAGATCGATCATAATCTAACCCTAAAATAAGTTTAGCAACATGGGTTTTCAATAGATTTCACATATCAAGCTCCAAATCCATATGGTTTATCCATTTGCCCTAGAGCAAAGAGACTACTCACAAATATTCATGATCAAAGCAATAGAATTTAGGAGACAATGAAAATATCATAGAGAAGAGAACTAAACAAGAAATAATCATAAAAACTAAATAGAACAAGAGTTTAGACAACCCAAAGAATCCCAAGGCTTCAATCCAACAAGATAATTAAGAATTAGATCTCCAATTTAAAAATAGCCAATAAAAGTTGAGTCTTTTCAGTTGGATCTGGATTTAAGCCAAGAAGAGGGGTGAATAGGCTAATAAAAATTCTTGTGCAACCCACGAGCAATCACAGGCAGTTATAGCAGATGCAGAGTAAATAATAAGCAATCACAGAGTACGCAGCAGATTTACCCTGGTTCAGATGCTCTAACGACCTACGTCCAGCCCCGAAAGTAAATACTAGATTAATATGTTACCTGGTACAACTACAATGAGCTAGAGCCCCAACTCAACTCTCACATAGTTCGTATGCACTCCCCAAAGTGCTCAACACTATCAATCCAGTAAATGCCCTCTCTTGACGAGCCCCAACTTGTAAAGTAACTCTTTCTTGCTCCAACTAGACATGACCCCAAAACACAAGTATGGTAAAGTTTTTCCTACAAAGATCGCTACACTACTACACAAATATAATAATAAAGAGTTTAGAAAATCTCAGTTTATGTAGCTGTAGTCATCTCTGTCGATTAGCGCGTCGTCAGCTTCACACTGGCACAAATGGTGTCTAAATCCAATGTCCGGATCTCAAGATACAGCCCTCCGAAGTTTGATGCGCAAATCTGCCCTAATCTGGTCTGTGCGTAAATCAGTTCTCTGTGCAGAATCGACATCGGTCTGTGCGTAAAGTATGTTTCTACCCCGTCTTCCAGAAATTGTAGTAAATCGACCCGAGCTCAGAAAAATCCGAATAAATACTCGCTGGAATCGTGAGCTCGTCTTCTTAGACTGAAGAATAAGAAAGGGCCGATTTGGATGCTCTTGTGGAGAGGAATTCTCAGATCTTTGAAGTACATCCTAGGGCTTGGAATTTGATCTCTTGGACTTTGCTTCTTCAAAGATGGTGGCCTTGGTTGCTTGCTCCTCTAGGTTGAAGTTGGCTTATACTTGGATATCTAGCTTGATGATGGATGGTTCCTTATGCTTGCAGCAAGGCTTGAAGATGATGATGAACTTTGGCCTAGGAGATGATGAAATATATGAAGCTATTCAGAATAAAAATCAGGCTAAAATAAATACCAATGATTTAATACAGAGATTAAAATCAGAAAAATATCACCATGTTGTAGAGCACTGAGTTGTGATCGTCCTGGCGCAAACTGTTCGTCGATCCGAGCTCAGTGGAGAAAGTTATGCACTTTTTAGCGTCGTCCGTCGAGCTCCTTCTTTTTCTTGCGAATTTGATGATCTTTTTGAAGCTTGTATGATAAATTCGGCCATGATTAAGAAATGAGTCTAGGGCCGGCCTTGTTTTCTTTTTCTCTCTCCTTTGGATGTAGTTTTATATAGGAGGAGGATGGGATCAATTAGAATCAAATAGAATCCCATAATTGAAGGAGATTGGATGGAATCCTAACTTGGTTAGGATTTGAATGAATCACCATGGAAGATTTCTTCAATCACTATTGGATATGTAGTTTGAATAACTATAGAATTTCAATTAAGATCTCATTTAATCTCTTATATTGATTTGCATGAGATTCTCCTTATCCCTCCATCTTTGACCAAGTCTTTAATTTGTATGGAATCAGTATTTGATTCATGCACCAATTGATTTGAATCAATTCAAATATGGATTTGAATTGATTTCCTCCTTATCTCCCCATATTTGAGTTAATCCAAAATGTGTAGCCATTATCTCCATCTTTGCTAATGGATGACAAATTCTCCTTCACTTTGCCTTGGTCTCTCTTTGAGTATTTGCGAGAGTGCCACTCCTTAAAAACACCTAGCACACATATCAAATCGTTCACACACATTTTTTATCATCAAACACAAAGTCATCAATCGTATCCAATAACACGTTGTATCCAACAATCTCCCATTATTGATGATGACAAACTAATATAAGATTTGAGCAATTACGATCCATATAATATCATCATGACATGTATACGTGAAGTGTGATGATGGAGGATGTATGCAACAAGTATATCAATGATGTTCAAACATATAAGCATGCTCAACAATATAACAATGATGCAAGCATATAATCATGGCATGCTCCCCATATATTCTTGCGCACTCCCCCAAACATACATTCACATATTCATTAAGCACATGCATTCATTAATGCTCCCCCTTAAACCAATATTCATGCATTCAACATATAAGCATTAATGCACACCAAATCTACTAATATTTCTCCCCCTTTTGTTATTATCAAAAGTGTATAGTGAAGTCAAATTTCATACCACTTGCAAACTAAAGAGTATTATAGATTACCACAAACACTTGCATGTAGACATCTATGGAATAAGCATTTCAAATTCAATGAAAATTATAACATAGACTTCAACACCTTTGTGTAAGTGTGATGATTAAACATTGAAGCACAAAAGGAGAATTTTTAAGAGATCCAACCAAAACCAATCCACATTTTCCATGTAACATGATATCACCTAGGATTGATTTTCTCCATCTCATTAAAAATGAGTTCAATGTACCACACCCAAAAACATAGCCTATAAGGACTCTTAGATGTGTGGGTGTCATTGCTTAACAAGTATAACACCAATGCTAAAGTTTACCCATAAATCTTATGTTGGATACTCGCTGGTAGTGTCGTTGCCAAGGATTGTATCCATTTTTCATACGGAGCTATTTTCATTCTTTTTTAATTTTTTATTCAATTCTTTTGTACTCAATTTTTATCCATGAAAAGACACATCATATCCCGTAGACTTTCAGTTATTTTTCTTCCTACATTCACTTTCCAATATTTCATAAAAGATGTCCCCAAATGTACAACAATATTTAATACTCGTGAAAGCGAAAGTGTAGGTGTAGAAATCAAATTATTCCAATCATTGAACATACCATGCCTATTTAGAAAATCAAACATGCACATGTAGTCATAACAATAATACATCAATTTCTACATGGATATGATTATCCTTCATTAATATCACTTAAATGATTCAAAAGAGAAGATATACATTAAGCTCCCATTTTTTTTGCTTTTTGTGTTTTTCATATTTTTTTGATTTTTCTTTATAAAGAACTAAAGAAAACAAACTAGCACACAAAATAAAAAATTCAAGCACAAAAAAATGCTATGAAGGTATGCATTAAGTTCAAAGTAGAAACCATACCTTCGCTGTGTCATTTGGCTAAGGAACTAAAAAATGCGACATCCAATTCATAGTTCCTCGCCATCTCCATCTTACCTTCATGGAAGATGTTATGTTAAACCTTGGAATCCAACAAGGTCTACTCATGTTAGTCTCGAATTTTTAGGACCCCAAATTTGCTTGAATTTGATATTCGTGTTCCTATATTTGCAATGATATGAAGTATGACCAACACTAGCACATGTAAAGCACTTTGCATAAATATTAGGGTAAATGACATTAAAATACCCCAACGTTTGGGCCATTTTCACTTATATACCCTATCGTTCATTTTGGTAAACTTTGATACCCAAATCTAAATTTGATGTAAGATTGGAGGAGGAAATATTGTCTGAAGAGGCCTCCAAATACATGCATTCCATCAGTCTTCATATGTCTGGGATGCACAGTGTTTTCAGCCTCCTCTTCAGACAATATTTCCTCCTCCAATCCTACATCAAATTTAGATTTGGGTATCAAAGTTTACCAAAATGAACGATAGGGTATATAAGTGAAAATGGCCCAAACGTTCGGGTATTTTAATGTCATTTACCCTAAATATTTTTAACTTTTGTAGGCTCATTGTGAATTCTCTTATAATTAGACTTTTGAACATGTTTCAAATTATATCCAAGTCCACATCTATTATTGCCATAAAATTGATTTTCAAGAATAATATCCAACGATTGTTTTCCAATAGAGAATTTCTGTATGGACAATTCTAGATTAGTGACTTTGGATTTCAATAAATCATTTTCATTCACAAGCAAAGTGCATTTATTAATGAAAGCTTTCTTGTTTTCTGCTTCTTTCTTTTCAAAATCAATCATTTTTCTTTTAAGCTCATTATTTAGCATGCACAACTTTTCAGTTTCAAGCTCAATCAATTCTTGTTTATGCATGCTAATATCTTTTAATAAAGTAGGACATGAAAGACAATCAATTTTTTCATGCGAGCTAACTTTCTCCTTTTCATCAAATTAATGGTAGAATTACATGCAACAAGTTTTTCTTTAAGATTATTAATTTCTTTAGACATGTCATAATTTTCTTGTTGCAATTCAAAGCTACCATCCTTATAGTCATGTACAGTAGATTCTAGCTCATCTATTTTATCTTGCATTCCTTTACAAATATTCAAAGTTCAGCTTTAGAGCAAGATTTTACCTCGTCGTGCATTCCCATCAAGCAGAGGGATGAGTGGGCTTCATTCTCCTCAATCTCATCTCCACTATCCATGTCCCACGTTAGCGCCAAAGCTTTTCCTTTCTTCTCCGCGACATTATTCGTTTCATGTGGGCAATTCCTCATGAAGTGTGCCTTCTTCCTGCATTTAAAAAATTCCTGTTTATTAGTAGTTTTCTGTTCAGAGGAATTTCTATCAGAATTAAAATTGTTAGAACGATTAAACCTTTTCGCCATCTCAACTCTTCCTTGGTCAGTCTTGATATATCTTCTGAAGTTTCTGACCATTAGTGACTGTTCCTCATCAAGATCGTCGTCGTCGTTAGCTTGAAGAGATAATGGTTTGGGAGCTTTGGGCTCTGGTTTCTCTCTAGCTACGATGCTCGATAGCTCAAGCTCGCGTGACACTAAGTTTCCTATCAAGTCCTCCACTCTCATCTTTGATAGATCTTTAGCTTCTTGAATGGCTGTGACTTTAGGACGGAACGAGCTTGGCAGTGCCCTCAAGATTTTACTTACATGTTCAAGACTAGAGTATGGCTTAACAAGGGAGCTAGACTTGTAGACGATGTCTGTGACCCTTGCAAACATCTCTTTGATGGATTCTGATGGAAGCATGCAGAAGCTCTAGTACTCTGTGCTCTGCAAAGCAAGTCTAAAATCCTTCACCTACGACGTTCCTTCATGCGTCACCTCCAGCGTATGCCATATTTCCTGCACAGTTAAACATTGTGAGATACGATTAAATTCAACTTTATCCAAAGAGCAAATAAGTGCATTCATAGCTCTACCATTCAATGAATAAAGTTTCTTATTAGCAGCATTACACTTATCTTTTGGCTTTAAAATTTCAGTGTCTTCAATTTTAATAGTAGGGGACTATAACCATTTTCAAAATTATCTCACACATCATAATCAACAGACAATAAATAAATTTTCATTCTTGCCTTCCAATATGCAAAGTCTACTCCATTAAACTTAGGGGGTCGGGCTATAGACTGACCTTCAGCAAATGCAGAGTCAGAAATATTCATGGTCATCTAGATAGATCCTCTAATCTGCTCTGATACCACTTGTTGGATCTGGATCTAAGCCTATAGGGGGCTAAATAGGCTAATAAAAATTCTCGGGCAACCCACGAGCAATCACAGGTAGTTATAGCAAATGTAGACTAAATAATAAGTAATCACAGAGTACGCAGCAGATTTACCCTGATTCGGTCGCCCCAACGACCAACGTCCAGCCCCGAAAGTAAATACTAGATTAATATGTTACCAGATACAACTACAATGAGCTAGAGCCCTAACTCAACTGTTACCTAGTTCGTACGTACTCCCCAAAGTGGTCAACACTATCAACCTAGTAAATGATCTGTCTTGACGGGCCCCAATTTGTCAAGACACTCTTGTCTAGCTCCAACTAGACAAGACCCCAAAACACAAGTATGGTAAAGTTTCCCTTACAAAGATCACTACACTACTACACAAATTTAATAATAAAGAGTTAAGGAAATCTCAGTTTGTGTAGTCGTAGTCATCTCCGTCGATAAGCGCGTCGTCAGCTTCACGCTGGCATAAACGGTGTCTCAATCCGATGTCTGGATCTCAAGATACAGCCCTCCGAACTTTGATGCACAAATCTGCCCGAATCTGGTCTGTGCGTAAATCAATTCTCTGTTGTGCAGAATCGGCAGTAGTCTGTCCGTAACGTATGTTTCTGTCCCGTCTTCCAAAATTGTAGTAAATCGATCGGAGCTCAGAAAAATCCGAATAAATACTCGTTGGAATTGTGAACTGTCCTCTTCGATAGAAAACTAAGAAAGGGCCAATTTGGACACTCTTGTGGAGAGCAATTCTCAGATCTTTGAAGTGTGTCATAGGGCTTGTAATTTGATCTCTTGGACGTTGCTTCTTCAAAGATGGTGGCCTTGGTTGCTTGCTCCTCTAGGTTGAAGATGGCTTGTACTTGGATATCTAGCTTGATGATGGATGGTTCCTTATGCTTTCGGCAAGGCTTGAAGATGATGAAGAACTTTGGCCTAGGAGATGATGAAATATATGAAGCTATTCAGAATAAAACTCAAGCTAAAATAAATGCCAATGATTTAATACAAAGATTAAAATCATAAAATATCACTACGTTGTAGAGCACTAAGTTGTGATCGTCCTGGCACAAACTGTTTGTCGATCGGAGCTCTGTGGAGAAAGTTAAGAACTTTTTAGCGTTGTCCGTCGATCTCCTTCTTCTTCCTGCGAATTTGATGATCTCTTTGAAGCTTGGAGGATAAATTCGGCCAAAATGAAGAGAAATAAGTCTAGGGCCGGCCTTGGTTTCTTTTTCTCTTTCCTTTGGATGTGTGTTTATGTAGGAGGAGGATGGTATAAATTAGAATCAAATAGAATCCCATAATTGAAGGAGATTGGATGGAATCCTAACTTGATTAGGATTTGAATGAATCAACATGAAAGATCTCTTCAATCATTATTGGATATGGAGTTTGAATAGCTATAGAATTTCAATTAAGATCTCATTTAATCTCTTATATTGATTTGCATGAGATTCTCCATATCCCTCCATCTTTTGACCAAGACTTTAATTTGTATGGTTTTAGGATTTGATTCATGCATCAATCGATTTGAATCAATTCAAATATGGATTTATATTTATTTTCTCCTTATCTCCCCATCATTGACTTAGTCCAATATGTGTAGCCATTATCTCCATCTTTGACCAAGTCCACTTTGCTAATGGATGGCAAATTCACCTTCACTTTGACTTAGTCTCTCTTTGAGTATTTGCGAGAGTGCCCCTCCTGAAAAACACTTAGCACATACATCAAATTGTTCACACACATTTGTTATCATCAAATACGATGTCATCGATCGTTGTATCCAATAACACGTTGTATCCAACATTTTTTATCTCTTCTCTTGCCCTATCGTCTCTCCTTTGAAGGATCTTAAAACTACCTATATATACTAACTCAAAATCCTAGGAAAAAGCTGACCAAAATACTCTCAACCCTAGACAAACCCTAGTTTTCAAATTCTGGGCCGGTGGGTCACTCGGCCAAGTGGAAGTTTCATTTGGTCGAGTGGAACTTCTATAGAAAATCTTCAAAATTCGGTGCTTTGTATCTTCTGGCCACTCGGTCGAGTGGTCAGCTCACTCGGTCGGGTGGTCAGCACACTCGGTCGGGTGGTCAGCACACTCGGTCGAGTCGAGCTCCTGCAAGAATCTTCAAAATAATCGTTCTTGTTCCAGTTTTCTAGTCTCTACTCAGTCGAGTGGGCTTTTCACTCGGCCGAGTATCTTTGACGCACTTCAGGGCTTGTACTTGGCCGGTATTAGTCTCACTCGGTCGAGTTGTCTGATCCACTCGACCGAGTGAGTTGATTTTGCAGCCTCTCCTCTTCTTTCTTCATTCTTTCCTCTTTCTCTTCTCTTCCTTCCGCTTGTTCTCATCTTCAAGCACCGTGAGCTCCTCAATATCATCGCCACTGACACTCTGGCACTCGTGCATATGCTCCTAGCTCTAATTTGCTCCCGATTGCTCCTTATTTCTAGAAAATCCAATAAAATAGTGAAATTCATCGAGAAATCGTCGTTTAAGCTTCGAATTCGCATTATGAGCAATCGATATGGCATGTAAATATGTATAAATAAAGTGTAAAATATGAGCATATTAGTGAGCAAGCATCTCTCATAAGAAAAGCCTTCATCTTTAATCTCCAAAGATTGAAGTCGTTTCTCCCAGTGAACTTGTCCATTTTGAACATTGTGGTAGACGACGACATCTTGGCCCCTTTACGTCTTCCTCACCAATAGCCCTGATACCACTTGCTGGGTATCTGACACAATATCAAATAACACCTGAGTGTGGACAGCAGTATATATGAAAATATTGTGTCTCTAACTGAATCAATGCAGCGTTAGGATCTTTGATGAATCATAAGAAGCACAAGAAAGCACTACACAATCAAGCCAAGCAATCACACGGAGAGGCAAGGATTTATACTGGTTCGACTCAACTTTAGGCTTACGTCCAGTCTTTCATTGTCATGGTTTCCACTAGATCAGAGTTGATAATACATATAATACACAGACTACAAATATCCTCCAAACCAATGCATGCTTTCTCGACAAAATAACTCTAGAACTCAAGCGATTACAATGTCTCATGCACACAACTAATGGAGAGATCTTATCAGAGTCTCCAAAACAATGAATACCTCCTCTCTCAAAGCATATAGTCATCTTGAAGCTCTCTCATCAGCAATCAATGGCAAAAGATCTACTTCTCTCTTGAAGACTAAAGATCTACTTCTCTCTTGAAGACGCAAGGAAATCATCTCAATTCTCCATCGTGTGGCTGTCGTGTGTGTATCTCTTGTTATTTATATCATAGGAATCCTTCCTAGGCTAGTAGAAGACATTTTAGATCATGTATATCTGAATAAAAACCAATAGGATTCAACATTCCAAATTAGAAGCTGAAATCTAGGTGTATTATCGTTTTTAGGGATCGGCCCAGCTGTGCTGATATGCGGCACGACTGTGCACATAACTACATAATCTACCTGTAGCTCCAGAACAAGCAGCACGACCGTGTTGCATTGAAGTGTCCAAATAAGATAGAAAGTTTCATGTCAGTGCTGCTATAATCGGAACGGCCGTATTGGAAATAGCACGACAATGTCGAATAAAACAGAGAGTTGCCTGTCAGTGATGTTAGACCAGCACAGTCGTGTCTAAATTTGCGTAAGTCAGCTGATACATCTACTAACACGCACGGGCATGCCAAAACTAACATGGCTGTGTCACCTCCCAGATTCCAATTTTGAAGCACTAATCAACATTCTGTATGTAGCTAGAGCTGTTATAGATGTTAAGAATGGTATGTTGAAATTGAAAGTAGGTAAAAAAGAAATACGTTTTAATTTATTTGTAACTACTTAATATCCTTTTTTATTGATCATGATTTTGAGTTGATGTTTTTAATTAATTAATCAAAGCAGTTTTAAATCTGAAAATGCTAAAGACATATTTTGTGAGTGTAGGGACAAGTAAAGATGATAATTTGGAGGTTGCAGAAATTTTGCTGCATTAGAGACAACTTGTTTTAAGCTGAAATAGAGATGTATTCATTTTAAGGATTTAGGCAAGGATAAGCAACCTATTTCCCCTTCTAATGTGCTAGCACATGTTCTGGAGTTGAAACCATTACTTTCACATCTCTTGTATGCATTTTAAATTAGAATTGTATGTTGCATGTGATCATGAGTGCTTCTTTGTCTAATGATTAACTTCACAAATTGCTACATATTTTGAGATTAAGAAAAGGATATAGGATGGACTCAATCCGACCTTAAAGGAATTAATACTTCATTATGTGTGTGTGTGTGTGTGTGTGTACACTAGTCATAACCCATGCCCGCGGGCACGGTCATTTAAGATTTTCCCCCACGAAATCTTTGTTACCCTAAAAATTATTTCACAACCAAAATTTAAAAGAACAACAAATTAGCGTAAAAATATTTAGTGGCACTGGCATCTTCAACGCGAAACAACAAATACGGCACAGGCTCCTTCGGCGTGGAGCAACAAATTCGGCGCAGGCGCCTTCGGAGCGAAACAACAAATTCGGCACGTGCACCTTCGATGCAGAACCACACGTGAGCGCATTCGGTGCGGAACAACAAATTCGACGCTGGCGCCTTCATCGCGAAACAACAAATTCGACGCGGGCATCTTCAGAGGGAACAACAAATTCGGCGCGAAATAACAAATTATCGCAAAAAATTTAGCAGAACAACAAATTCTGTGCAGAACAACGTGCGAGCAAATTCGGTATAGAACAACAAATTCGACGCGGGTACCTTTGGCGCGGAACAACAAATTAGCGTAAAAAAATTACGCGGGCGCCTTCGGCGCGAGTGCCGTTTTTGGCGCGAAACAACGCGCAAGCGCATTCGGCGCGGAACAATAAATTCGGCGTGTGCACCTTTGGCCCGGAACAACAAATTCGACGCTAAGTAACAAACCGTATGGTATTTTCGGTGACGGTATTAACTTAAATTTTTTACGCTAAATTTTTTACTTTGTTTAATTTAATGGATCATGTTTCTCCACAATCTTTTCCAAGACACTTTTAATTTCAAGGTTTTGGTTCCCAAGACACTTTTCCCCCTAAAATTTAATTTCAACAATCCTTCCCAATACACTTTTAATTTCAAAGTTTTGGTTCCCAATATGCTTTTTCCCTCAAAATTTAAGTTTTCCCACTAAAATTTTCTCAAAATCCAATCTCAACCATTGATTTATCATGATCAAATCTCATTCACTCTTTATCTTGACCTAGTCAGCCCTAGAATTCAAAAAATGCTGTCAAATGTATACACACACACAAGCAAATAACATGTGCACACGTGCACATGGACTGGGAAAACACGGTCGGAAGGGGGAAGAATAAAAAGTGTGGGTGTGTGTGGGGAGGGTCAAGGGGCAAAAATGTAAAAACAGGGGTTGCATGTGCAAAATTTTCCACCTCCTCTCTTATCCCTCAAAATCTCATCTCTTATCCAATTTCTCTTGTCCAAATTCTCTTATCCAAATTCTCTTGATAACATCCCTACTTTATAGAATAGATATGTATGTATGTATGTATATGTATGTATGTTTATGTATATACTAGTCATAACTCGTGCCAATGGGCACGGTTCATTTAACATTTCCCCCGCAAAATCTTTGTTCCCCAAAAAATTATTTCCACAGCCAAAATTTAAAAGAACAACAAATTGGCGTAAAAGTATTTAGCGGCGCGGGACCTTCGACGTGGAACAACAAATTCAGCGCAGGCGCCTTCGGCGCGGAAGAACAAATTCGGCGTCGAAGAATAAATTTGGCCCCCGCGGCTTTGGCGTGGAACAACAAATTAGCGTAAAAAATTTAACGGCTTTGGCACAGAACAACAAATTAGCATAAGAAATTTTAGCGGCGCGGACGCCTTTGGCACAGAACAACAAACCTCAGGGTATTTTTACGCTAACTTGTTGTTCCGCTAACTTGTTTTGCGCTAAATTTTTTATTTTGTTTAATTTAATGGATAATGCTTCTCCACAATCTTTCCCAAGGCACTTTTAATTTCAAAGTTTATGTTCCCAAGGCACTTCCCCCTAAATTTAATCTCCACAATCTTTCCCAAGGCATTTCTAATTTCAAAGTTTAGGTTCGCAAGGCACTTTTTTCCCAAATTTAATCTCCACAATCTTTCTCAAGACACTTCTAATTTTAAATTTTTGGTTCCCAAGACACTTCTTCCACCAAAATTTCAGTTTTCCCACTAAAATTTTCACAAAATCCAATTTCAACCATTGATTTACCAAGATCAAATCTCAGCCACTCTTTATCTTGTCCTAGTCAGCCCTAGAATTCAAAAAACGTTGTCAAATGTATAATATATGTATATGTATACTCTTGTCCAAATTCTCTTATCCAATTTCTCTTGATAACATCCACGTTATATATATATATACTAGTCATTACCCGTGCCCATAGGGCACGGTTTATTTAATGGCTGAGTTTTCTCCCCCACAAATTTCAAGTTCACCCAAATTTCAAGTTTTCCCACAAAATTTCAAGTTTCCCCCCCAAATTTAAGTTTTCCCCCAAAATTTAAGTCCCCCCAAAATTGTCATTACCACCTAGGACAAACTTGCCACGTAGGACAAAGCTTTGTCCTAGAAGGATAAGATTCAAAATCTTCATAGAACTGGAAAAAAAATGGCCGGAAGGAGTGAGAATAAAAAGTGTGGGTGTGTGTGTGGGGAGGATCCATAGGCAAAAATACAAAAACCGGGATTGTATGTGCAAAATTCCCCACCTCCACTTTTATCCCTCAAAATCTCATCTCTTATATTTTCTCTTATTCAATTTCCCTGTTTTATATAATAGATATCCAAATTCTCTTATCCAATTTCTCGTGTCCAAATTCTCTTATCAATTTCTCTTGATAACATCCGTCTTTTATATAATAGATATCTCTTATCCAATTTCTCTTGTCCAATATCTCTTATCCAATTTCTCTTGATAACATCTCTCGTTTGTAATATAAATATCACTTATCCAATTTCTCTTGATAACATCACTCTTATCCAATTTCTATTGTCCAATATCTCTTATTCAATTTCTCTTGATAACATCCCTCTTTTATTATATAGATATCTCTTATCCAATTTATCTTGTCCAATATCTCTAATCCAATTTCTCTCGATAACATCCCTCTTTTATAATATAGATATCTCTTATCCAATTTCTCATGTCCAATATCTCTTATCCAATTTCTCTTGATAACATCCCTCTTTTATAATATAGATATCTCTTATCCAATTTCTCTTTTCCAATATCTCTTATCCAATTTCTCTTGATAACATCCCTCTTTTGTAATATAGATATCTCTTATCCAATTTCTCTTGATAACATCCCTCTCTTATAATATAGATATCTCTTATCCAATGTCTCTTGTCCAATATCTCTTATCCAATTTCTCTTGATAACATCCCTCTTTTATAATATAGATATATAATATATATATACATATACATATATATATATATACATATACATATATATATATATACATATATATGGAGAATATGCGTTTATCTTTATTAATCTCATCAAAAAAGTACAAGACTCAATGAATAGCAGAAGAGTAAAAGTAGGTCATGGTTAGGGCACAGGCGCCTTCACCACACCCCTACAAGAACCCTTCTCTACTCCAAGAGATCCCACCTAATTACAAAGTATAGAAAAACAAAACAACATCACACTATAAGGCCCCAATTAAAGAAGGGCCCATTTACAACATTCTGCTCCCTATCCATATGCCTCAAGGTGATTCTGACATCCGCAGAAAAATCTTCAAATAGCGTAGTCTGAGGTTTGCTCACACCTTCAAATATCCTCCTGTTCCTTTCTTCCATACATGCCAGACCAAAGCAGCAAGGACCGTTTTTGCAAGGGTGCCCAAACTGTCCTTCTTATGAAATTTCGCAAGAAAAAGATAACCCACATCTTTCAAAGTAGTGGGGGGCTGTGTGATGATTCCAAGCTTAAGGAAACTCCTGCAAATGAGATAATAAGTGAATTTGCAACCAAAGAATAGATGATCGACACTTTCATGAGCATTGCAAGAACACAGAACACAAAAGGGGGAAGAGGGCACTCCCCATTGGATCAGTTTGTCTCTCGTAAGAAGCTTCCCATGGAAAGCCCTCAGCAATGTAATAGCCATTTTGGGAACGTGCCCCTGGAACCAAACCACCTTATAATAAGGAAAAATAGGCATGACCGTACGAGAACCATCCTAGGCTTCATGAATAGTGGGAGAGTTAGATTGCCATTTCCAAGAATCTACTCCCGGCCGCAAGGAGATAGGCGCAATGGAGTTCAAAACCGGCCTAAGAACTGGGGTATCGGCCCATCCCCCCTCAGTCTAATATTCGCTAACAGTTTTCATTTCCTCAGCAATCGGCACCCCATGACTATCACACAACGGGCCACAAAGAAGCCAGTTGTCATACCAGAAGAGAGTGGAGGAGCCATCCCTAACAATGCGCTTTGTCAGTTTCTTAGTGATAGTACGAAAATGAAGCATGAATTTCCAGGTCCCAGATTGCATAGGTGAACTCTTAGCCGCATAAAAATCCATTCTGCTCAAGTATTGCTTCCTCATATACCCAGATGCCATTATGAGTTAACATACGCCAAGTCAATTTGACCCCATAAGCCATATTAAGATCAGAGAATTGCCTAAGCCCCACTCCCCCCTCCCGTTTGGGAGTACAAAGATCATCCCAGGCCAATATATGAGATTTCCCCAGATAAATTTTCTGCAGATGGAATTAAGTGTATTCAACACAGACTTGGGTATACGAAAGGCTTGCATCCAAAAAAACAATCATGCCATGAATAACGGATCTGACAAGTTCTATCCGCCCAGAGATAGAAAGCAAATAGGAAGACCATCCCTGCAATCTGCCCTTGCATCTATCAATCAATCTAGCATACATAGCCGCTTTGGGGTATTTTGCTGAGAGGGGGAGCACCAAATACGTGGAAAGTGATTGAGCACGCCGAATACCCAGAATTTCAGCAATTCTCCCAGGATCTCTAGTCCCCTTACTAAAGATGCCCGCACTTTTACTCCAATTTACATCAAGGCCGGTGAAGTATTTGAACGTGCTCAAAAGACTCTTCAATCCCTCAAAAGATCTAGAGTTGGCCCGGCAAAAGACAAGAAGATCATCGGCAAATAGAAGGTGCGTGACTGCCCCAACTCTTTTCATGGGCAAAATGGCATGACTGGCATTAGCAGAGGCCATCAAGAGGGAAAATGCCTCCATAACAATCACAAAGAGATACGGAGATAGAGGATCTCCCTGTCTAAGTCCTCTGTTAGATTGGAACATACCATGCGGAGAACCATTAACCATGACGGAAAAGGATGGGGTAGATATGCATTAAGTAATCCATCCTATGAACCTGTGTTTGAATCCCATTTGATGCAGCATGAAGTATATGAATTCCCTATTCACACTATCAAAGGCTTTGCGGAGGTCCAATTTCAAGCAAGCACGGGCCCCCATGGGATTGTTGAAATCCCGAATATGCTCATGCGTGAGAAGAGCACAATCAGCTAAAAGACGATTTTCCAGAAACGCAGCTTGATTAGGAGATATGAGCTCCACAACAGCCTTCTTTAATCTATTGCAGAGAACCTTACTGATGATCTTATACAAAACATTGCAACAGGAAATAGGCCTATAATCCCACAGATCTGTGGCATTAGAGCTTTTAGGAATAAGCGTCAAGAAAGTGTGATTAATTTGCTTGAGGATTCTACCAGATCTAAAAAAAGACCCAACAGCTTTGGTAACATCATCACCAACAACACTCCAAGAGTTTTGATAAAATTGACCATTAAACCCATCGGGCCCCGGAGCTTTATCATTACCAATTTGAAAAGCCGCATACTTGATCTCATCATCTAAGACCGGCCGCTCAACCCAGGCAGCAGCATCCTTAGTTAGAATGCGTTTAGTAGTAAGGCGAGGGAATACCCTCCAATAGTCCTCCTGATTATAAAGATTGGAGTAGAAGATATGGCCATCTTCTTTTATCTTACTAATACTGTCATTGCAAGACCCATCGGCCGATATGAGATGCTCAAGGCTATTGTGGCTTTGACGAGCTTTCATGGCAGTGTAGAAAAAACGAGAATTGCGGTCCCCCAGCTGCAACCAATTCTGCCTACTTTTTTGCCTCAGATTTAGCATCAGCCAATTGATTAATAAGAGTGTGCTCACATTTTTGCTTTTCAATGCTAAAAGCTAAATCAGGATCATTTTGGATGCTAGTGAGCTCTTCACGGCATTTAGCAACACTTTTATTATTAACGATATCAACACTGAGACGTTTCAAGCTGTTTTTGAGATTTTTGAGCTTTGCCACCAACCTAATCATAGGGCATCCAACCCCATCAGTATGCCAGAATCTATCCAAAGTGTCTTGGAACTCAGGAGCACGAGTCCAAGAGTTAAAGAACTTGAACGGCTTGGGATCCGATCCCGCTTTGGGATGAAAGTGAATTACAAGGGGGGAGTGGTCACTAGAACCACTAGCAACATATTCACAATAAGATGAGGCCAGCTTGTCAATCCAAACACTATTGCATAGGGCCCGGTCAAGAGTAGCATTGATATGCTGGGGCCCAATGCTTCTATTATTCCAACTCAATGGGTTACCAACAGACTTTAGTTCAAGGAGAGCGCTAGCGTCAATGCAGTTATTAAACTCATCCACCATGTGTCCAACAATCGGTCTACCACCAACTTTATCCTCCGTATAGCGAACACAATTGAAATCACCACAGATCAGCCAAGGAATATTCATACACTTGGAGGAGTCAGCAACTAAATCATCCCAAAGAGCTCTCCTATCCTACGCACTATTAAAAGCATAGACCACCGTAATCCTCATGAGGAAACCCGCAGTATTTGTGCAACGAATGGCAATATACTGAGCTGACATGGAATCCATCATGCATTTCCATATATCTGGGTTATATAAGAAAACTATACGCCCGTTATTGTGGCAATTCCTGTTATCAATCGAGACCTAATTCTCAGGGAAGCAATTCTTAATACATTGAGCATTCACATCAATCACCTTAGTCTCTAACAAACCCACAAGTGAAGGGGTATGCTTACGAACATGAGCCTTAAGCTCACTGCGCCTCGTTGCGTTGTTAAGCCCACCAGTGTTCCACACAAGCAAAACCATAATCAGTAATATGAAGCGGGGGCACCCACTCCCCCTTTGATTCTATCACTTTTCCTAACGACTTTGGTACTGGACCCTTTTTTATTTTTATCATTCTTCTTGCTTTTGCTATTTTTATTTAGCAAATCATGTTCAATGTGCCATGCTTCATTGATAACTGTCATTTCATCAAGAGCATCCTCAATCGGCGGAAGGACTTCGTCCGTGGATAGGGAATCGAACGGGTTATCGCTTTTGAACGGGCAAGCAATCGGACTACCGGTTTGAGTCACCGGCTGCTCCTTAGAGCCTAGCAAGGTACGCGTGGGTAGAATGCCCGAATGGTGTGCGATGGGGTGAGGCGTACCCCTATCATCTACCCGACCCCATCCCCCCTTATTACATTGACCACACCTTACACAATCCCCTGGGCTGGCCATAGTTCGGCATACATGCTTCACTACATCAACATTATACTCACGCTCCATATTTTGTTCGCCCACAGTCCCCACTTTGGCAGCTTGTGTTTGCTATATAGGATCACCCAGCTCCTTATGGTCATAGCGCTCTCCATAGGAATTCTTCTTGGAGCAGCAGATAGTGCCATCCGGGGTCCCCTCCGTAGCTCCTCCTGTGTACCCAGACCCCTCCCCAGTGGGCTCCTTACATGTGGTATTTACAAACCCCCGCTCCTCATTGGGGCTATCGGTATTCTCAAGCACTCCTAACACACACTTGTTAGGCATAGCGAGCTCAGCTACATTTTTACATGTCTTAGCTGCTTTATAACCCCCCTCCAGCTGAATAGAGCTGGGTAACATCCTTCCATTTGGCACGAGCTCCCCTTCCCCAGTAAGGCTCACAGGCCTCCCCACCTCCGGCTGATGAACACCGCTCCCAGTCACTCCCGCCTCCCTATTACAAATGTCTAATCCCCTCATAGAGGGCAGCACCGGTCCAGTGTTACATATCTCCAGCTGCTTACACACAGCCATAGCCTCATTACCATTACCCACCAAGTTACAATTCACCTCAGTTTCATTACATTTTCAACACACCCGAGCATTCCCCTACTTCAATAATAACATCACACTTACTCATATCCCTCTTCCCCCCGATCATATCTCCACTGCTTTGAGGCCGAGGGACTTTGCCAGTGGGACATTGCTCCGTCGAATGTCCGAAACAAAAGCAAAAAGTGCACCTGGGGGGTTCTCCTTCGTAGCTGACGCCAATGTCTATAGTGTCTCTATCACCCAGCTGCACAGAGATGGATCGCGACAACGGCTTGTCCGCCTTCACTTCGACCAAACACCTAGCATACGCCAACCTCTCAAGCCTCGTCGTTGCGTGATCCAAGAAAATCGGAGCTCCGACCACGCTAGCAATAGCACTGAGAATCCTTCTCGTCCACAGATTGAGCGGGAGATTAGGGAATCTAACCCAGACTGGTACCGCTGTCAGAAGCTCCCTGCTGAAACCAGCATCCTCACTCCATCGTTGAAGAACGATGAGCCTACCGTCGAACAGCCAAGGCCCGCCGAACATCACCACATCTCTGTCTTCCACGGCTGTGAATCTGAAGAAGAAAAAACCGTTCTCTCTCGAGTAGATGCTAACTTCTCCTTTAAGCTTCCAAACTCTAGCAGACCACGCCTTGAGCTGCTCAAAGTATGGTGTATCTCCCAGAACATATCCCACCAGTGTGTTATCCCAACCTTCGGCCCCCTCCGCCATCATCTCCTCCGTCAAGATCGCCGTCACGACTCCATCTTCATTGATAGAAGGAGGGATGAAAGACATCTCAAGAGAATCAAAGAGCTTATGCCTGTTTGTGCAAATGTCTATCC
The DNA here is from genome assembly GCA_030789695.1 of Scilla litardierei. Taxonomy (NCBI): domain Eukaryota; kingdom Viridiplantae; phylum Streptophyta; class Magnoliopsida; order Asparagales; family Asparagaceae; genus Scilla; species Scilla litardierei. The sequence goes on from CM061131.1 coordinate 125,721,988, forward strand.
AAGATCTTTTCTCCGCATTCGCATTGATACGCAGCGGCACCGTCGGCCTCATGGCTCTTCTTTCCATCGCTTTTCTGGCATCTCCTCGCCAATTGGTATTGCTATCGCTCTTGACCCCCTGTGCCTGCCCCTGTCCCACCTTAGGCGGCTTCCTCCTAGCAACCTCCCTCCAGCCATTGTTGACATCAGTCGAACCCACAGGATTCATGAATCAAACGAGAGAGTTCTCATCAAGTCAAGAGAGTAAGCCAAAATGAAAATAACAAGGATTGGCAAAATATTACCACCGGATTGAGATCTTGATCAAGATCTCAATCTGTCCCAAATCTTCACTCCTTCCGTGTCCACAGATCACCAAGGCAATGCGAGATTCTCAGTCCTCCAGCAACAAGGATCGTCGCCTCACCAAGAAAGCATACACCAGCTTAAAACTGAATCAGATCCAAACGTCAAGAAATAGATGTGAACGAGATCTCACCCCGAATCAAGATCTCGGAAGCGAGATCTTGATTCGAACGAAGGAGCAGGTATCTGACGTCGAACCGTCTGGATCCGCCGGGCGCTCCCGTCAGAAGATGAATCCTCCGGCAACTCTCCTCAACAAGAAAAAGAAAACACACAACAGCTTAAATCTGCTTCAGATCTAACTGTCAAGAACACAGAGTGATCGAGATCTCACCCCGAACCAAGATCTCAGCGGTGAGATCTTTATTCGAACAAATATGATCCGGCTAGTTCTTGATGGCAAGAAACGAAGGCTAGCTGCTAGACGGAGCACCAATCAGCGATCCATAGATCCAAGCTTCAAATCCCCGAGAAGAGAGCTTGAATTCATATATATATATATATATATATATATATATATATATATATATATATATATATATATATATATATATATATATATATATATATATATAGGAAAGTAAGCGAAAATTTTATTGATCAAATATACAGTATACAAAATAGCACAAATAGACATGTGGTGTCATTAGGGAGAGGATAGGGCACAAGCGCCGTCACTCTCCACTATCAATCCCACATCCTAAATGCAGCTATACATAGTTTAATCAAGCCAAAAAGACATTTACACAAAATTCATCACATGATACCCCAGTTGGTATATATGGTTTTCTCATCTACTGTTGCAGGTTCTTGGTTGTGCAAAAGAGATCTTAGGTCTGCAGAAATCTCCTCAAAGATGGTGATCTTGCCTCTCCTTTCCCCTTCAAAAATTCTTCGATTTCTTTCTCTCCAAATGTGCCAAACAGAAGCTGCCAGGGCGGCTTTAGCTAGAGTGTCTAGCGCACTTTTCCCGCCATAATGTTGTAAAAAATAATTCCCCACATCATGAAGTCTAGGAGCAATGGGATTTATAACATGTAGCTTTAGAAGAGATCTGCTCAGGATGTAGTTCGAGAAGCTACACTCAAAGAACATGTGATCTATCTTCTCCACATGGCTGGAGTCGCATAGGACACATTGGACATGGATATTTATCCCCCATCTACCAATCATTTCCCGGGTCGGCAATTTATTCTGAAAAGCTCGAAGCAAAGTAATAGACATCTTAGGGGAGTGATGATTATACCATACTAATTTGTGATAGTGAAAGCGATTGCCTTGATGCCGCACTCCATTCCATGCCTGCTTGAAGACAAACCCATCCCCTGGCGCCCAAATCCATTGGTCCGGACCTGCTTTCAGCCTGTGTTGCATCAACACATGCCGAATGGGATCAAGAGCAGCATCACAGGCCCAATTATTACCCGTCCAATAGTCTCGAACCCTCTTCAATTCTGCACCCTGCGGAATATCACATAGATCACACAGCCGGCCTCCTGAAGTCCAAGGATCCAGCCAAAATAAGGTATCTCGGCCATCATTTACCCTCTTCCGGATTAGTTGGTGTGCCACTTGCCGGCTTTTGAGAATTCTTTTCCAAGTTCCTGAATGAAGAGTGGATATTTTAGCTGCATTGAAATTTGAATTAGACCCGTATCTCATCCCCAAATATTTGGCCCAAATACTGTCTGATGTAAGATACCTCCATGTTAATTTTAAACCCGCCGCCACATTCAAATCTTCAAGGAGTCTGATCCCAACTCACCCTTCCTCTTTAGGTTTACAGATATCATCCCAAGCCCATGCTCTAGAAGACCCGAAAATGAATCGCCGGCACATAGAAGATATGGTTCTCAGGATGTTGAACGGGAGATTGAAGGCATGTATCCAAAATGCAACAATCCCGTAAATTACCGTCCTCACCAATTCAATACGCCCCGCTATAGAGAGCAATGTAGAACTCCAGCCCAACATTCTTTTCTTGCATTTATCCACTAACTTACCATAGTTAGCGGTTCTGGGATATTTGGAGGAGAGAGGCAATCCAAGATAAGTAGATATTGTAGTAGCAATCCTGATCCCCATCATGTCAGCCAACTCAGTCTTGTTTTTCGCCCCCTTGCTGAACAACCCGGCACTTTTATCCCAATTAACCTGCAGACCAGTGTATGTATAAAAGTCTTCCAACAGCCTTATGATGCCCAGAAAAGATCGCTTATTAGCCCGACAAAATATCAGAAGGTCATCTGCGAACAATAGGTGAGAAATAGAGCCTTACCGATGCATTAGTTGTATAGATCCCAAGTTAAGAGCTCTAGCAAACAGGATAGAAAATGCTTCCATTGTTAAGACAAATAAGAAAGGAGAGAGAGGGTCACCTTGGCGAATACCCCTATTTCCTGAGAAATAACCAAAGGGAGACCCATTAATCATGACCGAGTAAGTGGGGGTAGTGATGCAAGCTTTGATCCAACCGATAAAATTTCCAGGGAATCCCAACTGCTGCAGGAAATATAGGATAAAGTCCCTATTGACACAATCAAATGCTTTGCGCAAGTCTAATTTCAGACAGCAGCGCCCACCCATAGGATTGCTGAAATCCCTGATTTGCTCGTGGGCTAGAAGGGTACAATCCGTAAGTAGCCTCCCTTTCAAAAACACAGCCTGATTTGGGGAAATGAGCTCATGTATAACCACTTTCATCCTGTTGCAAATAACCTTACTAATAATTTTATATAGCACGTTGCAACAGGCAATTGGCCTATAATCTCCCAAAGAAGAAGCGTTGGAATTTTTTGGGACCAAGGTAAGAAAAGTATGATTTACTGCTTTGAGGAGAGAACCAGAAGTAAAAAAAGATTTGATGGCCAACGTTACCTCCTTGCCAATCAGAGACCAATTGTGCTGATAAAAGAAACCATTGTAACCGTCTGGACCTGGGGACTTGTCTGACCCGATCTGAAATACGGCGGACTTAATCTCCTCATCTGAGACCCTCCTGCTTAGCCAAGTAGAAGAACCCTCAGTTAATATTCGTTTCGGCACAAGCTTTTGGAAGTGGGTCGAGTAGTTAGTTTGAGTATACAACTCTTCAAAGAAGGTAGGGGCATTTCTTTTCAAATCCACCTGGACACAATTCCGGCAACCATTCAAGTTAACCAAGTGATTTAAGCTGTTGTGACTGACCCTAGCCTTCATCGCCGTGTAGAAAAATTGTGTGTTCTTGTCTCCCAAAGTAAGCCATTCTTGCCGTCTTTTTTGCCGAAACATCTCTTCTTCTAATCTCAAAGCTGCACACAGCTCCTTATGCAACTGACATTCACTTTGTTGAAGAGCAATGTTGTTGTGCAAGCTAGGATCATTGCGGACATCCTCTAGCTTCTTCTTTAGGATCTTAACCCTGTCAGCAGCATGATAGTCCCCCGCCCAAGCACGCAGTAAAGGCTTCAGGTTTTTTATAATATATATATATATATATATATATATATATAATTTTATTAATGAATGATAACCATGAACCTATTGTTAAAAATCAAATATGGTTAAATCTTAAAAGAAAGAAGTAGTAAGGGTTAAAGTTCTTAATGATTAGCTGCAAGGGTTGTTTATCCTATATCTAATAGTTTAAATATTAGTCTAGTGTGGGTAGTACCTAAAATGCTGGGATGGATGTGGTGCATTCTGAAAATAATGAATAAATTTAAACTAGGACAATAACTAGGTTGAGAGTCTACACATTTACAGGAAACTTAATAGTGTTGACTGTAAGGATTGTTTTCCTTTACCTTCTCTTGATCATGTGCTTGATAGGCTTGTTAGGTATCAAATTACTATTTTCTTGATGGTTATTAGGGATACAATTAATTTCTTTAATCCCTTAAAGACGAAATAAAAACCACATTCACTTATCATTATGGTACTTTTGCATTTCGTACTATGCCTTTTGGCTTATGTAATACACCTGCTACGTTCTAACATTGCATGATGGCTATTTCCTTTGATTTTGTTGAAAATATAATGGAGGCTTTCATGGATGCTTTTTCTATTTTTGGACTTTCTTTTGATATTTGTTTATCGGTTTATAACATACGCATCCCTTAAATCTTGCGTATTTTGTTATATGTCCCTCAAATATATGTATTACACCTTAATAGTCCCTTGTGTTTGGTTCAGTTAAAATCATACAGTTTATTCTAAGTCTGTTATAATTATACACTGTTTGACCGTTTTACCCTCGCAGCATCAGCACACCCTTAATAACCAAAAGTTTCAACGGTCAAACTGCAATGAGCAAGAGTGCTCCTTAAACAACCCATGTAGCACTAGCAACACTCCTTCATGGATCTCCTTCGGCATCCTTTATCTCCTTTGGCGCATGGTTGGTCTTCTTTTATTCTTCTCATCCTAACTTCTCCCCCCATAAACCTAGGGCACCGGTGGATTACTCTAATGGTTTCGGGCTAAGTTAATGAGGATGGAGCGGTTTCTAGCTCCATCAGCATACACTCAAGGAAGTGTTATTACGACATATACTGTAAGGTACAAAAATGCAAGCACGGAGAGAACAAAGGTTTTAATTTTTATGGATGCCCCAAATATAAGGGTCCTCAATGCAAAGGCTATAATTATTTTCAGTGGGTTGAAGATCCTATGAATAATGTAAGAATGATGATAAGAAAAGAGGTAGATGTATTAGCTGATAGGATTGATAGAACTTTGTTCTATTTGAAATGGTCAGTGATATTTGGAGTTGTAGTTTTTTTGATGGGGAAGTCAATGTAATATGTTGTAGTTTGGAAATGTACTATCTTCCATATAACTTTCAGTATCTGTTTGTAATGTTTGAATTCTCTATTGTAATGTGATATGCACTGAAGGTCTTTGTTAAAATGTCTCACTTAAGGAAGGTCTCATGTTATTGGTTCCCTTTGCTTGATGAATTGTATACTTCAAATTCTGAGGGGGTGAAAATGTGTTGGTTCCATTTTGTTGAATTTTGGTTGTTCTGCTTGAATTTTTTGGTTTCCAGTATTTAGCCCCTTGCAAACACATTAATAGCAAAAATAAAGAGGAATTCTATATTGAAATGTGATATGATATGAAAGTGTTTGTTAAAATACCGCAATTAAGGAAGTTCTCAATTTTTAGGGTTCCTTTACTTGATGAATGGTGTATTTCAAATTCTTAGGTGATGTGATACACAATGACATTTTTTGGGTTCCATTTTGTTGAATAAGACATGTAATGCTTGTATTCTTTCGGTTCCCTTTGCTTGCAGTTTTTATCCCCTTGCAAACACATCGATAGCAAAAAAAGAGGAATGCTGCATTACCACAACAACTGAACTTCTGCACTACATATGAAAAAGAGTGGGAAACAAAAAAACTCAACTCCAACCATTACAAACAGACATTGTTATACCAGAATAAATGAAGAGGTTTTATCATTGAGTACCATTTGGTATCAACTCCAACTAAATAATTCAACTCCAACCGAATAAATCCATAGCGTCATAAAATACTGGACAACAAATAAACAAATGAACAAATGCACAAATGGACATCAAATAAATACATAGCTGCTATATAAGAACGAATGAACAACAAATGAACAGATGCAATTCATATAAAAAAGAGAAAAACAAAAAACTCAAATAAAAAAATCAATTACAAAAAATATTGGACAACACTTTGTATCATTTAGTATCAACTCAATAACTCCATAAAATACTGGACATCTGCAATACCAGAACCAAAAAACTTACAACATATTTGTCATTGCATTTGCAGTATCACTTCAAAAGAACATACGCTATACTGGCATACATAATAACAGCTGAAACCCGACTTTGTGTTACCAAAAAAACCTGACTTTGTGATCATCACAAAAAACTGACTATACCAACATAAACATATATTAAAACCTAACTATATCAGTTAGGACTACATGAGGTAAGCACGTCTTTGAATTGACAAGAAGCCTAAAAACAGAGTCGTTCAACTATGAGCAGTGTCTTAAGATGGCATAACACCCACAGGTTGATTGCATTGAGTTATTGCATTCCCTCTGATTGTTGCTGTTGTTGACTGCCCCCTTCCTCTTCCTAGCACATGTCTTTGCGATATAGTTCCTCTTCCAATACCTCTAAAGGATGAAGAATGAGCAGTGGCTTGACATGCTATCACCCTCACAGTCTGGTTGCCTTGTGGTGTTGCATTCCCTATGTTTTTTTGTTGTGGTCTGTCCCCTTCCTCTTACATGACCATTTCTTCGCTTAACAGTTCCTCTTCTAGTACCTCTAGATGATGTAGGTCCAATTACACCTCTCCTCAGCATCCCACTTGGTATATTAGTCCATTTTCTTCCTATGTATGTTGCCAGTTTTGTATTTCCAGTTGAAGAACTAGACCTACATGCAAAAAATGATAAAGTAATAGTTTATCATTTTGTAAAGAAATGAGACAGTGATAGCAAAGGCACTTATTAAGAAAAGAGATTAACATGGAACTAATGAGACATTGATTGTTGTGGTTGGAGTGGTTCACCAAAATCTTCAAATGAGTACTAAGACATCAATTCTTACATGTTAAAAAAGAGAGTATTAGAATCAGAACTTCAGAATAAAAATAGTTCTTAAAAGTTGTATACAATAAAGTAAGGTTAACTATCAAATACTGAAGCTAGTTGGGACATAACAATACTATTCTTTGCTTGTGGATGCATAGAACCCATATCAGTCGTAGATGGAGCTCTTTTGGGATTGATTGGCATCATACATGAATTCTTGTGATGCCCAGTTCCTTGGCATCTACTACATTTGTGCACCCTTTTTGATACCTTCTTCACATCAATCTCGTCCTTGCCTCTGATCCTTTTATTCTTGGGTCTTCCTGTAGGTCTCTTTGCATGAGGTGGTCCTATCTTGTAGTCATTCACAACTTCTTCCCATTGGTCCTTAAAAGTAAGAGGTTCAATGGACATAGCATATTCCTTCTTGTAACTGCATATTGACTTCTTCTTCAAGGAGGTTTCCTCCTCATTCGAGCTGTTGGAAGAGCTCAGATGGCGGAGGCTATCTCTCTAAGCCTTCTTCATGAGTCCTCTGTAATACCTACGAAAAGGGCCGTGACTTCTCCCACGATGGCTATATTTATGTTGATCACCAGTCAAAATAGGGCAGCGGTCCCCAGACCATCGAGTGATGGCCGCAAGCTCTTGAGACTGGCTATAGTTGAGACAACTGGTTGTCTCACAATTGGCTGGGACTGCGAACCCATCAATCATTCTATCATGGTAGTTAGCGCTCGAACATTGGCACTTACCTCTTGTGAGAATGCATGAAACTACTCCAAAGTCACAAATCATAGCTTAGGCATTCCATGGGTGGAAGATATGGAATCCACACGTTACAGTATAGTAGTTACCGTTCCTCTGGAGGTTGGCCTTTCGGGCCCTAGATTGATAGGTCAAGTCATCGTTGGTGTGACTGAAGACATGGATGTCGACTCGCTAGCCACCGACGGTGCCAATTATTTACGGTGTTTTCTCACCACATATATTATTACATGAGTGTATAAGCATAGTAACTAGCATATGATGATGTCAACAATTGATGGGGTGTCGAGCGAGCCACCCCCGGGTTGTGTAGGCCTTTATCCGAGCAACGGGAGATTGGCTGAAGACAGGGCAAGTTGTCCCCGAACCTGATAACCATCGATCTGAGCTACTAGAAATAGGCTTGAGAGTAGGCGAGCTATTAGAAAATCCCAGGTTGGAGTTGTTTCTACCGAGTACGAGCTATCTACACCAAGCAAGAGCTATTGGTGATTTGATTCGAGCTATTCCAGGTCACATTTCGTTTCCGGCATCACGAATAGCTCGTTAGGTGGTCGTATCTGGGATCCTACTTAATCCCCTCATATGCTTAAATCAGATGGTGACTGTAACGACTGATTTTTATGTATCTGGATTTATTATATTATATTATATATTTTGGTGGATTTTTCTCCTCATGTGTGGTTTTCGTCTCCGTAGCTTTCACTTTCGATCATTTCGTCGTGATTTTCTAGCTTCTTCCTTAGGATCGTCGATTTTGGAGTAAGTCATTCGTGACGGGCTTTATATCGGTCATATCTTATTGTTAGATCAAGCCTAGGAGTCTTGGAATCGATCCCGGAGCTTCACGCTCCATTTCAGAACTTTTTGTGCACGTTAGCCGGTATAAGAAGGGGAACCGACCGACTAGATGACGATTTAGTCGGTCGGCGAACCTTCATGGACCGACTAGTGGGCTTTGTAAATTTCTCAGGAGTTACTGTTTATCGTTAGTCGGTCTAAGAACGTTCGTCGACCGACTAGGTTGCAAACTAGTCGGTCAGCAAATGTTCTTTAACCGACTAGCTCTATGATCATTTTTGACACCAAGTACTATTCATTCTTAGTCGGTCTAAGAACGTTCATCGACCGACTAGATGAGAAACTAGTCGGTCAGTAGTTGTTCTTTGACCGACTAAATCTAAATCCTATTTTTATACAGGAGTTACTGTTTGGACTTAGTCGGTCTGCGTTGGTCAACCGACCGACTAGTTCTCAAACTAGTCCGTCAGTGGTTGCTCTTTAACCGACTAATCAGTGTCGAAACCTTAATTTCTGGGCAGCCACCAGCACTTCCTATTTAAACCCCACCCACGATTTCTTTCATCCCTCTTTCATTCTCCTGAGCCTCCTTCTTCCCCAAATCACTCCCCAACATTTCCCCAAGCCATTCCTTCCTCCCTTGGAGTTTCCCTCTCCATTTTGGTTTACCACCATGCCCTAGGCCATCTCCAACCCCCAAAATCCCCCAAAACCCCATTTCTCCAGATTTTCCCCATCCATTCCAGATCTGAACCCTAGGTTCCCCGGAGCGTTTCTTCCGTTGCCGTGCTTGCTCGGCATCATTCTTCCGCTTCCGATACGGTAATAAATCGACCTCTTAATGTTCTCTTAACCCATTTGTGTTTTTGTGAAACCCTAATGAAATGAATGTTGTTTTGATGATTGTTTCTCCATAACAGCGACTTTCCCGTAGATTAGCATCCGTGAGACGAACCTTCGTGATCGTCATCCTCGGTGCTAGTCAAGTGAAACTTGCCACTTAGGGTTTTGGGCCATGTCTTAGGCCATTTGCTTGTTGTAGGCGTAAAAGAGACTAGGCGACGAAATGATACTCGCCTAGGCACAATTTTAGGAACTAGCTTGACAACGAAGCTAGAACCGACATTTATCATGTTGCACAACTACCATGTCATGTTTAATTTCCATTAACGGTACGCAAATTTATTCTCATGTCATTGCATTCTTTGAGTGTTCCCGTGATTGCGAAGCTCCGATATACCTTGTGAAATGATTGAGGCTAGGTGCACCCCTATGCCAAATGAAATACGCTCCTGGTTTGTGATCCAGGAAACGAGCTCTTGTGCGGGGCAACCCTGGCTCATTTACTGAGCATCGTGTACAAGGACCCTGACTCGTTTACACGTGGGTTTTGGGGTAAGAGTTAAGCCGCCATTCAACTGGGAGTCTGCCCGATCAGCAACTGCAGTTTTAAGGCGTAAACTCTGGGTTCTGGGGTAGTGTTAAGCGGCCAATCAGTGTGAATGTCGAATCGTTCAGCTGTAAGGCGTAAACATCTACAAACAACGTGAAACGTGACTAGTGAAAAGATTGAGATTGTTAGTATCTTGGCTACTCTTGACATGCCCTGATAAATTGTTCTCTTGTACTTATTGTTTCACCATGTCTTACTTGTGCACTCATACCATAACTGCCATGTCATGCACACTATAACTGCTAGGTTGTTAGTTTGCCTTACTTTCAGTTTCCTTGCCCAAGTCTTTTAGACTTGCTGACATGTGCCCCTTTACTCTTTTGGGTAACACATGTTAGATCCTGAGCCTGAGTACATTGTTGAGGACGAGGTGTTTGCTGACGCCGAGCCCGAGCCTGTGTTTGGCGAGGAGTACGTGGACACTGGGGACCAGTTCTAGTGTCTTCGTTGAGCTTTCCCTTTTGTTTAGACTGCTGCTTTGTTGTCGGTGCGTAGCACCTATACTTTGTTACGTTGTTCCTTTGTTGGCCTTGTTCTGGGCCTTTAGACTCTTTCTTTTAGCCTGGTGGCTTTTCTGGATGTTGAACTTAATTTTCATGTTGGACAAATTATGAGATATGAGATTTTATTTCTGTCTCTCCTTGTGTTATTATTGTTGTTCCGTTTGTGGTTACAGGGACCTCCTTATGTTTTATTGACGCTTATCGGGTTTGGGGCTTTACAGCTCCACTCTCGTGCGGACCTTTTCACGTCTCTCCTCCATTTTAGGGAAGCGGGGCGTGACAGGTTTTGTTGGTGGCCCATGCAGGTCCCTCTTCTGTAACTGCGATTATCGGAATGACGATAATAATATTAGAATGTCCAATAAACTAAGTTCGACATCCGAGTCATAAGCTATGAGTCTAATTGTTTCGTTTTCTGTGTCATTAGTTGGCAGGAAGGCGATTCACCCGTGGTGGAGGTAGTGGTGCACCCCCTCATGACGAGGAGCCTGAGCGGGAACCCACCAATGGAGAGATGATAAGGATGATGCTTCAGATGATGCAAGTGCAGCAGGGCGTGCTCCTGCAAGTCCAGAATGCTCCAGTTGTTCGAGCTGGTCGGGCAATCCAGGCTGCCCCTCGCTCCGAGCCGGGAGCGAAGCAATGTCGGGAGCTGGGTCCCGCGTATTTTGATGGGTCTGAGGGTCCTCTGGCTGCCGATGAGTGGATTCGGAACATAGAGGATAACTTGAAGATGGCCAAGATCACCCCGGCTGGATGGGTTGATTTGGCGCAGAGGCAACTCAAGGATAATGCTCGAAACTGGTGGGATGCGGAAGAGAAGATGCTGGTGGAGCCGATAGCTTGGACTACCTTTAAGTCCAGGTTTGATGAGGAGTTCTTCCCGAAGGCTGCTAGGAAGGAGATGCTGCAGCGCTTTATTGATCTGAAGCAAGGGAGCTTGACGGTGGACCTGTACCACCAAGAGTTCACTAGGCTGAGTCGGTTCGTGATTCGGGTTGAATATTGCGTATTTAACCCCCTAATTAGTCCTATGATGTGCCTAAATAATACTTAATTGCTCTCTAATATGTGCGTATTTTGTACACCATTATTTATTAGAGAAATCACATTATTTGTGCACACAACATGAATTAACAGAGTATTTCTGCATATTTTATATTTTTCTTAGCATCGTCTCGATCTCACGATTCCAACGACTATTTATTTGTATTTTTCTGACATCTGTGCTAATTACTATGAATTTTTGAATGCAGAATACCAATTAAATGAGGCAAATACGCAGAGAAATACGAAAAATACGGTCGCTGGCTAACCAGAAGCTGACACGTGGCGATCATCTGCAATTTTCCGCTCGATCCGACGTCTCCCGCTGACGCACGAAGATAAATACTATGGCCGTCGATTTTGCATCGGACGGACCACGAGAAGCCGCTGCAACGAGGCGGATCAGCCATCGACATGACACGTGGCATCCATCCGACGTTCCCCGCTTCATCCGACGGTGCTCAGCAGCGGATCGACGCGGTGCGATCGTGACCATCGATGCACGATCCAACGGACACGAGCGAGCGGTCGAGAGCGGGCGGCTGCGTTCTCCTTCGGGTGACGTGGCGTAGCCATTGCCGTGAGATGAGGATCCGACGGCGCGTGAACGAAGAGAAATGCGGGGCGACGCGGCGTGATGAGAACCGTTGGATTCTCATCCAACGGACGAAATCAATGCCGCTCGAAGTCGAAGCAGCGGGCTTTTGCGGGGCAACGTGGCAAGATCTCGGCCGTTAACCGATTGATCCGACGGTCGCGATAAAACTCCGAGCTGAACTCGGATTCGAATGCGAAGCGGGCGGCGCACTATTTTTGATGCACACGTGGCATCACGAGGCTAAATCGCGCCTTCATCCGACGGCTGAGGATTGCGGCGATAAGCGGATGCGGGTCTGGGCGCTATTGGTGCGGGTTTCTAACCCGTTAAGCCTATTAAACCCGCAATGCTAATATATAAGCGTATTCTAGGGTTTTTGGGGGGATTCTGGCGTATTTTGGGACTTTTGGAGCGGCTACTGTGCGTATTTCTCCAGGAGAAAATTCTGAAAATTTCCAGAGACTATTCTTCCTATTCTCAGAGAGTTTTGGGTTCTAAAGAGGAGATTTGGTGATAATTTCTTGAACTTTTACCCCGTATTTGGTGTATTTCTTTGTATTTTGCTATCTAAACGATGTATTTTGCTATCAAATCTGATTTTTATTGCACCATGCGTGGCTAATCTCTTTGTGCTATGGTTGTGATGTAGTTAGGAGTATGTAGTTGCTAAATTTCATGTTTTTAGCCCTATTATCATGTCAAAATTGCTAGCTTTGTTGATTTCTACAACGTATTTGATGGGTATTTGCTTACTATCGATGTTGTTGATGTGCCCTATGGCTAGGCCCTGATAAGGCTAGCCAATTTGTGTTCTCTAATCTGAACTTATCGCTGCGATTATTGTTTAATGAAATCAACATTGCTAGTAATACGTTTAAGGCTATTTTGACTAGTTTTCATCGATTCATCTTCCGACGCCTTCACGCCTTGACCGGGTGAAGCGTCGTGTGTTATTAAAAGACGTGAAATTTCAGCGACTATAAACTCCTAATGAACTCACAACCGTAGCATATTTGTCTCATTGGATACCAAACTTTCGTGATACCGTAATACTTTTAGGAACCACTTCTTTGCTACAAATCCTTACACTATTCTTCACCTTCACAAAGGTGGTTGTTTTCTTAACCTTATATTTTATTTGATTAGTTGAATTTGTGTTATCTCAGGTCGACTTGTCCCGAGGATTCGACTCTGGACTCTCCAGATACTACTTGCACGATCTCATGCGCTTGGGAGTAAAGCTCACATTGTTTTGAGAGAGGCAAGTTTTTGGCGCCGTTGCCGGGGACAACGGTATCTTTGATCCACATTTTCAGCTTTTCAGAGGAGTACTCGGTGAGATCCTTCCACTTTATAGCTTAGTTTTATTATTGAAAACAAAAAAAAATATCTCTTTGCTAGTTTATGTGGCATAGGACCTCTGCTTCACACAGATTGATAAGAATTGAAAACATGGCTAATAATAACGAACAACCTCTTGTACACCCACAAGAATTACCATTGAGTGCTACTTATATGCCCACTAGAGTTGCTTCTGAGTCATGCATTGTTTTGCCTGAGGGTGCTCATTCTTTTTCGCTTAAAGCCGGGGTGATCCAGATCCTTCCCTCTTACCATGGAGAGGATAGGGAAAACCCTTACTTGCATATTAAAACGTTTGAAGAAGCATGCTCTACACAGTTGGATGGAAAAGTTAGTAATGATGTTGTTTATCTTAAACTTTTTCCATTCTCATTGAAAGACAAGGCAAAGAATTGGTTCAATGCAATGCCTCCTAGATCTATTACTTCTTGGCTAACCATGCAAACTGAGTTTCTGAAAATATTCTTTTCTTTGGCCAGGACTCAAGCTTTAAAGAGGCATATCATGTCTTTTTCGCAGAAGGAAACTGAAGCATACGATCAAACGTTGGAAAGATTTAAGGAGCTTCTGTTGGCATGCCCACATCACGGTTTTGACAAGGGACGCACCATTGGATTCTTTTACGATGGATTGCAGCCAAATACAAAGCAATATGTAGAGATGATGTGCAATGGAGCTTTCTTTGAGAAGACCCCGACGGAGGCTTGGGGATATTTGGAGAACATTGCAGAGAATGCAAGAAGATGGGAGCCACCTTCAGAATTTGACAGGTCCATGTCTACACATCAAACAAAAGTTGGCTTGCAGTCTTTGAAGCCTGAAGATGCATTGATGGCACAAGTGGAGGCATTGGTGACGCAAAAGCTACAAAATATTGATCTCAGAGCAGCAAAGGCAGTCACATCATAGCCATACTGCGTCATATGCGAGAAGCCAGTTCATGATACTACCATCTGCCCACTAATCCCAGCAATTAAAGAATTGGGCAGAAATCCAGAATCAGAGGTGAATTGGGTGGAAAATCAAGGCTACAACGCCAATTGGAAGAACCCATCAAACCAAGGAGGTGCTTTATATCAGCAGAAGCAACAGACATCCACTCCCTATTACCATCCCAACCACTCCAATTATCAAGGAAAAAGGGAGCAGAACAATGAAATTCAGAGTCACACTGCTACAGTTCAACAGATGGCTCAGATGCAACAACAGCTCACAGAGAATTTTTCGAGATTTATAGCGTCACAAGACAAAGGTAAATTACCTGCTCAGCCTATTGCAAATCCTAATACGAATCCCTCTTCTTCTTTTTCAGGAAACAACGTCAAACCATGTCAGGCAGTGACTACATTGCGTAGCGGACGTGAAATTGAAAAACCAGAAATGCCTAGACATGAACAACCAGCTGAGGAGAAAGAGGAGGCACAAGCACCTGAAAGTTTGCAGGTTGAGGAAGAGGTAGCAGAAAAAGAGCCAGAACCATATGTACCTCCAGCTCCATTCTCACACAGACTTGCTCCACCATCAAAAGACAGGTATCAGGCAGAGATAAGAGATATCTTCAAGCAGGTAAAAATTAATATCCCATTACTTGATGCAATCAACCAAGTGCCTGCATATGCTAAATTTCTGAAGGAGCTTTGCACTGTAAAGCGGAGTCTAAATGTGAAAAAGAAAGCATTCTTAACACAACAGGTAAGTGCAATGGTACAACATGACACTCCTCATAAATATAAGGATCCAGGTTCTCCTACTATCCCATGCATTATAGGAACTAAGAAATTTGGAGATGCTTTACTTGATTTGGGATCTAGTGTTAATATTTTACCTTACTCTGTTTATGTGTAGCTTGGATTGGGGGAGCTGAAGACGACACCTGTGGTTCTACAGTTAGCAGACAGGTCGGTAAAAATCCCACGAGGATGCGTGGAGGATGTGCTGGTCCAGGTTGACAAATTCTATTATCCCGTGGACTTTATCGTCCTTGATATTCATGGGCCACAATCAGGTAATTTCACTCCGATTATATTAGGACGTCCATTCCTAGCAACTTGCAATGCTATGATAAATTGTAGGGATGGACAATTGAAGATAAGCTTTGGTAACATGAAACTTGAGCTAAACATTTTTAAATCATGTACGTTACCTGCGAATGTTGATGACGTGAAAGAGGTATGTTTTATTGAGAGTTTAATTGAAGATTATTTTGATGCTAAGTATGAATGCCCGTCAAATTTTATTGATTATAATTTCGACGATATTGATGAATCGTATTTTGTGCAGGGCAAAAATGAAAGATCGAGGGATGCATGGGTGCCAAAGTTCGAGACATTGCCAGTGGAATTGCCACCACAACAACCTTCAGAGATTGAGCATCCAAAGTTGGAATTGAAGCCTCTGCTAGACTATTTGAAATACGCTTTCCTTGGAAAGGAGGAGACCTTCCCCGTGGTAATATCCTCTAAACTCACACCTGAACAAGAAAGTGCTTTGCTTGATGTGCTTAGGGAACACAAAGGGGCCATTGGATGGTCTATTGCGGACATTACAGGTATAAATCCCTTAATTTGCACTCATCATATTTATCTTGAGGATGATGCCAAACCAACATGTGAGATGCAACGTCGATTAAATCCTACTTTGAAAGAGGTTGTTAAGGGGGAGATTCTTAAGCTACTTGCTGCAGGTATAATATATCCTATTTCAGACAGCAGATGGGTTAGCCCCATACAGGTGGTTCCGAAGAAATCAGGCCTCACAGTGGTAAGAAATGAGAGTAATGAGCTTATACCGATGCGGACCACCACAGGTTGGAGGATGTGTGTTGATTACAGAAAGTTAAATGCTAAAACACGAAAAGATCACTTTCCATTACCTTTCATTGATCAAATCTTGGAAAGAGTAGCAGGTAACGAATTTTATTGTTTTCTAGATGGTTATTCTGGCTATTATCAGATAGAGATTGCTCCTGAGGATCAAGAGAAGACTACCTTCACTTGCCCCTTTGGAACTTTCGCTTTTAGGAGAATGCCTTTTGGATTATGCAATGCACCTGCTACTTTTCAGCGTTGCATGTTGAGTATCTTTAGCGATATGGTTGAGAGGATTATGGAAGTGTTTATGGATGACTTTTCTGTATATGGCACTTCATTTGAAAATTGTTTATCTAACTTAGCTCTTGTCTTGCACAGGTGCCAGGAAAAGAACCTGCTGTTAAACTGGGAAAAGTGTCATTTCATGACAACTGAAGGTTTGGTTCTTGGACACCTAGTCTCCAAAGCAGGTATTCAGGTAGACAGAGCAAAAGTTGAGGTGATTGAGAAGTTGCCTACACCAAAATGCGTCAAGGACATACGATCCTTTCTAGGCCATGCAGGATTTTATCGAAGATTCATAAAGGATTTCAGCGCCATCTCCCGCCCCCTCTGCCACTTATTAACTTTAAACACTGATTTCATATGGACACAAGAGTGTCAAGTTTCATTTGATAAATTAAAGAACTCACTTGTTTCCTCCCCTATTTTGCAGGTTCCAGACTGGAGCATGCCATTTGAAATTATGTGTGATGCAAGTGACTACGCGATGGGGGCAGTGCTTGGGCAAAAGAAAGAGAAAGTTCCTTGTGTTATCTATTATGCCAGTAAAACTTTGAATGAAGCACAACGGAACTACACTACTACGGAGAAGGAGTTTCTAGCAGTGGTGTTTGCATTGGAGAAATTCAGAAGCTACATATTGGGATCACCTATTCTCATCTTTACAGATCATTCTGCACTGAAATATCTTTTATCTAAAAAGGATGCTAAACCTAGACTCATACGATGGATTCTTCTTTTGCAGGAATTCAATATTCAAATCAAGGATAAAAAAGGAGTTGAGAACAATGTTGCAGATCACCTTTCTAGATTGACGGTGGGAACAGAGTCGCCTACCATTCCATTGCGAGATTCCTTCCCAGATGAGCAGCTTTTCTCCATTTCTACCCTACCATGGTATGCAGATATAGCTAATTATTTGGTGACAGGTAGAACCCCTCCACATTGGTCTTCCTTAGATTTCAAACGCTTCAAGCATGAGGTAAAATCGTTCTATTTTGATGATACTTATCTTTTTAAATACTGTGGAGACCAAATTGTAAGGAGATGTGTACCCGACCATGAGTTTGATAGTGTTTTACATTTTTGCCATGATGGGGTATGTGGGGGGGCACTTTTCAGCTCATAAGACTGTTGCAAAAATTTTATAGAGTGGTTTTTATTGGCCTAGTATGTTTAAAGATGCATATGCTTATTGTAAATCATGTATGCGTTGTCAACAGTTGGGGGGAATTACCAAAAGAAACATGATGCCATTGAATCCCATGCTAGAAATAGAATTATTTGATTGTTGGGGTATTGATTTCATGGGGCCTTTTCCACCATCTTTTGGATATATATTTGTATTGGTTGCCATTGATTATGTCTCTAAATGGGTGGAAGCTATTCCTTGCAGGTCCAATGACGCTTCCATTGTGCTGAAATTTTTGAAAGAAAACATCTTCTCGCGCTTTGGAGTGCCAAAGGCCATTATCAGTGATGGAGGTTCTCATTTCTGCAATCGGCTCTTTGCAAATCTAATGAAGAAATTTGGGGTGACACATAAAGTTTCAACACCTTACCATCCTCAAACAAATGGACAAGCGGAATTGGCGAACAAGGAAATAAAGAATATTCTTCAGAAAACAGTGAATCCAACACGCAAAGATTGGAGTCTTCGCTTGCCTGAAGCTCTATGGGCCTACAGGACAGCATACAAGACTATCTTAGGGATGTCACCGTTTCGTTTGGTTTATGGAAAAAATTGCCATCTTCCTGTTGAATTAGAGCATAAATCTTTTTGGGCAATTAAAACACTTAATTTGCTTGATGACTCATCAAATGTTTCTCGTAAATTGCAGATCATGGAGCTTGATGAGATACGACGTGAGTCATATGAAAATGCAAAGCTCGCAAAAGAAAGGATGAAAGCTGTGCACGACAAGATGATCCTACGAAAGGAATTCAAAGTTGGAGACAAGGTTCTGCTGTACAATTCAAGACTCCATATATTTCCAGGGAAGCTGCGCTCAAAATGGACGGGACCATACTTTGTCAAAGAAGTCTTTTCACATGGAGCGGTGGTCTTAGTGAATGAAAAGGATGGCCATGAATTCAAAGTCAACGGACAACGTCTGAAACATTTTCAAGAGCTTTGGGCCAGAGAGGATACCACCATTGATCTCACAGATCCACCTTCGGGTGGTAACTAATCAGGTGTGTTCTTTCCATGATTCCCTCTCCTTAACATTGAGGACAATGCTTATTTTAAGTTGGGGGGAGGGTATAAACTTTTAGGATTTTTATTTTTATTTTTATTTTTATTTTATTTTTTTTCATTTTAGTAGTTCCCTTTTGCAAAATTTTTTTTTATAAAAAAGGGGGTTGAGTCAAGATTTATCGCCAATGCTTATTACACCTAGAAATGAACCTCATATGATGACAATTCTCGAAGTCTATTCACCACTTTGCACATGTGATTTATTCTCCTCTACCACTATTGTTACATATTTCATTCTCATTCGACATGAATGCTAGTACTCATGGTAAATCTCTCTTAATATATCTCTATGGTAGGATTGAATGATGACTTAACGAATCTTGAAGTTATGAATTAGCAAGTCATATGCTTTCAATGGAACACACCATCATAAAATGACTGGAGCATTTTTTCATCTCATATTCATTGCTATTTGCATGCTTTGTGTGATCTTGGGTGGAAAGTCTACACTGTCTTTTGAAATGATTAGGATAACCCATTCTTGTGGAAGAATAAAGAAAAGGAAGCTATCTTGCTAAGTTATTTATGCATGCACAAAAGAAAGAATGAAATAAGATGAATGAAGAAAAATGAATGAACGAAAAAATGTGTCATTAAAGAAATAACTTGGTTGGCTCGATTAGTACAGTCCGAGGGGTCCTTCTTGGCCTAATGCCCTATTATCGTCTGATTTGGGAGCCATTGACTGGAACCTCGATCATTTGGTGGAGCGATCCAAGTTATACATTTTTCTGCAAATGTTGCTTGATGCGCGTTACGCAGAATCAATAAAATGAGAAAAGAAGAGCAAGAAAAAGTGTGCATCATTAGCAAGGCAAGAGAACTTCCAAAACTTAAAGATAGCACAAGATATGGTGTGATTTCCTATGAATGAAAATTGACGTGTGTATGTCTTGATGCCAATCTATTTTTGCTTGCTTTGCATGATACATCTACGCTCCAAGTTATATACTTTGATTGAAAGGTGTGAGCCATTGATTTTGCATACCATTCGCTATGAATTAATGTAAAGTGAAGTTAAGTTGATTTAATGACCACTGTAGAGATACTTGCTTTTCATTGTAAACCCTTGAGTACCATTATATAATGAGCATGAAATCTTGGCATTAGTGTGTGGACATTTTCTATCGTCTTTGTAGTATGGTGATGAATGATTTGAGACCTGATAAGGTGATCTAGGTGTATACTTGATATCGTATCTCGCTCATTTTGCTAGAGGCTAGCAAAACGCTAGTTGGGGGGTGTGATTCGGGTTGAATATTGCGTATTTAACCCCCTAATTAGTCCTATGATGTGCCTAAATAATACTTAATTGCTCTCTAATATGTGCGTATTTTGTACACCATTATTTATTAGAGAAATCACAATATTTGTGCACACAACATGAATTAACGGAGTATTTCTGCATATTTTATATTTTTCTTAGCATCGTCTCGATCTCACGATTCCAACGACTATTTATTTGTATTTTTCTGACATCTGTGCTAATTACTATGAATTTTTGAATGCAGAATACCAATTAAATGAGGCAAATACGCAGAGAAATACGAAAAATACGGTCGCTGGCTAACCAGAAGCTGACACGTGGCGATCATCTGCAATTTTCCGCTCGATCCGACGTCTCCCGCTGACGCACGAAGATAAATACTATGGCCGTCGATTTTGCATCAGACGGACCACGAGAAGCCGCTGCAGCGAGGCGGATCAGCCATCGACATGACACGTGGCATCCATCCGACGTTCCCCGCTTCATCCGACGGTGCTTAGCAGCGGATCGACGCGGTGCGATCGTGACCATCGATGCACGATCCAACGGACACGAGCGAGCGGTCGAGAGCGGGCGGCTGCGTTCTCCTTCGGGTGACGTGGCGTAGCCATTGCCGTGCGATGAGGATCCGACGGCGCGCGAACGAAGAGAAATGCGGGGTGACGCGGCGTGATGAGAACCGTTGGATTCTCATCCAACAGACGAAATCAATGCCGCTCGAAGTCGAAGCAGCGGGCTTTTGCGGGGCAACGTGGCAAGATCTCGGTCGTTAACCGATTGATCCGACGGTCGCGATAAAACTCCGAGCTGAACTCGGATTCGAATGCGAAGCGGGCAGCGCACTATTTTTGATGCACACGTGGCATCACGAGGCTAAATCGCGCCTTCATCTGACGGCTGAGGATTGCGGCGATAAGCGGATGCGGGTCTGGGCGCTATTGGTGCGGGTTTCTAACCCGTTAAGCCTATTAAACACGCAATGCTAATATATAAGCGTATTCTAGGGTTTTTGGGGGGATTCTGGCGTATTTTGGGACTTTTGGAGCGGCTACTGTGCGTATTTCTCCAGGAGAAAATTCTGAAAATTTCCAGAGACTATTCTTCCTATTCTCAGAGAGTTTTGGGTTCTAAAGAGGAGATTTGGTGATAATTTCTTGAACTTTTACCCCGTATTTGGTGTATTTCTTTGTATTTTGCTATCTAAACGATGTATTTTGCTATCAAATCTGATTTTTATTGCACCATGCGTGGCTAATCTCTTTGTGCTATGGTTGTGATGTAGTTAGGAGTATGTAGTTGCTAAATTTCATGTTTTTAGCCCTATTATCATGTCAAAATTGCTAGTTTTGTTGATTTCTACAACGTATTTGATGGGTATTTGCTTACTATCGATGTTGTTGATGTGCCCTATGGCTAGGCCCTGATAAGGCTAGCCAATTTGTGTTCTCTAATCTGAACTTATCGCTGCGATTATTGTTTAATGAAATCAACATTGCTAGTAATACGTTTAAGGCTATTTTGACTAGTTTTCATCGATTCATCTTCCGACGCCTTCACGCCTTGACCGGGTGAAGCGTCGTGTGTTATTAAAAGACGTGAAATTTCAGCGACTATAAACTCCTAATGAACTCACAACCGTAGCATATTTGTCTCATTGGATACCAAACTTTCGTGATACCGTAATACTTTTAGGAACCACTTCTTTGCTACAAATCCTTACACTATTCTTCACCTTCACAAAGGTGGTTGTTTTCTTAACCGTATATTTTATTTGATTAGTTGAATTTGTGTTATCTCAGGTCGACTTGTCCCGAGGATTCGACTCTGGACTCTCCAGATACTACTTGCACGATCTCCTGTGCTTGGGAGTAAAGCTCACATTGTTTTGAGAGAGGCAGTTCACACCGAAGATGGTGCAGGATGCTGATGAGAGGGCTCAGAGGTTCCTGCAGGGACTTGCTTTGGAGCTTCAGAGTTTTGTGTCTTCCTCTGATCTGGACTCTTATCAGAAGGTTCTGGTCGCTGCAAGGAGGCAGAAGCTGAACCTGAGTCAGAGGAGAGGACATGTTTCTGGTGCTGGAAAGAGGCCTATGGAGCATGCCAGAGCGGTGGTTAGGCCTGGTTTCAAGCCTAATCAGCTAGCTCAGTTCAAGAGGCCAGGAGGGCCTATTCAAAAGACTTTCCATTTCTGCGGTAAGCCTGGCCACATCAAGGATCAGTGTAGGAAGTTTCTGGGCCAGTGTTTGGTTTGTGGTGATGCTTCTCATGTCGCGAAGGATTGTCGGCATGCGAATCAGCTACGGAGGGCACCTGTTGCAGCACAGCCGTTGCAGCAGAGAGTGTCTGTTCCTGCTGGACGTGGAGCAGCTCTTGTTCCACAGAGGCAGGCTTTTCAGCAGGCTATTCCGCCGAGGAGGCATGCTTTTCTGATGACCGCAATGGAGAGCGAGGCTGTGGATGAGGTTATCGCAGGTAATCCTCAATCTAGCCGTTAATTTCCTAGTTAGTTTTGATTGTTAGATTATGTTGTTTGCTTGAACATGATTTTTTGCTAGACTAGGGTTTGATTGTTAATTGCTTGTTAGGTGTGGTTTTGGTGTGCACATTTCCTGCACGAGTCCTCTTTGACTCAGGTGCATCGATGTGCATTATTTCTCGGAGCTTCGTGGAGAAGCATTCCTTGTTGACGTCCCCTCTTTCCAAGAGGTGGAATATCGTCACCGGGAATGGCGTGGTCTCGATGCATTGTGGTTGCAATTCTTGCTCGTTGGTGGTTTGTGGACATGAGCTTTACGCTGATTTCATTGTCCACGATATCATCAACTATGATGCAGTTCTTGGGATGGATTGGCTTGCGAGCTTCTATGCTACGATCGACTGTCGGAGGAAGAAGGTGGTGTTCGAGATTCCCGGACATCCAGTTTTTGAGTTCAGTCAAGGTAGCAGCTCGCTTGGTCCTGTCAGATTTCAGGCCAGGCCGGTAGAGGTTGTGGCTATGCAGATGGAGCTGGAGAGGCCAGCGGTTGTGCGGGACTTTGATGACGTCTTCCCCGAGGAGATGTCTGGTTTTCCACCTGATCGAGCTTTAGAATTTTCTATTGATCTTATTCTGGGAGCGCAGCCGATTTTGAAGGCACCGTATCGTATGGCACCCGCTGAGTTGGAGGAGTTGCGGAAGCAGGTGGATGAGCTTTTGCAGAAGGGTTACATCAACCCTAGTGTGTCTCCGTGGGGAGCACCGGTGCTGCTGGTGAAGAAGAAGGATGGTTCGCATCTCATGTGCGTGGACTATCGGGAGTTGAATGCGGTGACCATCAAGAATAAATACCCGTTGCCTCGCATCGATGATATTTTTGATCAGCTTGAAGGGTCGAGGGTGTTTTCGAAGTTGGACCTAAGGAGTGGTTATCATCAGCTGAAGGTGAAGAAGAATGATGTTCCGAAGACAGCGTTCAGGACAAAGTATGGACACTATGAGTTTGTGGTTATGCCTTTCGGTGTAACCAATGCACCCGTAGTTTTCATGAATCTGATGAACCTGATTTTCTACGACTTTTTAGATAAGTTTGTCGTTATCTTTATTGACGACATTCTGATCTATTCGAAGTCGGAGGAAGAGCATGCCTCGCACTTGAGGACGGTGTTGGAGATTTTGAGGAAGCATCGGTTGTATGCTAAGTTTTCGAAGTGCGAGTTTTGGCTGGACAGAGTTGCCTTTCTCGGGCATGTGGTGACTGGAGATGGTATTTCAGTGGATCCCGAGAAGATTAGGGCCATCAGAGAGTGGCCTATTCCGCAGTCAGCGTCTGAGATCCGGAGTTTCCTTGGGCTTGCTGGTTACTATCGGCGTTTCATTAAGGACTTTTCCCGTATTGCCAAGCCGATGACCAGATTGACGCGGAAGGATGTACCTTTTGTTTGGTCGGGTGATTGTGAGAATGCTTTTAGTGTTTTGAGGGAGAGGTTGACGACTGCCCCTATTCTTGTTGTGCCTGATCGCGACAGTGGATTTGAGATCTTTTGCGATGCTTCTGGCAAGGGTCTCGGTTGTGTGTTGCATCAGCATGGGCACGTTGTGGTGTATGCATCTCGTCAGCTCAAGGTTCATGAGAAGAATTACCCGACACATGATTTGGAGTTGGCTGCTGTTGTGTTTGCTCTCAAGATTTGGAGGCACTTCCTGCTGAGTGAGAAAGTGAAGATTTTCACCGATCACAAAAGCTTGAAGTATATTTTTACTCAGAAGGAGCTCAACATGCGACATCATCGATGGTTGGAGCTCATGGCGGATTATGAGATTGATTTGCAGTTTCACCCTAGCAAGGTGAATGTGGTTCCTGATGCGCTGAGTAGGCTTCCAGCGGTGATGATTTTGACCTCACAGAGGAGATTGCAGCAGGATTTTTGCGAGTCTGGTGTTGAGATTGTTCTTCCTGGAGAGGCTTCTTTGTTGATGTGTATGCAGATACAGTCAACGATCGTGGATCGAATCAAGGCTGGCCAGGCTAAGGATCCGAAGCTGGTGAAGATTCGGGAGCAGGTGGAAGCCGGTTTGCGGACTGACTTCTTGATTCATGAGGATGGCTCGCTGAGGTTTGGAGCCAGGTTGTGTGTGCCGGCTGGGGATATCAGAGAGGAGTTGATGGTGGAGGCACACAGTTCGCCGTATTCTGTGCATCCTGGTGGGACCAAGATGTACAAGGATCTTCGTCTGAACTATTGGTGGCATGGCATGAAGAGGAGTGTGGCTCGGAGTGTAGCCAAGTGTTTGGTTTGCCAGTAAGTGAAGGCGGAGCATCAGCGTACGGCAGGGTTGCTACAACCGCTTCCGATTCCGGAGTGAAAGTGGCAACACATCACTATGGACTTCGTGACTGGACTACCTCGGAGTCCGAAGCAGAATGACGCGATTTGGGTGATCGTATATCGATTGACCAAATCCGCGCACTTTATTCCATTCCGAGTGGGACAGTCCACTGAGGCGCTAGCGAGGAGATATATGGAGGTAAATTCTTTTGCTCTCCAATTTTATTTCCTTTTCCTAGTCTAGATAGTGATGTAACGTGAATCGTACAGGAGGTCGTACGACTTCACGGAGTCCCCGTGAGTATTGTGTCGGACAGAGACACGAGGTTCACATCTCAGTTCTGGCAGAGTTTGCAGAAGAGTTTGGGTACGCGTCTGAGTTTCAGCACGGCGTACCATCCGCAGACGGATGGCCAGTCTGAGAGGACGATTCAGATCTTGGAGGACATGCTGAGGGCGTGCATGTTGGATTTCAAGGGTTCGTGGGAGGACCATCTACATCTGGTAGAGTTTTCCTACAACAACAGCTTCCAGGCGAGTATTGGCATGGCGCCTTTCACCGCTCTTTATGGGAGGAAATGTCGATCGCCATTGAGTTGGGATGACGTTGGTGATCATGAGCTGTTAGGACCTGAGATGATCGTGGAGGCTGTGGATATTGTCAGGAACATTCGGGAGAGGTTGAGGATTGCTCAGGACCATTTTAAGCATTGGGCAGATGCTAAACGTTGTCCTTTGGAGTTTCAGCCGGGCGACCATGTGTTTCTGAGGATTTCCCCGAATCGTGGTGTGATTCGCTTCGGGAAGCGAGGGAAGTTGAGCCCGCGATACATTGGATCGTTTGACATTCTGGAGAAAGTTGGCGAGGTAGCCTACCGCTTAGCCTTGCCGCCGTCTTTGGAAGGAGTTCTCAATGTTTTCCATGTGTCGTAGCTTCGTCGATACATTAGCGACCCGTCTTATGCTGTGGATTCCTCGGAGATTACCGTTCGCCCCGATATGACGTATGACCAGCAGACAGTGCAGATTCTGGACAGGCGTCAGAAGTCACTTCGGAACAAGGTTGTCAATCTTGTGAGGGTGATGTGGCGACACAGCTCGCCAGGAGAGTCTACTTGGGAGAACGAGGATGAGATGCGAGAGCGTTACCCACTTTTGTTCCCGGACACGTGAGTGTTGGGAAATTCCGAGGACGGAATTTTTCTTAAGTTGGGGAGGATGTAACGACTGGTTTTCATGTATCTGGATTTATTATATTATATTATATGTTTTGGTGGATTTTTCTCCTCATGTGCGGTTTTCGTCTCCGTAGCTTTCACTTTCGATCGTTTCGTTGTGATTTTCTAGCTTCTTCCTTAGGATCGTCGATTTTGGAGTAAGTCATTCGTGACGGGCTTCATATCGGTCATATCTTATTGTTAGATCAAGCCTAGGAGTCTTGGAATCGATCCCGGAGCTTCGCACTCCATTTCGGAACTTTTTGTGCACGTTAGCCGGTACAAGAAGGGGAACCGACCGACTAGATGACGATTTAGTCGGTCGGCGAACCTTCATGGACCGACTAGTGGGCTTTGTAAATTTCTCAGGAGTTACTGTTTATCGTTAGTCGGTCTAAGAACGTTCGTCGACCGACTAGGTTGCAAACTAGTCGGTCAGCAAATGTTCTTTAACCGACTAGCTCTATGATCATTTTTGACACCAAGTACTATTCATTCTTAGTCGGTCTATGAACGTTCATCGACCGACTAGATGAGAAACTAGTCGGTCAGTAGTTGTTCTTTGACCGACTAAATCTAAATCCTATTTTTATACAGGAGTTACTGTTTGGACTTAGTCGGTCTGCGTTGGTCAACCAACCGACTAGTTCCCAAACTAGTCGGTCAGTGGTTGCTCTTTGACCGACTAATCAGTGTCGAAACCCTAATTTCTGGGCAGCCACCAGCACTTCCTATTTAAAACCCACCCACGATTTCGTTCATCCCTCTTTCATTCTCCTGAGCCTCCTTCCCCAAATCACTCCCCAACATTTCCACAAGCCATTCCTTCCTCCCTTGGAGTTTCCCTCTCCATTTTGGTCTACCACCATGCCCTAGGCCATCTCCAACCCCCAAAATCCCCCAAAACCCCATTTCTCCAGATTTTCCCCATCCATTCCAGATCTGAACCCTAGGTTCCCCGGAGCATTTCTTCCGTTGTCGTGCTTGCTCGGCATCATTCTTCCGCTTCCGATACGGTAATAAATCGACCTCTTAATGTTCTCTTAACCCATTTGTGTTTTTGTGAAACCCTAATGAAATGAATGTTGTTTTGATGATTGTTTCTCCATAACAGCGACTTTCCCGTAGATTAGCGTCCGTGAGACGAACCTTCGTGATCGTCATCCTCGGTGCTAGGCTAGTGAAACTTGCCACATAAGGTTTTGGGCCATGTCTTAGGCCATTTGCTTGTTGTAGGCGTAAAAGAGACTAGGCGACGAAATGATACTCGCCTAGGCGCAATTTTAGGAACTAGCTTGACAACGAAGCTAGAACCGACATTTATCATGTTGCACAACTACCATGTCATGTTTAATTTCCATTAACGGTACGCAAATTTATTGTCATGTCATTGCATTCTTTGAGTGTTCCCGTGATTGCGAAGCTCCACTACACCTTGTGAAATGATTGAGGCTAGGTGCACCCCTATGCCAAATGAAATACGCTCCTGGTTTGTGATCCAGGAAACGAGCGGCCATTCAATTGGGACCCTGGCTCGTTTACACGTGGGTTTTGGGGTAAGAGTTAAGCGGCCATTCAATTGGGAGTCTGCCCGATCAGCAACTACAGTTGTAAGGCGTAAACTCTGGGTTCTGGGGTAGTGTTAAGCGGCCAATCAGTGTGAATGTCGAACCGTTCAGCTGTAAGGCGTAAACATCTACAAACAACGTGAAACGTGACTAGTGAAAAGATTGAGATTGTTAGTAGCTTGGCTACTCTTGACATGCCCTGATAAATTGTTCTCTTGTACTTATTGTTTTACCATGTTTTACTTGTGCACTCATACCATAACTGCCATGTCATGCACACTATAACTGCTAGGTTGTTAGTTTACCTTACTTTCAGTTTCCTTGCCCAAGTCTTTTAGACTTGCTGACATGTGCCCCTTTACTCTTTTGGGTGGCACATGTTAGATCCTGAGCCTGAGTACATTGTTGAGGACGAGGTGTTGGCTGACGCCGAGCCCGAGCCTGTGTTTGGCGAGGAGTACGTGGATACTGGGGACCAGTCCTAGTGTCTTCGTTGAGCTTTCCCTTTTGTTTAGACTGCTGCTTTGTTGTCGGTGCGTAGCACCTATACTTTGTTACGTTGTTCCTTTTGTTGGCCTTGTTCTGGGCCTTTAGACTCTTTCTTTTAGCCTGGTGGCTTTTCTGGATGTTGAACTTAATTTTCATGTTGGACAAATTATGAGATATGAGATTTTATTTCTGTCTCTCCTTGTGTTATTATTGTTGTTCCGTTTGTGGTTACAGGGACCTGCTTATGTTTTATTGACGCTTATCGGGTTTGGGGCTTTACAGCTCCACTCTCGTGCGGACCTTTTCACGTCTCTCCTCCATTTTAGGGAAGCGGGGCGTGACAATGACTCAAAGGAGGCTCGAGGTAACTATGGCCGATTTGTTAGGAGATGGACCAATAGTTATTGCGCCGACCTATAGAGAAAATATAGAATGTTATGTCGAAGCAAATCCTAAGTGTAGGAGTACCTAACTGAAGATTGTCTAAGAGATAGTATGTGAGAAGTCCTCTGAGAATCATTGTGATTGTGGTGGAAGAAGTTGTATGAGAGATTGTTTCTTAGGAATTGTCTGAGAATGTAGAAGAAGCCCCCCTTTTCTCGTTGTCCGAGAGATTACTTATAAGCAGCAGACGTTAGATCGTAACGTCCGAGCTTTTATTATACTTTATTGCTTTCAGCCAAAGTCGTCGGTATTGATGACAAGCTGAATGATCAGAGATTGAGTGCCTTCATTGATGGTGAGCTTAACTGTCGGTATTGATGAGAGTTCCCAACGGTCAGCTCGGCTATCGCCTTAAATGAAGAAACAGTAGGCCTTACGCGAGAGTCTCTGGGCTGTTTGGCTGGGTTTTACTGAGCTTAATAATCAACTGTGTGATCATTGGGTCAGCCCTGTATCAAAAGACATTATCCAATCTTTAACACGTCGACAAATCAAATTTTCTTGTTGTGAGAATGTGGAAGAAGCCACCCCTTTTCTCGTTGTCCAAGAGATTACTTATAGGCAGCAGACATTAGATCGTAACGTCCAAGATTTTATTATGATTTATTGCTTTCGGCCCAAGTCGTCGTCATTGTTGATGAGCTGAACGTTCAAACATTGAGTGTTTCATTGATGGCTAGCTTAACTGTCGGTATTGATGAGAGTTCCCAATGGTCAGCTCGGCTATCGCCTTAAATGAAGAAATGGTAGGCCTTACGCGAGAGTCTCTATGCTGTTGGGTGGGTTTTACTAAGCTTAATAATCAACTATGTGATCATTGGCTTGGCCTTGTATCAAAAGACATTATCCAATCTTTAACACGTCGACAAATCACATTTTGTTGTGAAGGAAAAAGTAGGGTAATAGGTGTAAGTGGTTAAGAGCCCATACCCTCATATTTATAGCTTTCAATGATGGGCCGGATACCCAATGGGCCTCATGGACCTATTCATAACACTTCCCCTTATCCAACCAACATTGAATAAGAGGTGGATTCTTTAGGATCCAATCTAGGATAACTGCCTTGTTAAATAAAGAATGGTTTATCCATAACTTCCCCTGTTTTAGGGATGTGTCTAGGGGTGGATATTTCAGGATCCAGAGTCAACGAGGTTGCCTCGTCAAAACCTTGACTACGGAAAACCCTGTGGGAAAAAACCAATAGCCAAGGGAAAAGAGTACAACTCTGCAGTTGACTCCCCCTCATCCGACCAAGCTTCAGGCTTGCAGATTTCCTATGAATCTATACATCAGTCTCCTATGTATCTATATGTTCATATTCCTATTATCCTGACCCAGTTTACATTTTCCCACTCTCCTCATCCTAATCCCATATACAAGTTTCTCAAAGATACTAGTAGGCAGGGATTTGGTAAGCAAATCTGCCAAGTTATTACATGATTGGATCTCCTGTATCTCAATATACTTTTGCTTCTGAAGGTCGTGCGTCCAGAAGAACTTGGGAGAGATATGCTTCGCCTTGTCGCCTTTTATGTAGCCGTCTGATCGCGCCCCGGCGTACACGTCCCGAGGCGACGGTTGTAGTTTTACCGCAAGCGCACGGTGTAGCGGCGAGCGGGTATCGAACACAGGGAGGACGAATGACCGTGCTTGCTCCTAATCAACCTGGCTATTTAGAGGGATAATTGCCTTGGCCGATCCTGTCACAATCGTCAGACAAAAGTGCGAAATATCAAATCAAATAGAGAACGCCTAGGGAATGGGGAATCCCCACTACTCACCGTATTTCACAATTGTGGTTCGCCGGTATTGAAATCGCTAGGATGAGAATTTGGATGAACTAGTTGCAACTAAATGTGGAACCAAGCTCACGCTCTCGCGCTGTTGCCGGTCTATAGCTTCCCTAGGTTTGGGTCCAATCTCTTGCAAACCCTAGCCTAGGGAAGCTAGCATTAGGGTCAACATCATCGTCCAATTGCGCACCGAGCCCAATCTCTTGCAAACTCGGTCCACAATCTAGATTAGGATAGTTCCTACCCGTCCAATCTCTTGCAAACGGGTATCGGCACGGAATTGCAACCGGAGATCCTAGCATCGGTCCAATCTCTTGCAAACCGATACTTCGAAAATCCGACCTCAACCCAATTCGGATTTCTAGGGCTTCCCATCGAATTGGGATCCAATCTCTTGCAAATCCCAATTGATGTGAATACCTAGCTATCCGTAGTAATTCGATCCCAATCTAATCCCTAATAACAGTCCTAGCTCAATTTCTACCAATTCAACACAAATACGAAATTGGGCTTGTAGGGTTCATCCCCACGCCCCAAGACGTGGAGACTACTCACTAAACATGGCAATAGCACAATAATTAGCAATGAAATAGACAATGGAATTCATCACAACAACGATATAAACAATAAAAATAGAATTTTTGGGGAAGAAAAGTGCAAACCAATGTAGATCTTCAATCAACCCAACAAAAATCCAAGTTTTTCTCTTCTCCAATCACAATTAATAAAACTAAAAAGTAGACTCCAAAAGCTGCAAAAAATCTGAGAGGTGGCCCCCTAAACTAGGGTAAAAACAGAGCTTAAATAGCCCCAAAAATCGTCTAAAAATCCTGACCAAAATGCCCCTGCACAGCCTGTTTTCCGCAAATTTCGCTACAGGCTGCGCATCGCACTCGGCCGAGTGACAAAAGTCGCTCGGCCGAGTGAAAACCCTGTCAATTTTCCAGTAAGTCGGGGGCTTCAGGGGTCTTCAGTTCGGGGGCGGCTCGGCCGAGTGAGGTGTCGTCACTCGGCCGATGGCTTCACTTCACTCGGGCGGACGGGATTTGCCACTCGGCCGAGTGGGTCTTCTGAAGCTCAGATGGCCGAAAAACAGTAACTTCGATCTTTTTGAGGGCCTTCGTCTGGGCGCCACTCGGGCGGACGTGGTATCGTTACTCGGCCGATGTGGTCTCCGTCACTCGGCCGAGTACACATGGAAATCGTGTCTGAACGGGTCGGCCGAGCAGTGTCTCGCTGGTCGGCCGAGTGGCTCCTCCACTCGGCCGAGTGGGACACAAAAAATGCCCAAACTGGTCGTTTTGGCCTCCTCGTCGCTCCGGCGACGTCCATTCTTCTTCCGCTCCTCTCCAATAGCAAAATACCCCTCGGGGAGGTCGTCGGTGGCCGTCTATCGTGAGCGCATCTCATGATCACTCCAAATCGCGCCAAATCGCCTGAAATGCGACAAAAACAACAAAGCGTGAAAAGCATCGCAATATCGTCGATATATCGTGAAAAAAACATGATTTGGGCGATCTAAATGGCATGCAATCATGCGGAAAAAAGGTGTAAAATAAGGAGTGATCAAAATCCCCCAAGCTTGCCTCTTACTCGTCCTCGAGGAAGATAAGTAAAAAGCGAACCCGGTGGATTCGGAAAACGAAAACGGCGAAAAACGAAAAAAAAATGAAAAACGAAGAAGAATGAAAACCAAACGAAAATAAATAAAGAAAGAAAGAAAGCTAGGATGCTAGATCATTTTCTCAGGACGTGGGTTTCACCTACTCTTATAGCATGCACCGAGTGAGAAATACATGTCAAAGAATCTCATTTTGATATCATAGTAGAATAGTGCAAGTAGAAAATAGAAAACCCACGAACAACGGTATAATCATGAAAAACGGAATGATTTTAAAATTAACATCGCCTGGATCATCTAAAGCGGTATACAAATCTCAGATCACACACTTTTCAATTGAACGCTTTCTATCTGGAGTATAAGAGTATCACATCATAGAATAGAGAGAATAGAAAAGTATGGATTTCATGAAATGAATGCTAGGCTTAGATTTCTGGGTTTCGTAAAGCTAGAAACAATCTCACCGAGTATAGAATATTACTTAGCCTAGGTTGTCGTGCAATGTCAAGTAGTCGCTCTCTCACACATCAATGGATCTCCTCCCCCAAGCTTATCTATAAGCGTGGTGGCACAAAAATATTTACATCCCCATTTTTATATAGCTCCAAAGTTAAAGAAGGGAAAGAAGAAAGAAAGTAAGCGAGATGGGATCTTTTATTGAGGATTTTTCCTCTTTTCTTTTCTCCTTTTTTTTTTAATTTAAAATAAGCAACATATATACAATGATCCCAACCCAGAGAGAGGTAATGATATACAAGAATGTTTTTCTCTCTTTTATTCTTCTCTTCTCTCTTTTTTTTTTTTGAAACAAGAGATTTGGAGCTAGGAATTAATAGCAGGGGAAATGCCACAAAATAGAATCACTAAGGGGAGATTCACCAATGATTTTAAAAGTAGAGAAGTGATGTTCAAGATTTGTGGAGAAAGAAATAAATATAACTCTCGGCTCACTCTATAAGACATGCACGATAACTTCAGCAGGGTAATCTAATCTACTCAGTTTCGATCACAAAAAAGCTAACTAATCCAGATATATCTTAGCTAATCATCATTCAATCGTCCGGAAGTGAAGTGTACGATTCATGCATATAGAAGTGATAAAGGAAAAGAAGTCAGTACTCCAGATATAGGCATTCAATGCGTGAATCTTGGTGTGTTTTCTGTGATAGCATACATATGAATATTCAGGCTCAGCTAATAATAAAATTTCATCCATTTTCATGAGGAAAAAGTGTGGGTTACTATTTCTAAATGTAAAGCAAGTCATAGCATATGATATCAGAAATGAGATCTAAGACACGACAAATATAGCATGCATATAGAATAAGCTAACTCCACGTAGACATCATCACAGAAAATTCATCTCTAGCATGAGATGAAAAAGAAACGAAGTAAAGATAAAAGGAAAAAATAGAACTATGCAATGCGGCACACAGGAAAATAGGAAAAACGTGATGCATGGCAAGATAAATGAAAAATAAGTGCAAAAGTGAAAAAAACGGTGTGGAAAAAAATGAAAATAAAGGTGGCAAATCGAAAAAAGAACGTGAGAACTCACTCCCCCAAGCTAAAGTGCACAGTGTCCTCAATGTGCAAAGTGTGGCACACAGAGAGACAGGTAATGAGAGGGGCAAGTGAGGATGCATGCATGATGGAAAGAAAAAAGATAATAAAACGAAAAATTAAGAAACGAAAATATGATGCGGATATGATGCATGCACAGATATGAGTGATACGAGTATAAATGGGTCACCAAAAGCTCTCCCTCTCTCCCAAAAAAGATATATAAAGAGACGGCAAGTGAGAATCACAAAAAAGTGAGGGGAGGGGTGGGTGGGCAAAAGTGCATCAGGACCCAGCAGAGACGGGCAGCACAACGACAGGAATGGATAAAGGCATCAAGAGTGCCTAAGAAGGCGGTGCCGCGCCGTCTCCGTCCTGAGGCGGAGGTGGTGGTGGTGGTGGGGTGGGCTGCTGAGCTGGGGGGGAAGCGGGAGCAGGTCTAGTGTGTGTGGAAGTGTGTGTGGGGACCTGCTGGGTGGGCTGGGGAGCGCGAGGGAGACGCTCCAGCACCTGTGTAAGGCAGTAGTGGATCTGGGGTATCAGGTCGAAGCGTCCAGCCATCGCAGAGACGGTGGAGGACAGGGTCCTAAGGTCTCCTCTAAGACCGCTCACCGCCAACTCAAGAGCACGTATGCTCTGCAGTGTAGTGTCGGGCGGGGGTGGTGCAGAGGGACGCACCGGTCTAGGCTGCGCAGGGCGAGGCTGGCGTACGCGTGTGGAGTATGTAACGGGCTCAGCAGGGAATGGGACAAAAGGTGCCGCGCCTGGAAAAGTGGGCATGGCCTCGGTGTGAGGCCGGGACACCGGCTGGCGAGAAGTGGAGGCGGCGGCAGCAAAGGAAGCGTGCAAAAGAGGCAACGAGGTGGCCAAAGAGGTCTGTGGCACAGAAGTGTGGACAGACGCCACGACACTCTCGGAGAAAACGGCGGCAGTGGAGACAGAGGAATCTCCCGCTGGGGCAGAAGTGTGCGGTCCAAAAGGTGTAACCCCAGCGGAGATCATGCTAACCATGGTCTCCACGACCGCGGTGAACGAGGGCTCTCCACTCTCAACAAAGGTCTGCGGGCGCTGGGGGAGAGCGGAGCAAAGGGGCTCCACGGACAGAGGGCCGGAGGTGGCAGCGGGAGTGGTGGGGACAGCCTCGGAAGTGGTGACAGTGGTGGAAGTGGGCTCAGCAAAAGTACTCTCGACACAGGCAGAGGTGGGGACAGAAGTGTCAAGAGCAGTGGAAATGTCAGGTGTGGGCTGAGGGGCCATAGGGGCGGCAGCAGGCTCGGCAGGGCGCACAGCAGGGTCTGCGGGAGCAGCGTGGGCAGCGTGGGCAGCGTGGGCCTGCTCGGCCTCCTCGGCCTCGAGCACGTAGGCGGCGGGGATGAGGACATCCATCGCCGGAATCCAGTCAACGTGGGCTGGTGCAATCAGAGTCCGAACAGGGCTCGGGAGAATCATGTAATCGGTCCCATAGGGGCCGTGCAACCAGACCCAGTGACGCTCACCATGCGGACGCAGCATCTTCATCCGGGCCATAACGTCTATCGACAAGGAAGTGGGGCCCGGAACGCGTCGCAGGTCGTCGGGTAGGTCCTCGCCGGTCATCATGGTAAGCAAGGTGATCAGACCGCCGCAGCATATCGGTGAGCGAGCGCCCACCGACACAATGATACGGTCTAGAAACCAAGCCGCAATGTCGATCACGACGGCGGGAGTCCATCCCTAGACAGAGCTCTGGGACGTGTCATCGCGTAGAGCATGTAAAGCTCTGGCGTAGACATCGTGCCCGGCTCATATCTGGCCAAAAAGGTAGTCGCCATGAGGCGCTGGGCAATGCGTAGGCAGGGGTGGACTATGGCCGAGGCCTTGGCCCTACTGGGGTCAAAGGCAGCGTGGTGGCCTGTGATCCGTGCCCAGAAGGCGCCGGCGTCGAAAGAAGGTGGGGGGATGTGGGTAGGGCCGTAACCGCGATCGGCTCCGGGGACGGCGGGCCATGAGAAAAATGCTCTCATCATATCGAGAGTGACCTGGCACTCTCGATCCATGAACCGGAATGAGCATCCCTCATCGGTCCGGGCGATCGAACTCAAAACCTCAAGTGTCGGGCGGGTAAAAGTATCCGCCGACACTTGAAGGAAGTCGCGCCACCCCACGTTGTCGTACAACGTGAGTATCCCCTCAAGTACCCCCAGGCGTCCAAGGTCAGCGAGGTGTGCAAACCTGGAGGGTACAATCGAGCGCTGGGAGATACGCTCGAAGACGGCGCGGTGTGCGTCGTCTCGGAACGTAATCCCGAGCGGCCCGACCAGTGGAGCCGGTGGTGGTGGCTGTGGATCGGCAGGGAGAGGCTGTGCGGGCTGTGGGTGCACTGCAGGCTGTGCGGGGTGTGCGGGGCCTGCAGGCTGTGCTGGGTGTGCGGTGTGTGTGGGGGAGGGTGGAGGAGAGTCCTCCAACTCGTGGGAGGGGCCGGCATCATCCGACCGCTTCCGCTTGGCGGAAGCTCTCTTCGACCGCGGCTGTGTCCGGGGCGGCATATCTGCCCCGAGCGCGCGCCGAAAAGTGAAAAGTGCGGCGTGTGCACAAGGAGTGGAAAGAGTTTACCCAAACACGCCGCGAGTGCTAAGCAGTGGAAGCGTGCGAAGTCCGCGCCTCCACGAAGTCCAAAACAGCCCGTAGAAGCTCCCCTGAGTTCCCCTAGGCTCCAAAAAACAACCTGCGCATGGAGAAGCGATATCAGCGAGTAATAATCAAAATGTATGGAGCAATAGGGGTATAATAGATAGATATGGGAATTGATTTGGGTTAGGGGGGCGTTTAGCACATGGATCCTCAAAAAATACACGAGGAGAGGAGAAAACGGTGAAAATAAGCGAACCGGAGGTGATCGGAGGCGGGGCTGCCGGCGGCGACTCGGGCGGGGTCCGGCGATGGTCGGCCGGCGACGGCAGGCCGAGCGGCGGCGCGCGCGGGCGAGTGGCCGTTGGGCGAGGCGAGATCGGGCGAGGGGAAGTTGAGGGGGCGCGGGCGAAGGGAGCTTTTTTTTCGTTTTCGAAAACTGCGCCCCCCCTGGCTTTATATTAAAAAGTTACGACTCGGCCGAGTGACTTTACTCACTCGGCCGAGCGAGGCAAATAAAAATTTCTCCCCGATATCGCTACGGCCGAGTGGCTTTGCCATGCTCAGCCGAGTGGAGTAAGTCCATTCGGCCGAGTGACTCAAGCTACTCGGCAAGACTCGCCCTAGGAGGGTATCCGTTTTACTCGGCCGAGTGAATATATGTACTCGGCCGAGTAGCAGTTATATCGAAATCAAGAAAATAAACAGAGAGTTGGGTACAGCAGACTTCCCTCGTTCGTGAGCGGCTCGGCCGGACGAACTTCTGGACTCGGCCGAGTGACTAGTATACTCGGCCGAGTGAGCCTTGTATTCTACTGTTTGTCTTCGTTTGGGCTCTAAACTCCGTCTTTCCTTCTTCAGTCGATTTCATGCTCCTCCTAAGCGTCGAACGCCTTCTTGGGGCGCTCCTCATCGTCTCGTTCATCCTCCTCATGATGATCTACCTATCTTCTCTCCTGTCAAGAAAAATAGGACCCGTTATCACAAAATTTTGGTCGGGTGACTCAAAACACTAAAAATTTCTAAAACAAAAATAAAGAAAAAGTAAAAATAAGTCAAAAAAAACCGTCGGGTTGCCTCCCGACAAGCGCTCGTTTTAGGTCGTGAGCTCGACCCCCTATAGTTTTCAATCAATGCGGGATGTTTGGTGCGTATGAGATGCACCCGTCAAACTTTCCGGGGAGCGCGCTTGGATTCGAACGTAGCGGCGTAGCGGTCTCCCTCGGAGGTCTCTTGTCCCGAATGGTGTTGGGGGGAGGCTCCCCCAAGCTAGCATTTGCCCCGGTCAACGGCTTAACCGGCGATGCCGATTTCCGTACTGGCGGAGCTTTCTTTGGAGATTTTGATTTCGAGAGCTTGCAGAGCTCTCGAATCCTTGCGACATCAGCGTCGCCTTCATCTTCATCAGCGGAGAAGTCGGGGGAATCGTCTTCAATCTTTTCATCTTGGCCTAAATCCGGGCCTTCATCAAATTCTTCATCAAAAAGGGCACCAATTGAGTGAGGAATCGCCTCCTCTATCACCTCATCAAGGAGGTCCGAGAGATCATGCGACCGCTCTTTAAGCAAATATACTCTATTGGTTTCACCCGTCGGGATCCCCTCGGAATAGTGCTTGAGCCTTTGACCATTTACCTTGAATGTGGTACCATCCTTGCTTTCCAACTCGAAAGCTCCTCCCGGTTGTATGTGCTTAATGGTGAAAGGTCCCGACCATCGTGACCTCAACTTACCGGAAAATAGTCGGAGTCGGGAATTGTAGAGCAAGACCTTGTCTCCCGCCTTGAAGTCCGTGACAGTTCTGCGGGCATCGTGGAAAATCTTGGTCCTTTCCTTGTAAATTCTCGAGCTCTCATAGGCGTCTCTCCTTATTTCATCAAGTTCGTTGATGTCCAAGAGTCGCCTCACCGCCGCACTCTTATAATCGTAGTTAAAGGTCTTGATGGCCCAATACACACGGTGTTCCAACTCTACCGGCAAGTGGCAAGCCTTCCCGTAGACTAGGCGGAACGGCGTGGTACCGATGGGGGTGCGAAAAGCCGTGCGATAGGCCCATAGAGCATCGTTTAACTTCATTGACCAATCCTTTCTAGACCGATCTACGGTTTTCTCGAGAATTTGCTTGATTTCTCTATTCGAGACTTCTACTTGGCCGCTTGTCTGGGGGTGATAAGCCATTCCAACTCTATGATTTACCCCGTACTTCTTTAGCATGGCTTCAAATTTGTTCTCTATGAAGTGGCTTCCCTCGTCGCTTATCAAGGTACGCGGTACTCCAAAGCGCGGAAAGATATTTTGCTTGAAGAATTTGGAGACAACCCTAGCATCATTAGTAGGGGTGGCAATAGCTTCAACCCATTTGGAGACGTAGTCAACGGCCAATAGGATGTACTTGTTGCCATTGCTCGACGGAAAAGGCCCCATGAAGTCTACTCCCCAACAATCAAAAAGCTCAATCTCCTGGATGGGCCTCATCGGCATCTCATTGCGCTTGGAGATATTCCCGGTCCGTTGACATCTATCGCAACCCTTCACAAAAGCGTGAGTGTCTTTAAACATTGTGGGCCAGAAGAATCCGCTCTGCAAGATTTTAGCGGTAGTTTTAGAGGCGGCATGATGTCCCCCGCATGGTAGACCGTGGCAATGCAAAATGATAGACATTGCCTCCTCTTTAGGGACACACCTACGAATGACATTATCTTTGCATATCTTGAAAAGGTAAGGATCTTCCCAAAAATAGCTACGGACCTCATGCATGAATCTCCTCTTTTGTTGCGTGGACATCCCATGCGGTTTGATTCCGCACGCCAAGTAGTTGACGAAGTCCGCATACCAAGGTACTTCCTCGGCCCTTACCGCATACAGCCTCTCATCAACAAATGTGTCGTCAATAGGTAAGCTCTCATCCTCCTTGTCGCGAATGAGCCTGGATAAATGATCTGCCACGACATTGTCTGTACCCTTCTTATCTCTGATCTCTAGGTCGAATTCTTGCAACAAGAGTATCCACCTAATCAACCGGGGTTTGGCCTCCTTCTTGTTTAAAAGATACTTCAATGCCGCATGGTCGGTGTGGACAATCACCTTGGAACCGAGGAGGTAGGAGCGAAACTTCTCTATGGAATAGACGACCGCTAGAAGCTCCTTTTCGGTAGTTGTGTAGTTTTTCTGCGCGTCATCCAATGTCTTGCTTGCGTAGTATATCGCATGAAGCTTCCTATCTTTCCTTTGTCCCAATACCGCTCCAATGGCTTGGTCGCTCGCATCGCACATTAGCTCAAAAGGGAGGTTCCAATCCGGCGGTTGAATGATGGGCGCTGAGACTAGCGCTTCCTTCAAGGTGTTGAAAGCTTGCAAGCATTCTCCTGAAAAGTCAAAAGGAACATCTTTAGCGAGTAAGGAAGTAAGTGGTCGGGCAATCGAGGCGAAATCCTTAATGAAGCGGCGGTAAAACCCCGCGTGACCAAGGAAACCTCTAATGCCCTTGACATTAATAGGAGGAGGAAGTTTTTCGATTACCTCAATCTTAGCTTTATCTACTTCGATTCCTCTTGAGGAAACAAGATGTCCGAGAACTATACCTTCCGTGACCATGAAGTGGCACTTCTCCCAATTGAGAGTGAGATTGTTTTGTTGGCACCTTTTTAGGACTTTAGTGAGATTTTCCAAGCAAGGGTCAAACTCACTTCCATAAACTGAGAAATCATCCATAAAAACTTCCATAATATTTTCAATATAATCGGAAAATATGGATGTCATACATCTTTGAAATGTGGCGGGAGCATTACAAAGGCCGAACGGCATCCTACGGTATGCGTAGGTGCCATAGGGACAAGTGAAAGTTGTCTTTTCTTGGTCATCTTCGTGCAAAGGGATTTGGAAGAAACCCGAATACCCGTCTAGATAGCAAAAGTATTTATGGTTCGCGAGGCGTTCAAGCATTTGATCGATGAATGGCAATGGGTAATGGTCCTTTCGGGTGGCTTTATTGAGTCTCCTATAGTCAATGCACATTCGCCATCCCGTGACAGTGCGCGTGGATATTGGCTCACCTTTGTCATTTTTTATGACAGTCATCCCTCCTTTCTTGGGGACGACGTGGACGGGGCTAACCCATCTACTGTCAGAGATAGGATAAATTATACCGGCTTCAAGCAGTTTTAGGATTTCCTTTTTAACCACCTCCTTCATGTTCGGGTTCAACCGCCTTTGAGGCTCTATGGAGGTGGCTTCGGTATCCTCCAAATGGATCTGATGCGTGCAAAGCCTAGGGCTTATTCCCTTTAGATCGGAAATAGTGTATCCCAAGACATCTTTGTGGCTCCTAAGGACGTCTAGGAGTTTTTCAAGTTGATCTTGTGTGAGGTGGGAATTGACTATCACCGGAAAAGTCAATTTATTACCCAAAAAGGCATACCTTAGATTCGGCGGTAATTGTTTAAGCTCTACCCGAGGTGGCGCTGCTTCTTCCACTTTATCAGCTCTCATGAATTCGGCTTCTTCCTCGTCATCCGGGTTTAGCTCATGTTTAGATGGCATGCTTTCATGTGACAAGTCGGTCTTGCTGCTTAGTGAGGATGAGGCATCGAAGTAGGCGCCCTCTGATTCAGTGCTAGCATCGCCAAAACCTTCACTCTGCTCCAGTTCGCACCTGGAATCAAGAAACACATCAGACGATTCATAAAAACAAGAGTGAGCGTCATAAAGTGTAACACCCTGAATATCGGTTTGCTCGAAGGGTTCTTCGGGAGCATAGTGCTCTTCGACATTTGCTCTACTGTCTTCGAAATGCAATTTGTCGTCGACCACGTCAACTCTGACATTGCCTCCGATAGTTCCTTCCGGGGAGATTTGGTCCATCACAAAGCTAGCAAATAGTTGTTCGTC
The DNA here is from genome assembly GCA_030789695.1 of Scilla litardierei. Lineage (NCBI taxonomy): Eukaryota > Viridiplantae > Streptophyta > Magnoliopsida > Asparagales > Asparagaceae > Scilla > Scilla litardierei. The sequence goes on from CM061131.1 coordinate 125,763,045, forward strand.
GGGGTCCGTGATATTGATAGCAAATGCTCCGGTAGTGTGGACCTCGTCGACAAGCTCCTTAAGGAGGTATGTGAAGGTGTCATAGTCTTCTCGACTGAGTTCTATTGTTGGCGTTGCATCCCCCATTCTCCCTGTTAAGATCTTATGCAAAATGCGGGGAGAATATGCAAATAGGGCTACGAATGGAGTTAGGACACGATAGAGATGGAAGTAAAGGAAGAAAGTAAGAAGAAATAACCGGGTGGTCGGTGCCGAACACCGTCAAAATGCCTTCCCCGGCAACGGCGCCAAAAACTTGATCGCGCCCCGGCGTACACGTCCCGAGGCGACGGTTGTAGTTTTACCGCAAGCGCACGGTGTAGCGGCGAGCGGGTATCGAACACAGGGAGGACGAATGACCGTGCTTGCTCCTAATCAACCTGGCTATTTAGAGGGATAATTGCCTTGGCCGATCCTGTCACAATCGTCAGACAAAAGTGCGAAATATCAAATCAAATAGAGAACGCCTAGGGAATGGGGAATCCCCACTACTCACCGTATTTCACAATTGTGGTTCGCCGGTATTGAAATCGCTAGGATGAGAATTTGGATGAACTAGTTGCAACTAAATGTGGAACCAAGCTCACGCTCTCGCGCTGTTGCCGGTCTATAGCTTCCCTAGGTTTGGGTCCAATCTCTTGCAAACCCTAGCCTAGGGAAGCTAGCATTAGGGTCAACATCATCGTCCAATTGCGCACCGAGCCCAATCTCTTGCAAACTCGGTCCACAATCTAGATTAGGATAGTTCCTACCCGTCCAATCTCTTGCAAACGGGTATCGGCACGGAATTGCAACCGGAGATCCTAGCATCGGTCCAATCTCTTGCAAACCGATACTTCGAAAATCCGACCTCAACCCAATTCGGATTTCTAGGGCTTCCCATCGAATTGGGATCCAATCTCTTGCAAATCCCAATTGATGTGAATACCTAGCTATCCGTAGTAATTCGATCCCAATCTAATCCCTAATAACAGTCCTAGCTCAATTTCTACCAATTCAACACAAATACAAAATTGGGCTTGTAGGGTTCATCCCCACGCCCCAAGACGTGGAGACTACTCACTAAACATGGCAATAGCACAATAATTAGCAATGAAATAGACAATGGAATTCATCACAACAACGATATAAACAATAAAAATAGAATTTTTGGGGAAGAAAAGTGCAAACCAATGTAGATCTTCAATCAACCCAACAAAAATCCAAGTTTTTCTCTTCTCCAATCACAATTAATAAAACTAAAAAGTAGACTCCAAAAGCTGCAAAAAATCTGAGAGGTGGCCCCCTAAACTAGGGTAAAAACAGAGCTTAAATAGCCCCAAAAATCGTCTAAAAATCCTGACCAAAATGCCCCTGCACAGCCTGTTTTCCGCAAATTTCGCTACAGGCTGCGCATCGCACTCGGCCGAGTGACAAAAGTCGCTCGGCCGAGTGAAAACCCTGTCAATTTTCCAGTAAGTCGGGGGCTTCAGGGGTCTTCAGTTCGGGGGCGGCTCGGCCGAGTGAGGTGTCGTCACTCGGCCGATGGCTTCACTTCACTCGGGCGGACGGGATTTGCCACTCGGCCGAGTGGGTCTTCTGAAGCTCAGATGGCCGAAAAACAGTAACTTCGATCTTTTTGAGGGCCTTCGTCTGGGCGCCACTCGGGCGGACGTGGTATCGTTACTCGGCCGATGTGGTCTCCGTCACTCGGCCGAGTACACATGGAAATCGTGTCTGAACGGGTCGGCCGAGCAGTGTCTCGCTGGTCGGCCGAGTGGCTCCTCCACTCGGCCGAGTGGGACACAAAAAATGCCCAAACTGGTCGTTTTGGCCTCCTCGTCGCTCCGGCGACGTCCATTCTTCTTCCGCTCCTCTCCAATAGCAAAATACCCCTCGGGGAGGTCGTCGGTGGCCGTCTATCGTGAGCGCATCTCATGATCACTCCAAATCGCGCCAAATCGCCTGAAATGCGACAAAAACAACAAAGCGTGAAAAGCATCGCAATATCGTCGATATATCGTGAAAAAAACATGATTTGGGCGATCTAAATGGCATGCAATCATGCGGAAAAAAGGTGTAAAATAAGGAGTGATCACCGTCATGTAGCTGAGCTATACATGCTGCATTGTCTTCATGGAGTGGTGTAGGCACAAGGACGCCGGTCATCAGTTCGGTGGAGGTGAAAATGTGCTGGATCACAGAGCGTAGCCAGAAGCTCTCTTTGCTTGCTTCATGGATCGCTAAAAGTTTTGAGTGAGTGGATAAGACAGTTGTCATGGTCTGCTTCACAGATCTCTAGGATATGGCAGTGCCACCAAAGGTAAACATGTATCCGGACTGAGACTTCTCTTTATGAGGATCGGACCTGTAACCTGCATCAGCATAACCAACTAAACCTGTTGTTGCCCCTTTCCTGTAGAATAGACCTAAGTCTATGGAACCTTGGAGGTAGCGCAGAAGATGCTTAACTCTGGCCCAGTGCTGATGTGTAGTTGCAGCACTATATCTGGCTAGTAGGTTTGACTGCAAATGCTATGTCAGGGCGAGTGTAGTTAGCCAGGTAAAGGAGTGCACCGATAGCACTTGGATAAGGCACTTCAGGGCCTAATACTTCCTCCCCCTCTTCCAACGGCTGGAAGGGGTCTTTATACACATCCAATGATCTAACAACCATTGGGGTACAGAGGGGGTGGCACTTATCCATTTGGAATTTTATCAACAAGTTCGATGTGTAAGTTGACTGATGTAACAGGATCCCATCGTTAAGATGCTCTATTTGAAGACCTAAACAAAATTTTGACTTTCCGAGGTCTTTCATCTCGAAGGTTTCTGTCAAGCTTCTAGAAATCTCGGCGATCTCTTCAGGAGATCCGATGAGGTTCAAGTCGTCCACATAGACGGCTATAATGACAAATCGTGTTGCCTTTGCTCTTATAAAGATGCAAGGACAGACTGGGTCATTTGTAAATCCTTGTTTTGCAAGGAAGTCGCTCGGTCTGTTATACCACATCCTTCCAGATTGTTTTAGACCATACAATGATCTTTGTAGTTTCACTGAGTAGATGTCATGTTGTCTCTCTTTAGTGCTGCAGGCAAGGAATAACCGTTAGGCAATCTCATATAGATGTCTTGGTCTAAGTTTCCATATAGGTATGCAGTCACGATGTCCATAAGCTGCATATCTAAACCCTCTTGGGCTGTTAAGCCAATGAGGAATCAGAAGGTGATCGTGTCCATGACCGGGGAGTATGTGGCTTCAAAATCCACCCCTGGACGTTGGGTAAAACCTTGCGCTACAAGCCTTGATTTGTAGCGAACGATCTCATTTTGTTCATTTCTTTTTCTAAAAAATACCCATTTATAACCCACATGTTTTACACCTTTTGGTGTCAGGACAATATGTTCAAAGACCTTGTGTTTTGTGAGTGAATCCAACTCCACTCCTATTGTCGCTTTCCAATTTGGCCAATCATCTCTGCTTTGACATTCAGTCAGAGAGCATGGTTCAAAATCATCATCGCAGTACGCGACGTTGATGGCAATATTACACGCAAATGTGTCATCTATGGTTGTGCTCTTTCTGTCCCAATACTCCCCAGTTCGTACATAGTGTATCGAAACTTCATTTTCTCCTGGGTTTTCCTCTGTTTGAGAGTGTGGGAGAGATGGGGTCGCAGGGCTTATAGTAGCATCCTGTGGTGGTATAGTTGGTATAGTTTTACCATTGCCAAGGGTCCTACTCTTTCGAGTGACTTGGTCCTTGGATCCCGGTGGTCGCCCTCTCTTTTTAAGAGGTCCAACCATTTCTGCTGCAGGCGGATTGCATTCATTTTGTGGTAAGTCAATCCTAGCTGGAGTGTTAGCAGCATGGACGTGTGATCTGACAATCTTCTGGTTGTCAGTAAATTTGTCCGGCAAGAGATGTACAGTATTTTGGATATGGAGAATCTTCAGGACCTCCTCCTCACACTGGCTTATGGGCGGATCAAAGTGACTTAATATCTTTGTATCCCAAGTGATACAGTCTGAAGCTTCAGGATTCTTGGTTTGTGAGCCTAGTCTTGGAAATGATGTTTCATCAAATTCACAGTCTTCTAAACGTGCCTTCAAAACGTCTCTCGTAAGGGATTCTAGGAATCTTATTATGGAGGGTGTGTCAAACCCAACATAAATGCCTAGGCGACGTTGTGGACACATCTTTTTCCTTTGTGGTGGTGCTATGGGGACGTATACTGCACAACCAAATATTCTCAAGTGTGAGATAATTGGTGGGGCTCCAAGTGCTAGTTGCATAGGAGAAGATGCCTGACCTCCAGAAGGTCTTAATTTTATTAAAGATGCAGCATGCAAAATTGCATGACCCCATGCATTCACTGGCAACTGGGATTGAAGTAATAATGGACGAGCAATCCATTGCAGTCTCTTAATTAGAGATTCTGCTAACTCGTTCTGGGTGTGAACATGTGCTACAGGATGTTTGAATTCAATGCCATTTGCTTGGCAATAGTCTAGGAATAATTGTGATGTAAACTCCCTCGCATTTTCCAGATGAAGTTTCTTTATCTGGTAGTCGGTGGAGTTGGCCCGCAACATGATTATCTGAGCTAAAAGCTTAGACAGTGCTAGATTACGGGTGGACAGTAGACACACATGTGACCACTTAGTAGATGCGTCTATCAGGACCATAAAGTACCTGAACGGACCACTTGATGAGTGTATAGGCCCACAAATGTCTTCGTGGATTCTTTCCAAAAAAAACTTGGAGACTCCAAGTCCACTTTCAGTGGAGAGGGTCTCGTAATTTGTTTACCCTTGTAACAGGGTGGACATAAGAATTTACCTTTTTGAATAATCTTCAGGTTCTTCAAATCTATACCCTTTGAGCTTTTTATGATGCGGTACATCGTAACAGATCCAGGGTGTCCCAGTCTACTATGCCAGAGTTGGAATTCTGGTGTTTGGGGGCACTGCAGGTGTTCCGTCATTAATGTTTCTGGAGATTGAATACTTGTTTGGTAGAGTCCCGATGGGAGTCCCTTGAAACGTTCCACAATGGTTTTTGTACCATTTGTAAGAGACGTTACTTGAAAGTATTCTTTTTTATTTTCCTTGACCGTCTCTAAGTGATACCCATTTAAACGGATATCATTAAAGCTTAGGAGGTTTCCGATTGATTTAGGGAGAGTATAACGCATTTCTAAGTGTGATTAATGTGTGACCGGGGAGCAAACTGATTGCTTTCCCTATCCTTCAATTATATTGGCTGGTCCTGAGATTGTTCTCAATGGACCAGAATAGCTACCTATGCTCGAAACGTAGTCTATGTTTTGAAGGATTGAGTGCATCGATGCACTGTTCACTAGGCATATTGATTCCATATCTATATTAAGAAAGACATTTAAGCAATGAATAATATGAAAAGAAGAAAGCTACTTTCATTTAAGATGCTCAAAAGTTCGACATGGAATAAAAACTAGATACGTTGCATAAAAAGGGAAGATACATTGCTAGCAAATACAAATTGTTTATAGTCCATGACTAGAGAGTGTCGTCTCCCATGAAATCTTCTGGATTCCATGTGGTCTCTGGCAACGCTGCGCTTTCTATCAGGTTTTTCTCAGCGTGAGGCTTGAGACTTGCCTAGTAGAGGTCATGCAGGTGTTTCTGGGTACGACAGATTCTGGACCAGTGGCCCGTCATTCCGCATTTGGAGCACTTATCCTCCCAGTCTTTCTTGGGAGTACCACCTTTGTTGGACGCCCACTTTTACTTCTTTTCCACGAACTTCTGGTTCTGAGGAGGAGCTTGAGGAGTGGCCTTTTTCTGCTTCTTCTATTCTTTCCATTTCTGGAATTTAGCCTTCTTGTCCATCTTCTTCTTCTGGGAAGACTGGAAGTGTGCCTTTGCAGGAGGTGGCGGTGGAGCGGAGCCATGAGGGCACAAGTTGTGAGTGGCAACCAACAAATCTCTGTTATGTTCAGCCATTAGGAGGCATGAAAGCAGTTTAGAGTACTTAGTGAACTTCCTCTCATGGTATTATTGCATGAGGATCATGTCCTTCTTATGGAAAGACGTGAACGTCTTTTCCAGCAACATTTTCTCAGTTACATTCTCACCATGCAACTTCAGGTGTGATGTGATATGAAATAGTACTGAGTTGTACTCCGCTACGGATTTGTAATCCTGTATGCGGAGGTGAGTCCACTCGTACTGCGCACGGGGGAGTATGACATCCCTCTGATGTTTGTTCCTCTCCTCAAGTGCGTCCCACTGTTCATAAGGATCCACTACAGTAAGATACTCGTCATTTAGTATATCGGAAACTTCTTCTGTATGGGGAGCTTCTTTAGAAGCATCCTTTTCTGCTACGGCATGTAAGGACCGTCTACCTTGCAATACTAACAACAAACACTCTAGAGGGGGGTGAATAGAGTAATGGCAATAAATTGTGTAATTAAAATTAATCTTGCAAATGCGGAATAATAAGTGCAAGAGGAATTAATCAATACAATCAATCCAACGCAAACACAAGAAATACACTGGTTCTCCAAACTCGGGTACGTCCAGCCACACAAATATCAACTATAATTCTCACACAGAGAAGTGAATACAATCTCACACAGAGATACCTCACACAGAGGATTTGGATTCTCACACAAAGAAATCCACACTCTCACACAGAGAGACCTCGCACAGAGGATTTAGGATTCTCACACAGAGAAATCCTTGCTTTCACACAGAAAGACTTAAGCTCTCACATAGAGAGATCTCCACCAACCCTCACACAGAAGGTTATACTCTCACACAGAGAGTAACTAGCTTTCACACAGAAAGCTAGGGTTTCGATGAGATAACAAAGTAAAACAAATACTCTTACATATGCCTTGAGATGAACTTACTCATAAATGAATGCAAGGCATGGAAGAGGATCTCCAAGTGATGATATTTGCTAGAATGCACTTGGATGAATTCCCTTGAGTTGAACTTCAATGCATGAAGAGGAATGAGAGCTCTTGAGAGTGAATTGAGGGAGTTTGTGAGTTGCTTAAGGATCTCTTAAGATATTCAATAACATCAAGAAGAATAAGAGAAGACAGCACACTCATATATATATGAACCCTATATCAAACCCCAAAACCCAAGAAAACAGCCAAAGAATCAATTCTGCAACGGCTAGAAACTGGGCGAAAACGACAGGAACAGTCGATTGATGATCAAAAGACAGTCGACTGATCAACAACTAGAAAATATCCAACGACTATATTCTGAGCCAGGACAGTCGACTGATGAAGTCGATACAGTCGACTGTGAACAGGACAGGCGCCTGTTAATCCTTCAGCAGGCGACTGCTGCAGGGGATGGAATAAAACAGAGAGCTGCACTCTTTCTCTAGTTAAGCACACAGGCGACTGATGTCAATAATACAGTCGACTGTCTATTAGCCAGGCGACTGTAAAACCTTAATCAGTCGTCTGCTGTATAAGATGGAGAAACAACAGAGAGATGCAGAGAATGCACTTACGTAATATAGGCGACTGATGACCAATCTACAGGCGACTGTAAGCTGACCAATAGTCGACTGTGCGTAAAGCTCAAGTTTGAGTCAATTGAAATGTTGACTTGAGCTGTGCATATCAGGCGACTGTAGAAGGATCTACAGTCGACTGTGTTTCCTTCAGCTGGCGACTGATGGAAATCCAGAGACTCCAAATGAGTCTTTAGACAGGGTGAACCTATTGGGTTGGATTCTACGATAATTATAAGGCTCACTAAGATGGTTAAATGCATATGCATGAATGAGTAAACCATCTAACAAGGCATTACATTAATCCTAGACTCAAAAGAGAGAGAAAGCAATAAAGTAAATTACATGGATTATAATGCTTTCCTTAGAGTCTAAGTCTTCAATCTTGATGCCTTGATTGCTCTCCATCATCTCCAAGCTTTGGCACTCCTTGAGTACAAGATTTGGCTCTTCTCCACTTGATGTCCATCCTTGCACCAAGTGATTAGTCTCCAAGAAAGATATTCTTGAAATAAAACTGAGAGACTAAAACATGAGAGTCATTAGCAACAACATAATGTTGTGATCATCATCAAAATAAGATTGGTATTAAACACCAATACTCAACAATCTCCCCCCTTTTGATGATGACACACATTATGTAAAATACAAAGTATTAAAGCACAATGCTAATGAGCCCCCCTACTTATATGCACCAAATAAACAATGAGCTACACAATAGTAAAAACTCATTCTACCAAATAAGATCATGGTGACATATAATAGGCATGGATTACATAAACCAATTGTAAACCAATTGTAAAAGACAATTATCATGCAAACATGCCAGGTTTATCTAATCTCATATATCTCACAATTATCATGCAAACATGCAAGGTTTATCTAATCTCATATATCTCTCCCCATAGATACATCTCTCCACATATGCATATGAATATATCTCCCCATATATATTTACATAATGCATATATCTCTCCCCCTTGACATCGTCAAAAAGATGGACATCAAAAATATCCCCCTTTGTCATCTTAACCAAGATGTAACAATATGTAAGAAAAGAAAGATATGTATGATACCAAATTGGGTATCAATTCACTATCCCATGCTCCCCCTAGATCATAGAAATGGTCAACTTTTGACTTCTAGAATCTAATACCAATTATACAAATAATGGAGCCATGGGCCGGACATGTATCAAAGTAATAGATATGGAAAACTCAAGCTTTAATGATACACAAAGAATATTACCAAAACAAATATATCATGAAGTATGTTGGCAATAAACAAGAGGTTTGGTTTGAGATCAAAAACAACCAAATGTGGAATAATGATATCAAATAACCTCTGAAATGAGAGTTAAAATATGTCTTAAAATACTTTAAACATATAACATATTAACTCCCCATTGACATACACATGGATCAAAAATGCATGCATGTCAATAAACCCCAAGGTCCTCATTTTCATGAAAAAAATAAGTTTGAAAAAATTTTCAATATCATGAAACACACACAAACAATGGGTATGCTAAAATAAACATTCAAGCACAATACCCATGCAATATGTATATGTGTGAGGAACCTAAACATTAGGCAACCAAACCCAAGAGGAGTTTGATTTCCTAATGTAATCACATGAGGTGATCACATTCCTAACTAGAGAGTTGATGTAGTTATCCCTCTCTTGCACACTAACCTTAGTGGGAATCCATAATCTTAAGGATTTTCTAGGCAAGGGTTTTGCCTTTGCAAGAGGGGTGGATGTGGCATGCTTAGGTGTAGAAACGAATTTCTTGGCATGCAAAGAATGAGGATTTTGCTTCCTAACAAAAAATAAATATTTTTCATTCTTCCTCATAACCTTGTGATCTACATGCTTCTTGTTGATGTTATTATTGTACAAGAAAGCATGGTGATTCTTCTTAGGTGCTTTAGCAATATTTCTTGAATTTGCAACAAAAGAAGAATTAGAGGTGGGTTTGGTAACCACCTGTGGAGTGTATCCCAAACCTCCTCTATGATTTGCCAGATGTTGTTTTTCCAATAAATCATGGAGTGAATCCCTAGAATAAACAAAGCTTTTGAGCTTTTGGGATTCCTCTTCGCATTTCAACGTAAGTTGTTGAATGCGAGTTTCTAAGCTAAGGTTTTAAGCAACAAGATTTTCATTAGTTAAACTCAATTCCTTAACTTGAGAGAGAAGTGTGTCTCTCTCACTAGTGTCACAAATATGCACATCATCATTGTCATTTACACTAGTAGATTCTAGGGCATGCAACCTACTCATAGAATTTTTAAATTTAGATTTCAATTTAGCATATAAGTCGATGCACTTACTTGCCCCATTGGAGACCACGGTGAAGCGGTATTCGATCTCCTCGTATGATAGCTTCTCCTCCTCTACTTCCTCATCACTTTCCTCCTCGCTAGAGCTTGACGAAGACTCTTCCCCATTAGCCATGAAGCACATTTCTTCATTGGAGTTGAGCCACGCCTCTACTTCTTCATCGCTAGATCTTGAGGAGATTGATGAAGAATCTTCAAAAGCCGTGAAGCACATGTGAGCTCGCTCCTTATCATCCTCTTCTTCATCACTTGAAGTGTCCTCATCGGAGTCATCAAATGTGCCGACAAGTCCCTTCTTTTGATTCTTGAATTTGGACTTGCCTTTCCAATTCTTCTTCACTTTTCCTTTGTAATTTTCTTTGTCGGGCTTGCAAGGGCATTCGGTAGAAAGATGGCCTTTTCCTCTACAATTGAAACAAATAGAGTTGTTAGACTTAGAGACAAACTTTGAAGAAGATTTACCTTACTTGCTTTTGAGAAATGCTCTCAGTTGTGTGGCAAGCTCCATGACTTCATCTCCACTAGCCTCATCTTCTTCATATTCTTCACTAGGAGCTTCTTGATGGAATTTCTTTCTCCATTTGATTGGCTCCACCTTGGCATAGAATGCAACCCCCTTATGCTTTTTCGGCTTCTCGGCTTGGTTGGTTGAATCTCCTTCTTGTGTTGAAGCTTTACTTCATACGCCATGAGATTACCAATGCAGTCCTCAACAATGTATTTGGACATGTCGTAAGACTCCAAAATACTGTTGGCCTTTGACTCCCATTGAGATGTGAGCGAGTCAAGGATCTTCTCCACTCGATCCTCTTGGGAAATCACCTTCCTAAGTCCTTCCAAAGCGTTCACGATTTCTGTGAACCTTGTGAACATCTTCGAGATGTTTTCACCTTCTTGCATCTTAAACAACTCATATTTTGATCTAAATACGCATTGTTTAGATTTCTTTACCTTCGAAGTCCCTTCATGAGAAATCTCCAATGTACGCCAAATTTTGTTGCCGTTTTGCACATGGAGATGCGGTTGAACTCATTTGAAGTGAGGGCGCAATAGAATGCATTCATAGTCCACGCATTAAATTTGATCGAGTCCTTCTTCTCTTTTGTTCTCGAAGCCGCGGGTGTAGTAGGCTTCTTAAATGGCGACTCTGTGATGTCCCAAAGGTCTTGACCCACCAAGTAGATCATCATCTTGATCTTCCAACTTTGGTAGTTGGTTCTGTTGAAGAGCGGGGGTCGAACGGCTGATAGACCTTCTTCATGAGATATGGATGAAGCGTTGTATGCCATCGTTGTTGTATGCTTCAACCTCGCTCTGATACCAATTGTAAGGACCGTCTACCTTGCAATACTAACAACAAACACTCTAGAGGGGGTGAATAGAGTCATGGCAATAAATTATGCAATTAAAATTAAGCTTGCAAATGCGCAATAATAATTTCAAGAGGAATTAATCAACACAATCAATCCAAACACAAACACAAGAAATACCCTGGTTCCCCAAACTTGGGTACGTCCAGCCAACCAATATCCACTATAATTCTCACACAGAGATACCTCACACGGAGGATTTGGATTCTCACACAGAGAAATCCACACTCTCACACAGAGAGACCTCACACAGAGGATTTAGGATTCTCACACAAAGAAATCCTTGCTTTCACACAGAAAGACTTAAGCTCTCACACAGAGAGATCTCCACTAATCCTCACACAGAAGGTTATACTCTCACACAGAGAGTAACTAGCTCTCACACAGAAAGCTAGGGTTTCGATGAGATAACAAAGTAAAACAAATACTCATACCTATGCCTTGAGATGAACTTACTCATAAATGAATGCAAGGCATGGAAGAGGATCTCCAAGTGATCAGATTTGCTAGATGCACTTGGATGAATTCCCTTGAGCTGAACTTCAATGCATGAAGAAGAATGAGAGCTCTTGAGAGGGAATTGAAGGAGTTTGTGAGTTGCTTAAGGATCTCTTGAGATATACAATAGCATCAAGAAGAATAAGAGATGGCCGCACACTCATATATATGAACCATATATCAAACCCCAAAACCCAAGAAAACAGCCAAAGAATCAATTCTGCAACTGCTAGAAACTGGGCGAAAACGACAAGAACAGTCGACTGATGATCAAAAGACAGTCGACTGATCAACGGCTAGAAAAAATCCAACGGCTATATTCTGAGCCAGGACAGTCGACTGTGAACAGGACAGGCGCCTGTTAATCCTTCAGCAGGCGACTGCTGCAGGGGATGGAATAAAACAGAGAGCTGCACTCTTTCTCCAGTTAAGCACACATGCGACGGATGTCAATAATATAGTCGACTGTCTATTAGCCAGGCGACTGTAAAACCTTAATCAGTCGTCTGCTGTATAAGATGGAGAAACAATATAGAGATGCAGAGAATGTACTTACGCTATACAGGCGACTGATGACCAATCTACAGGCGACTGTAATTATACAGGCGACTGTAAGCTGACCAATAGTCGACTATGCGTAAAGCTCAAGTTTGAGTCAATTGAAATGTTGACTTGAGCTGTGCATATCAGGCGACTGTAGAAGGATCTACAGGCGACTGGAAATCACCCAGTCGACTGTGTTTCCTTCAGCAGGTGACTAATGGAAGGCCAGAGACTCCAAATGAGTCTTTGGACAGAGTGAACCTATTGGGTTGGATTCTATGATAATCCTAAGGCTCACTAAGATGGTTAAATGCATATGCATAAATGAGTAAACCATCTAACAAGGCATTACATTAATCCTAGACTCAAAAGAGAAGAAAGCAATAAAGTAAATTACATGGATTACAATGCTTTCCTTAGAGTCTAAGTGTTCAATCTTGATGCCTTGATTGCTCTCCATCATCTCCAAGCTTTGGCACTCCTTGAGTCCAAGCTTTGGATCTTCTCCACTTGATGTCCATCCTTGCACCAAGTGATTAGTCTCCAAGAAAGATATTCTTGAAATAAAACTGAGAGCCTAAAACATGAGAGTCATTAGCAACAACATAATGGTGTGATCATCATCAAAATAAGATTGGTATGAAACACCAATACTCAACATGACGGCACTGGCAAGGCGTCGTCGTTCCGCCCTATGGGCATGCGGTATATGAATCAAGGTGGGGGGTAAAAACAGATTTTTCAAACATTCAGATCTTTAAAAATACGATTTTTTATTGTTTATAAACATACAGATCTAAATAAAAATGTGATTTTTACTGTGTTTTTAAACTTTTTAATCTTAAATCATGCAGATCTACTGGAAAAGCTAGTTTAGATCTAAAAGTTTTGAGGATTTACCTCTAGATTCGACAAGGGAATTTAGACGACGGTTGATGAAGGATGCCCTTTTCGCTTCCCGTTGAGAAGATTACGATCTTCTTAAAACTGAGCGATTGATTGATCTCCTTCCTTGAGTGTCGTCGCCTTTTCTAACGAGCGTGATCGTACTGATAACGTGTTGTGAAGGGAAAAGTAGGGTAATAGGTGTAAGGGGTTAATAGCCACATACCCTCATATTTATAGCTTTCAATGATGGGCCGGATACCCAATGGGCCTCATGGGCCTATTCATAACACATTCATCGTTTATTAATGTAACTTTGATTTTTAACTTTAATATTATCTTAGGATTAGCTTAATGTGTTTTTCCAAACTTTTTGCTCAGGTGGACAATGACATATTTATGAGCATATCGAGTAGCGTCAGGTAAACACTATATAATTTCATCGTTGTTTATTGGGGTGCAAGCGCATCTAGAGGTACTGGGCAACCGAGATCATCCCTGATGTTCTGACTCAACCAACGACCTGCAAACATAAGATTGCTTCAGTGGTGGTGTGCTTGCCTTTGTCCAATGCATTCCATCACTTGTTTCATCCTTGTGTAGTGACGACGAAGCCGCCTCAGTTGCTTCACGCCCTGGAATTCGTTGTGAATGGAAAGAATTAGACCCGGCTATTTCATTTGATGTATGTACTTTATTACACATTTTGTAAGTATTTTCCGAAGGAACCTGTACTTTGGTATCAACATTACATAATTTGTGTCACAAGTGCTTCTTAACGATCCATTGTAAGAGGATATTAGAACTCTTGATAAAACAACATCTAGAAGCCATTTACGAAACATTTGTTCGATGTAACCTTGATCAGCTTAAAAATACTTTTAAGGTGTGAGTATCAGAGAAGGTTCTGTTTCAGGGTGTTTTCTCACCACAAACGGTGCAGATGGGTAGTCGAAAGGACGTCGCTAACATGGAGGATGAGTCAACCGTCGGGTGCCGATCGAGCTAACTCTGAGGGGAGAGAGCTCCGAGATGAGCTACAGATGCCGAGCCGAACCGTGGCCGAGCAATCTCCTCAGTGATCTGCAACACAGGAAGCTCGCCAAGAGGTCGGATCTGAGTTCTGACCAAATCCTTACAGATGCTTAAGTCAGTGTATGACTAAGGAATGCTCAGAGGAACTGATTCCGACTTGTTGGGAGTGTTGGATCTAGATCTGAGCCTAGAGGGGGGTTTGAATAGGCTAATAAAAGATTATGATATTACACATGCAATATTCTGCACAATCAATCAACCACAGAGTAAAGTAAGTGCAAATAAGACAATCTCAGAGTGCACGAGAGATTTACCCTGGTTCGGTCTTCCCAACGGCATACTCCAGCCCCAAAACAAATATTAGAGTAAATAGTATGGATGTACAACTACATAAAGCTACGAGCCCCAACTCTACGCTCACCAAGTTCAGTACCACACTCACCAAAGTGCCAAACGCTGCTAATTTAGTACAAGATCTCTCTTGACTAGCCCAAACTAGTCAAGTCCCCCAATAGGAAAGTTTATCACACTACAAAGATCAACAAACCAAATATCACAAACACAAAGAGATAAGTTTAGAGAGATTAATTTGTGCTGTTGTTGCAGTCTCTGTCAATCAACATGTCATCAGCTTCAGTCTGACACAAACAGTGTCTCGAACTGAGTTCTGGATCTCAATTTGTAACTCCGCAAAGTTGAATAGCAATCTGGTCTGAGCGTATAGTACTTCCAATTCAAATCAAGTATGGAATGGTGTTTGCGCAAAGCAACCTATTCAAAAACCTTTGTACTGTCATCGGCCTTCAAAACTGTGCTAGGGTTTCACGTCCCTTGACCCTGATAGTAGCTTGATGATCTTTATGGCAGCGCAATCCCTTGATCGGCAACAACAGTGTACCACGGCAAGAAGAGTTTGGTCACGGCACCAGGGTTTGTCAACAGCAGCGAAAGGATGATGTTGTATGCGCCTCTCCACGACAATACGAAGGCACGACAACAAGAAGGAGCACATCGACGGGAGTGAGACGGCAAGGAGGCACCGCCATAGCAGCGTGATGACGGCTAAGGCATGCAGGAGTCTCGGTAGCAAGGGCATGGACATGCAGGAGTCTCGACGGCAAGGGCATGCAGTGATCTTCACGACAAACAGGTGATCTTGTGAATGGCAGTTCGAAGAAGATGGCCGGTGGCTTGATGGTTCGGCAGCAAGGAATCCTCTCTGATGGCAAGGCGTTGAATTTGTGAGGCAGTTCTGTTCGTTGGCGGTGGCGTGCATACAACGAGGTCACGTGCCCCTTGGATGAAGATGTTTCTTGCTTTGGAGTTGCTTTGAAGATGAATTAAGGCTTGCAGAAACTTTTCTTACAAATCCTTGAAGACGATGATTTTGGTGTCTTTGCCGTGGGATTCTTGTTGCTAGGAGATGGCGCTGATGCTTTGAGGGGGATGGCCTTTAGGAGTTTACAGAAAGCAAAATAGCTGATGGCTTGAAGCTTTTTTTTTGGAGTAGATGAATATTACGGCTTGGTTGTTTTAAGAGCTAGGGTTTAATTGTTTTGGCCGCTTGCTTTTCCTCTCTTTGGATGGAGGTTTAAATAGGAGATGTTGAGGAAAAAGATAGGCTAGAGGAGAATCCCACAAAAATGGGAGTTTGAATTGGAATTGAACTTTGAATATGATCATAGTGGGATTTGATTCAATCACAATTGAATTTGAATTGGATTTGAATTTGTATGGCAATAGTATTTCTTATCGCTCCATCTCTTGATCAAGTCCTCTTTGAATTTGAATTGCTAATTTCTCCATCATTTTGACCAAGTCTTCTTTTGAGTATTTACAACATTGCCACTCTTGAAAATACTTAGCAGACACATCAAAACGTTCACACACATTTGTTATCATCAAACACGAAGTCATCGGTCGTTGTATCCAACAATCTCCCCCTTTTGATGATGACAAACCGTATATAAGATTTGAGCAATACATAATATCATCATGGCATGTGTGTGAAGAGTGATGATGGCATGCAATGATGTACAATGATATGCATGCTCCCCCCTGAACAAATATTCATTAAACACACCAAACACACCAAATCATCCCAGAAATATTCTTCCCCTTTTGTTATGATCAAAAGAGTACTCACGAAGTCACTGCCATATCTCATGCAAAAAAAGCATTATAAATTACAACAAACACTTGCATGTATATAATCGTAGAATAGCCAAGCCAAAACCAATGAAAATCATAACAAAGACTTCTACACCATCGTGTAAGTGTGATGATTAAACATTAAAGTACATAGGGAGAACTTTCAAGAAAATCCACCAAAGCCAAACCTCTTTTTCTTGTAACATGACATCGTTTAGGATTGATTTTCCCTACCTCATTAAAAATGAGTTCAAGTTACCACATCCAAAACATAGCATATGAGGACTCATAGATGTGGGGTGGCATTGCTTGATGAGTATAACACCAATGCTAAAATTTTACTCTTAAAGCATATGTTGGATACTCGTAGGTTGTATCGTTTTTATGGATCATAACCATTTTTCATACGGAGCTCTTTTCCCCCTTTTTTGTACATTTTTATATTCTTTTTTTGTTTAACTTCAATTCTTTTTAGCTCTATTTTTTATCCAAGGCAAGACACATCATATCCCATAGAATTTCAGTTAATTTATCCTCCTACATTCACTTTCCAATATTTCAAGAAAGATGTCTCCATATGTACAAAAACATTTAATACTCGTGGAAGTGAAAGTGTAGGTGTATAAATCAAATTATTCAAATCATTGAACATGTCATGGTTATTTAGATAATCAAACATGCACGTGTAGCCATAAAAATACATCAATTTCTACATGGATATGAATATCATTCATAAATACCAATTTAATGATCCAAGAGAAGAATGCACAATAAGCACTATTTTATAACTTTCTGTATTTTTCAAATTTTTAATGAAATAAATCCTCCAAACTAGCAAAAACTAGCACACAAAGGAAAAACAAATCAAGCACACAGAAAAGCAAGAAATCTCATACTAGTTTTTATCAATTACTCCCAATTCTAAACGAAGACGACAAAAATGATCCTCAGGTTTTGTGATGTCCGCAAGTTGTGATTCAGTGGGAATGAACTCTACAGGCACATCCTCTTTAGTGAGATGATCTCTAAGAAAGTGATGTCTTACATCAATGTGTTTAGTATGAGAGTGGTGTGCGGGATTGCTAGAGAGATCTATGGCACTCTTGCTATCACATCTTAGAGGGACTCTCTTAAGAGCTAGTCCGTAGTCAAATAATATTTGCATCATCCATAATACTTGGGCACAGCAACTCCCTTAGGCAATATACTCTGCTTCAGTAGTAAAAGGTGCAACACTATTTTGCTTACGGCTAGACCATGAAACTAGAGAGTGTCGTAGCATGAAGTATGTGCCACTAGTGCGCTTTCTATCAGTTAAACTTCCCGAATAGTCTGAATCTGAATATCCCATTAAATCAAAATTACCACCAGAGGAATACCAAAGGCCTAAAGTAGGTGTACTAATAAGGTACCTAAAGACCCTGTTTAATGGATTTTAAATGAGACTTTTTGTGTTTTCTTGAAAGCGTGCACACAAGCATACAGTAAACATTATATCTGGCTTAGAAGCAGTCAATTATAACAAGGAACCAATCCTACCTCGATAAAGCTTTTGGTCCACGGTGACTCCTTGTTCGTCCTTGTCTATTTTCACAGAGGGACTCATTGGTGTTCCGATTCCTTTAGACTTCTCCATCTCGAACCTTTTCAGAAGCTCCTTGATGTATTTGGGTTGGAATATGAAGATGCCTTCCTTTCCTTGCTTTACTTGGAACCCCAAAAAGTATTTCAACTCTCCCACAAGGCTCATCTCAAACTGATCCTACATGACTTTCTCAAACCTTTGACTTAGAAGATCATTAGTAGAACCATAAATAATGTCATCAATATATTATTGCACAATGAGAAAATCATCAGATTCATGCAACAAAAATAATGTATTGTCTGCACTACCATTTTAAAAATCATTTTCCAACAAATATGTGCTAAGACGGTCGTACCAGGCTCGTGGAGCTTGCTTAAGTCAATACAAAGCTTTTTCTAATTTGTAAACATGTTGTGGAAAATTATGACTTTCAAAACCTAGGGGTTATTCAACAAAGACATCTTCTTTTAGGTATCCATTCTGAAAAGCACTTTTTACATCCATCTGTTTCAGTTTGAGCCCTTTATAACTTGCAAAAGCTAGCAAGATTCTAATCAACTCTAACCTAGCAACTGGAGCAAAAGTTTCATCCTCATTAATTCCTTCAATTTGATTATAACCTTTAGCTACCAATCTTGCCTTGTTTCTAATGACATTGCCAGATTCATCATGTTTTTTAAACACCAGTTTTGTGCCAATTAGAGGATAATCAGTGGGTCTTGGCACTAGTTTCCAAACATTATTTCTAACAAATTGATTCAATTCATCGTGCATGGCCAAACCCCAACTTTCCGCTTCTAATGTAGTTTCTATATTTTAGGCTCTATTTCAGAAATGAAATCTCTATAAATACATAGAGCCCAAAGATTTCTAAAAGAGGAACGAGTACGTATACTTATCGTATGCTCACTGATAATTAGGTCTGATGGATGATTTGGATTAAATCGCATCTCTCCTCTAGTAACTGCTTCTTCCTGAATTTCTTGTGTGCCAATTTCCCCATGGCTTTCAGGTTGCTCTTTGTTGTTCGTTGGACTGCTTTCTTGTGGTATTTTTCCTCTTCTTCGTTCTCCATGCAATCCAACGACCCTTTTTTCGATTCATCAAATTTAACATGTATAGATTCAAAATAGTTAGGGTGTGCTTATTATATATCATGTATGCTCTGCTCCTCGTTGAATATCCATGAACACTCCCTCAACTGATTTGGATTCAAATGTGCCAAGTTGATCTCCAGTATTTAGTATATAGCACCTGCATAGAAAAACTTTAAAGTAAGAAATGTTTGGAGTGTTGCTATGCCATAGTTCATAAGAAGTTTTACTCATAAATGGTCTAATCATAACTCTATTGCACACATAGCAAGCAGTACTAATGGCCTCAGCCCAAAAAGACATAGGCATGCTATATTCATTTATCATACTCCTAGCCATTTCTTTTAATGTTTGATTCTTTCTCTCGACCACTCCATTTTGTTGGGGTGTTCTAGGAGAAGAGAATTCATGTAAGGTTCCTTTTTCAAGACAAAATTTTTCAAAAACTGCATTTTCAAAATCACCTCCATGATCACTTCTAATTTTTATAATGGAAATATTTTTCTTAGTAGAAACTTTTATACAAAATTTTTGAAAATTTTCAAATGCGTCTGATTTTTTGGCTAGGAAGTAAACCCATGTGTACCAAGAGTAATCATCAACCAATACTAAACAAAACTTTTTACCTCCTAGGCTAGCAATGTTTGTGGGTCCAAATAAATCCATGTGCACTAGTTCCAATATGCATATGGTGGCAACGTCTTTAATGCTAGAAAATGTAGATATAGTTTGCTTACCTTTTGTGCATGCCACGCAAAACTTACCATTCTCGTAGGATTGATGCAGTAGCCCTCTTACCAGATTTTTGTTTTCAAGTTTCTTTAGCAATCCCATACTTACATGTGCTAATCTATTGTGCCAAAGCGTGGCCTCTTCTTCACTTACAAGAAAGCATTTAGAAACAGATAGTTCTTCAATTATAATAGTATAAGCATTGTTCTTTCTATTTGCAATAATTATAACATCACCTATTGAGCTATCAATAATTCAACAAAATTTTGAATCAAATTCCACTTTTGTACCTTTGTCGCACAGCTGACTAATAGAAATGAGGTTGTGTGTAAGATATTCCACCCATATGACATCTGTAAGCTGAAAAGTGTCGTTACATACAACACCTTTACCAATTACCTTGCATCTTTCGTTGTCCCCTAAAGTAACACTTCCTCCTTCATGCTTTATAAGGCTAAGGAACTTTTCGCTATCACCTGTCATATGTCTTGAGCTGCCAGAGTCAAGTACCACTCACACCGTTGTCCCTTAGCCATGCCATATACCTACACATAAGAAGAACAAGATACGTGTGACATAGGAATCTAAATAGGCCCATTGGCGTTAGTCACTGTACCTTTTGGAATCCAAATTTGTTTAAATTTAATATTCTTATTCCTGTATTTGCAATTGTAATAAGCATGACCAACACTACCACACGTATAGAATTTAGGAAAAACACTTCTTCCTACACCAGTTTCATTTTGAATCTTTTTATTAATTCGTGGCCTTTCATCAATTTTATTTCCATAGCCCAAACAATGCCTATTATATCCATGTATCTGATTTCCAAGAATAATGTGTAGTGATTGATTTCCAACTCCAAATTTTTTAATGGTTAGCTCAAGATCAAATACTTTAGATTTTAAGTACATGTTTTCAATAACAAGCATGGTGCATTTACTGATAAAAGCCTTTTTGTTCTCTTCCTCATTCTTTTTAAAATTTCACATCTTCTTTTCTAGTTCTACAACTTTTTCTTTATGCATTTTATTTTCTTTTATAAATGTGGGACATTTTTGGCATTCAGCTTTTTCATGCATGCTAGATGACTCTTTTTTGAACACATCAATAGTAGCTTTATATGCTTCAATTTTAGCGTTCAGTTTATCTACTTCTAGAGACATGTTGCAATTTTCTTGTTGCAATTCGTAGTTAGAATTTCTAAACTTCTCTACAGTAGATTCTAGGCCATCTTTGTTGGATCTGGATCTAAGCCTGGGGGGTGAATAGGCTAATAAAAATAATCGCGAACACATGCAATTATTTAGCAATCATAGGCAGTTATAATCAGATGAAGATAAGCAATCACAGAGTGCACAGATGATTTACCCTGGTTCGGTCGTCCCAACGACCTACGTCCAGCCCCGAAAGCAAATATTAGATTTATAAAGTTATTGGTACAACCTGTAATTAGATCACCCACCCTACACTCACCTGGTTCTCCATACTGCACTCCCAAAGTGCTAAACAATACTAATCCTAGTATAAGCTCTCTCTTGACTAGTCCCAACTAGTCAAGTCCTTCTTGTCTAGCACCAACTAAACAAGACCCTAAAAATGTCACAAATATGATAAAATTTCTCCTACAGAGATCAACACACCAATACACGAATATAAAGAGTAAAGAGTTCAGAAAAGCTCAATTCGTGTAGGCTTGTCGTCTTTTTCACTTAGCACGTCGTCAGCTTAAGTCTGACAAACACTGTATCTCGATCTAACCCCTGGATCTCAATCTATAGCTTGATGAACTCGAAGATGCAGGTTGGTCTGTGCATATAGAAATTTCAGTTCAACTTATGATTTAGGATGGATGTGCACAAAGTAACTCCTTTAAAAATCTTTGCTGCAAACTCCACGTCAGCCTCCTTTGCCTTTTACGCAAGATAGCTTCTGTAACAGCTATAGATCTCGTTGTTCGTCACGGCAGGCAGGTGGAGTGTCGGTGGCAAGGTATGAGTCTACGACATATGTAGCAGTCTCGATGATGCATGGCTTGATGGGAACTTCGGAAGCATGTTTAAGATGTACGGCAGCTTGGCAGTGATTAACGGTGGCTGGGGTGAAGTTGAAGATCAACTGTAGCACTTAGGGTTCACGGTAGCACTCATGGTTCTCAGCAGCAAAGGACTTGGCAACAACCACGGATTTGAATAGTAGCAGGTTGAAGGAACCGACAGTGGCAAAGAACACTACGCCTACAACGTGATGGGCTTTGGCAGCTCAAAAGACGATGACGGTAGCTTGGATGATCTGATCGGCGGTGGCTTCTTCACGGCAGTACGGGGCAACTACTTCGATGAAGGCTCCGACAGCTTGATGGAGAACGGTAGCAGGGCACGACAGCGGCGACAATGTTTTCATGGCAGCTGTAAGGATCTCCACGGACCCCTTCTTCTCACGGCAGTAGCTTGCTTATTTGTTAAGGATGTTGAACGACGACAGGACGTTTGGATCTTGACAGGGAGAAGACTCAGTCAGCGGAAAGGTAGCTTGGTGAAGAGTCCCTCAACAAGATGATTGATGAAGTTGAGCTTGTTTGCTTGGAGTTTGAGGCTGTCATTGGTTTTGATGAAGGTCTTCTTGGAGATGGAGGCTGCTTAGACTTTGTAAGATTGAGGGCACATGTTGCTTGGCTTGCACTTAAAAATATCTTTGTATGAGAGTCCAATCATCCGGCTTGTGATTCTTTTGCTTAAGGAAAAGATTGCAGCTACTTTCAAGCTTGTGGGCTTTGAAACTTGTTGCATGGAGAATCAATTCTAAGGCTTTGGAACTTGTTTCCCTCTTAAAGAGATTGATGTACGGCTTTGGATTTTTGAACAAGGGTTTATGTTGCCGCATGCTTTTTTAAAGCAAGTTTTCTTTTGATTTGTTTTGGCCGCCTTGTGTTCTCTTTTGGAGAGGGGTTTAAATAGGTGTGGACGGAGATCTATGGCTCAAGGAGAATCCCATGATTATTGGGATTTGATTCAATCCCAATTGAATTTGTATTTGGATTTGAGATTTGAATAGAGTTCAAATTGGAATAGGAGTTGTAATGGGATTTGTTTTGAATATGAAATTGATTTGTGAAGATCTCATTAAATCCCAAGGAGATTTGAATTAATCACCATTGGATTCCCTCCTTATCTCTCCATCTTTGACCAAGTCCAAGTTGCAAATGAATTACAATTTCTCCATCTCTTTGACCAAGTCCAAGTTGTAAATGAATTGCAATTTCTCCATCTCTTTGACCAAGTCCAAGTTGTAAATGAATTGCAATTTCTCCATCTCTTTGACCAAGTCTCTCCTTTAAGATTTACGTTCTTTCCACTCCTTAAAAACACTTAGCACACACATCAAATTGTTCACACACGTTTGTTATCATCAAACACGAAGTCATCGATCATTGTATCCAACTACACGTTGTATCCAACTACACGTTGTATCCAACAAATTTCATCTTGCATTTGTTTACAAATATTCAAAAGTTCAACTTTAGTGCAAGATTTTACTCATCAAACTCTACCATCAAGCAAAAAGAGGAGTGGACACTCTCCTCCTGAGTTTCATCCTCGCTATCCTCATCCCACGTTACTGCCAAAGATTTTTCTTTCTTCTCCTCAGTGTTACTCTTTCCTTGTGGGAAATTCCTCATATAGTGTCACTACTTCCTGCATTTAAAACATAACACGTGATCTGTGTATTCTGCTCACAAGATTTTTTTGCAGGATTAAATTTATTAGAACGATTAAACCTTTTTGACATTTCATCTCTTCACTGCTTAATCTTGATGTATCTTCTGAAGCCTCTGACCATTAGTGCCTACTCCTCATCAAGTTAATCATCTTCATCTTCTTCAGCTTCGAAAGCTAGTTCTTTGGAAGTCTTGATCTAAGATTTCTCTCTAGTTTCAATGCTCTATAACTCAAGCTCATGGGACATCAAGTTTCTTAATCGCTCCTCTACGCTCAGCTTTATGAGATCCTTAGCTTCCTGAATAGCTGTGACTTTGGGATGAAATGAGCTTGGTAGTGCCCTCAAGATATTTCTTACTTGCTCCAGACTTTAGTATGTCTTCCTAAGAGAGTTAGACTTGTAGACGATGTATATGAACCTTGCAAATATCTCTTTGATGGACTCTGTGGGAAACATGCAGAAGCTTTCATATTCTGTGCTCATCAAGGCGAGTCTGGACTCCTTTACCTGCGATGTTCCCTCGTGTGTTACCTCTAGCGTGTGCCAAATTTACTGTGCAGTTAAACATTGAGAGATATGATTAAATTCAGCCTTATCCAAAGAACCTGTAAGTACATTCATAGATCTACCATTCAGTGAATACAGTTTCCTATCAGCATTATCCCATTTATCTTTAGGTTTTAAAATTTCAGTGTCTTCAATTTTAATAGTGTGCGGTTTATATCCTTTTTCAACTATGTTCCACACATCATAATCAAGAGACAGTAAATAGATTTTTCATCCTAGCTTTCCAGTAAGCAAAATAAACACCATTAAATTTGGGGGGTTGGGAAATGGACTGGCCTTCAGCAAAGGCTGAATCAGATATATTCGTGGTTTTCTAGTAAAGATCATCTAACTTGCTCTTACCACTTGTTGTATTTGGATCTAAGCGTGGGGGTGAATAGACTAATAAAAAATTACGAGATTACACCGGCAATATTCAACACAATCAATCAGCCACAAAGTAAAGTAAGTGCAAATAAGACAATCGCAGAGTGCACGAAAGATTTACCCTGGTTCGGTCACCCCAACGACCTACTCCAGCTTCAAAGCAAATACTAGATTAAATAATATCGAGGTACAACTATAAAGAGCTACGAGCCCCAACTATATGCTCACCAAGTTCAGTACCACACTCACCAAAGTGTCAAACACTACTAATCTAGTACAAGCTCTCTCTTGACTAGCCCCAACTAGTCAAGTCCCTGAAAACGAAAGTTTATCACACTTCAAAGATCAACACACCAAGTATCACAAACACAAAGAGATAAGTTTAGAAAGCTCAGTTTGTGTTGGTGTTGCAGTCTCTGTCAATCAGCACGTCGTCAACTTCAGTCTGACGTAAACGGTGTCTCGAACTGAGTTCTGGAACTCAATCTGTAACTCTGCAAAGTTGAATAGCAATCTGGTCTGTGCGTATAGTACTTCTAGTTCAAATCAAGTTTAGAATGGTTTGTCCGCAAAGCAAACTATTCAAAAACCCTTGTACTTTCAGCAGCCTTCAAAACAGTGCTAGGGTTTCACGTCCCTTAACTTCGACAGCAGCTTGATGATCTTTACGGCAGTGCAACCCCTTGGTCGGTAACAATAGTGTCACATGGAAAGAAGAGTTTGGTCACGACACCTGGGTTTGTCAACAACAGCTAAGGGATGATGTTTTCGGTGGCTCTCCACGATAGCATGAAGGCACGACAACAAGAAGAAGCACGTCGACGGGAGTGTGACATCAAGGCACCACCACGACAGCATGATGACGGCTAGGGCATGCAGGAGTCACGGTGGCTTGGGCATCGGCATGCAGGAGACTCGGTGGATAGGGCATGCCGTGATCTTTAAGACAAGCAGGTGATCTTGCAGATGTCAGTTTAAATAAGATGGCAGGTGGCTTGGTGGTTTGACAGCTAGGAATCCAGGCTTGATGGTTCGACAGCCGAGATATTGAGCTGTACTGGACCAATCAGCTGGAGGTGGTTAGCCTAGCGGCCTCCAGGCTGGTCAAGGGTTGTATCAATGTCCCCCCTCGCCCAAGCTTGACCGATGTGACGGTTAAGGTCGGGGGATTTGACAAGTAAATATTGGACTGGCATGACAGTTGAGACGATGCATTTAACGTTGGCCACCAGAGCTCCATGCCTTAGGGTTTGGGCGTCAAAATAACATAGAATTTGGAGAGTCTGTGTCACAATATGTCGACACCTGTTTCACATCAGATGGTTTGGCTTGATGCAGCCACTCGTATAAGGTAGGAATTTGGAGGAGAAAGTGGAGTTTCTGCTTCACATTCAGATAGTTCTGCATTCATTTTGCGTGATTTCATTTTCGTCTGAGAAAGGTAACTCCCCTCCTTTATTGACATTTCTCCTTAACATTTGGTGGGTTAATATGTTGGATCCTGCCAAAACAGAGTTGGGATCGATAAATGAAGTTGAGACTTACGCTTGCGTATGCGGCACGGTAGTCTACGAACTTCGCCTTCGGATTCGCCACGACGGATCGAGTCTTCTCACGAACGGAGTAAGGCTACTAAATCCACAATCTAAATCTCTACTTTTAGATTAAGAACTTGGATAAAAGGGAGAGGAAGTATTTCGGCAGAGCTTCGCTAGAATGAAGATGCATGCATGAATGCCATGCAAAGTGTAAGAAAATGGCTAACCCTTGGGTCTTATTTATAGCCCCCAAGGTAGTTATTTTAGGATAAATTGTTCCTTTGGAACAATTTAACTAAGGTGTACCATCGTACATGGCATATTATAAGCTTAAGATGTACCATATGCATGGTACAATATAAGCTTAAGATATTACCCCTTTATTAGCCATATGTCGCATGCACTTATGCACATATAATGCGACTTTCCCATCAATCTAGAGATCCTCTCCGCAAGGGAACATATTCCCTTTGCGTACGACTTCGTGTACGCGACGTTCGAGGTCCGTATTCCCTCGTACATCCCCTACAAGGGTGTACTAACGTCTTCCATATCCAACATCTCCCGCTCACACTTGAGGGGATTGTAAGAGAACGTCTTTCTCTTAGTTCTTTCATCTATCATACCGAGAAATAGACCGTGCGACCGTCATGCGCGTAGAGTCTTTTGTTGTGCACTTGTTAGAGATACACAACGACCTCGAAGGTGCAAAGTTGAGTAGTTCAACGCATGCTTTACCCTAGATTATTTCTTCACATTTCTTATACTTTATATTCAACAATTGAATCCCATCTGGATTACAATTGGCTGGCCAGCTTTGAATCATTAAAGTCCAAATGCGAATATGAAATCAATCTTCCTCTTCTTGCGAACCTTCTGATCTTGACTAGACTCGCTTTTCTAACGTGCCCCGCCGAGCCGAATTATCATAGCCCATAAGTAACACGCTAAGATAGTGATCATCTCGTCAAATCTAAAGGAACCAATTGGAGTCCTTGAGGGTAAGAGTTAAGGCCCATATGGCCTTTGAGTCTCACATAATAGCAAACACTATTGCTACTAACTCAGTGGTCGAAATGCATGCGTGGTATGAACACGTATTACAACATCACTCCTTTCCCAGGGAGAGTATGTCTTAATGATGTTGTACGGATGAAAGATCAGACACCACAGTGCCTATCTTTTGAGTCCCTTTACTACCCATGAAATATTCCGGACTCTCATCCTGCATAAGACAGATAGGATTTAAAAAATCCTATGAGATCCCTTTTTAAATATCCTTGTGATACAGATCTCAGATCTTTTGTAAGCATCCATATGATGCAGATCTTTCATTCGACTATCTTGTTTAAGTCATGACTCTAAATCATTCGTCTAATGATTTTGACTTTAAACTAGTCTCATCTCTATCTTATCCATCTGATAAGATAAGGCGGTTGCTCATGTGAGAGAGCCAACCTTAATCTGTCCGACATACACACAATTCAGCTGAGATTTCAAAAAATGTACACAAACATTTCTTAAGAAATTCATATGCAATGTTGGAAAAAGAACTTATTCTTTTATTAATTTTGATCATTTACAGACATGGGAATTTACATTGGTACAACTCAGCTCTTACGCAATCCTTGAGATGATAAGTGTTTGTAAAACACATTTCTGGGGATCGCCTTCGTAAGCGGATCCGCTATCATCTCATGCGTAGATATGTACCTTATGTCTACCTTCTTGGTCTTATCATAGTCTTTTGCAAATTTGTAGCGGATATCTATGTGTTTGGTCTTACAATGGAATTTCGGATCTTTGACATAGGCTATAGATGCTTGACTGTCGCTGTGTATAGGTACAGCACCTGAGTCACTTGCATTAATTAGCCTGTCTAAGAACTTCCTAAGCCAAACAGCCTCTTGGACTGCCATGCTAAATGCTACAAACTCGGCTTCCATGGTTGAAAGTGCGATGCAGGATTGTTTCTTGCTACTCCAGGATATTACACCAGATCCGAGTAGAAAAACATATCCTGAGGTCGATCGTCGCTCATCGAGATCACCCGCCCAATCAGCATCAGTGTAGCCTTCGAGCCTCAAGGCATCTCCTTGATAGCATAAAGCAAAGTCTGCAGTTCCTTTGAGATACCGCATTATCCTCTTAACCGCTTTTCAGTGTACTTGCCCTAGGTTGAATTGGTAACGACTTACCATTCCAACGTCAAAACAGATGTCTGGTCTTGTACACATCATAGCGTACATTAGACTACCAACTGCACTGGAATATGGAACTTTTTCCATAATCTCCTTCTCTTTTTGGTTTTTCGGACATGATTTCAGACATAAATTGTCGCACTTGCTTATTGGAGTATCAATGGACTTGCAGTCCTGCATATTAAAACGTTCTAGAACCTTCTTTATATAAGTCTCCTGTGAAAGAGAAAGAAGTTTCTTTGAACGATTCCTTGAAATCTTAACTCCAAGGATATATGCGGCTTCTCCCATGTCTTTCATCTCAAAAACTGATGAAAGCCAAGCCTTGATATCCATCACAAAGCCCTTGTCATTTCCGGCTATTAAAATGTCATCTACATATAGAGACATAATAACATACTTGTTCTTATTCCTCTTGATATATACACAGTTATCTTCATCAAGCATGGAAAATCCATTTGATAAGACAACCTCTTGAAATCGTATATACCATTGCCTCGAGGATTGTTTAAGACCATATATGGATTTAAGAAGTTTACAAACCTTATGTTCGTTTCCTTCTTTTACAAACCATGTTGGTTGTTCCATATAGATCTCCTCGTCCAATTCTCCATTGAGAAAGGCAGTCTTTACATCCATTTGATGTAATTCGAGGTCTAAGCAAGCTACCATTGCCAGAATCAGGCGAATTGAGGTAAAACGAACAACAGGTGAGAAGGTCTCTTCGTAGTCTATCCCTTCCTGTTGCGTAAAACCTTTCGCGACAAGACGAGCTTTATATCTGTCAATAGAGCCATCAGCCTTATGCTTGATCTTGAGAACCCATTTGTTCCCAATAGCTCTACGTCCTCTGGGTAAGTCAACTAAGTCCCAGACTTGGTTAACTTTCATGGATTCTAACTCCTCTTGCATCGCTTCCATCCATTTGTCTTTAGCAGGGCAAGATACGGCCTGTTTGAAAGTAGCAGGCTCGTCATCTTCTTGTAGTAAAGTCATAAAGGTTTGCGGAAATTCATCCTCAAATCTTAGAGGAGCCAACCTTGTACGACTACTACGTCGTATTTGAGATTCTTCAAGTCCTTGTTGACTTGAATTTAGATCAATTCTAATATCACTCCCACTTGGAATGTCGTTAGAATTGCTCCCACTTGGATCATTATTCCCGTATGGAATAGGATAATCGTCATTCGTATAATCCATTGGTGAAGGTTGAAACGTATTTTCATTTTCACCAAGAATTCTCCCACTTGAATGAGGTAATCCTTCTTGATCATAAATCTCAAATAGAGATAAGTCCTGACTTATCTCGCCCTGTCTTGGAAACTCGTTTTCCAAGAAAGTGACATCCCTCGACTCAAACTCAATTAGCCCACCATTGTCTTCCTGACTAACAAAAACATAACCTTTGGAGTTTTCTGCGTATCGTATAAAGATACATTTCATTCCCCTTGGCCCAAGTTTGCCATACTTATGGGAGGAAATATGTGCGTAGGATGTACAACCCCAAGGTTTCAAAATGTTTAAGTCAGGAGACCTTTGGTTCCACAACTCATAAGGAGTGGAGCTAACTGATTTCGAGGGTACGCGGTTTAAAATGAAAGTGGCCGTCAATAATGCATCATCCCAAAAGGTGATTGGCAAGTTAGCTTGCACCATCATTGAACGGACCATTTCCATTAAAGTCCTATTTCTCCTTTCTGCAACACCGTTTTGTTGAGGAGTATAAGGCATAGTTACCTGATGTACTATGCCTTTTTCATCACAAAGTTCCTTAAAACTTATTGATTGATATTCACCGTCCCTATCGGTTCGCAAGACCTTAATCTTGCGATCTAATTGATTCTCCACTAAACTCATATAGTTTTTAAAGCAAGCCAAAGCTTCACTTTTGTGGGATATCAAACAGATATGTCCGAATCAGGTGAAATCATCAATAAAAGTGATGAAATAGGACTTTCCGCGTCTTGTCTTGACATTCATCGGACCACATATGTCCGAATGGATAAGCTGTAATGGAACCTCGGCCCTTGTGCCGGTTCCAAACGGCTTGCGACAAGATTTCCCCACAAGGCAATGTTCGCAGGTCGACATTTCAACCGTTGAAACATTGGATAGAAGGCCACGTTTGACAAGTCTATCCATACGCGTTGGTCCAATATGACCAAGCCTTGCGTGCCAACAATTCACATCAGACTCATATGTCTTGGAATTTGCAATAAGGAAATTTTCATTACATGAGGAATCATACATTGTACTCATTACAATAAATCCTTTGAATACAAACCCAGTACCAATAAGAGTATTATTACAACTTAAGTCCACATTACAATCATGAAAAAACTAGTTATAGCCAAGACCCATTAATACAACCACAGAAATTATATTCCTTCGAATATCTGGAGCGAAGAGGACATCATGAAGTAGGAGAGTGCGGCCGTTGTCCAAGACTAGCTTGCAAGTCCCAACGCCTTTCACTTCAACACGTGTGTTGTTTCCTACATAGATCCACTTCGTTCCTTGGGGTATCCGGTGATACTCCACGAAGGACCGTCTGTCCCTTGCTATGTGGTCGGTGGCACCTGAATCAATTATCCAAAATGGATTAGATTCCACAAGAAATATCGAACTAGAAACACATATGTAACTAGTATATTTACAAGTTACCTCGTCGCCTCCACTCGTACACGAACGAGCATAGTGACCGAGCTTGTTGCACTTGAAGCACTTGATCCTCTTCAAGTCTTTCTTCTTGTGCCATTTCTTGTGCCCACCCTTATGTTTGGGTTTCTTGGTAGACTTAGGTTGCTTATTACGTTCTTTAGCGAACTTTGAACGATCTTTCCGTTTCTTTCCCCCGTGTGAGGAAATAGCAACCATGTGCACTTCTGCACTTGGCTTGGCAGCCGCAAGCCGCTCTTCCTCTAATTCGAGGTGCTTAGAAACATCGCTGAAGGTCTTGATGCTCTCATTGTGAGTGAGATGCATCTTCATTTGATCCCACCCATTTGGTAGGGAACGTATAACTGCTTGGATTTGTTGCTCATCAGTGAGCACATGACCTGCGTCCTTTAACTCCGAGATAAGGTTCGCCATATGTCGCAGATGTTTCCCCATGGAATGATCTGGACGTTTCTTATATGTATCGAACCTTATAGTTAAGGCGCGAAGTTTGGACACCGATGTGCCACCGAACTTCTCCTCTAGCTTGGACCATATGTCCATGGCTAGGTCATGTTCTCGGAAGATGCGCATTATGTCATCAGCCATACTGCTTAATAACGTAATGCACGCTATCTTGTTCTTCCGAGACCAAACATCAAAAGCTTCCTTGTCTCGTCGGTGTTGGGCCGTAGTGCCCAACTCAGGTTCAATCATAACGTTCTTTAGAGTTTCGAGCACTTCTTGCTCCTCTAGAATGTATTGTATCTTGATGGACCAAAGTTTGTAATTATCGCCGTTGAGTTTTTCACCTTTGTTTAACTCAGCGACGATATTCTTTGAAGCGGAAGACATTTTACTTTTAAAATGCTGCAAAAGACATAAAACCCAAAGGTTTGATCAAAAATTGCATTGAAAATTCTTAAAATACAATTCCCATTTGAAGTGATATTAGAATATCCCATTTGGATAGTTCTAATTTCAACTCCCACTTGGAATGATATTTATAATTTGATAAGTTACTTTCGAAAAATATTGAAGATGTTACTCTAGAATCGGAAAGGTCACTTTGTTTCCAATCACCATCTAGAGTAACTTTCAATATTTCTCCCTCACTTTATCAAATGTTAGTACTCTTATAGTACTTTGCAGCGGAAAAGCGTTTTTGAAAACTTATTTTTCAAAACGTATGAAAACGTATTTTTCAAAAAAATGAATATTTCATCTTAGTACCCTTATGATACTTAGTGAAACATTCGGCACTTCCTGACCATTTGTCGGGAATGAGCCGTAGCCGTGCCTAGGTCGGATCCCCCTTTTGGGATTTTCTGCAAACTATCGTCGCTGGCTCCCGTATTGATCCAGGCGTTTCTCCCCGTATGAGAGAATTTTGATGCAGACGACTGTCGTTTGGCCCCGTATGGGCTAGTCGGCACGTTCATGTTCAACCAAGGCCTTTTGCCGAATTGGTCGACCAAAACACCCAAATTGGTCGACCAAAATTTGGTCTTCTTTACTCCCGGCCAGGGCCCCTGCCCTGCCCGAGGCTGGCCAAGGGCCACTGCCCTGGCTGGCCAGGGGCGGCCTGCGGCAGCCCTGGCCACTGCCAGGGCTGGCCGGGCCACTGGCCTGGCCCCGGCCAGAGGCCGGCCAGGCCTCTGCCTGGTCTGGCCTCGGCCAGAGGCCGGCCAGGCCTCTGCCTGGCCCAGCCTAGGCCAGAGGCCCCTGGCCGGGGCCGGGGCCCCTGCCCTGGCCTCGGCCAGGGAGGCCAGGGCACTGGCCCTGGCCCCTGCAAGGGCCGGCCAGGCCCTGGCAGGGGCCAGGGCGCCGGCCCTGGCCTCTGCCAGGGCCGGCAGGCCGGCCAGGCCCTGGCAGGGGCCAGGGCACCGGCCCTGGCCTCTGCCAGGGCCGGGCAGGCCGGCCATTACCGGCCTGGCCATGGCCGGCCACTGCCGGCCTGGCCATGGCCGGCCATGGCCGGTTATGGCCAAGGCCATTTTTGCCTTGGCCGGCCATGGCCCTTTGGCCATGGCCGGCCTCCCCTTGTGTGGGGTGGCCGCACACCCCCGCCGGTGGGGGTTGCTGCGGTGGTTATTGGCCGTAGCCAACCCCCTCCACATGGGGAGGGGGGTGCATGGCCTTCATAGCCCATTTGGCCATGGTGCACATGCACTAAAATTCATCTTCCCCGATGGGAATAACCACCACCTTCTTCTCCGGTGAAGCACCCGTTCGTCGAGGAAGTAGTTGTCCTCCAATGGCCGTGTGCCAAAAAATGAACCCACTTCAAAAATTCGTAAACTACGCGCTCTACATGAAGAGAGCGCACATTCCCTATGAATGGAGACTCAGCATCCATGAAGAGAGCGAGTTTGACGATATGAACGGTCGGTTCTTCCCGTCATGGAGAGTTCCTGCCATATCCGTAATGACAGAAGACCCTAACGTGAAAAGAACAACCGCTGCGTTCTCTCCGTCACGAAGCGTTCCTACCATATCCGTAATGGTAGGATACCCATCAGTGAAAAAGACAACGACTCGTTCATAGTTTCTCCGGGGCGAACCCGTATGGCTCTGATACCAATGTTGGATCCTGCCAAAACAGAGTTAGGATCGATAAATGAAGTTGAGACTTACGCTTGCGTATGCGGCACAGTAGTCTACGAACTTCGCCTTCGGATTCGCCACGACGGATCGAGTCTTCTCACGAACGGAGTAAGGCTACTAAATCCACAATCTAAATCTCTACTTTTAGATTAAGAACTTGGATAAAAGGGAGAGGAAGTATTTCGGCAGAGCTTCGCTAGAATGAAGATGCATGCATGAATGCCATGCAAAGTGTAAGAAAATGGCTAACCCTTGGGTCTTATTTATAGCCCCCAAGGTAGTTATTTTAGGATAAATTGTTCCTTTGGAACAATTTAACTAAGGTGTACCATCGTACATGGCATATTATAAGCTTAAGATGTACCATATGCATGGTACAATATAAGCTTAAGATATTACCCCTTCATTAGCCATATGTCGCATGCACTTATGCACATATAATGCGACTTTCCCATCAATCTAGAGATCCTCTCCGCAAGGGAACATATTCCCTTTGCGTACGACTTCGTGTACGCGACGTTCGAGGTCCGTATTCCCTCGTACATCCCCTACATGGGTGTACTAACGTCTTCCATATCCAACATAATATGTTGAGAATTAAGGAAGTGCCGCCCCCTGGATATGTTGGAGCAATGTCGATGGTCATCCAAACCCCAAGGCTTACGGAGGCTTCTGTGAAGGGGAAATGTTTGCTCATCGGCTCTTTGAGGACCCATTCAGGGATGATAGGTCCCATGTTCCTCTGGAGGTCTGAAGTTCAGCCTCATATATCCCTTACTTTGTGGTAGATAAGATCCGGGTCGAATGCCTCTTTTATCCTCACAATGTTCAGGTCCCCTTTTATGATGAAAGGATTTGTTTCTGCCAGAAGTGCGAAGTCGGAGTTTATTCAAATATGTTTCAGTAATAACTTCGTTTCCCCCTTCATCCTTTCATTCTTGAAGTCTTGGGCTTCTTGGATCTCTCCTTCTATCAACTAACGCCCACTTCCATTTCCCCCTTGGTCAGCTTTCTTATGCTTTACCTGCTGCACGGAATAGTGCCAACCCTACTGCTCTGCCACTTCTTATTCCAAGTGAAGAGCACCCCTTCAAGTGTATGGTATAATATCAGTTCTAGGGAGCAAGAATCTCATCCTCGGTCTTCCTCGTGAAGTCCGAGATTAGAGGGATCATTTCGTTTTCGTCACCTTCCCTGTTGAAGGACTATTCCTCGCCTGTTGGGGCTGCTTTGGATCATTTCCTTCAACCCCTTGACCACGTAATCTCCTTCAACCAATAAGCTAAACACTAAACAACTGCCTTCCTAGAGTTCGATAATCTTTCTATACTACACCACCGTACACTTGCAGTGATTCACACCTCAGGGTGTAAATCCGGAGCCAAACAAGTTTTTGGCACCATTGCCGGGAGGCAACGGTTTTATTTAGCTTGGAGTGGGAGATTACTGGTTCCATCTATACTCTACCTTCCATCATTCTTTTTATCTTCATTTCCATGTTGTTATACTTCTCTTGTGCTAACGTCCCTCCCCAACCAGCCTTTATTTGCACATCATACATTTGGAAAAGCTACAATGTGTCGGCAAGAGATTCCTTTTCAGGGCCAGTATGCATTAGATGTGATGCTGAACCATGTCAGATCTGCTGGCTCCCTGGTTATCAAAGCTACTCATGAAGCCGAATTTGAAATTCTGAACTACATTACGGAGCAAATCCAATTAGGTGCTCTCAATAATAATGTCTACGCTAACATTGAAGGGGATACACTCTCGATCTTCATCAAGGACATTCCACAAGCCAAATCCTTTACACATCAATTGAGGTATCCCTTCTAAACGCTTTGAATAACATTGTGAATGCAACCAGGTGCAGCAGGCTAGTGTTCATCTCATCAACAGATCCAGATGCACCGCATCTCCCAGAGTTCATTTCGGAATACTACGCTGATACCAACAACATTCCAGAAGGAATACACATACGAGTTGATGATCATGGAACATACTTCTTCCCTGCCTACATCCCATTTGATGAAGTATTTGAGCACCTCGTATTAGAAGGACGAATAAATCTCGAAAACACAAATGCACTGGAGACTGGAAACTTCCAAGAAGATGATTCGGACAATGCCCCTGACGACAGATGAAAATCTTTCCCTTACGGATGGGCATAACTTGGAAGAACTCGAGATCTTTGAAGATTCAAAAGCAGAACCTGAGGAGATCTTTTATGAATCATACTCATCAATCAGTTCGAGCTCATGCTACGAGACGACATCAGATGGTTCCATTTCAGATGAACCAACACCTGAGGAAGAGGCGTTCCAGTAGCAGGCATGCACTGTGGGGGGTACAGTACCCCCTGAGGTAGAACTCAAATCTCTACCTACCAACCTTAAATATGCATTCTTGGGTGAAAATCAAACTTATCCGGTTATAGTTAATGCTTTGCTCACCGAACCTCAACTTGAGGATCTTTAGAAAATTATTAGGGAGCATAGAGATGTAATATGATATAGTATCACCGATCTGAAGGGTATTAGTCCTGCACTGTATGAGCATAGGATCCACCTCGAAGATAATAGTTCAACCTTTATAGAACACCAAATACACTTAAACCCAAACATGAAAGAGGTTGTTAAAAAGGAGGTTCTGAAACTGCTCGAAGCAGATATTATTTACCATATCTCAGATAACAAGTGGGTCAACCATGTCCAACTCGTGCCTAAGAAGGGTGGCATGAATGTCATAAGAAACGATAAAAACGAGTTGATACCAACTAGGACCGTCACCGGCTAGCGGATGTGCATATACTATAGAAAACTCAACAAAGCCACCCGAAAAGACCACTTCCCCCTTCCATTCATCGACCAGATGCTTGAGCGGCTTGCCAAGCACAATTGTTTCTGTTACCCTGAAGGATATTCGGGGGTTTTCCAAATCCAGTTGCATGGGAAAGACCAAGAGAATACGACCTTCACATGCCTTTATGGTACCTTCGCATACTGAAGGATGCCATTCGGCTTATGTAATGCACTTGCGACCTTTCAAAGGTGCATGACTTCTATCGTATCGAGGATATCATGGAGGTCTTCATGGATGATTTCTCCATGTATGGCACTGAGTTTGATTCCTGCCTAGCGAACCTATCCAAGGTCCTAGGGCGATGCTGTGAACACAGCCTTACTCTGAACTGGGAGAAATGTCATTTTATGGTAACATATGGAGTTATCCTTGGGCATGTCATTTCATCCAAGGGGATACAAGTCGATAAGGCTAAAATCGAGGTCATCAAGGAACTTCCTCCACCGACCAATCTTAAGGGAATTCGAGGATTTGTCGTGTATGAAGGTTTTTACCGTCGTTTTATTAAAGATTTCTCCAAAATTGTGCACCCCCAACTGAATTACTTGCAAAACACACGCCATTTAATTTTTCTGACGCATGCCTTAAAGCTTTCAACAGGTTGAAAGAAGCTCTCATCTCTGATCCAGTCATCCAGCCGCCGAACTGGAATTTGCCATTTGAACTAATGTATGATGCGAGTGATCATGCAGTTGGCATTGTAATAGGGCAGAGGAAAGAAGGGTAGCTGCATGCTATATAATATGCATGCAAGACACTGGATGAGGCCCAGAGGCGCTGGATGAGGTCAAAGAAGGATCACTGACCGACTAGTTCATCAACTAGTCGGTCGGTGAAACAGCATGAACCGACTAAGAGGTGAACAGCCAAAAGAAGAAGTTCAGTGAATGAATAACTAGTCGGTCCAAGAGTACTTGCCAACCGACTAGTTTCATAACTAGTCGGTCGGTAAGTTAACTTTGACCGACTAACAGGTGAAATAGAGAAGGCTGAACTCAAGATGAATTAGTCGGTCTAAGAGCAAATGCTGACCGACAGTTCATCAACTAGTCGGTCGACAAATGTACATAGACCAACTAACGATAAACAGTAACTTAGGCTGTACAGTAGAAGCTCAACTAGTCGGTCTAAGAAGGATTCCTAACCGACTAGTTTCACAACTAGTCGGTCGGTGAACCTTCTTGGACCGACTAACTGTAAACAGTAACTGAGCTAGAAATTGAGAAGGCATTCTAGTCGGTTCAAGAAGCTTTGTCGACCTACTAGATTGCCATCTAGTCGGTTGGTTCTTCTTCTTGAACCAACTAACATGCACAAGAAGCCGTGAATCGAAGCGCGAAGCTTCGGGAAAGTTTGTATGGGCTCTAATAAGATCCTAGCTCTAAGATAGGAGCGTTATGAAGATTAAAACGTAAGACCTACTCAAGGCTTAACATTCTATGAAACGAAGCTAGAAGACTATAAATAAAACTTGACGAACCGTCTTTAATCGCTTCGATTCGAATCTCTTGACTTCAATAATGGTCCTTGAGGTTCAACGAAGCTTCAAGCAAACGATCACACGCTTTGAGAAGTCTCGAGACGTCGCTTTTGATGTTCATAGAAGTTTGGCGACGATCTCCATAACTGCGCTCACAAAGAGTTAGTTCACGATATTTATGTTTGTTCATCATCCAAAACCAAATCCGGGGAATCAATACTCAACATTCTCCCCCCTTTTGGTGATGACAAACCAACATAAATAATAATCAAAAATAATGATTCAAATGTAATTTACTTACTCCCCCCTGCATTGATGACACGTTAAATATTAATCATAAGCATCAAGCTGACGAGTAAAGTATAAAATGTGAATCAATTATTGAAATATCGGATTTGAAATCCATTTTTATATCTTAACTCTCCCTGAATCTAACATATTAAATTAGATTCACGGTAAATTGCTTTAAATTATCATGTAGCACATCGTCATTATTAATTCTCTCCCCCTTTGGCATTAGCAAAAAGAGTGGGAGGAGATCAACGACAACAACAATGGCTTCAAATAAAAGCACGGGAGTCGTAGAATACGACCATGGTCCAAATGACACCAAAGGAAAATACGAAGTAAATCAAAGCGTGCCAACGAGACCAAAGTCGATAATCGAAAAATAAAATCATCAAAACTCAAATTAATTTCACGAATTGAGTTATGGAATATACTCTCCAATATCAACATTCTTGATGAATTTAGCGCATGGAAAACAATTCTATGTTTTCATAGAATTAATTTCTATTAAATCAAGAAAGTCGTCGAGCGACGAAGTCAACATCAGAGACAAACAAAATAATGTGCACACTGAAGTAGAAGTCAACATCGATGTGTGTGTATATATATATATATATATATATATATATATATATATATATATATATATATATATATATATATATATATATATATATGAGGAGGGATCAAATGACCCCCAAAAATAACCCCCAAAAATGACCCCCTATCAAAAATCCTATGCCTCCTATTTTTTCGGAAGATCTGAACCGTTCATATTGATCTCCACCCTCTAAATACCTGACCCACCAATTTTCAACCCGATCCCATGTGTTTTGCCCGATCATCAACCATTCGCAAAAGTTCTGTTCATGCGAAACCGTTAAATTTGGGTCGGATGGATGAACGTGCAAAACACATGGGATCGGGTTGAAAATTGGTGGGTCGGGTATTTAGAGGGTGGAGATCAAGATGAACGGTTCGGATCTTCCGAAAAAATGGGGGGCACATGATTTTTTGTAGGGGGTCATTTTTGGGGGTTATTTTTGGGGGTCATTTGATCCCTCCTATATATATATATATATATATATATATATATATATATATATATATATATATATATATATATATATATATATATATATATATATATATCAAAATGGATACATCAAACAACATACATATAAACGATCCTCAGATCGGGGCATATCATACAACATATGTCACACCGGGCATCAAAACGAGTATACATCACAAGTGTATCATCAAAACATCAAAATGCATCAAAATACATCATGAAAACATCCAAAATACATCAAAATATCATAACCACCCAGACTATCCTAACCCACACTCTCACTACACGATATATCATCCAAAGTGCATCGGGAGAGTCCTCCAAGCAAGCTCAGGAGGTAGAGGCAGGGTCAGCAGCAGCAGCAGGCTCTGCAGGAGGGGTGGTGGTCACTGGGTCAGCAGGAGTGTCCACAGATGGAATAGTCGCTACGGGAGTGGCCTCGGGAGCACCAGACGAAGTATCCACCGGAGGAACGGTGGCAACAGGTATGCTCTCGGGGGCACCGGCAGAAGTAACAACAGCAGCAGACGACGTACCCTCTGGGGCACGAGCAGCAGATCCAATAAGCTCCTCGAGCTCAGCATCATCCATCCCCTCGTCGTCAGAAACAGACGGAGGAATCTTAATGCCCAAGTGAGAGCAGAAGCGAGCAAGCATCACCTCAGAACGAGCACAGCGAGACTCCACACGTGTCAACGAACATGCAAGCTCAGCGAGAGTAGGAGTAGGAGGAGCAGCTGAAGCAGAAGCTGAAGGAGTCATCCTCTGAACATGACGAAGCGTCGCAAGAGACTTCTTGATGGCCGTCGCATTTAGAGGGGGACCAAGAGGACGCTCATCATCGGGAGGGAGAGGGACCTTGAAGTGACGGAAGACAAGGGTCAAAAGACAGGGATATGAGATGTGAGCCGATTTTGTGGACTTCCTAATACACTTGAAGGAGTCCATCTTATCAAGAATAATCCTAGCCCAATTGATCTCGCTCCCCATGAAGAGAGCGTAGATCAGCTTAAGAAATGGCTGGGATGGCAAGCTCGATGAGTCGTACTTCGGAAGGAGGCACGACTTCAGGATAAGATTTAAAACCCATGCGTTTGGCTTGAAGGACTTGGATGGGACGCCAACCAAGGCGGGAGGGATCACATGGAAAATCTCAGAAAGCATGACCTGATCAAGAGCAGAAATATCATCGACAGAGATATCAGCTGGGAGGAGGCCAGAAGAGGAGACACCTAACAAATCCCCTAAGATTTCTGCCGTGAGGACTATCGGTGTCCCCAAGAGAGTCGTCTCAATAGAATGGGTCTCGTCATACTGACCACGAACATGGTTCGCAAAGAAAAGCTTGACTAGACTGGGGTACGGGTGTGGATTCGCCTTAGGGTCATAGCGAAGATAATCAATGAGGCCACTATGAGAAAGAAGATCGGCGAGGTGAGGAAAATCGGAGAACTGAACGAAGTGCTCCAATAACAGCGGACAGTGCTCAATACGGTTGTAAGCCGCGAGACACAACGGGTCATCGCGACACAACGATATATCAACACCGCCAACTGGCATGGGAGCCTTCCCTTTAGGCTGACGAGTGCTAGATCGGGGTGGAGGAGTAGGAGCCCTAGCGGTATGTTCGGACTCCGGAATATATTCCGTGTCGGAGTCATCGGGAGGAGTGGGAGCACGGAATGAAGCTGGAGACACGGGCTGTTTCCTAGGCTTGGGCTGAGATCTAGGCTTGGCGGTCGCCGTCATCTTCTTCTTAAGAGGAGGCGAAGAAGACGATGGAT
This sequence comes from Scilla litardierei, assembly GCA_030789695.1. Lineage (NCBI taxonomy): Eukaryota > Viridiplantae > Streptophyta > Magnoliopsida > Asparagales > Asparagaceae > Scilla > Scilla litardierei. Next base: position 125,803,975 of record CM061131.1, read on the forward strand.
GGGTCGATTTCGATTGGCGTTTGGGTTGCGGGGGTCCGTAGAAGGCGACTCTACGGTCATAGGTGACGGGCGCGAGGGTTCGATCGGGATGCGTGTCTTCGCCATAAACGAGACGAGACACGCGCAAACAAACGAGATCGAAAACTAAAACCCTAAGCCGAAACCCTAGCACAACCCCTAAACCGAATGAAAACGATGAAACCTAGGGCTAAAACGAGAGATAGAGTGAAAACAATACCCTAGAAGTAGGAGCTAGGTCGGAAAACGGTCGGAGCAAGGTCGAAAAGTGGCCGGAAATCGACGCAATCGACGGAAGAGAGGGAGGAAGTCGAACAGGTTAGGGGCTGAGAAAGTTTTTCACATCGACTAGAAAGAAAACTAGTCGGTGCGGAGGGGTATAAGTCGACAGGAAGGCGAAAAGACACAACAGTCCCCGATGCAATTAGGCGGTCACAGTTCAAGCGCTGACCGACTAGATGACGATCTAGTCGGTCAGCCAATGAGCTTGAACCGACTAAGTGCAAACAGTAACTGAAGCCAAAAATTAGGGCTTGAGTTAGTCGGTCTGAGTTCATTCACTGACCGACTAGAACGCAATCTAGTCGGTCAGTCAATGAACATGAACCGACTAACAGAGTTCAAAAATTTTAGAATTTGAAATTTTGAGTTCTCTCCTAATCGCACTTGGACGAAACATCGTAAAACTCTCATTAATCATTATACTACCCCCATTAAACATCGAAAATCTTAAATTTGACGTTCATGAATAAATCGAGCATAAATTCCGAAAATTCAACCAAAAATCCAGAAAATCTCAATTAATCTAGCATGAGCATATATAAAGAAATTTAATAGCATGCAAGATTATTTAACAAAATATGAATCCTAAATCTCGGTTTCACCCATAATCCCCAATTCTCGACGCAACCGCACAAAAGAGTCTTCCTTGAGTGGTTTCGTGAAAATATCGGCGATTTGCTTCTGGGTTTCAACGTACACTAATATGATGTCCTTTTTAGCAACATGATCATCTAAGAAATGGTGACAGACATCTATGTGTTTAGAACGGGAATGGTGTACCGGATTCTTAGAGAGACAAATTGCACTTTGGTTGTCCACCATGATAGGGCAAGTATCACAGTTTATACCAAAGTCTTTAAGAGTGTGTCTCATCTAAAGAACCTGAGCACACGCGGCACCGACGGCAATATATTCCGCCTCGGTGGTTGAAAGTAATACGGAATTCTGCTTCTTGGAAAACCAAGAGACAAGAGAATTTCCTATAAAATGGCAAGTGCCACTAGTACTTTTCCTGTCGGATTTGCATCCCGCATAATTTGTGTCACTATATGAGATTAACTCATACGTGCTAGACTTTGGATAAAGTAATCCAAAGTCGAGTGTGTAACTTAAATAACGGAAAATACGTTTTACCGCTACTAAGTGTGATTCCTTAGGTTGAGACTGATAACGAGCACATACACATATGGCAAACATAATATCGGGCCTACTTGCGGTAAGATATAGTAAACTACCTATCATACCTAGATATAGACGAATGTCTACATCTTTGCCGCCCGTATCTTTATCAAGATGTGTAGTCGTGCTCATTGGAGTCTTCTTGCCTGAGGCATTCTCCATTCCAAATCGCTTTAGCAACTCCACCGTGTACTTGGTTTGGTGGATGAAGATTGCATCGTTCATTTGGCGAATTTGGAGACCTAAGAAATATTTGAGCTCACCCATGTGGCTCATCTCAAATTGATCCTTCATCACATTAGAAAACTCTTCGCAAAGAGTGAAGTTAGTAGCACCGAAAATGATATCATCAACATAAATTTGAACTAAAATTATATCATTATTCGAATACTTAACAAATAATGTAGAATCAACTTCTCCCATTTTAAAACCCAAATCCAAAAGAAAGTTCTTTAGACGGTCATGCCAAGCTCGAGGAGCTTGTCTCAAACCGTAAAGCGCTTTCTTAAGTTAGAAAACATGATTTGGAAATTTTTCATTTATAAAACCCGGAGGTTGAGAAAAATAAACTTCCTCAACAACATCTCCGTTTAAAAACGCACTTTTTACATCCATTTGAAAGAGTTTAAAATCTTTATGGCATGCAAAAGATAACAATAATCTAATAGATTCTAATCTAGCTACCGGAGCAAAGGATTCTTCGAAATCGATACCTTCCTCTTGTCGGTAGCCTTGAGCTACGAACCGAGCTTTGTTTCGGACGACGATTTGGTTCTCGTCGGTCTTGTTCTTGAAAATCCACTTCGTTCCTATAACGGTGTGGTTCTTCGAAGGCAATGGAACAAGCTCCCAAACCTCATTCCTCTCGAATTGAATGAGTTCCTCCTCCATGGCTAAGATCCAAGCACTATCTTCGCACGCTTCGTTAATATTCTTTGGCTCTATCGAGGAGGCAAAGGCACAATGAGCGAAGTAGTTGACTTGAGATCTCGTCTTGACACTATCAAGGATATTGCCAATGACTTTCTCATGAGGATGGTCACGAACGGTATTAGGACGTTTGGGAATTCCATGATCACTAGGAACATTCTCAAAAGATTCATTAGTCGGGTTAGTATCAATAGAATCAATAGAATTAGAATTACCAATTGAATCACATAAGACATCCATGGAGTCATCATCATTAGTAATTCTAGTAGGGATAAAGCCTTCATTAAATGAAACATGAAGTGATTCCTCGATCGTTGAGGTTCGTTTGTTGTATATCCGGTAGGCTTTGCTACGTGAGGAATATCCAACAAATATCCCCTCATCGGATCTTGGATCAAATTTGTCCAAGTTACCATACGTGTTTTTAATAAAACATTTCGCGCCGAAAACTTGAAAATGTTTAACTTGAGGCAATCTACCAAACAACAATTCATAACAAGTTTGTTTAGTGCCGGCCTCAAAAGTATTCTATTAAACACATAGCAAACGGTATGTACCGCTTCCGCCCAAAATTGATGGCCAAGTTGGCTATCATCAAGCATAGTGCGAGCACACTCCACTAGCGTCCTATTCTTCCTCTCAACTACACCATTTTGAGGGGGTGCGCAAGGGAAAGAAAAGGTGTGAGTAATACCAACTTCATCACAAAAATTTGAGAAAGACTCAATCTCAAATTCCCCTCCATGATCACTACGAATAGTGACAATGGTGGTTCCAATGAGATTTTGTACTTTCTTAACAAATATTGTGAAGTTTTCAAAAGCATCATTTTTATTACTTAAGGAAAATACCCAAGTAAATCTAGAAAAGTCATCAACAATGACAAGTCCATATCGTGTATTTCCTAATGAAGCAACTCTAGTTAGCCCAAAAAGATCTAGATGTAAAAGCTCTAGAGGCCGCTTAGATGAAATGATTTTCTTAGGTTTAAATGACGATTTTGGAAGCTTGCCTCGTTGACACGAGTCACAAAAGCTTTTCTTTTGAAAGACAAGCTTAGGGAAGCCTCTAATAGAATTTAACTTGGAAAGCTTAAAAAGTGTTCCAAAGTTCATATGACCAAAACATCGATGCCATAAGTGTTGTTCACTTGTGTTGGCAATGAGACATTGTTCATGTGATCTTGGAAGATCTAGGATATATATATCCTTATGGCGTGTGCCGAAAAATAATAAATCATTATTATCTTTTCTTAAAATATGGCACATTCCTTTCGCAAAGCTAACTTTGTAACCTTTGTCACAAAGTTGGCTTATTGAAATAAGATTGTGGTTTAATCCTTTAACAAGGTAAACATCACTTATTAGTGGTTTAGAAGGATTACCTACTTTACCAACACCTATGATGGTTCCGCTCTCGTTGCCTCCAAAGACTACCCGGTTCCCATTTGCAATGGGCACCACTCCGGAGAGCAATTGAGCGTCACCCGTCATGTGTTTTGAACACCCGCTATCGAGTATCCAATTATTCTTGGAGACAAATTTGGATTTGTTGCTCCGTTTCTTTTTCTTGAGTACCTAAAGATAAACATATCATTCCATGGTACCCAAGGTCATTGGGTCCTAAAGATTAGACCTTTGGAAGCCAAGTCCAATTGGACTTAGACTTCCCCACATAATCATCATTATGCACGACATTCATAAAATACGAATTCATATAAACTTGTTTTTCATTCATGCTTGTGTCCTTCGGGCTCCAAATAGTGAAGATTTTGGGAGCCCTATTCCTATTGGGAGCATGCATGCGTTGTTGATTTCTACGTGATGCATGTCGTGGATAGGCAAATGGCTCATGATGAAATGGTGCATGATGATAATTGTTCATATGATGATGTGGGTGAACATATGCATGTGGAGGAACACGTGCGTTAGTGTGTCTCACATGGTGTGCACGTGCCCATGGATGTGGTGCATAAAAATCATCATATGTGTGAGCATGTGGAGTAGGATGTGTGTTCCTACGTGGCATGGTATTGGTGTACATATAAGCATGACCCTTCTTTGGAGGTCCACCCAAAGTGGGTTTCTTTCCAAACGAGGGTGTGTACAAAGTGGAAGCACCATTGGTATTTGAACTACCAATAGAGTGTTTGCTCCCACTCGTTAAGGCATCGGAAGTTAGCCTAACAAAGGTAGTGGCCGATTTGGATGAATTTCTCATCGTATACCCCAAGCCAATGTGGTGATTGGCCGGAAGTAAGTCATTTAGGATTTTATCCAAATGATCCTTACCCTTATTGAATTTATTAATTCGGCCTAATGTGCACTCATATTTCTCGGTGAGAGAACGCATAGAAGCATCCAAAGTGGATACTTGCGATGTGAGCAAATAAACACGAGATTTGAGATTCTCATTCTCAATACTCAAAGTTGAGTTTTGAGAGGTCAAATCCGCTATCTTGTGTTCCTCCGAATCCTCAATGTGAACATGCTCAAGTTGAGATTTAAGATTCACAATCTCATTTCTCAAGTCTTCAACAACGGTGTCGTTGTTGATGACGATATGCTTATGTGAGGTTTGGAGACTAACTAACTCATCTTTAGTTTTAGTATATCTATTTACTAGTTTAGAATACTTAGACCATATTTGTTCGTTAGCTAATCTAAGGTCGTCCATGGTTAACTCATCGCATTCATCCTCGCTATCATCGGAGGAAGATCCTTGATCATGTTCCTCTCTAGCCATGAAGCACATGTGTGCTTGCTTCACTTCCTCATCGTCCGACTCTCCACTTGAGGAGTCATCCTCGGAGTCGGTGAAAGTGTCGACAAGCCCCTTTTTGTACCCTTTCTTGTACTTCTTTGACTTGTCGAACTTTGGCGCCTTCCACTTTTCCTTTTGCTTATTTTGAGGACAATCTGCTTTCATGTGTCCTGGCTTGTTGCATTTGAAACACAAAGGAGTGGAGGCGTTAGAAGAACTAAACTTTGATTTGTTCTTAAAATTACCTTTCCGGAAGAACCGGTTGAACTTCTTTGCCATGAGGGCAATGGATTCCAAGTCCAATTCTTCTTCCGATTCTTCATCATCGGTAGATGTAGATGTGGATGGAGCGGCCTTGAACGCATTCGCCTTTTTCTTTGGCTCGTCTTGCTTCAAGTAGGACTTCATCTTGTCCTGCAACTTTAGCTTACTATCCTTGCGTACCTCATAAGACATCAAGGTACCCATTAGTTGAATCACGGTATACTTACTCATATCATTACCTTCCTCGATGGCGAAGGTACGTTTTTCCCAACAAGAAGGAAGTCCGTCAATTATCTTTGAGACTTTCTCCTTTTGGGTGTAGGTTTTACCAAGAGCCTCCAACTCGTTGGTGATGTCGATGAAGCGAGCATAATACTCCTTCATCTTATCACCATGTTGCATATGAAATAATTCAAAATCTTTATTAACAACAACGAGTTTAGAGTCTCTTACTCTACTCGTTCCTTCATGCAAGATGAGGAGGGAGTTTCAGATTTGATATGCACTCTTACATGTGCATATCTTATTGAATTCCTCGGGCTCCAAAGCACATTGCAAGACATTCATTGCCTTGGCATTGCTTACCTCCGCGGTGACCTCCGCGGTAGTCCACTTCGTGAAATCTTCTTCTTTGGGCTCGACGTACTCTGTCAACGTGGCTCTCCACAATGAAGCACTCCGGAGGAAAGTTTCCATCTGGCATTTCCAGTACCCGTAATTGGTACCGTTGAAGAAAGGAGGCCTCGTCGAGGAGTGTCCTTCCATCACCGAAGAAGCTCCTTCACGGTTCCTGAAGGTGCTATAGTCTGAAGGTGGACGTACGGTTTTGTTGTCGTTGGAAGACATAGATAGGTACTTGGCTCTGATACCAAATGTAATGCCCTACGAAGCTACTGCACAAGTACTAGAGGGGGGTGAATAGTACTTTAAAATAATTAAGAGGATAATTCCTAATTATCTTGCAAACTCAACCAACAATGCGGAAATGTAAATATGACAACAAAGAAATGCAATCGCAAACAGACGATATAACGGGTTCGGATCCACCCAAGTCTCCCCGACTTGTTCCCGGTGATCCTACGTCCCAAACACCCGGATCCCCTCCGGATACTTGAGTTAGAAACCTCTAACTCAATTTTGCACTATGAAATACTTGTAGAAACCTCTACAAGATCAAATCATACACAAATGAAATTGTGACTCCCACAACCCGGGATCACAAACAAACTCTCACAACCGAGAGTAAAACACTTACAATATCGAAGTAAATGAAATACGAAATTCTTACCGACAAAACCCTATGCCTTGAGTAAACTTACGATTTAGGGCAAAGAGGATTTTGGGAAAGATGAAGGCACCAAACCCTAGCTCCAAGATGTAGATCAGCAATGGAGGGCTAGGAAGATGTTGGTGGCCTTGGATCAAGCTCTTGGCTTGAATGGCTCACAATCAATGTGAATCTCTCTTTGGAAGTAAGAGTGGAAGAGATATTCTTTGGAAATGAATGAGCTTTGAATGAGAATGAATGCTTCTCTTTGATTCTCTAAACTTCAATAAATATCAGCCTTGAATGCTATGAAAGCAGCACTCCAAGTATATATAGGATAAAGGAAAGAGAGAGCAAAATTCGTCGTATTTAATGCTCCAACGGCTCTATTCTAAAGCAGACTAGTCGGTCAAAAAAGGATCACTGACACACTAGTTCATCAACTAGTCGGTCGGTGAAACAGCATGAACCGACTAAGAGGTGAACAGCCAAAAGAAGAAGTTTAGTGAATGAATAACTAGTCGGTCCAAGAGTACTTGCCAACCGACTAGTTTCACAACTAGTCGGTCGGTAAGTGAACTTTGACCGACTAACAGGTGAAATAGAGAAGGCTAAACTAAAGATGAATTAGTCGGTCTAAGAGCAAATGCTGACCGACTAGTTCATCAACTAGTCGGTCGACAAATGTACATAGACCGACTAACGATAAACAGTAACTTAGGCTGTACAGTAGAAGCTCAACTAGTTGGTCTAAGAAGGATTCCTAACCGACTAGTTTCACAACTAGTCGGTCGGTGAACCTTCTTGGGCCGACTAACTGTAAACAGTAACTGAGCTAGAAATTGAGAAGGCATTCTAGTCGGTTCAAGAAGCTTTGCCGACCGACTAGATTGCCATCTAGTCGGTTGGTTCTTCTTCTTGAACCAACTAACATGCACAAGAAGCCGCGAATCGAAGCGCGAAGCTTTGGGAAAGTTTGTATGGGCTTCTAATAAGATCCTAGCTCTAATATAGGAGCGTTATGAAGATTAAAACGTAAGACCTACTCAAGGCTTAACATTCTATGAAACGAAGCTAGAAGACTATAAATAAAACTTGACGAACCGTCTTCAATCGCTTCGCTTCGATTCGAATCTCTTGACTTCAATAATGGTCCTTGAGGTTCAACGAAGCTTCAAGCAAACGATCACGTGCTTTGAGAAGTCTCGAGACGTCGCTTTTGATGTTCATAGAAGTTTGGCGACGATCTCCATAACTGCGCTCACAAAGAGTTAGTTCACAATATTTATGTTTGTTCATCATCCAAAACCAAATCCGGGGAATCAATACTCAACAAAAACAATTCACAAAAACAAGAAATTTTGATAGAAAGAACAAACCAAATCTCTAATCTTCAATCTCCAGCTGAGAATTACAATTAGAACAATGCTAAAAAACTAATTTCTGGTCTCCCCTAAAACTAAAAAGAAAACTAGCGTAAATACAAGCCAAAGTCGGCCAGAAAATCCTGACAGATCTGCCTCTGGCGCAACCCAGAACCCTATTTTGCGATACAGGCAGACTGCGCCACTCGACCGAGTAGAACATGTCACTCGGTCGAGTGACGGACCCAAAGAAAACCATAGATATTGTGGGTTTTGGGGGTCTGTCGCTCTGTGCCACTCGACCGAGTGGTGTTCTTTACTCGGTCGAGTGGGCTTTCTCACTCGGTCGAGTGAGTCTTCTGCTGATCTTCTCCAAACTTCAGAGAGTGGGCTGAGATCTCAGGGGAAAAACCATGTCGTACTCAGGCAAGTGGACTTCTTCACTCGGCCGAGTGAGAACTTTTACTCACCTGAGTAGACTTTGACTCCAGGTGCTCTTGTATCCATTGTACTCGGCCGAGTATCTTCATTCACTCAGCCGAGTGAGTTGTCTGCTCGGCCAAGTGGACTGTTTCTGGAGTTCTATCCTCTCCTTCTCTCCTCATTCTATCGAACTTCTTCTTCTTTCGCTCATCATCTAGCGTTGCTGGCTCCTTGATAGGGTCACAGGCGGTGCTCCAACATGCGTGAAAGTTCCTTGATCTCATTTATGCTCCAGATCGCTCCATATTTCCTGAAATCCGAAAAAACAAGAAATAGTGAAAAGCAACGTGATATCATCAAATAATCGTGAAAAACGCAATATGGGCGATCAAAATGACATGCAAACATGCAGAAAAAGGTGTAAAATAAGGAGCGATCAATGCTTCCCATGCTCAAGAAGTCGAGACCTCACCCGATCGGTTCAGTGATCGGGTGAGATTTATCAGAAGCTGAAGACCAAATTTCACGTCGTTTCACCTGATCGGGTGAAGTCTCATACGATCGGGTGAATGTCTATTTTTGTCTTTTTGTGGGAATATTCCCTGGCATCTTGCCAAATTGTATAAATAGGGCTAGGTTTTCCCAGAAACGTAATCCCCATTTTTAAGTTGTTTTTAGGGATTTTTGGCTGCTCTGAATTTAACTCTATTTGTAAGTTTTTTTATCGTTCCTATATTTTGATATTACGTTTATACTACTATTTGCTAGGGTAATCTATCGCATGATTTCCATTCTAATGGCTATAACCTGTTTTATTGCATTTCATACCATGAATAGTGAGTAGTTCTTCAATCTGGGGCATAGGTGGAAGCCCCTTCGTGGGTTCTCCCTAGAACGGTAATAGGATTAGGGATCCGATAGGATCTAGGGATTTTGATGGTTACGTGGGGGCGTTTCATTGTCATCGGCGGGAGAAAGACCGCCTTTGACCATCCGGTCGAGGGGAAAATAAAACGTGAGTTTGATTCTCTAGCCACAGCTCACCCTCCCTAGCATAGACATTGATTCCGTGCGCACGGGAACGGCTTGGATGAAATATCGGGAGCAATCGTTTCGAGCTTAGTGCTCCCGGAGTCGGGCGGTGTTGGACATGGGAATGCCCACCGTCCGAACCCAGGTAGACCTAGCGTATCATCCTGGGCATTGACCGGAATATCAGGCCCATTAGACGCTAAGTACCACTATTAGAGGCAACGTTTCACCGCTAAACCCTAGAATTCGATCACATTCCTATCCTTCGACCATAATAGTGAGAACTCATGATAGGGCAGAAGCCAAAGTCCTAGGTTACCTTTTTACCTCTTACATCTTTTCCATTAGTTTACTATCGTGACAACCAACCAGAGAATAGGCTAGCTCATCCACCGAGTGATCCGGTTCCCGAATGTTTCCAAACACAATACACGCCTCCCCGTGATCGACTCCCAAGCCATACTTCGACACTGTGCTTTTACGGTTTACAAATTCTAATCCTAGTATCCTCGTCCCGATTTGAGTGCCAAACAGACGGGCGGTCAGCCCCCAGCCTTACAGTAAACCGATGGGTCGTACCGCTGGGGTAGTTTTTTGGTCGAATTGCTGGGGGCGTGACACCTAGCCTTACGACCGACCGATGGGTCAACCCGGTCCCCAACCTTATGGTGGGCCCAAGTTTTTGTTTGGCCTGCTTGGGGAGCGATGGGTCACCCCGTTGGGGGAGTTTTTTGACTGATGTGGGCATGACCTCTAGCCTTACGACAGACCGATGGGCCAGCCCACTCCCCAGCATTATGGCAGACCCAAGTTTTTGTTTGGACTGCTTGGGGATTGGCCCCAGCCTTACGACAGAGAGATGGGTCGTCCTGCTAGGGGAGTGGCCCTAGCCTCACGACGGATCCAAATTTTTTGGTTTGTCTACTGGGGGTGGCCCCAGTCACAGCAGACCGATGGGTCGTCTTATTAGGGGAGCAGCTCCAGCCTTACGACGGATTACTTGAAAACCATAGTTGGTCGGAGACATGATATCTGCATAGGAAGCACAAGAATTTTGGAATGGGCTGATCAAATGTGAGCACACTTGTCAACATTTTATTAGTTTAACTGAGTACAACTTTTGCTAATAAGAAAAAGAAGAACTGAAATAACAGGAATAGACTAACGTTACTTGCGCGATGGAAAGCATTCAGTGTAGCCCCAAAATAGGTCAGTTGTCCCCCATTTTAGGTCAGACTTGTGCTTTATTCAATGATCCTAGTAATAGGTTGAACGATGGTCACTCCTTTCCTTCGTTTTACCGCCTTTGAAGTTCCCTCTCCCTGATTTACCTTCTGGGCATCGATAAGTTTCTTCAGATATTCAAGTTGGATTAGATGCTCGATATCCTTCCTTAGATGCCAGTAGTCCTCAGTGTAGTCCTCGTGGTCCTGATGAAACATACAGAACTTGTTCTCGTCTCACCGACCACCTTTCATTTTTGGGGGTGGTTTGTTGATGTAGCCCTCACTTGAGCAAAGGCCATTATGACCTCTTTGGAGGCGTTCAGCTCTGTGAAGATCGTGGCATTCGTATCTGATCGGTCCATTGGGTTCCTTTCTCATTTTCTACGATCTCCCTACTCCTGGCAGGTGCCTTCTTTAGATCTAGCTTCCTTCTTAGTTTCGATGGGGTTTTAAAGGCATCTTCCTCTTGGGTGACAAGTGCTTCTTCTGCCATTATGAACCGTTCTGCCCCAGTGAGAAGCTGATCTACGTCCCTGGGTGGCTTCTAGTGCAAGGACTTCATTAGGTCCTTCCACCAGAGCACCTTCTTTAGAGCAGCAATGACGACCTCATCACTACAGCTTTCAACGTTTAGCCTCTCAAAGGTAAAGCGCTTCAAGAAACCCCTCAACATTTCACCTTGCCTTTGCACCAGATTGAATAGGTTATCTGATCTTCTTTTTCTCCTTCTTCCCGCCATGAATTGTTGCAGAAATCTTGGGCGAGGCTTTTGAAGCTCCATATAGATCGGTTAGGGAGCCCGTTATACCATGACTTGACTGATTTCTGAGAGTGGTATGGAAGGCTCGGCAGGGTAGCACATCATCGGTCCCTTGTATTTCCATGACCCTCGTGTAGTCTTGGACGTGTTCCTAGGGGTCGCTTGAGCCATCGTACTTCTCCAGATTACACATCTTAAACTTTGACGGTACTCGGGAGGAGGTGATCTTCTTCTTCATCAGGCTATGTTCATCTTTCGACCTCACCAAGGGAGAGCGATGTCGCCAGACATATCCTCGGTGCTTGGGTCACCTCGGTCGGTTGTTGGAAGTGCTCGAAGAATTGCTTCGGTAACAGCCCAAGCAGCATATAGGTTTGGACGTCGAGTGACGTCCCTTCAGGATTTCCTCTCGTTCCCCCAGTGCCTTCGATGAGAGCTCTTGCTTCGTTCTCATCGGCTCTCCTGGTGCCAATCGTCATCCAAACGATGAGGTGGTTCTCCGCCTGTTTAGGTCGCGGACCTTTACGGCCAGCTTCAGGCAGGTTAAAGCTGACCTACTCATTTCCCAGTTCTTCCTCGTTTAGGAGGTAGGTAAGGGTTCGCGGCTTACGTGAAGACGAGGGAGGCATGTCGAACCACTCCTCAGGGTTTGCCACTATGGTGGACGGTACCACTGCATGCTGTTGAGGGAGAATTGGGCTAACCAGTGGCCACATGCTGACTGGGGTAGTGGCCTGGTAAGCCATTCTACGACGTCAGCCAATGTCTGTATGTTGGTGTTCACCTCCTATGCGAACAAATGGAATTGCTTCAGAGTCACCAGTCGTGCCTTGAGCAGCCCTCGAGCAGAGGAGCCATGATCCAGGGTGGGTGAGGTATCGTGACATCCCCATAGTGACTGGCCACTCGGTCTCCTCGTTAGTAGGTTGAGCCATAGTCGGTGTGGATGAAGACGTGGTTGCTGACTCGATTCCCACAGACGGCGCCAGATGTTTTAGGGTGTTTTCTCACCACAAACGTTACAGATGGGTAGTCGAAAGGACGTCGCTGACGTAGAGGATGTGACCAACCTTTAGGGTGCCTACTGAGATAACTCTGAGGAGATGGAGCTCCGGCTGAGCAACGGATGCCGAGCCGAACCGTGGCCGAGCGATCTCCTCAGTGATATGCAACACAAGAAACTCATCAAAGGGTCGGATCTGTGTTCTAACCAAATCTCATCTGATGCTTTTGTCAGTGCTGACTAAGGAATGCTCAGAAGAACTGATTCTGACTTGTTGGGTGGTCGTCCACTAGGTCTCGGGTCGAGCTATATGGAGGAAGAAATATGTTTGATGGATCAGATTGAGTATAAAGGAGTACATAAGCATCAGATCTCAGAGGTCCATCCACCTTCTTCATGTTACATAGGCTATTTGTAGGCGAGTGTTTTGTCAACGCCCTCCTCACACAATGACCATCCATTCATGGCGTTTGTTGTCTCTTGGCTGTGATGTCCGTATTGATGGCGGTTTAATGGTCAATCATTGATCGCTCGGGTTGGGCAGTGGACCCCCTAATCGCGGGAGCCCGGCGGTCAATCAATCTACCGTCATGAATGGAGAGCGGGTGATCCGTGTGTGAGGGCCACTGGGCTGGAATATTGGGCCGTACTGGGCCAATCAGCAGCTGGATGTGGTCCACCTAACGGCCTCCGGCCCCGTCAAGGGTTGTATCAGTTCTAGATGACAAGAAATTATAATTCAGCACAAAATCATCACATGAAACCATGGACAATAAGAATACAAAGTAGATGCTATCATATTTGAACTAGTGTCCCCATGACTCATTTATGGCATCACCTCACTTCCTTGTGTGGACGGGGCCTAAATTTGGGCCCATGTGAAGCTGTCTCTTCTGCAATTGTCAATAACAACCCCATTTCAAATTTCCCTTGTGGAACCCCCCTACTCTCAACCTTTTCCCTTGCTCCCTCCCCTTTGATAATGCAAACCCTCACATGAAATCATCAAGAGACAAATGCGACGCTTTTGTTTATTTCTGTGTTTGTTTGTTTGGTTATTTATTTTCCTCGGTTCAACGCCAAATCGAAAAAAAAGGGAAGATCACCAACCAAAAAGGCCCATGAATTAATTATTCGAATTTCAAAAAAACGGAAGGTTAAAAAATGTAAAGTATCAACATAGCGAATCACGAGAAAGAACCAAAGCAGCCAACTTTTGTTATCTTTCCTTGTTTTGCTTTGAAATTCTTTAGCTAGCTAGCCTACCCCCCCTCTCTCTGTCTCCCTCCTGGCAATTTGACTGACTGACTGACTACTGAGTGCTTGTTGTGCTTCTAATGATCCAAGCAGCAACCACTTTCTTGTCCAAAAGGCAGGCATCCTCCTATTTAAGCATGTACATTTCTTATCTCTTTGGAGTTGGGAGCCATATGTATATGAAAGAGAGCAGGCCTTGAATTTTGATCAAGTTTGTAGACATGATGGCCCTCGACAATAACTATCTCCTCTTCTCTCAACAACCCTTGCCCTCGCCCTCGCTTGATTGGGATCCACACTCACTCCCCTTTGGGCTTGCACTTGGCGATGTGCATGAACTCGACACCAACATCTTGCCACCAATATCTCCTGGTATGTTCTATCATCCCTCTCTCCCTCTCCCTCTCAATTACAATTACAATCACAGTTATTACGTTGCCAATTGTGATGCTAGATACGGGCTCTCCAATGTCGTCGGAGGCGTCCACCGGCTACTTGCAAGATGCAGTGGCCCCGTGGAGCGAGGGGTGCAAGAGGAGACGGTTGGCCTCAGGCCCCTGCGATCCCATGTTCATGAACGAAGATGTCCAAGATCTTTTTCAAGTAATTCCTAGTTTTTCAAAATTTTAAATTGGTCAAGCTTTACATGTCCACCTTAATTTCCTTTAAATTCCCTCTCTTGATTGACATATGCTTTTTGTAGTGGCAGTGTTTCTGGGATTCAACTTGTTATGGAGATCCCTTGGGGAATTTGAACTGCTTGCTGGTGGAGGACACTAGTAATGTTTCAGGTATACATGAACAATTTCTTGATATAATTAAGGCCTAGAATGAAGTACAACTATGCAATTATAACTTTGCTCTAATGAAATAATTAGGCAGAATTTCCATGATTTTTGCCATATATGATTGAAATTTTTTTTAATTATTCTATCACTTTGTAAAGTTGGCCAAGGACATACTTTTTAATTATTGAGGCTGCATGAGGAAAGAGAGTGGCAATAGGGACTATAGAGAGGCTTGGAGCAATGTGATGCACTTTATTCAAATTGTGTAGCCAACATAATTGCCATAGTCTGCGACTGTTAATTACAATAGTTTTTCATGCTAGCTTCATAAATGCTTATAGCTAGCTCTCTTTTGTAACTGTAAATAAAATAAATATGATAATTCTTTTGTTGCAATATTTACAGTTATTTCTGAACATATCTTAATTAGGTGACAACATTCAGAATTGCTCATCACAAGTAGTACTGCAACAAGAGCTGCTCTCCCCTGATCCATCTTCATCCCCAAAGGACAGGCCAGTGACCGAGACTTCATATAAAAAAGATAGCCGCACTCCAAGAGAATCTCTGGCCACTCTTAAAGCTCTGATGTCTCTCAGAGGTAAACATACGGTTTGCAAATTATCAGGAAACCCCTCTGAATTCTCTCAGACTGCAAGTGCTTCCTTGGCAGAGAAGGAGCTTGAAATGGAGGCCGAGGAGAGGAGGAAGAAGACGGCGAAAAAGGTGGTGTATCCTTTTGCAATGCTGAAGCCTGTGGGGTTGGAGGGGGACGCGACCCTGGCCGATGTCAATGACAGGATCCTCATGCGGCCGACTCGCCCGGTGAGGCACCCGGTGGGCGAGTTCGCGTTCGGCCCCCGCGTGCCGTCGGCCAACGGGCCGGGACTCTCCGGCAAAGCCGTGGTGGGACTCACGCGGATCCACACCAAGGGGAGGGGCACCGTTACAATTATCAGGACTAGAGGCTGAAAGGGGGGTCTTTTTCCTGGTGTAACATGTGTATATGGGGAGTTCATGAGCATAAATGCTTCCATGTAGTTGTAATATTTCCAAAGATGGTATAATATATAGACTAGTGGTATCTGGAAATTATTCATTCATTTCATTTGTGTTTAACAACACAAGCTTTTGTAAGAACATGAGAATATATAAGTTATATCCAATAGCATTTCACATTCAATCGAGTAGAAGGGAAAAAAAGAAGCCTATGTACTCTGATAGAAATGCCCATATTGGAGTTTTAGACAAATAATCTAGAAGTGTTTACACAAAATAAGTATAGATATAGTTAATGTCATGCTGAATATATACAAAATATGGTACTGTAGAATGCAAAGAGGCCACCCAAAGGCCCATTAGGCCCACTAGGAAAATTTTCAATTGCACACCTCCCATCTCCTCCTGGGCAGGCTTTACTAACGACCTAGTCACAGCCAATAATGCAGTTAATAGTATATTGGTTAAATTACTAGAGTACCTCCAGCCAATCTTATAAGTAACTCATTTCGAAAGAATGCGTACAACCCTTTTTTTACACATCTATACGGTCACTTGTTTATTATTATTTATTGTGTTTGTCTGGCTTCAGAGAAGTTGAATTTGCATGCTTTACCTCTAACTCAACTTAGTCGATGCATTTCCCATTTTTGGTGCACTTACCTATAAAAAGATCCCTTAGCCATTACACATCCATCTAAAATGATGTAACATTACAACATCATTGGCACTATCTGTGGAAAAACAAAAACAAAAACAAAAACAAAATTTAAGAACAAGGTCATTCGTACGTACTTTTGGAAAACCAAACTCTCTCTGAGCAAGGATGATATGACAACAACCAATAGTATGGCTATCACAACAGGGTAACGACCATTGCATTACTGCCTTAGAAGTACCCCTAAAATAATTGTAAGTTTATGTGGTCAGGAATCTTAATTTAACTAGGAGAAGTGAAAGACAAAAAATCTTAAAATCTTTTTTCCTAAAATATCTCCCAATCTCGAAAGAAAATATAAATTGATACTAAAATTAAGATCATTCCTTTACGTGGATATTCTTAATCGATATATGGTCTGTAAAAACTTAATGAAATTCCATGTTCTTCTCACCAACCAGTACAATAGATGTTTCACATTAATAATGAAACCCATCACAATCCATGAGCCCATCAACATATCAAGAATTCGGTCTCAAGCATTACTAGTGCTTAAGGAAAAGAAAAGAAGAAAAACTTTTTACTTTAAGAGTTGAATTTTACTTTAGAGCCAAAGCTTTCATGTTGTTCAATTATCTAAATTTTCCGATGCTTTTGAGAGGATGAGAGTGTTGGGACCTTGAGATTGCAAGTAGAAACGTTAAAGGATTGTGAATAGTGTTCTATAAAATTTAAAACAATCCTCTAATATTTCTACCTAAGAAATCAATTTGTGTTACCTAATTGATTCTTAATCAACAAATATATCTTGTGAATATAAAGTTAACACATCGGAAATATAAACACAAATATAAAAGAATATAAAAGATCAAGAATTTGAAAATGCAAATCATAGAAGCAATCGCAAACACCAATCTTTTACCATGGTTCAGTAACCTAGTGACTACATCCATCTTTAAGTCACACTTGGACAAATCCATTATTTAACAGAATCTCAGCCTGCTGACTCAGGCTCTCCTAAACTCCCAACAAAATCTTCTACAACAGAAAAGGCTTAAGGTTTGCCATCTCGGAGGAAGATGTCTCGTTTCCACCGTCCACTTTGCAAAGAGAGAACGGTACAACAAGAATTAATACCACCTAATATAGTATTGGAGCATCATCATTACCATGTCCCAAAAACCATGTCACGTCATATTCTCTAAAATATGAGGATGCCTGCCTAATACAGTTAGAAGGGACCTATATGGGCCGTCACAAAAACCAAGTCACGCCCCATTCTCTAAAATACCTAGAAAATACGAAACTTTCTCAAGGCATATGTAGAGGATGGAAGGTGACAAGACCGCGCCAATATTCAGATCCAAGGATTTGACCACTTAGCTCTAAATACACCCAGTGTAATGCGATAACATAAGCCTTGCAGGCCACTGCAAATCCTGGGACTATATAGACGACATATAAAAATAAATGCACATGCTCCCCTAACCCGGACAGCTTCCCCCTTTCTTCCAGGAGTTGTGGCGTTTTGTGGGTAGGGATGTTCGTCGGGCTGTTCATTCATTCTTCACCTCTGGTAGTATTCTCAGGTAGATTAATCACACCTTCCTCACTCTGATCCCCAAGTTTCCTACTACTTCTTCCCTTGGTGACTATTGCCACATCTCCTGCTGGAATGTGATTTACAAGACCATCTCCAAGGTGCTTAGTCAGAGATTGGCGGAGGTCATTCTTGGGTTATTTCCTGGAATCAGTCGGTCTGCATTAAGGACCGGCTCATCTTGGACTCCTCTCTCCTTGCTCACGAGCTCATTCGAGACTTTTCTGCTTATAGGGGGGCTAGGGCTTGCAGTCAGTTGGATCTGAGGAAAGCTTTCGATAGTATCAACCAGGAGTTCATATATTTCTTCTTGCTCCGCCTTGAATTTCTCCCTTCGTTCATCCAATGGGTTAAGGTTTGTGTTTATACTGCCTCCTTCTCGGTCCTCGTCAATAGTTCTCCAGTATGGTTTTTAGGGAGTAACCGGGGTGTCCACCAGGGAGATCACATCTCCCCCTTCCTATTTGATATTATTATGGAGGTCTTTACTCTTCAGATGGACCATGCCTCTCTCTCTGGTACCATCTGCCCTCCTAAGAGAGGGGGTTGGGTATCCCTTCTCACCTACTTTTTGCGGATGACATGCTCATGTTCTACAAAGCGGAAGTCTCTTCTTTTGCGGAGCTAGGAAGGCTCCTTTCCTCTTTCATCTTCTGACTAGATTGAAGGTGAACAAGGGTAAGAGCAAATTGATTCTCAGTAAGGGGTGCAGTTTTAGCGATGATCTTTCCCTCTTGCTTGGCATTCCTATAGCCGTCTCCCCTGTCAAGTACCTTGGGCTTCCTCTCTCGTCCATGTATCCCGCGACGAAACTCTTTTTTGGGCTTGTGGACAAGTGCAAGGCCAATATCGTTGGTTGGTCCTCTCGGCTTCTTTCCACTTCTGTGTGCATTGAGCTTGTCCAGACTGTCATTCATGGGTTTGTGTCTTATTGGATTCAGTCATTTCGCATTCCCTCATCTATTTTGGCAGCGATTGATCGTATGTGCCGTGATTACATTTGGGGTTCCAAGCTCCATCTTTAGAGGTGGGAGCACATGTGTCACCCCAAGAGCGAGGGGGGATTGGGCTGCGTTCCTTACGCAATGTTGGTGTGGCAGCAAGCACCAAGCTTCTTTGGAGGTTACTCCACTCTCGTTCCCCATGGGCCTCCTATATGCATGATGCTTACCTGAAGCATACCCCCCTCTTTTAGTGTAAGGCTTCAATTATGGACTCGGGCTCTTGGAAACATATCCTCTGGTGTCGGGACTCTACTGCTTCCTATTTTCACAGGGTCACGGGCGATGGCCATTCCTCATCCTTTTGGTTCGATCCCTGGTTACCTTGTGGTCCCTGGCCAAGCTATGCACCTCCCTCACTCCCTGAGATACAGTTGTGTTGCTGACTTCTGGGATGGTGAGCATGGCTCCTTCCTAACTGCATTGCTCACCTGATGCCTCACTTGGCCTCTGCTTCTATTTCTGGTGGCTTGAATTCCTTGGTTTGGGCGTCTGTGGGGGGATGCTCTCTCCGGTCGACTTAGTCTATCACTCGTCACTGCTTTCGCTGCTTGACTTATGTCCTTGATTTGGTTTCCTGGGCATACCCCCAAGTTCTCCCTTACTCTTCGGCATGCTCTCTCTGATAGTCTCTCCACCTCTCATCAGCTTGCCAGGCGTGGTATTCTTGGGCAGACTCCTTGTGTTCTTTATGGATCTCACCCTAAGACGGCCCGCCACATCTACTTTCACTGTGATTATAGTGCTTTTGTTTGGTCGGTTTGCAAGCTCCGGCTTGGCCTTCCCTCCTGCTCCAAATCCATTACAGTTGATGCTCATATGCTGAGGCCGTGATTTGGGGCACAGGGGAATACCACGCCCAGGGGGAAGCTCTCCATGCTGGTCTTCTTTGCGGCTGTCTGGCACATTTGGAGGGAGAGGAACAACAGTATCTTCTGTTCTCGGGCATCCCCCAAGGATGTCTTTCTTGCTAGGATGTCCTCTGATGTTTTTGATGCCTTGGTATGTTGCAACCTTGAGGACGCTGATTCTGTTGATCGCTCTTTTTTGGGAACTGGGGGCTTTCTTAGGCCATTTTTGTGTGCCTCCCCAGTATAGTTTTCTTTTCTTGATTAGTGCCTGGTAGTTCTGGTGTAAGGTGATTGCTTCCCAGCCTCTCCCTTATCTGCTCTACTTGTTGGTACTTACCCTGATGTAGCCTCCTATTTATACTTTTATTTACACACTCACTTACTTTTCACACACGCACACGCTCGTGCACACACACATATATCTCTCTCAAAAAGATCCATCCAAGAGATACATAAAAAATAAATGAGAAAACCAAGATAACAAAATGCATAGGAAGTCTAGACCCTAAAAAGTGTCTACACCCAAAAGGTTAACTCATGCCCTACACAAAAAAAGAAGAACACTCTAACCCTGAGTGGCCAAATCAACGAAGTCGCCATCTTAGGGCTCGGCCTTAAGCTCAAGGTCCTGGACAGTCTCCTTGGATAAAATCTGCTCTGTAGCCTCTGACTCTAGGCCTGGTGGGAAAAGGGGATGGACACGTCAACATGCATCCAGTAGGAAAAACACAATTTGAGGTGTGGAATACTATATTTAGGATTGTTTTATACAACTTTGGCATCAAGCATCGTGTGGGTAGTAAAGGATCACTCTAAATAAAATAATATCTCTAAGCAGAAATGAAAACATGTGATGATCTTATGCATGAAGGTAAATAAACCAACTACAACAATGAAAAGAAGGGGTTATCAATCAGCACTTGTGTTGTTGTTGTTGTTAAACTAACGCTTTGAAATCCTAGGTAAAATGTGATACATAAGACTTTGGACTCTCACCAAAGATAGGTTGAAAGAAAACCTACTCTGCAAGGGGACACAAGCATTGTCAACGGGGCCTCTCAAAACTCCCCCTGATGAAAGTGAGAATATGATATACCGATATACCTCATGGTGCATCACGAGCACACCCATGGGCCTCTCTAACTCTGCCCCCTACCTGGAGCATAAGTGAGAAACAAGTCCAGTCTAGTCTAGTCCCTTATGATTCCACTTTACTCAAGTTTCCCCCAACCTCGTATCTGGAATAACTCACCTACCTCAGGATAAACTGAGACATTCTAGGTTATCATAATACACTCATGTGCTCGTTCAAACCATATATGGCTATCTCCATCACTAAACATCATTTCATATGCAACCGTCATCACATCAATGTCATAATTTAGGTGACCATCATCGCATCACAAAAATATCATATGCATGACAAAAGCACCATAATCTTGGCATGAAATAGGACATCATCATCATAGTGTTATCATATGCATAAAGGAAGCAACAAGGGCTCTACATGATGTTGGACATAAGCATCATAAATAGAACATCATACTCATGCTACAAGTCTAACATCCTAAACATGGTAGTAGCAAACATAGTAGCCAATGTGGTGATTAATAGACAACATAGTAGCCATCATAGTGAACATAATAGACAACATGGGCAACATAGTAGTAGATAACATAGTCTAATATCCTAAACAAGGTGATTAATAGCATGAGGATCAATAGCAAACAAAGCAAACAACATGATGATTAATAGACAACATAGTAGCCAACATGGTGAACATAGTAAACAACATAGACAATATAGTAGTAAGCAACATAGTGTAACATCCAAAACATGGTGATTAATAGCATGAGGATTAATAGCCAACATAGTAGACAACATGGTGATTAATAACCATGGATAAACAATTCTAAAGATAGTATTCAAACTCCAAGTTATGAATTTCCAACCTTATTGCAATATGTAGCTAGGGAGAGAGTTAGCTCCTTCTTCTGTTTATTTTCCTCCTCCTAGCTATGTGTTACACTAAGTGAAGAGATGAGGGGGTGGTGGTGTGCTCGGCCAAGGGGGAAGAAGAGAGGGGAGAGGGCCGGCCAAGGGAGAGGAAGAGCATGTGGAGTCTGGAGAAAGGGAGAGAGTTAGCTTTCTTTCTTCTTCTTTTATTTTTTTCTCTAATTTTCTTATTTTATTTTCTCTTTTATACTTCCTCTTAGGATGGGGATTAAGGAAAGGAAAACAAGTGGAGGGTTTGCTTAATGATTCATGTTAGGGCTTTAATATCTATAACCGCAAACGCACGGTATCGTCGTAGCGCTAACGGGTCATCCGCAGGGAAGTTGTGTAATTGAGTACTAGCTAATCCTAGGCCGTGGTTAGCTACGTGAGAAATATATGTGGAATATGGAGAAATAAAATAGGAGAAAAGGCTATAGGGCTATATATCTCCATAATGTGGGTTGAACACGTGAATGAACTCGTTGTCTAGCTATCGAATCGATCATAGGGTGAGGTTGTCTATCCTAAGGGAGTCACCTACCCCCTACTTCTGTAATGCAATGTTAGGATTGTCCCTCATGTTAGCACTTGTTGTTTCGTCAGGTTGCTATCTACCTCCCACTTCCGTTATGCTATGATAGGGCAACCCAATGATCACCTCCCCCCTCCCCCCACTTCTGTGATGCTATGATAGGACTACCCCTTGTGAGACCAAGCTTACTTTCGTAGGTCATCGTCGCACGACAGGTGCAAGAAGTTGACAATAATCCCTAACCCTAAACATTCAATAGCCAAACAATTGGCTCAACCTATGTTCAATTCCACAAATAGAGATCAACCCAATCCTAGATGAAAATACTACTCACTAAACATTGGTAAACACAGAGATGAACACATAGAATAATAAGAAAATAGTAAAACATGTGTAAATAACAAAATTGAGAAGAAATACTTATCTTCACATGGTTGCAATGCAAAGAGTTGTCAATTCCAAGCTTACAACATGGAGGAAAGCATATAAAACTAATCTAAACCTACTCTTATTCCTACTCCTACTCCTAAAACTAAGAAAAGGGACAAAAATTGGAAGAAGAACATAGCCAGGGATCGTCTCATAGATATGATGGCGCATGCGTCTTTAAATAGGAACCCAAAGACGTAGCTGAAATCGAACAAAAGCCGACGCAACCCGACCACGTCGAGAAATCGACGTGGTCACATCGATCTGGGAGAAGAATGGTCTTCGAAACCCTTCAGAATATGTGTCCCTACATGGTCATGTGGCTACAGTGCTCAAAACAGCAATTTTGTTTATTCTTTGGCTTTGTTCTGACGCAGCCTCGTGGATGGCCATGCGGCCATGTCGATCTGGGTTCAGCTCATTCAAATTGACTCACGCGACTGTGTCAAATGGTCTTATGGGGGCTCTTCTTGGCTCCTTGGGCCATGTTGATCTACACGGCCGTGTGGAAATACACATGACCACGTTGATCTAGGTTCAGCTCCTCTCCAAATGTCTTGGCTGTGTGCTTCCATGTTGCCATGTGTGGTGATACACACGGTCGTGTGGGGGCTAAAACCCACCAAATCTCCATCGCTTTGACTTTGTTGCTTTGTCTCGCTTCTCCTCTTCACTCATTGACTCCATTTAGCTCCTTTTAGCTGGATTTAAACCTGAAACGTGCACAAACACCCAAAGAGTAAAATGGAATGATAAAATGATGAAGTGACATATAAAGTGGGGGATCATATGATACAATGCATGGATAAACCCCACTAAAATCATATAGAACATTCACTCATCAATTCATCCTAAAAGTAGTTAGTGGATGGACATGTGTCATCCTTGAAAAATTAGGTTTGTTTCTATTTTAAACATGTATAAAAATATGTAAAAACGTTTTTATGTCTATGTAAAATGTATTAAAATATTTTTATTTAAAATGTAAAAAATGGGTTTTATTTATTTAATCACAAAATAATGGAAAATTCCCAAAATCCAAAAAAATACGTGTATGCTATAGGACTCAAATACGACCAAAAATGCATAATATAATCCATCGTACATCAAAAACATGGGGGGTTACACTAGTCAAGTCATTTCCATCATTTTGTATTCAGTATGTTGTGAGTAATATGCCCTTAACATTCATCAATAAGGCATATCCTCACACCCCTTGAATCCATCTCATGGTAGCAAAGATGCATCACCTAGGATTGAAAAACTAAGGCTTGACCTTCGTTAACAACCATAGTAAACAACCATAGTATCAATCTAAGTACTTTATATCATTGAAACGATGGAGAGCTACAAATGATCCTTAAAAGGATTTTGGCCGTAATGAACTTAATATAGTTAGAATAACTAAGTCATGTAATTAAATTAGATAAAATAATCCAAAATAATCACCTAGACAGGCAGGCACTGTATGGATAGAGAGGTTTTCAATGAATTCATACAGCAAACTCTGAGTCCCTTAATTTAAGAACATCATCCACACGTCTTTCTTAGTTAAACACCAATATGAAAAGTTGAATTTCGAATCCAATATATGCACTATAGTAGTTCCAACCTCATTAGGTTCACATCCACTAATTAATTGGATTAATTAGGTTTTTATGCAAAATATGATATATGAACAAATAGATTTGTAAACGAACTATATTTTACGAGGAACGACACGGCAATCGATTTTATTTAGCAAGCAACCCTGCAGCAGTTATAAATAAAATCACTAAATAATTACTTTGACCACAGGGAAACGCCCTATACCGTTAGATTAGATTACTAACAACAGAGCGGTCGCAAGATCCTTATAGTTATTTAGCCAATAATCATATTATGGCTAACACATGCATGATCATAACCTGAAAATATTTTAAAAGAATTTTAAACAATTTTAAACTTCCTTTAAAACAAGCATCTTTGAAGATCTATCATGATTTAAAACAATTTTTAAAAATGCTATCACATAACACTTCATGAATAATCTTTTATTAAGAATCAGAGATTTAAAATCGTCAAAAACGCTGCCTATTGCTAGATTAGTCGACTAGTCATCATACGATAGTCGACTTATCCACAATCTGCAAGTTACACAAGTCTCATGAAGGTGGACTAGTCGATTAGCTTTTATAAGCTAGTCAACCAGTCTACAAATTAATCGACTAATAATTGACTGCGAGTGGACTAATCGATGTATCGGGTGACTTACGCAAACATGATTACCAAATAAATAAAAATCGGATTTTTAAAGTTCTAACCGGTTCTAAATCATTGTAGCAAGGCTCCGATACCACTATAATAGAACGATGCTAGTAATCTAAACAATTTAGATCATGCAATGGAAGACAGAAAATTAAAATTTTTCTAACTAACAATCGACATGCCCAAGATCTATAGTAATTCTAGCAATAAACAATTGAGATCAAGCCATAAAGATCATACATTTGTGTGAGCATACTTAATCGATACTCGCAGATCCTAAATCTCTTTTGGTGAAGACCTGAATCACCTTGTTCTCCTCTCCAACGAGTGCCTTAGATGTTACACAGGATGAAGAACGTCTCCATGATCCACGAGCACCTAAATAATTCAAACCATCCTCCATGCCTTGCTAGAGCGATGAAGAAAGAGAATAAAAATTTTGATTTCGTGCGAGAGAATCTCCATTTAAAGAGGTTTGAATAACTTCGCACTATGAGACTCTCTCCGTTGAGATAATACTCGCTTGATGCAAATTATTGTGTGTCTCAAAGGGGCTGGGGATGGTCCCCTTTTATAGTGCTAGGATCATCCCGTAATAGGATATGATTAAGAGTTTGAGTTGAATCACACCTCATCCCTAAATGTGCAAAGAAGAAGATGAATTCTATGAGTTCTAATCTTATTAAAACTCTGTTATGAAACTAGGATATGAGTTTGGTTTGAATTAGGACTGACTATCAAATCAAATCTTGCACCAAGTTCGAATTCTGAATCTTATTTCATCAATACCAGTCAATCAGGCAGCTGACTATGTCAACTTACACAGTCTGGCCTAACTAGTTGACTAGTGCTAAACCACTGATCACAACACTCGTAGTCTTGCCCTTGTATATCACTTATACTCAAAGTTTCTTCCTTTGCTTTTCATAAAGGGTCATCATCTATGTTAGACTCTAATAGCCTAATTCCTACTTTAGTAGTGACACAATCGCATCGTGTCACCAATCGATATCGGCCCTAGATGAGCATGTCGACCCCCATTTCAGAACCATCATTATCTAGTTGGTATGAGACTAGAATCTTCTCGAGATAATATAGGCCTTACATTAACAGATTTCATGCAGTTCAATCCCTTCATAAAAACTGTGTTGCTAAGGGGTCTAGTATACTGTTTAGTGTCTAACCCAATTACACCTTAATCCTATGAGTCAAATGATATCTCATAGTTATCGGCTGGACGACACTTGTTAACTCATTAACAAGTTCATCTTCCACCCTATCCAGGGATCTGCTATGGATATATTTGAGTCTACTGCAACACTAACCTCCCATACCAGACGAAACGAATCCTAACAGATGGCTCGCATCCTTCCGACCATTACTAGTAGGTACCTACATATCAGATGTAACACCAATGTTTGTAACAGCCTAAGCATAATCTTCCACACGAAAGGTCCTTTAGCACATCTCCGATCTAAGGACTATGCTGAACATACTTCTACCTGATAGCATTTTATTTGACATACAGAGTATGATAACCATACAGAAGCTTCTCGGCGAGTCATTCTGTAAACTTGTTCACCAACAGGCACATGTGTGTTATCTACTGATGTCTCCATAATGAGTGGCTATGCTGCCACCCACCACCATCTGATTGTGTAGATTAATACATACTAGTCTAACTGAAATATCGATGTCACTTCTCGATATTCCTCTGACTAGGAACATTTCGGGACATATGTTCGGTGGACGCATTGGCCTCACTATCATGATCTCATCATGATCACAGTGTTCTTTACATAAGTCCTGGAACTTTATCCTTACATCATATAACACAACATCAACCACAGAAATGAATGACACAGAGGATTGCACATATAAAGATTTGCCAAATAACATACTATCATTTCAAAAGAGATGTCTATTGCAATTACAGTAATTGTCTTAGGGGCATAAATTTCCCAATAGACATAACACTACTTTGTTTATTTTTCAACTTTCTATGATCATGTATCAATGCATTATGATCATTTTTAAAGACTTATGTTCATACTTCAAGGAGTTATAATTATTTTTCAATAATATATACTCCGTCTGTAACGGTCAGTATTTTTAGACGAATTATCGAACGTGCGTATCGGTATTTTTCTTTCTGTCGTTCGGATAATATTTTTAGTCCGTATGTTCTTTGCTACGAGTCGACGCGAGCGCATCTCTGTTTTCATTTTTTACCGTGTCACAATTATTTACCATCAAGTTTAACTAAAATAGTTAACTTAATTATCGTGCTAATTACCAATTGTTAATCTCTTTAAATTATTTCACTAATTACTTTATTTTTCACCACCACTTTAATTAGTTTACTAATTACTTCTTGATACTTTAATAATTACGTTTAAACTTACTTAATTACGTAATTACCTTAACCCTTACCTAAACGACAACACACACATTCTGAAATCAGATCCCTCTCCTAAAATTAGTCAAATTTGGCATTCTTTTCGTTTTAGCAAACAACACATCTCTACAAACCCAATTAGTCTAAAGTTACAATAACTTCTATCCTAATCAAATTAAATTGGGTTTGACAAATGGAAAGTGTGTCTCCCCTGCTCATCTTCTTAAGCCAGACACCTCTCCCCTTGCAAAACAGAAACTGCAAACCCATTCACCCAAATCCAAATTTCAGCCATCGAACAAACCATCAGCAAATCCTCAAACCAGAATCAGCAAATCAAACCCAATTTAGCCCTCAAACAAATCTTCTCAGGATCAATACAAACATCAACTCCCCAAACAATTTCTCCCCAAAATCAAATTCCCAAACACAACCCAAACTGATTCTTTTGAAATCAGAAATCAAAAACATTAAGGGATAATTTGATATTCTTACAAAACATCAAACCCTTCATCCTCAATCTCTTCCTTCTTCCTCCTCCTCCTTCCCTTAGGCCACACCACCCCATCACCCTTGCCATCAGCCCACAGCCGTGCGCGTCGCTGGAACCGCCGCCGCCGCCGACTGCAAGCTGTGCGCCGCCGCCGTCGATCTCCAGGAGCGCGCCGCCTGGAAGCGCCGGAGAATGCCTCCCTCCAGCTGCACCGGTCGCCTGAACCCGCCCAGCTACGCCGCCGTACGTCGGAGTTTTCCCCTCCCGTGCGTCGCTTGGTGAGCCCTCCTATCTACAAGTTTAAGAACAAAAAAAAGAACGAAATAAAGAACAGGTGAAAAAAATGACAGAGGAGAGGATAAGAGGCCTGAGAAATAAAGAAGGGTTATTAAAAAGAGAGAAAGAGGGTCAATGACAGTGAGAGAAAATTTAAGGCATCCTATGTAAGGATCATGTCTATGGAGAAAATACTAGAAGGGGGGTTGAATAGTATTTAGGCAATTTAAAACGATAGTTACACCAGATTAAAGTGCTAACCAACAATATAATGCGGAATTAGAATTAAACCCAAATAAGAAACAAATGCAAACACAATTATGTTTCTCGGGTTCGGATTACCCAAGTCACTTCCCGACTTGTTCCCGGTAATCCTACGTCCCTTCCACCCGGATACCTCCGGATACTCAAGTTAGAACCCTAACTTGAGGTTTCCTTAAAACCCACTTGTAGCAACCCTACAAGTGAAATCGAATACAATCGATGTCCTTGACTCCCACAACTTGGGAGCAAGCAAACCGCTCTTACAACCCGAGAGCAAATTCAATTTACGAAAGTAATGAAATATGAAATCAACACTTACAATCACATATGCCTTGAAGTAGTACTTGAAGGAGAAGTGATGTGTGTTGAAGACTCTCTTGGAAGAGAGGAGAAAGCCCTTTCTCTTGACTGCACCAAATACCTAGAGGATCACTCTTTGGTTCTAGGTTGGAGAGCAAGAGATCAAAGATTTGGAATTCTTAGGGCTTTGGATTTGAGAGCTTTAGACTTTAGAAAATAAAAGCTTAAGATGCATGAGTTACCTTTCAATGGAACAGTAGAAGCTCTATTTATAGGTTTCTCAAATCCTCAAAACAGTTTAGGCAAAAACACTTTTAGAATCCGTGAGAAATTCTCAACGGATAGAAACTGAACCCGCAACAGTCGACTGTTGAAGAAACCATAGTCGACCGATGCACAGTCAGCATGGGTAGGTAAGAATTCATAACGGTAACTTACCACGTGGACAGTCGACTGATGAAGTAAAGACAGTCGACTGTTAAACCAACAGGTGACTGTAAATACTTCTACAGGCGACTGGCCGCAAGAATGGTAAGTTGAAGAAATCTGGAAATCCTGTAAAATAACAGGACAGACGACTGATGAGGATAATACAGTCGACTGTTAATCAGAACAGGTGACTGTAAATCCTTATACAGACGAATGTCAAATACCCTGAGAATTTCCAGAGAGCTGAGTCAATAAATTGGCTCACAGACAGACGACAGTTGCAGCATACACAGTCGACTGATCCAAGGGACAGTAGATTGTATATTCAACATTAGTCGACTGGCCGTAAGAGGAAGATCAAAATAGTTTAGGCAGAAGGATAGACAGACGACTGATTTACAAAACACAGATGACTGTCACTAGGACAAACGCCTGTGAATCATTCATCAATGGCCTGCGCGAAATAAACAGAAAGGCCCAAAACTTGATTGCTAAAGTTTGTGCATAACAGGCGACTGTAGAACAAAACACAGTCGACTGTTTTTGAGACAGATGACTGTAAAATGTTCAACAGTCGACTGTTATAAACAATCCAAGCACAATCACAAAGGAAATGAATTGGGGTCTAAGGACAATTGATCTAATAATGTCCTAAGACTGAAATGAAGATGTGTGTGCATGCTCCATCAAATTTCTACTTCTAAGCTACATACTAGAAGAGATAAAAGAAATTTACATTCACGAAATCTATCTTCTATCAATCGCATGAGCTTGAAGTCTCCATGGAGCTTCAATCAACATCTACGATCATCCAATCCATTTTCATTTGCCTTCAATGATCTTTGTGAGTCATCCATTGCTAGTAGATCTTCATAAATAGCTTAGGCAATGGATTAACTGTAAAATAGGGGATTAGTCACAAGTATTTATGTTTGCTCATCATTAACACCAAGTAGAGAGAAGTCCAATACTCAACATCCTATAGTTAATAATAGAGGGGTGACAGCCTGGTTTAATAGAATAGAGAGAGGAGGTGACAGAGAGTAAGAAAGAGGGTCAGCCCTATTAAAAGAATACCCTATTAAAAGAAATACAGAAAGAGGGAAAGAGAGGAGATAGTAAAGATAAGGGGGGATTAAACAGAAAGAGAGAATTAGATATAAGAATATTAAAATATGTGTAAGGGTAGGTGATCGTAGGTAGACCTATTTAACATGTTGTTAACCCTACCATTAACTAATATTAGATTGGTATTAATAGGTTGTTAAGTATCAATTTATAAATTAACTGGCTAGTATTAAATTTTAGCAGTTTATATCAGAATATAATAAGGCGTACCCTGTTTATATAACCCAATATAAACATCACCATAGCCAGAGAACCCAATAAAATTAGACAAACCTAATTTAGGGATTAAATCGGTATTTTGATTATCTCACAATAAATCTAATTCGGTGATATATTTGACCAAATCAGAGAACCGAATGTACCAATACGTAGTGCCCGTCGAGACGAACCCAACGGCAACAAAATTGTCGAAATCAGGCAAGTATACGATTTATAATGAATTTTCGAAGTTGGATATTAAATTAGTCTTTTGTATATAAAGTTGCATAACTTAGAATCTACACGTGAAATGACGTGTGATATTACCACCATGAGATCCATGACCAAAAATGTAATCCAATGGCATATAATTTGATATACTTTAGTTTAGAACAATAACAAGAAAAATTAACTTTCTGTTCGTATTCGTTAAACTCGCATGTTCACCTTTTTGCTAAATTATTGTGAATGCTGTTTCGATACTCTTGTAACATGGAAAATGCTGCATGGAAATAAATCATTATATTATTTAATTGCTGCATGCCTTGAAAAAAATTAACTAGCGTGAGACATCGTGAAATTGTGCGCCTTAAAGGCAAAATCGTGACTTTCGTGATGTCATGTGAGTTGACAAATTCGTGCTTGAAATCGTGAAATCGTGCTTGTAATAAAAGAGAACTCTCTTCGTGAATTCGTGCTTGTAATTCGTGAACTAGGCCGGTTCGTGTTCCAGCACATGTTTGGGGTGGGGTTAGGGTTGAGCGGCTACTAAGCGTATGAACGCGTACTCTCTTCACGGGCACCACCCGTATGCGGTGGGTTAGCGCCAAACACGGTAAGCCCCCGTGTGAAGAACGACTTACTCATCACGACCTAAAGTCGAGAACCCTATGCATGATAGCAAGCATTGCATTGTAATTGTAGTGATCGTGTTCACTTGCTCGCACATCAAGATTGCCATGCTTAAAGTGCTTACTTTTTAATTCGTTATAACTGCCATGTCATAACTGCTCACCTTACTTGTTAAACTGCTTAGAACTGCATGCTAGAAATATTTTACTCTATTTCATTTTAAATCAACATGTTGTCATTATCTTGCTTAAATCATTAACGCCTCTTAAATTCAGTACAATTTTGTATACCTTGCCTTGGGTTTCTGACCTCTACTTGTAGACCCTTGCTGACATACATTCATGCTTTTGGATGTATGTCAGATCCCGAGCTTTAGTACCAAGAGGACTAGTTGAGATAGCTGAACCAGTGGACCAAGAATTGTTAACTAGAGAACTTTCATTGCACTTCTTTTCATTCGTTGTACGGGTCATAATACCCACTCTTCTTTTCTACATTTGTTGTAATTCCGTTGAGACATTTGAGATTGTAATAAATGTTTTACTTATCTGTGTTGTTTTGAGTAATGCAAGCAAGAACCTGCGGTTTTTCACACAGACGCTTATTGTGTTAAGTCAAGGAGAAAAGAAAAGCAAAAATACCTCCTCCTGACTTGCACAAGCGGGCCCGTTCGCGTCCTCGCTCTCAAGCCTAATGGGAAGCGGGGCGTGACAGGTTTTAGTGGTGGCCCATGCAGGTCTATGCTCATGCAAAATTCTTTAAACAGCATAGATAATATTACAATCTTGACACTCAAACAACACTTTCCCTAGAATCTTCTACCCCGATTAACTTCATTAGAAAATCCTAGTCCTAAGTTTCATGATCCTTAGTTAACCAAATCAGTATATCCTTGATTTTTAATCTCCCTTCATTTTACATTTCACTTTTGACCTTAGGGATCTAACTTAATCCTTTTTACAAGTCAATTCCTACCCGTACTCACATTTCTAATCCTTGCTTGCGATCCACGTGATCTTCCGGACAGCCATCTTTATCCTTTGAATCACTCCCATTACTATACTAATTTTACTATCGATATCTCTTTTATGAAATTTCTCGTCCAGTTTAACTTCTTTAAAAAATCTTTTACATAGACCTCACATTTTTCCACTGACTTCAAATTATTCCTTGATTTTGAGTTTCCTTCGCTGAAAATTTTTAGTCACTAAATTTCTAATGATTTCTAATCTATACCATCCATTCCCACATATTTTACTTTCTACATTCATCTTTAAAACTCTTTTGTCAATGGCACGCATATAAATGATAAGCTTCTTTCAATAGACCATGATCCGGTCAATGTGCTTGGCTAAGTTTGTTGGATCACCCTAGCTAGACTTGGGATAAGTGATCCTGGCTTAGTCACTTCCCTGGCCGTGTTCACTGGACTGCAAGGACGTGATTCATGATTACGTATGGCATTTTCCTTACTATACTACAACAGATTTCAAAACAACCGACCATATGCTAATTTTAAATACTTTTTATAAATAAAACGTCAACTATTTCAGTGTATTAGTTCTGTATTCATCGTATTAATACCTTAAAATTTTTGTATAAAAGAATCTATCTCTATTTACGAAACAAACACTACATCTCTACACCCATGACTCTTCGTCTATTGCTTATCTACTGTTTTAACTTATACCACATACTCACTATCCTTATATACATTATTGGGAAATTATCACATTTTTACCCATACCTACCACTCTCCCATTTAATCATTCATAACCATTTCTATGCCACCTGATCAAGCTAACCCTTGTCACGACTACTGATTTGATATCACTGTTCTACAGACTAAGTCAAGATTACTCGAATGTGATAGAACGGTATAATAATAAGCGGTCTTAAATTACTACTGGATAAGTATCTAGAAAGGAATGGAAAGGGGGTTGGTCAACCAAAGGACTTGTCCTGCGGTCATAGAAGTGACCTGTGTAGGATCTGGATCGTAGCCTAGAGGGGGGTGAATAGGCTATTAAAAATATTCGTGCAACCCACGAACAAACACACGAAGTTAAAAGCACAGGCAGAGTAAATAGAATGCAATCACAATGTACGCACAGATATACCCTGGTTCGGTCGTCCCCACGACCTACTCCAGCCCCCGAAAGTAAATACTAGATAGATGTGTAATCCTGTAAAGCTACAATGAGTCAAGATCCCAAATCTACTCTCACCTAGCTCGTACGCACACCACATGCTCTACACTTTCAATCTAGTCAGATGCTCTCCCTCCGTGACGACTCCCAAAGTCATCAGGTCCCCAAAAAGTAGCACAGAAGGTAAAATTTTCCCCTACAAAGATCGCTACTACTACACACAAGAATATAATAATAGAGTTCAGAAATGCTTAGTATGTAGACGTAGTCGTCTCTGTCGTTCGGCGTGGGTCAGATCTGAATCTGACGTGATGTAGTCGTCTCCGCAAGTCGTGCAACTCAAGTTGCAGCTTTGGCTCCTCCTAGATGATTGCGGCTTGTCCCCTCTTCAGATGTTGGCTGTCAAAGGTTGAGGGTCAAAGTGTGCAGCAAGACTTGATGATGATGCATCCAGAAATTTCGGCCTCCTCTCTTTCAATCTCTCTTCTTTCTCTACAAAGTCTGCCACCATACTTTGTTCAAGCCACCTACAGGCTTAGCATGTCCTTGTGTTCTCTTGGAACTTGAAAAAGAACGGCCTGCTGCTAGATTTCGGTCCCTGTTGTAAAAATGTGATTGGCTGAAGATGAAGAGCTCTTGGGGACTTGCACGTGTAGAGGCCGGCCCTGTTGCCTTTTTTTTGTTTCTATGCGTTCGTTCCCATTTGATTGCCTGGGCTTGCAAACTTGCGGTAGGACTTGGGACTTGTAAACTTTCGGCTGTCCTGCAAAACAACAAAAAATAATAATCAAAAGTTTACTTTCATTGGTCCCCTCCCCTTTAGCATGTTGTGCCCTCTCTAAGTGTTTTTTTAATTCGGCTCCCCTCCACAAAAATGCAAACACAACAATAATTCCCTTGATGATATGATAAGGCAATGGGAAGGGATAATTAAAAATCGGCTGCCTCTTGGGGATTTCTTTTTGGCTCCTGCACAAAAAATATATCAGCAAACACTTAAATCAACAATTGATGTGCACTCAATATTAAAGCTGATGAAAAAAATAAATGGAGGGCTCTTGAATGTGCGGATGTCCTTTAAAACGTTTTGATGATGAAGAGCCCAATGTCTTGGCTTCTGTTCTTTTGATTCTTGTTTGCCCCTTTTTGATTTGCTCCCACAATTCGGCAGCCTTGGTGATTAGGAGAAGTGCGGCGCTATCTTTTTCAGAATGATGTATGGCCGAATTGAATTTTATTTTCGCACGTTTAAAGCTCTATGGTGTTGGTATTTATAAGAGAGGGTTAGGGTTTTGTGCGGCAATGGAAGATCAATGGCTAGGATTAATTAGGCTATAGGGAAGCCTAGTTAGGAGCAAAAATCTTTAATTGATTTGATCAAATCTCATCTTGATTAGATTTGTCTCCATCTCTCCCAACTTAACCAAGTCCAGATAGCTTTGTGCACACCACTTCATTTCTCTCCCAATTTGCTATATGATCAGCAATTACTCCAGGTATTGACAGAATTATCTTTTCGCCTTTCCTGAAACACACTTAGCACACACGTTACATATAACACAACGTTTGTCATCATCAAACTAGAGATCTTAGATCGTTGCTTCCAACAATCTCCCCCTTTTGATGATGACAAACCCATAAAGGATTTGTACAAATAAGTGTGCATGTGTGAAGTGTGATGAAGGTGTGTAATGCAATATGATATATTCAATGATATGAGATCAAGCATTACAAGTTACTAGCATGCACAATAGAACAATAAAATTAGCATGCTCCCCCTTATTCTAAGCTCCCCTTCAACCAACAATACCATATTTTGTGTACCATATTTTGTGCCAACATTAATACCACCACAAATCTTTCAACACTTTTCTCCCCCTTTGTCATCATCAAAAGTGTATTCTTGAAGAGTAAAACATACCGCATGCAAAAAGAGAGCATTATTAACTAGCAGTTGCATGTCGTCATTCTATAATTAGCACTTCAAATTCAACAATAATAATAATTAGAATTCAATACCATCGTGTAAGTGCAATTATTAAACATAGAAGTACAAAGGGAGATACTTTTACAAACTCAACCAAATCAATCCACCATTTTCCAAATAACTTTGTATCACCTAGGATTGATTTTTCCCACCTCATCAAAGATGAGTTCAAGATATCATACCCCAAAACATAGCCTATAAGGACTCTTAGACGTGGGGGTGACATTGCTTGACGAGTAAGAACACCAACGCTAAAGTTTACCCATAAAGCGTATGTTGGATACTCGTGGGTGGTGTATTTGCCATGATTTGTATCCATTTTTCATACGGAGCAATTTTCATGTTTTTTTACATTCATTTCCTTTGTTTTGTGCTCAATTTTTTTTCATGGCAAATCACATCATATCCCTTAGATTTTCAGTTAATAGTCATCCTACATTCACTTTCCAATAATCATAAATAGTATCTCCAAAAGTACGACATAGTCTAATATTCGTGGAAGTGAAAGTAGGTGTAGAAATCATATTATCAATTCATCGAACTTTGCATGGCTAATATGAAATAAGACATGCTCATGTAGCCATAAAAATAATACTACAATTTCTACATGGATATGATCATCATTCATTTGTAGCACTATAATGATGCAAAGAGGAAGATATGCAATAAGCTCTTTTTTTTGCTTTTGTCTTTTTCAAATTTTTTTTTCAGTTTTATAATGAACTAAAAACACACTAAAAACAATCAAGCAAACAAAAACAAAAAACAAAATCCAAGCACACAAAAAATGTGAAAAAAAATGCTATGAAGGTATGCATTAAGTTCAAAGAATGAGATATACCTTCGCGTCGCTATTTGACTAAGGAGCTAAAATATTGAGACTCTCAATTTATCGTTCCTCGCCAAATTTCCGTCTCACCTACAAAAGAGGTGTTATGTGTGACCTTAGAATCCAACAAGGTCCACTAGTGTTAGTCAACAAAGATTTAGAAACACATATTTGTTTGAATTTAATATTGGAGTTCCTATATTTGCAATGATATGATGTGTGACCAACACTATCACATGTAAAACACTTTGCATAAACATTTTTAGCAATGGAAGGCACATTGTGAAAGTTTTTATACTTAGGCTTTTCAACATTTTTAGCACTAAATCCAAGGCCACGCCTATTATTGCCATACAATTGATTTCCAAGAATGATATCCAAGTTTTGTTTTCCTATGGAAAATCTTTTTAATGACAATTCTAGGGTGGTGACTTTGGATTTCAAGATATCGTTTTCATTCACAAGTAAAGTGCATTTACTAATGAAAGCTCGCTTGTTTTCCTCTTCTTTCTTTTCAAAATCCCTCACTTTTTCTTTAAGTTCAAGATTTAGCATGTTAATCTTTTCAGAAAGAAATTCATTTTCAGCTTCAAGCTTTGTCTTATCTAGCTTATACATGCTAATATCCTTTAATAAAGAGGGACATGAAAGACAATCAGTTTTTTTTAGGCAAGCTAGCTTTCTCCTTATTTAACATGTCAATTGTAGTGTTACATGCAACAATTTCAGTTTTCAGTTTTTCAATTTCCTTAGACATGTCATACTCAGATTGTTTCATATCAAAGTTATCATTCCTATACCTATCCACTTCAGCTTCTAGCTCATTAATAGTATTTTGCATTCCTTTCAAGATTTCTAACAATTCAGCTTTAGTGGGAGATCCTACCTTATTATGTTTGGCCATTAATGCCATGCAGGAGTGGACTTCATGTTCCTCCTCCTCCTCCTCAGCTTCGTTATCCATGTCCCACGTCAGCACTTTCGTTTTTCCTTTAGCAACTTGAGCTGTGTGTTGTTGTGGGCAATCTTTTATGTGGTGCCCCTTTTGCCTGCATTTAAAACATTCATTTCTATTAATAGCTTTCTGATCAGATGAATTTCTACCAAAATAAGAATTATTAGAACGAATGAACCTTTTTCCCATCTCAGCTCTTCCTTGATCAGTCTGAATGTATCTCCTGAAGTTTCTGACCATTAAAGCTTGCTCTTCATCAAGATCGTCGTCGTTAGCTTGAAGAGCTAATGGTGTGGAAGCTTTGGTCTTCTCTTCAGGTTTCTCTCTGGCTTCTATACTCTGCAACTCAAGCTCGTGTGACATTAGGTAGCCTATCAAGTCCTCCACTTTCATTGTTGATAATTCCTTAGCTTCTTGAATAGCGGTGAATTTAGGCCTGAACGAGCTTGGTAGCGCCCTTAAGATCTTTCGTACCTGTTCATGGCTAGAGTATGGCT
Source organism: Scilla litardierei (assembly GCA_030789695.1). NCBI lineage: Eukaryota > Viridiplantae > Streptophyta > Magnoliopsida > Asparagales > Asparagaceae > Scilla > Scilla litardierei. The sequence continues at coordinate 125,841,602 of CM061131.1, forward strand.
TATCGAGGGAACTTGATTTGTAGATGATGTCTGTGAACCTCGCAAACAGGTCTTTAACTGATTTTGTTGGTAGCATGCAGAAGCTCTCATATTCTGTGCTCAGCAATGCAAGTCTGGATTCCTTTACTTGTGATGTTCCCTCGTGTGTCACCTCCAGAGTATGCCAGATTTCCTGCGCAGTTAGACAATGTGAGATGAGATACGATTAAACTCAGATTTATTAAGAGAGCATATAAGCGCATTCATAGCTTTACCATTAAGAGTATAAAGTTTTTTATCAGCTAAATCCCACTTGTCTTTAGGCTTAATCATAACCGTGTCTTCAATTTTAATAGTGGGTAGACTATAACCATTTTCAACAATATCCCACACATCATAATCAACAGACACTAAATAGATTTTCATCCTAGCCTTCCAATATGCAAAGTCTACACCGTTAAACTTAGGGAGACGGGCTATAGACTGACCTTCAGCAAAAGCACAATCAGAAATATTCATAGTCATCTAAAGATCTAGACTAGATCCTCTAAACTGGCTTTGATACCACTTGTAGGATCTGGATCATAGCCTAGAGGGGGGGTGAATAGGCTATTAAAAATATTCGTGCAACCCACGAACAAACACACGCAGTTAAAAGCACAGGCAGAGTAAATAGAATGCAATCACAGTGTACGCACAGATATACCCTGGTTCGGTCGTCTCCACGACCTACTCCAGCCCCCGAAAGAAAATACTAGATAGATGTGTAATCATGTACAGCTACAATGAGTCAAGATCCCAAATCTACTCTCACCTAGCTCGTACGCACACCACGTGCTCTACACTCTCAATATAGTCAGATGCTCTCCCTCCGTGACGACTCCCAAAGTCGTCAGGTCCCCAAAAAGTAGCACAGAAGGTAAAATTTTCCCCTACAAAGATCGCTACCACTACACACAAGAATATAATAATAGAGTTCAGAAATGCTTAGTATGTAGACGTAGTCGTCTCTGTCGTTCGGCGTGGGTCAGATCTGAATCTGACGTGATGTAGTCGTCTCTACAAGTCGTGCAACTCAAGTTGCGGCTTTGGCTCCTCCTAGATGATTACGTCTTGTCCCCTCTTCAGATGTTGGCTGTCAAAGGTTGAGGGTCAAAGTGTGCAGCAAGACTTGTTGATGATGCATCCAAAAATTTCGGCCTCCTCTCTTTCAATCTCTCTTCTTTCTCTACAAAGTCTGCCACCATACTTTGTTCAAGCCACCTACAGGCTTCGTATCATGTCCTTGTGTTCTCTTGGAACTTGAAAAAGAACGGCCTGCTGCTAGATTTCGGCCCCTGTTGTAAAAATGTGATTGGCTGAAGATGAAGAGCTCTTGGGGACTTGCACGTGTAGAGGCCGGCCATGTTGCCTTTTTTTTGTTTCTATGCGTTCATTCCCATTTGATTGCCTGGGCTTGCAAACTTGCGGTAGGACTTGGGACTTGTAAACTTTCGACTGTCCTGCAAAACAACAAAAAATAATAATCAAAAGTTAACTTTCATTGGTCCCCTCCCCTTTAGCATGCGGTGCCCTCTCTCAGTGTTTTTTTAATTCGGCTCCCCTCCGCAAAAATGCAAACACAACAATAATCCCATTGATGATATGATGCGGCAATGGGAAGGGATAATTAAAAATCGGCTGCCTCTTGGGGATTTCTTTTTGGCTCCTGCACAAAAAATATATCAGCAAACACTTAAATCAACAATTGATGTGCACTCAATATTAAGGCTGATGAAAAACAAATAAATGAAGGGCTCTTGAATGTGCGGGTGTCCTTTAAAACGTTTTGATGATGAAGAGCCCAATGTCTTGGCTTCTGTTCTCTTGATTCTTGTTTGCCCCTTTTTGATTTGCTCCCACAATTCGGCAGCCTTGGTGATTAGGAGAAGTGCGGAGCTATCTTTTTCAGAATGATGTATGGCCGAATTGAATTTTATTTTCGCACGTTTAAAGCCCTATGATGTTGGTATTTATAAGAGAGGGTTAGGGTTTTGTGCGGCAATGGAAGATCAATGGCTAGGATTAATTAGGCTATAGGGAAGCCTAGTTAGGATCAAAAATCTTTAATTGATTTGATCAAATCTCATCTTGATTAGATTTGTCTCCATCTCTCCCAACATTAACCAAGTCCAGATAGCTTTGTGCACACCACTTCATTTCTCTCCCAATTTGCTATATGATCAGTAATTACTCCAGGTATTGACAGAATTATCTTTTCGCCTTTCGTGAAACACACTTAGCACACACGTTACATATAACACAACGTTTGTCATCATCAAACTAGAGATCCTAGATCGTTGCTTCCAACAACCTGTGCCTTCAAGCCCTGACTGCCTGGCTGGTTTAGGAGTTAAACTAGACTTCTTATTATTAGGCCAGCCTACACTATTAGATAGTCAAGCGACGTTTATTTTTCTCATACTCACTCATTACTTGTCCTTTTCAGTGTTACTGCGTCTACCTGGTTGTCTTACTACTGTCATCACATTGTCTGTTGGTTAAAACATTGTTGCTACCATATACCATGCCACTGTTGTTACTTTTGCACTTGCACAGTTACCTTTACTTTATACATTACACGCGCTTTACTTACCACACTCGAGCAGCCACCAGTACTTTACTCGTATATACATGTCTGTTCTTACTTCTTGCGCCTGTAAGATCATCCTTCTGATTAAGCTAACTCCATATCCTTGCCTCACCTAAACCCATTCATCGTAAACTTGATTTTTACATCAAACAACTCGGTATCCTACACTATCTCTTGGTTACCACATTAGTACATCTATTTACTTATTATCACTTTAACGAGATTAGTTTTCATTTGCGTTATAACCTTTCCTTTTAAAAATGTTTACTTCTACTTTTATTTCTATCATCAACAGTTTTGAATTTTGTTATGCATTATGTTGATAGGATGTTAGATATGATTCGGGGGTTATAATTAAGGATGGGAGTAGTTTGAGATGATGTAAGGTGTAGTTATATTGATTGTTTACAATATGATATATAGAATGATGTGTTCAAGAATTATATTTCACATTTGGTTTATACCCATTCATTATGGCTTCAATAGGATTCCATCCTATGGGTAGTGCACAGGAAGACGAATACATTACGAATTTGGACTTCATATTAGTCACGGCTGAGAATAAATTTGTAGATATTGCATGATTTATGATGACGATGATGATTAGTAGAGTATGTAAAGTAACAAGATTCATCGTATGGATAGCGTGATGGAGACGGCGGAAATGATATGATATGTTGATACGAATGGATAGTTGCGTTAATTGATCTAAGTTGCTCGGGATAAGATTTAATAAGAAATGATGAGATGTGATTTAAATAGTTTGTTAATTAGGGTGCTTAAACTTATGAGTTGTTACGATGAAGGATGAGTTGGGAGCATGATAAATGTTGGAGTTAGATGATGTCACTATTATATTACTACAAGTTAGGTTATACTATGAGCAAGGGATGATACACTACGGATAGGACAACCTATGAGAATGTACAGCTCTTTGGAGAACTTGGGTATAGAGGATATCGTACAGTAAAAACCCCCAAAAAGATGTTACTGCAGCATTGATGAGCGAAGAAGCGAGGAAATTTGTAAGAAGTATTGGTTGAGGATATCTGGTATTTTTCCCTTTCGAGGTTGCCTTGTTTAAAGTATTAATTGTTTAAAACAAGAATTATGAGATTAAAAAAGGAAAGGTGAAGTATTGGACCTATGTTTAGTTCAGGATATGCTTATAGTAGTATCCTTATTTTTAGTGACAAGACGAGAAGTGATGATTTTATTTAGGAACACCAGTTTGAGGTTATGGCTTTAACAACCAGTATGTTGGAATGTTGGGGTTGCAGTTGAGAGTATTTTATTATTTTCTCACCCTTGTCCCTGCACATCGATGGTAGCAGTCGTTAGCTATTTTGCTTGCCTATTGACGGTTAAGGCCATCAATGGTGCTTGGTCATCCGAACCTCTTTTTGAAACTCAGTCTTAACCACATCACTTGTGACTTTTTCCTAATCAATTTCATTTCTTCGTCTCGAAGTATTTCATAATTTACCTCATAGAAATACGAGAGCATTATCCATCTTTTCCTGCTCCTTAGTTGATAAGAATTCCGAGGACGGAATTTTTCTTAAAGTGGGTAGAATGTAACGGTCAGTATTTTTTGACGAATTATCGAACGTGCGTATCGGTATTTTTCTTTCTGTCGTTCGGATAATATTTTTAGTCCGTACGTTCTTTGCTACGAGTCGACGCGAGCGCGTCTCTGTTTTCATTTTTTACCGTGTCACAATTATTTACCATCATGTTTAACTAAAATAGCTAACTTAATTATCATGCTAATTACCAATTGTTAATCTCTTTAAATTATTTCACTAATTACTTTATTTTTCACCACCACTTTAATTAGTTTACTAATTACTTCTTGATACTTTAATAATTACGTTTAAACTTACTTAATTACGTAATTACCTAACCCTTACCTAAACGACAACACACACATTCTGAAATCAGATCCCTCTCCTAAAATTAGTCAAATTTGGCATTCTTTTCATTTAAGCAAACAACACGTCTCTACAAACCCAATTAGTCTAAAGTTACAATAACTTCTATCCTAATCAAATTAAATTGGGTTTGACAAATGGAATGTGTGTCTCCCCTGCTCATCTTCTTAAGCCAAACACCTCTCCCCCTGCAAAACAGAAACGGCAAACCCATTCACCAAAATCCAAATTTCAGCCATTGAACAAACCATCAGCAAATCCTCAAACCAGAATAAGCAACAAATCAAACCCAATTTAGCCCTCAAACAAATCTTCTCAGGATCAATACAAACATCAACTCCCCAAACAATTTCTCCCCAAAATCAAATTCCCAAACACAACACAAACTGATTCTTTTGAAATCAGAAATAAAAAACATTGAGGTATAATTTCAGATTCTTACAAAACATCAAACCCTTCATCTTCAATCTCTTCCTTCTTCCTCCTCCACCTTCCCTTAGGCCACACCACCCCATCATCCTCGCCATCAGCCCACAGCCGTGCGCGCCGCTGGAACCGCCGCCGCCGTCGACTACGAGCTATGCGCCACCGCCGTCGATCTCCAGGAGCGCACCGCCTGGGAGCGCCGGAGAACGCCGCCCTCCAGCTGCGCCGGCCGCCTGAACCCGCCCAGCTGCACCGCCATACGCCGGAGTTTTCCACTCCCGTGCGTCGCTTGGTGAGCCCTCCTATCTGCAAGTTTAAGAACAAAAAAAGAACGAAATAAAGAACGGGTGAAAAAAATGAAAGAGGAGAGGATAAGAGGCCTGAGAAATAAAGAAGGGTTATTAAAAAGAGAGAAAGAGGGTCAATGACAGTGAGAGAAAATTTAAGGCATCCTATAGTTAATAATAGAGGGGTGACAGCCTGGTTTAATAGAATAGAGAGAGGAGGTGACAAAGAGTAAGAAAGAGGGTCAGCCCTATTAAAAGAATACCCTATTAAAAGAAATACAGAAAGAGGGAAAGAGCGGAGACAATAGAGACAAGGGAGGATTAAACAGAAAGAAAGAATTAGATATAAGAATATTAAAATATGTGTAAGGGTAGGTGATAGTAGGTAGACCTATTTAACATGTTGTTAACCCTACCATTAACTAATATTAGATTGGTATTAATAGGTTGTTAAGTATCAATTTATAAATTAACTGGCTAGTATTAAATTTTAGCGGTTTATATCAGAATATAATAAGGCGTACCATGTTTATATAACCCAATATAAACATCACCATAACCAGAGAACCCGATAAAATTAGACAAACCCAATTTAAGGAATAAATCGGTATTTTGATTATCTCACAATAAATCTAATTCGGAGATATATTTGACCAAAGCATAGAACCGGATGTACCAATACGTAGTGCCCGTCGAGACGAACCCAACGGCAACAAAATCGTCGAAATCAGGCAAGTATACGATTTATAATGAATTTTCGAAGTTGGATGTTAAATTTTTCTTTTGTATATAAAGTTGCATAACTTAGAATCTACACGTGAAATGACGTGTGATATTACCACTATGAGATCCGAGACCAAAAATGTAATCCAACGGCATATAATTTGCTATACTTTAGTTTAGAACAATAACAAGAAAAATTAACTTTCAGTTCGTATTCGTTAAACTCGCATGTTCACCTTTTTGCTAAATTATTGTGAATGCTGTTTCGATACTCTTGTAACATGGAAAATGTTGCATGGAAATAAATGATTATATTATTTAATTGATGCACGCCTTGAAAAAAATTAACTAGCGTGAGACATCGTGAAATCGTGCGCCTTAAAGGCAAAATCGTGACTTTCGTGATGTCATGTAAGTTGACAAATTCGTGCTTGAAATCATGAAATCGTGCTTGTAACAAAAGGGAACTCTCTTCGTGAATTCGTGCTTGTAATTCGTGAACTAGGCTGGCTCGTGTTCCAGCACATTTTTGGGGTGAGGTTAGGGTTGAGCGGCTACTAGGCGTATGAACGGGTACTCTCTTCAAGGGCACCACCCGTATGCGGTGGGTTAGCGCCAAACACAGTAAGCCCCCGTGTGAAGAACGACTTACTCATCACGACCTAAAGTCGAGAACCCTATGCATGATAGAAAGCATTGCATTGTAATTGTAGTGATCGTGTTCACTTGCTCGCACATCAAGATTGCCATGCTTAAAGTGCTTACTTTTTAATTCGTTATAACTGCCATGTCATAACTGCTCACCTTACTTGTTAAACTGCTTAGAACTGCATGCTAGGAATATTTTACTCTATTTCATTTTAAATCAGCATGTTGTCATTATCTTGTTTAAATCATTAACGCCTCTTAAATTCAGTACAATTTTGTATACCTTGCCTTGGGTTTCTGACCTCTACTTGCAGACCCTTGCTGACATACATTCATGTTTTTGGATGTATGTCAGATCCCGAGCTTTAGCACCAGGAGGACTAGTTGAGATAGCTGAACCAGTGGACCAAGAATTGTTAACTTGAGAACTTTCATTGCATTTCTTTTCATTCGTTGTATGAGTCATAAGACCCACTCTTCTTTTCTACATTTGTTGTAATTCCGTTGAGACATTTGAGATTGTAATAAATGTTTTACTTATCTGTGTTGTTTTGAGTAATGCAAGCAAGAATCTACGGTTTTTCACACAGACGCTTATTGTGTTAAGTGAAGGAGGAAAGAAAAGCAAAAGTACCTCCTCCTGACTTGCACAAGCGGGCCCGTTCGCGTCCTCGCTCTCAAGCCTAATGGGAAGCGGGGCGTGACACCGTCATTAATCTTATATGACTATTCTTTACTTCGTTAATTGTGATAAATAAATTTATATATTCAGAGTCTGAGTCTGAGTCTGAATTTACCTCATTTTTGGTATGTGTTATCAAACACATATTTGACTTTTCTTGTTGACCCTCTTCTTTGGAAGAGGATCCTCTAAACATAGACTCTTCATGCTCTTCATTCATGTGCCACAGTTCAATTTACTGATGTTGCTCCTGACACTTAATTAAAGACATTGTTATTTAAAGACGAAAATAGAACATTCATTACCTTTGAATTTCAAGTTGACATTTCTTTTTTCGAGTCCGTCCATTGAGAGATGGGTGTTGTTGGTTTTTGATATGGCATCTCCACAAGAATCCAATAATCGTAATCGAATGATTTGAGAAATATCATCATTCACCTTCTCCAATATCAGTACTGGGAGCCATTGACCTTGGTTGTCTTATTGGATCGTTTCCTTCTAGAAATGTGATACTTGTTGACTCCATCTGTTAACCCGCTCAAATACCAATTATTAAATTAATATCATCAGAGAAGGTTAACACACGAGCTCTGGTACCAACTGTAAGTATCCTGTGCTATGAGAAAAACATTAGAAGGTGGGTTGAATAGTGTTTATAAAATTAAAGAGGAATTTATGCCTAATTAAAATCCTAACCAAACAACAATGTGAAAAAACTTAGTAACAATAATTAGAACAAACCAAACACAATATGTTCAAGGGTTTGGATTATCCAAGTCAAACCCGACTTGTTCCCGATAATTCTACGTCCCTACCACCCAGGATTCCACCCAGATACTCAAGCTAAAACCCTAGCTTGAGTTTTCCACTAAACCCACTTGTAGAAAACCCTACAAGTGAAATCAATACACAAGATTTATGTCCTTGATTCGCACAACCTGGGATAAAGGAAAACTACTCTCACAAACCGAGAGCAATACAATATAAAGAAAGGGTTAAGAAATACTCAAATGTAAATACACACATACAACCATGCCTTGAAGTAGAGAACTTGAAGAGGCAAGAGTTGAGAGTGTGTTGTGGGTCTCTTCAATGAAGAGAGGAGCACCTCAGCTTCTTACTACCAATGGCTAGAAGAATAGGATTGGATTCTAGATTGGTGAGCAAGAGAGATTTAAACTAGAGAGCTTGAGAGCTTGAGAGCAAGAGAACTTGAGATTAGGTTAAATCAATGGTCTCTAGTTATGCTCAATGGAACAGTAAAACCCATATACATAGGCTCATTCTGAACCCCCACAAGATTATCGAAAGACCCTGGATTAAAAATCCAGATAGGACAGGCGCATGTAGAAGCCTGAGCAGGCACCTGCTGAACAGTGTCAAAGGATAAGTGAGATTTAAAACAGTAACTTACCATGTGGACAGGCAACTGAAGACGGTCCGACAGGCGCCTGTATAACCACGCAGGCGCCTATGAAACCAAAGGCAGGCGCCATAAAATCAGAAATGCGTAAGTGCACAAAATCAAGGATCTGAGTAAGCTAGGATAGGCGACTGATGTGGTATACACTGGCGCCTGTGCCATGGGTAGGCACCGGTAAAACCAACGTACAGCGCCTGAAAGTACAAATGTGTAACTTGTCAAAATGTGAACTTTGGGCAAGTATGGACAGGCGACTGTAGTGGAATGGACAGGCGACTGTGCCTTGGGCAGGCGCCTGTAAAACCAACGTGCAGCGCTTGAAAGAACACAGGTAGGTAACTTGACAAAATCGGATTTTTGGTCAAGGATGGACATGCGACTGTAATGGAATAGACAGGTGCATGTGCCATGGGCAGGCACCTGTAACACCAACATATAGCGCCTGAAAGCGCACAAGTGTGTAACATGCTAAAATGGGATTTTTCGACAAAAGGATACAAGCGATTGATTAATAATGCACATGTGCCCGCAAGTAATACAGGCGCATGTACTTTGTACAGCAGCCACCTATGAGATGTGAAGTATGAAAACCCCAAAAGACCCTAGCTAAAATGTGTGCATTACATGCGACTGTATAAGAACTGACAGGCACCTGGTAAATGACCAGTAGTCGCTTGTTAGAGGTCCAAATGCACAGGTAAAGGATTTCAAGGGTTTTGATTTATTGGCTTGATCCTAAAGCTTTCCTAGAGATGTGTAAGTGTTATACGGGTGCTTCAAGATAAATATACTTCAAGTCTTTACATTCTAAGAGAATAAAAGACAATTGCAACTTGTAGTCTTCTTTATTTCCTCTTGAATGCACTTGAAGTCAATGAAGCTTCTCTCTTTGATTTGATCAATCAATCATCATATAGAGCCTTCTTTTGATCTTTGATTGATGTCAATAATCATCGCTTTAGATCTCTATGATTCATATTGGCGACGATCACTTAATCTGCATTAAAAGGGGTTAGTCACAATAATTTATGTTTGCTCATCATCAAAACCAAACAAGGAGAAGTCAAGACTCAACACCAACTGTTAGGAACAGTGCCTATGAATGTGATGCTTAAACACTAAATAGTTACTGTTAGTTAAGCCTTACAACAATAATTCTCAAACGACAATGCACAGTGGAAATATAACAAGAATTAAAAATCACATTCACAATATAACAAGTAGATAGAAATCAAGCAATCACAAACATAAATACTAACCCTGATTCGGTCCACTCTATGACCTACATACAGTCACCAGCTCCCACCTAAGCTTTTCACTATTCACAAGAATAGTACTATCCTCATCTACAGCACAAGCCCGTGTAATAAAACCGCTCAAACAAGCTCTACTATTAAACCTCTCAACCGAGAGTAACACTACCTCTTTCACTTGAGGCTTACTCCTCACACGAGGTACACTTTGAGATCAAATTACAAGTGTCCATAAGATTCAATAAGAAGCATATATATTTATAGAGTGGCTATTTGGGTTTTTATTCTATATGATGGATCTCTTGGAAGAATAGAAACAAAGCTCAAAGAGAGTGGAAAATGAAAGTAATGTTATGAATAGGGCTCATTGAGCCTATTGGGTATCCACCCATTATGTTACTTTTCGATAAATATATGGCTACGGGTTCAGTAGTCGTCACCTTCATAACACGTTATCAGCACGCTCGTCAGCTGAGCCAAACCTCTGCTGACGGACAAATCGCGAGGATGCGGATTGAGATTTCTTCTCTGAACTTCGCTAGATCCAGCGGGTAGGATCTGGAGGTAATCATTATTCTCCCCTAGATCTAACATTTCATGCGCATGATGATGGATCTGTGTCATTTTTTCTTTGATCTATAAGAAATCAATTTTTCTACTTAGATCTTTATGAAACCCCTTTTTAAGCATAGATATTTATTAGAAACAGTTTTTAAATCATTTTAAACCCGATCTACACCTATTTCTTTCGTAGAATACGTTTAGATCGGCTTATTTTTGGACCAAAATTCAATGTTTAAATGGTAAAAGTCAAATTTTTATGCTAAAAACATTGATTTCAATAATAAAAATCAAATCTTTACTAAAAATTAGTTTTTAATTTAAAAATGTGTTTTTATATTGGATATGTGTCCTTTCCTCCCAACCCCACCATCAAAATTGTTGTCGCCGTCGTTCTTAAATGAGAAACCCCCCCCCCCACCACCCCCCCCCCCCCCCCCCCGCTGTTTTCCATGCCACACTGCGAGGGGGGTGTCAGCCCCCCCCCCCCCCCCCACACACAGTCATCCGCAGGGGGGGCCAGCAGCCCCCCACCCCCCAATCAGCACACGGGGGGCGGTAGCCCCCCTCAGTCATCCGCGGGGGGTCGGCAGCCCCTCACCCCCTCAATCAGCGACACGGGGGGGCCCAGCCCCCCTCAATCAACGGCAGGGGGCCGGCAGCCGCCCCCCCCCCCCCCCCCCCCCCCCCCCCGCAATCAGTAGTGTAGGGGCCGACAGCCCCCTTCCCGCAGTCAATGGCACGGGGGGAGCCGGCAGCCTGCCCCCCTCCCCCCTTCTCCTTCGCGGTAGCCGACTGTAACCCTAGGGGGTCGGCAGCCCCCCCTTCTCCTTCGCGGTAGCCAACTGTAACCCTAGGGGGGGTCGATAGCCCCCCCCCCCATTACCACTTTCGTGGAAAACGGACGATTTTCGTGGGAAATGGCCCCGAAGGCCAAAACCCTAAAACCGTATTTTTCGCAACCCCGCAGGACGAAAACGTGCACTTGTGCAATTTTCGCGGCATTGACGGCTAACGATACATGAAAACATTACAAACCCTAATTAGGATTTTAGGACGAATTTTTGAACGCCAAAAATTTTTTGGGACACAGAATAATATTTTTAATCTAATATTCACCTTTATTTTGGTCCATACATACACTTAACTTGGATTTCTGAAGCATGTTAATTTTTACATTATAATTTAATGCATGTAGCACAATTATATATGTATGATTAAATCATTTACATGCATGTTGCATAACTACATGCCTGTGATGTTTACATTAACATGTGATACATTACAACTGCGTGGTTGTTTATATCTGCCTGTGATTTGAATATAAATGCATGTGTTGAAAATCTGTTTATTATAACATGTGTATACATCATATATGTTTCAATTCATGTTAACGGAGCATACATTTTTAGCTCACATGCTTGATATTGTTTGCATGGATAATTTAGTTTCTTTCAACTATTTTATTGAGCATACCTTTTAGCTTACAAGCTTTATATTATGTGCATTATAAATCATTGATTGTTACATAATGCACACATATATGCTCATCACATGCTTATGCTCATGCTCATAATATGACAATGTTTTATGACAACAAACCAATCATAATTTCAAAAAGTTTAACATCAAATCCACTTTGTCAAAATGAACATGAAGTTCAAATCAAATCAAAAGTCAACACCTTTTTACTCAAATAAAATAAAAATTACCAAATACGATGGATTATGTGAAAATCATTTATGCGATCTTTTTAGAGATACATATTTTGCGGTAAATAGATCTCTCAGATCTATGATCTATATAAACCAATATTGACACCAGCAGTTGTCATAACACCGCTAAAATCTTTTAGAGTAATCTCACTTTACAAGGTATGATTCTTGAATCTAGCCTTAATTTTAAGCGTAGAAGTCGGGACTTAATAGATAAGTGAGAAATTATAAATTTCGTCGCCACGTATTTGTTTCCCCCTGAGCATGATTCTCTATCCACATAATATTTGAATGACTCAATAAAAATAGCATGTAGACCATACTTGAGCATTCAAATAGACTTTTAAAAGTCTCCCATAAATTAGAAAAGTGGAAATATATAAACTAACGCATTTCCCTTGTATATGTCTACTAAGTAAAACTAATATTCATTCGTCCTTATAAATAACAATAAGGAAGACTGAAAACAGGGGAAGTCCTGAATAAAATGAGAAAGGGAAGATATGATATATCTCGACATGATGTAAGCAATGGCAACTCAATATCAGACCAGAAGTTCTGATAAGACCCATAATGCTTTTGCAACATGAATGAGCATTAACTTATACCATATAAAAATATATACATATCTAGTCTAAACGACGAAAGTCAATTGACCTTATGTATATTTAGCTACTCCCCAAGGACAAATAAACTTTGAAAACAAATGTAATCTGTTGTCATAATATAATTCTTAATGAGCATAATTGTAGACATATTCTTTCAAAAGCATTTAACCCTAATAATGGTCCAATAGAAAACTATTTTTTTGGCCGTCTACTTATCTGAATACTTTATATGAGGATGCCCGGTACTCTCAAAAATCAATAAAAGAAACTTACCAAGTTTCGATGAATATTCGTCAAAACGAAATACCTAATGACTCAAGAAATCAATGAAGCATGAAGCTTTGTCCCACTATGATCCATGTAATAGTCAATATGAAGATGAGATCTTTCCAATTTAAAACACAGTTCACCTATTACCAGACAATTAACTTGAGCATTTTAATGGACTTTCAAAAGTCCCACATAAATTCAAAAAGAAGAATTAATTTGGAACACCAGAAGTGTCCAGAATTGACCAACTTTGGAACAATGTCACCCTGTATTGATGATGCATGACATCATTAACCAATCCTATAAATCTGACGAACTCGAAGATTCTTCAAAAAGGGTGAAACTTTCATTGTCCCATTCAAAAGGGAAAAATAATTTGGAGATCATCTATATTCACGTGGACATTGACTCTCTTCACTTACTCAAAATAATTTAAGATGATATATTTACTATCATCATTAACATAATAAGACCTTTAGGTCTCTTGAGAGTATTTGAGGGATAAAAGTGGACTTATCCACTTCCTACATAGGGCTGATGATGTACTTTAGAGTACTCATCCATATATCCTCTAAAAATGGTCATTATCAAACCTATTATCCAACCGCAGTCCAGCTTTTAACAAGCATATATGACATGTTAATAAATGGCAGATAACACTTGGAAATCAAATAATAATTACAACCGGAATAATGTCGAACACCCTGAAGTTTGTGTTCACACCCAAAAATGCGTTATATAAATAAATCATTAAAATGATTTAAATGGATTACTTATCCATTAAAAATCCAGTTGTAGGTGACTACATGGAAACTTGCAATTACAATGCAAACCATCAAAACGCCTCCTTAGAACCTATTTATATGAGCCTGATTACCTCATATAAACAGTTTCCAAGAACCCCTAACGGGGGAAGTGTTTAGAGCACATCTTATAGATTGTACCATGATGAGTATACATCCCCATATCAGCACTATAAACCATCAAAATGCACTCTAAATAGGAGAAGCATTTAAAATCACTTCTCCTAAGATGTGCATTGATGGGCCCTCCTTTAAAGATTCGATGACATCCAGAAGATCCTTCACATCTTTAACTCCCTAGTATTAGGTTCAACAGAAATATTATAATCATCCATGAGCCTGAAGCTCAATTGACCATTTCAAAACATTAATACATATGATCTGATTATCATGAATTGTGATGAGATCCTGAAGATACACACGTATGAAACTGTTAAACAGTTATCAGACATAGTTACTGACAATATAAATATTGTCAAATTCACACATCCCTGCTACTAAAAATCCAGCTAGGATTGACATACCAAATATAATGATGCAATCCACCAGTAGTAGAAGTGTATATCCTCAATGGATGAGAGGATATACCACGAGGCTTCAAAGCGAGAAATAACTCCTGGAGACCCTAAAGCAATACCACCGCAGGAAAGTGAGCTCATCTACATATCATATCCCTTTCCAGAACCTCTAGAAGAGATGAATTTGGAATAAACTGAAATATTATTGAATAATGTACGTACATATGGAGATGTTTGGATAAAAAACACACTTGTCGACAATTACTCACATTTCATTTTGTCATTTAAATGATAATTATAAATATCGTTACACACTCCGTTTCCTGAAGCAAACATAGAGATTGGCCAATAATGTGGATCGAGGCCAAGCAATAATAAGTTGAGCTGGACTCACTTATGAAATGTGAAGTGTTTGGACCTGAAGTCCTGATATCAAAAGATATCAAACCTGTGGGCATAATGAGATTGTATAAATACAAATATAAATAAATAAAATTGTATGCTATAAGCAATACGCTATAGCTTAAAGGTTTATTTCGCTGAAACCAGGAAGTAATCAACTAAGTGAGCTTGACTCACTTACAAGATTATATAAACTGATGCATCAGGCTCCCTAGTCATAGTTGCGAAAACCATGTGAATGGCAAAGGAAATTTTGGGCTATGTTGCTATGGATGATGTGACAACATACCCTTACAGATTTCCTCATTATTTCCTTTATTGCCAGGATAGATTTTTGGGGCATCTATTATGAAATTATCATCCTGAAGATGAACCATCATCCAGAAGATGAAAACATCATCCAGGAGATGAAACCATCATCCAGAAGATGAAAACATCATCTCGAAGATCAAACCATCATCCAGAAGATGAATAATTATTCAGAAGATGAAAACATCATCCAGAAGATGAATTATCATCCAGAAGATGAGTTATCATCCCAAAGAGGAAAACATGTGATATTAAACTTCATACACCCGAAGTTGATGAAGAAACATGGACAATTGCAATCCACTAAATACACCTACTGGTTGTATGGATTGACATTAAGACCCCTTCCATTCGTTGGAAGAGGGAAAGGATATCCTACGTTCTGAAGTGCCTTACTTGAGTGTTTTTGGTACACTCCTTTATCTGGCCAACTACATGTGACTCTAGAGAACATTGGCAGTAAATCTGTTAGCCAGATACAGTGCAGTGCCTGCAGCACACCACTGGACCAAAGGTATGTAGCTTCTACGCTACATCTAAGGGTCAAGGATCATCCTACAAGTTAAATGTATTTGCAGATACAGTTTACAGATCATCGTGATGACTACAACAAAGGAATGACCACCTCTTGGAGACTAGCAAAGCATGCTTCCAAAGGAACATCAATCCCACCATCCCGAGAGGCTCATCATCCAAGAAGCAAATCTTGAGTATGCACAGCCAGGTCCTGCAGTACCTCGTAGACACAATGATGACTAGGTCAGAGACATGGAGCTACCTACCGAGTCTGTAGACCACTCCTCTTCAGAAGAGCTCCCTCAGATTCAGTAGCTGCCATATATGAATGATACGTGTATAGATGAGCAATACTTGTATAAATCAGTGATGTTTTGTACGTTGTACTTATTCCCGAAATATTGTAAGAGATTGATGTATAGTTACCTAGGAGATCTGCAAGCCTGCAGCTTGTACAGATCAGGGGGAGTCAATTGTAGTATTGTACTGTTTTTCCTTGGCTATTGGTTTTTCCCACTGGGTTTTCCATAGCTAAAGGTTTTAACGAGGCAACCTCATTGACTCTGGATCCAGAAGTATCCACCCCTAAATACTTCCACTAATCAGGGAAAGTTATGGAAAACTGTACTCTTTTTCTTTGGCTATTGGTTTTTTCCACTGGGTTTTACATAGCTAAAGGTTTTAACGAGACAGTTATCCCTAACTTAGGATCTAGAAGTATCCACCCCTTATGATACTCATAAGCACTATGGATCATGCAGTATACATATGTTGAGTGTACAACGATGGTTGGATAAGGGGAAGTGTTATGAAAAGGGCCCATTTGGCCTATTGGGTATCCACCCATTACGTTACTTTTCTATAAATATAAGGCTACGGGTTCAGTAGCCGTCACCTTCATAACAAGTAAGCGTTTTATATCAATGTGGATTTTTATTCTCTCTTTTTCTTTTTCTTTCTCATCTAATTTTCACCATAAATCGCATATAAATAAACTGAAATGATCTCTATTTATTGAGGTGAAAAGTAGCATGAGACAATCCCCAAATTACCTATTGCAACGGACATAAAGTGCTAGTTGCAAAAATTGTGTTTTGTGCAATGGCTATATGCTAGTCAATTAGAAGACAATGACTAGTCGACTGGTGGCTTAGCTAGCCAACTATTCAGACGACCTAATCAACTAGACAGTTAATCGAAAAACTATAAACTCTTTGTTTTACAGTTAGTCGACCAGTGTACTACTTTTAGTAGACTAATTGATTGATTAGTCGACTAATCGTTGTACTCTAGTCGACTAATCAGTCCAACCAAACCTAGTTAATTCTAGTATCTTATTATTCGACTAGGATACATATTATCGATTAATACACACAGAAATGCATTGTTTGGATATGAAACCTAGGGTTTAATGTACGAATTAATTCCATATCAATTCTTGATAGTTATGTAAGGTTACATGTATGTGTGTGATAGCTTCAAGGACTTAACAATATTTATAAGACAAGAAATAAATATTACAACAACCATATATTCGTCTTTAAGATCATGGTTGGTGTAGCCTTGAACCCATCTTCTTGTCATAGAATTCTTCCTCTTCATATTATTACATTGGAGTCACATCACTATGTCAGCTTGAATTGTGATCGTGCTTTGTTTGTCCTTCATGCTTGAGCTATCTATACTTGGTCTTTTTGTTCATTTTGCACTAAAAATTCATTAGACCAAAACGCAATGTTTGCTCATCATCAAAACATGTAATGGAGAATCTAATAACCAATAGATTTTTTACTACAATAGTGATTAATCGTACTCTTCGATCAAATTTTAGTTACATCGATAATGCTAGCTACATATAAAGACTATCTATTTAAGAATCAAAAGTATCTAATTAGCATGATATTAGATCAGATCCAACATATGGGACCTGTCAACAATGGTTACCATGCAATCTAGTGTTTGTTATGATTATACTGCAAGATATCTAGGGTATGAATGTCTATCAACCCCTAAGATATCTAGGGTATGAATGGATATCAACCCATATTCATATCTTAATATTGTTAGTTGATTATGTATCACCAGATTAAACTTATTACTCTAATAAGTTTATCCACTCTACCTTGGTTAAGGAGTGGTTCCATATCAACTTTTTGTGACATTAATCTTCCATACTAAATGAGATGAATCTCATCATAACTGCCACCTCATTTCATATTCTTTAGACCTAGCAAACACTAACAACAAGTGCATCATTGTTTGTCAGCAAAGCTCAATGTGTAGACATCCCATGAGTAAGATTCTTTATTGCATAACAAGTCTAAAGACTGATCTGCACCAATGATCACTACTTAAAAGCATCTATTGACTGTAAAAGTATGTTGTTGGTTATTGCATCACCCCAAGATTAGTTTTGATTATATGCAAATAATTAATGTTGCTAATAAGTTTTTATGAGATTTGTGATTGAAGGCAACTAAGTCAACATAGTCAACCAATCTACTCAAGCTCATAAAGAATGATAACGTGGAGTCAAAGCTTGAAGGTAGAGAGTCAATGTATGTGGAGATCAAATTAAAGATCAAAAGCTCATCCAAGGACTAATGGAGTGCAAGACATCAAAGACAAGTTGTAGAGACCAAAGAATGCATCAAGACTCCGTAGTATTGTGAGTGATGTATTTATTTTTGTAAACTTGTCTTAGAATGGTAATGCTTTTATGATAAAGCTTGCACACACTTAGGAAAATTTTTAATGTTTAAACACAGTTTTAAAATAATCTAAAATGTTTTAGATTAAGTATCCATTAGTTTTCTACTATATATTTGTAATTAGTCTACTCCCAGATGTATAGAAATTGACTACTGGGTCTTAGCTGCTCTCAGGAATATTTATGTTTCCTATAAGAAGTTGACTCCTTCTTTGCAGGAAGTCGACTACTAAGCCACTAGTTGACTAGTGCATTATTGCTAGTTGACTAGTCAGGGCCAGCTAGCCTACCACGGTCATATTTTTCTACCCATTGGAGGGGATTGTTGGGCAATCTGTTTGGCATGTTTTGTTTCCTACATATTGAGGATTGTTTGAGGTGTTTTATGATTTTATTTATCAAATTTTTGAGAAAGCAAAGTGTTTTAAGCTCTCTAAAGTTTGCAAGGCAAAAAAATTTTCAAAGTCTCTTTAAAGCTTTTAAGCATTTTTGTTGTCTTGACTAATTTGATTTCAATCTCTAAATAGCTTCGTCTCTTTTATTCTTGAGTTTAAATCAAGTTTCTTTGATATTGTTTTAATCTTCATTTCTTATTGAGATCGGAAGAGTTTTTCTTGCCACATAATATACACACAAGCTTTAATCTTGATGGCTATAAGAAGGTTGTAATTCTCATTTACAAAAGAGTAAGTGTAAATCCACACAATGATGTGGTAATGAGTATTTAGTGATTGTACTTGGTTGTATTTGGAAAGCCTCTTGCACGAGGTCCTCACTTGGTAGGGTGTGGTTCTTGTATTGGAAGCCCGCTTAATGGATAAAAGGCATTAGTGTAGAAGCCATCAATTGTTGAGGCAAGTTTCTCTCGGTTGAGATGATAGTGGATGATGGACTAGCCCAATGAGTGGGTGAATTAGGGTAAACTATCGATTGTGTTTTGCATGTGATTATCTCTTGCTCTCTTATCTCTTTACTTACATTTGTGTTTTTATTTCCTATGTACATCTATATCTTTGCTTGCAAGTATTTAAGCTGTTGGTTAAGTACCTAGTGAGCTAATACGCACAAGAGACTTCAGCATTCCAGAGGGATTACTTTTAATTAGTGCTTATTATTTGATATCACTATTCAACCTCCCTTCTAATGTTGCTTCTACAGGATCCCCGACATATGTTACAAAATAGCAGTTTCTATGTAATTCATTCTATAAACTTCTTCTTCAACACACATATGTGTTCTGTATCATGATGGCTTTACATTGCTGTAAGATCAACTATTACCATCTCAATGGTAAAGATCAACTCATATTGGTCTATCTAAAATATCAATATCATGTCTTGAAATTCCAATAACCATGAATATTTTGAATTATGCTTAAGCGGTTTGATTAGTTCTTATTATCATAATCTCATTGTAATCCTAATCTTCTGACCCAGGCCAAGGATTTTATCAATACAATTATATATATAATATACACATATACCTTTTATGAAAAATAATAATGATTCATTAACTCAAGATTAAGAGATACTATAGTGATCTAAACTATTTTTGGTCGTAAAGGGGGGAGAGGACACAAGCGTCGTCATCCCCCACTAGCCAATCCTAGGATAAAACATCTATAAACCTTAAAAAGATTACGAATCTTAATATAGATTAGGACCAGTTTCTTAAAGAAATGCAAAAGTTATGCCTCTGTTCCTTTCATCTGATAGAAGTACTAAGCACACGAATATATTCGCAGATATCTCGAAAGATGAGAACTTTGTGTTTACTAATGTTATTAAACATCATTCAATTCCTTGCATACCACGAATGCCAAATCACTGAACATAAATCAAGACGAGCAATACTAGTAATTTTTTACATTATTCTTGAACCGATCATGAATTAGTAGCACTTCAACTAATAGAGTCCCAATATGCCCATGGGATAGACCAAGCTTCAGGCGACATAATTCCCATAAGTAAGATGTAAAAAGGACACGTAAACAAAAGATGGTTTTTATTCTCCATAGGGTGCTGGTAGAGAACATGGGAACTACTGGAAATATGAATATTCTACTTCATCAAGTTCTCATACTGTTTCAGAGTGTTTTCTCACTACTAGGCGTTGACCGTGGAGAACCCGGTCAACGTGGTCAAGGGACCCGCTTTGGGTCCCTCGGGGGCTTCGAATCGGTGCAGAAGGGGCGAGGGGAAGCCTCGGCCCTGGTTGAGACGCTCGGCCTCGGACAGACGCGCTCGGCCTCGGCTGGGAGGGGGACGAGGGGTAGCCTCAGTCGCCCGAGTAGATGCACGGCCGTCTGGTGGCGAGGGTGAGTCTCAGACCCGATTAGGACGCTCGGCCTCGGTAGAGCGTGCTCGGCCAAGGAAGGCTGAGGGTGAGGGGAAGCCTCACCGTCCGGTTGATCGAGTGGTCGGAGAGGGGCGAGGGGTAGCCTCGGCCCGTTGGTCTGTTGTTCACCTGCGTAGACGAGAACGCTCGTCAGGGGGCCGGACCTTGGTTCCGGCCAAATCCCCTCCGATGCCTAAGTCAGATAGAGATCTGAGAAAGGAGGCCCGGCAGAGACGGTCCGACTCGTGAGGAGATCGTGACGGCGTCTCTCGGCGCGAGCGGGGGAGGAAGGAGATGAATTGGGGGAACGAGGTCGTTGATGGAGTACCTTAGGTTTTGTTACCTCAGATGCGGTCCTCTTCTTCGTCGTTTTCCTGGCTCTTTTGTAGAGCTCCCCGCGTGATTGCCTCTGGCCCACGTCCCACGCCCACCATCGATCGTGCCCCATCAGTCCCCCCTTGCCGCCGCTCTCTCCGCCCTGTCAGCACCTCCCCATTATCGCTATTTAGTGGTCGCGCGTCCGGGGGAGTGGTTTTCGCAGGAGTGGGCGAGTGGCCAGCGGGTTATTGGGGCCGGGTCGGATCGAAGTTCGTGGAGGCCCCTTATAGGGCCCTTGCAGAACGGGCTTTCGAGGATGCAGATGGGCTCTTGACCAGTAGTTGGGCTTCTGGGCTCGTGCTCTTTGGGTCTCGGTCAAATAGGCGTAACAATTGCCCCCATCGGTCGGGTCGATCGGCCTCGGCCGGCTCGGCTCGGCCGATGTGACTTCTACCGACTTTGACAAGCTCTCCAATCTATGCCGACTCATTTATTAGTCGTCATCATGAGTTGGCCCGTTCGATGTTTTTAAGGCGTGGGTTCCGAAGCGCCGTCGGCCTTCAGATGTTGCCACGTGTTGCGGCAAGATAATCCCTGCCGCTCGCGGAGTCGTCTTTAAGTGGAGAAGCCGAGGGATTCGTGAGCCGCCTTCCCGTCGTCTTTCTTCTTTGCGCTGATCCCCCTTCTGTCTGAGCTCTGCCACATGTCGTCTTCCTCTGCTACGGGTTCGGTTCGATCGGAGCGCGATGCGGATCCAGGTCTGGTGGGTGGCACTCCTTCGGCGACTAGTCAGCATGGGGAGGATCTTTCAGGGATTCCTTCTGAGGTCTTGGCATGGCCTTCGTCGATCTGTGCTACCGCCATCGGGAGCATGCGCTCTACCTACCTGCTTCCGCCCTACTCGGCTCGTGCCCCCGAGGCTGACGAGCGGATCTGCTCTCCTGGTCCCAATGAGGTCGGAATATATGAGAAGTGCTTCCACTTCGGGCTCCGCTTCCCGCTTCATCCTTTCATCGTTGAGTTCCTTCAGGCCCACAATGTGTGCTTGTGTCAATTCTGTCCCAATGCCATCGGAATCCTCGTCGGGTTCGTTGTCGTCTGTATGCTGAAGGGGGTGGTGCCCTCTCTCCGCCTCTTTGCCCAGTTCTACCGCCTGAGCCTCCATCAATCGGGGGCGTGGATTTACATCAGCGCCCACCCGAAGATGTCCCTGGTGCTGGGGTTGCCAAGCTCTCTGAAACGCTGGAAGGGGGAATACGTGTTCGTCACATTCCCCTCGAGCGTACCCTTCCCGGCTCGGTGGAAGGCGGCCGGTGCCGTTGTTCTTAACCTGGGTGAGCCGACGGTCGCGGAGCAGCAGACGGCGAGGGACATGTTGGCAATTCCTACGAGGGAGCGCTCGATCGACTTCCTCTTTAGTGACCACAATTTGCGCCGGACGGTGTGGCCCCTAGGTAAGCTGCTCCGAATGCTCGCCCCACGAGGTCGCCCAGGTTCTGCTCTGCCTCTCATTTCTTCTTTGTGCGCAGGTGGGTTCCCTCTCGGTCCTTCTCCCGTCAGCGCTCTCGTGCAGGTCCCGAACCCGGATCCGCGTAGGAGGGACCATGTGTTGGCGGTCCGGAAGAAGCAACGGGTTGTGACCGCGTCCGGAGGCTCGAAGCGAAAGGAGATGTCGTCTC
The DNA here is from genome assembly GCA_030789695.1 of Scilla litardierei. Taxonomy (NCBI): domain Eukaryota; kingdom Viridiplantae; phylum Streptophyta; class Magnoliopsida; order Asparagales; family Asparagaceae; genus Scilla; species Scilla litardierei. The sequence goes on from CM061131.1 coordinate 125,864,335, forward strand.
CCTCTCTCCCCTTGCAGGGGTCTCCCAAGAGGCTCCGCGAGGGGGTCGAGGGGGTCGACGTCCAGCCGACTGCTGACCGACCTCATCCTGCTCCCGTCGAGGTTGCCTGGCCGTGGGCTGGCCCTTCACCTCTCCCGGATGGCTCTCTCCCTGAAGTTTACAGTCGGTATCTCGGGGCGTTTCGCTCCGCTCCTGGCGAGTTCCCTTCGTCAGGGGAGGGTCTTCTTCGTCCACGCTTTCCAGTGGGAGAGAAGGAGTCGGTGTTCTCGAGCCGCGGAGCCGCCGCTCGGGTGGCCGAGAACTGTTGTCTCCCTTCCGACCAGGCGGTGTTGGACGGAGTCAGAGGCGATTGCTGGGCTACCTTCGTGATCCAGGCTGGCCAACAGGTAGTGTGTCTCTGCTTGTCCCCCGGTTCTTCAGCTGCTTTCGCCGTCTTACCTTCGTTGCTTTGGCACAGTTGTCCTCGGCGGGCCTCTCGATGAGGCGTCAATTCGTGGCTCTTCCCAAAGCCAAATCCATGGCCGGGCTAGGCCCTGAGGTCCCTGGCGAGGAGGAGGAGGAAGCTGGTCAGTTGGAGGAAGCACGGGTTCAGTCCCTGAACTCCCGCATAACTGAGCTGTCCTCTGCCCTGGAGGTGGCGGATCGGGAGAGGGCCGTGGCTCTGGCCGCTCAGTCAGAGACCGAGTCGCGGCTCGCCTCTCTTTTAAAAGATGTCGACACGTCTGGAGGAGTCAAGCAGATCCCCGACCCGGCCGCTGCCTCCGAAGCCTCGGAGCTCTCCGATCGTCTGGATGCGGCGGAGGAGCAGGCGAGGGCCCTTGCAGCCCAACTTGGAGAGAAATCCCGGGAGATCGAGAAGGAGAGGGCGGAGCACCAACGCCAGGTCGAGACCTTAGAGGCCCGGCTGCGTGGGCTCGAGGAGGTGGACCCGGCCCGGATCGCTCAGGATGCCGTGGCGGAGTACGCCACCTCCTTTGTGGAGACCGCCTTATCGAAGGCGTACGAGAAGGGCTTCGCCCGGTGCCAGTCCGAGATCGAAGAGAAGTTCCCGCTTTCGGGGATCAACTTCGAGATACTTCGGATGTACTCCGACACCGAGCGGAGTAAGGGGGGAGACCCTAGCGAGCTGCCAGCCTGTGGCTCCCCCGGTGCCCCCGGAGAACAATGAGGGAGGGGAATGCCCCTCGACCTCTTCGTGTATCCCTCTGTACACTTTTTTGCTCCATCTGGAAAGGAATGAATTTAAAACAAATTTATTTCATATGAAGTGATACATCTATTGAAAATACTTGCGTAAATGTTCCGCGTTCCAAGTGTGAGTGAGAACTCTCCCTTCCATGTCGGCTAGTCGGTAGGCTGCGGGTCCAAGGACCTCGATGACTTGGTAGGGTCCCTCCCATCTAGCCGCGAGCTTCCCTTTGCGAGCAGTATCAGTGGTGAAGCCCGCTTTCCGGAGGACCAGGTCCCCAAGGTGGAAGCTTCTCCCCCGCACCCGAGCGTTGTAGTATTGGGCCACCTTCTGCTTTTGGCGGATGATGGTGGCCAGTGACTGCTCCCGTCGTTCGTCGAGGAGCTCCAGGCTGAGCCTTAGGCCCTGCGAGTTCCGGTCTTCGTCAAAGTACTTGAGGCGCAGAGATTCTTCACCTAATTCGACCGGTACCACCGCCTCGGCCCCGTAGGTGAGCATGAAGGGAGTCTCGCCTGTAGCCTCCTTGTGGGTCGTCCGGTATGACCAGAGTATCCCGGGGAGCTCTTCCGGCCAGTTCCCTTCGGCGTCCTTCACCTTCTTTCGGAGGGGCTCTATGATGCACTTGTTGGCCGCTTCTGCCATCCCGTTGGTCTGGGGGTGTGCTACCGAGGCGAAGAGGAGCTTGATTCCCCATTCCTCGCAAAAATCTTTAAACCCTGCTGAGTCGAACTGCTTCCCATTGTCTGTGACGATGGCCCGTGGTACTCCGAATCGGGAGATGATAGAATTCCACACGAAGCTTTTTGCTTTCTTCCACGTGATGGTTGCCAACGGATCGGCCTCGATCCACTTGGTGAAGTAGTCCACTGCCACGATCAGGTGTTTCCGCTGCCCTCGTCCTCTGGCATTCTTGGCATCTCTGGACGTAGCTTGTGGCATCTTGGGTCAAGGTCGGCCAGTAGTATCCCTGCCTCAAGATCTTCTGCGCGACTATCTTGCCCCCGTGGTGATTCCCGCAGATCCCGTCGTGAACCTCCCGCAGGACGTAGTCAGCTTCTTGTGGCCCGATGCACTTCAGGTACGGGAGGACATCCGTCTTGGTCCATCGTCTTCGATAGAGTGTTCCCTCATGGATTACGTATCGGAGCGCCTTTCTCTCCAGGGTTCAGCGTTCGTCCCCATCGGCCGGCACCTCACCATGAGTGAGGTACCGGATGATCGGGTCCATCCAGGTGGGTTCCTGGTCGATCGCCATCACCTCGTGCTCCTCCGTGCTGGGGGATGGCAGGTTCTCCACGTAGATGGTGCGGCCTAGTTCCTTTGGCGAGGACGAGGCCAGTTTTGACAGCGCATCGGCCCGCGCATTCTCTGATCGTGGGAGGTGTAAGACCTCCACGTCCTTGAACTTGGACATCGCCGCTCTGGCGACTGGGAGGTATCTCTGCATCGCCTCCTCTCGTGCCTCGTAACTCCCTAAGAGTTGGTTGACAATGAGCTTCGAGTCGCTGAGGAGGCGGACGGACTCGGCTCCGAGCTTCAGGGCCAGCCTCAGGCCGTTGATCACTGCTTCGTATTCCGCCACGTTGTTCGTGGCCGGGAACTCGAACCGCAACGCGTATTCCACAATGCTCCCCTCCGGAGACCGGATCGCGATCCCGGCCCCGCCTCCCGACTGTGTGGCCGAGCCGTCCACATGGACGATCCACGCTCCTGGATCCCCTGGCTGAAAGTGGTCAGCCGAAAGAAAGGACAGGGGTTGAGCAATTACCGTCGTCGGGTCTTTTTCCTTTGGGGGGTCATTTCTTTCCGTCGTGCACTCAGCGATGAAGTCGGCCAGGGCCTGTCCTTTGATGGCCGTGCACGGTTTGAATCGGAGGTCGAACTCGCTCAGTTCCACTCCCCAGTTTAGCATCCTTCCCATTCGATTGAATCTCTTGAGATTCTGCTCCAGCTGTGAGTCGGTCAGGATTAGTATGGTGTGGGCCTGGAAATAGGGTCGGAGCCTTCGTGCTGAGAGGACGAGGGCGTACGCCAATTTCTCCATGGGCGAGTATCGCACCTCCGCCCCCTTCAAGATCCGGCTCGTGTAATACACCGGCCATTGCACCCCGCCGTCCTCCCGGATCAGCACCGAACTCACAGCCTCTTCCGCGCACGCCAGGTAAAGGCTCAGCGACTCCCCTTCCCGTGGTTTGGACAGGAGAGGGGGGCTGCGGAGATATTCTTTGAGGTCCTCAAACGCCCGGGAGCAGTCTTCGTCCCAATGTATCGTCTTCCTGTTGTTTGGAGGTTCCGCGATCGCTTTCCTTAGGACTTTGAAGAAGGGGAGCGATCTTTCCGCCGATTTGGAGAGGAACCGCCCCAAAGCTGCGATGCGCCCGTTCAGCCTCTGCAGCTCTTTGATCGTCGTCGGCTCGCGCATGTTGATCAGTGCCTCGATCTTGTCGGGATTAGCTTCAATACCACGATTAGTTATCATAAATCCCAAGAACTTGCCAGATCTTACCCCGAACGTGCACTTCGCGGGGTTGAGCCGAATGTGGTGCCGCCGCAACCGCTCGAAGGTCTCCCGCAAGTCGGTGATGTGGTCTTCCGGTCGCCTTGATTTGACAAGCATGTTGTCGACGTAGACTTCTAAGTTCCTCCCGATCTGGGAGCTGAAGACCTTGTTGACCATTCTCTGGTAGGTGGCCCCCGCGTTCTTCAAGCCAAAGGGCATCTTCTTGTAGCAGTAAGTTCCCCGGTCCGTCGTGAAGGCTGTCATTTCTTCGTCCCGGGGGTCCATCTGGACTTGATTATATCCGGAGTAAGCGTCCATGAAGCTTAGCATCTCGTATCCCGAGGCGTTGTCCACCAGGTGGTCGATACGCTGCAAGGGATAGCTGTCCTTGGGGCAGGCCTTGTTGAGGTCACTGAATTCCACGCACATTCGCCACTTCCCGTTGGGTTTCTTGACCATCACCACGTTCGACAGCCACTCCGGGTACCAGACCTCTCGTATGAAGCCGGCATCAAGGAGACGCTCCACTTCCTCGGAGGCTGCCTTCATCTTCTCGCCACCCAAGTTGCGCTTCTTCTGCCTAACCGGCTTGAAGTTGGGGTCGGCGTTGATCTGGTGGACAATCACCTGGGGGTCTACGCCGGGCATGTCTTCTGGTGACCAAGCAAAGATGTCCAGGTTCGCCTCCAGGCATTCGACCAGCTGATCCCTCAAGTCCTGGCTCAGCCCTCTTCCGATCGAGACGAACCGGCCCTCGATGTCTGTGACCGGGATTTGCTCCTGCTCCTCCACAGGGGAGGGCCTAGGCCCACTCCTCAAATCGAGCGCGGCCATCCGATCGGCTAGGCGATCCTTGGGTCCTTCCTCCGCCAGTAGATAGCAGGTGCTCGGTCTCCCCGCATCGCCTTCGACTTGCCCCATTCCCCCCGGCGTTCAGAACTTGATAGTCCGGTGGAGGGTCGAGACTACCGCGCCGACTGCGTTGAGCAGGGGTCGGCCGATGATCCCATTATATTCCGACATGATCCCCAAGACGATGAATTCCACCGCCAGGGTCACCGAGTCTGGTGCGTTTCCGAGTGTTATCGGGAGATGGATCGTGCCGATGATGGGGGTGGAGTGACCCGTGAATCCGACCACGGGACCCGAGCGAGGTCGTAAGTCTTCTTTCCGCCGCCCCATCTTCTCCAGGGTTGACATAAAGAGGACGTCACAGGAGCTGCCGGTGTCGACAAGCAGCCGTCGTACCATGGCGGTGTCTATGACCAATGACACCACCAAAGCCACGTCCGAGCTGCGTGCCGTTACGGACGCATTCGGTCTCTCGACCGGTGGGGATGGGGAGGGTTCCCCGGTCCCCTCCTCACGATCCTTCTTGCGTCGGACCCGTGCCCGTCCTTGCCGGTGGTGACGGGCCCTGTCGCCCCGTGTCAGGGCTTCGCTCTCCTTTCGCTGAGAAGGGGGAGGTCGCGTCATCGTAGATGTGGTTTGTTTCTTCGTGGGACTGTTCGATCCCACAGACGGCGCCAGATGTTTCAGAGTGTTTTCTCACTACTAGGCGTTGACCGTGGAGAACCCGGTCAACGTGGTCAAGGGACCCGCTTTGGGTCCCTCGGGGGCTTCGAATCGGTGCAGAAGGGGCGAGGGGAAGCCTCGGCCCTGGTTGAGACGCTCGGCCTCGGACAGACGCGCTCGGCCTCGGCTGGGAGGGGGACGAGGGGTAGCCTCAGTCGCCCGAGTAGATGCACGGCCGTCTGGTGGCGAGGGTGAGTCTCAGACCCGATTAGGACGCTCGGCCTCGGTAGAGCGTGCTCGGCCAAGGAAGGCTGAGGGTGAGGGGAAGCCTCACCGTCCGGTTGATCGAGTGGTCGGAGAGGGGCGAGGGGTAGCCTCGGCCCGTTGGTCTGTTGTTCACCTGCGTAGACGAGAACGCTCGTCAGGGGGCCGGACCTTGGTTCCGGCCAAATCCCCTCCGATGCCTAAGTCAGATAGAGATCTGAGAAAGGAGGCCCGGCGGAGACGGTCCGACTCGTGAGGAGATCGTGACGGCGTCTCTCGGCGCGAGCGGGGGAGGAAGGAGATGAATTGGGGGAACGAGGTCATTGATGGAGTACCTTAGGTTTTGTTACCTCAGATGCGGTCCTCTTCTTCGTCGTTTTCCTGGCTCTTTTGTAGAGCTCCCCGCGTGATTGCCTCTGGCCCACGTCCCACGCCCACCATCGATCGTGCCCCATCAGTCCCCCCTTATCGCCGCTCTCTCCGCCCTGTCAGCACCTCCCCATTATCGCTATTTAGTGGTCGCGCATACGGGGGAGTGGTTTTCGCAGGAGTGGGCGAGTGGCCAGCGGGTTATTGGGGCCGGGTCGGATCGAAGTTCGTGGAGGCCCCTTATAGGGCCCTTGCAGAACGGGCTTTCGAGGATGCAGATGGGCTCTTGACCAGTAGTTGGGCTTCTGGGCTCGTGCTCTTTGGGTCTCGGTCAAATAGGCGTAACACATACGTTTGCAGCTTGTCATAAAGCGCCATCAGTACACAGATAGAAATTTTTGGGCAATACTGAGAAAATCAGACCATATCATAATATGGGACAACTGGAGAAGTAGTTCGGACAACATCCCACACTGAGCTGAGCGAAGAAACTAGAAATGGTTTCCAATGGATGGTTAAAATTGTATTGTCACTACTCACCTCGTAGAAAGAGGCTACCAAGTTTTTGGAGGACAAAATGAATTTCCAAGTACATAAATGAGCTGAAGATCGTGTGAGATCAACTCCATCTTTGGTGTATGTACATTGCATAAAAGTGGCTCATAGAGAATCTGAGTGCATAAATCTCCAAAAAAAGACGAATCCATACGGCTTCGTCTTTGTTAATGTCTACTAGTCTACGAAGTCCTAGTCCACACTCGTTTTTAGGTCTATGAATATTGCTCCAACTCCATACATGTAATTCGTTATTCCAAAGGAATGAGACACATAGCTTCTCAATGATCCAAACGACATAATACAGCTTGAAAGAGAGGCTCTAATAGGATGTTAAATTAAATATAACTGGTCGTATTAGCTCCACCATGCATGACATCGATAAGTGTTGGGAAGTACATGCCTCTAAATACTTTCTACACTTATCAATAAATGGAGACCAATAAGTGGAGAGAAGTATCACTCCTTCGGATGTGAAATATATAGAGGAATGCCAAGATAGTGAATTGGAAGAGAACCAAGTTGCACACCAATAACTGATGCAATCTCGCGAGGGTTAGGACACTCATTGCTATAAAAGAGCTTACTTTTATCTTTGCTAATATGTAAACCCATTGTGTAGCTCATTGAATCAAAAAGGCTATTTATATTTTCTGTAGTCTTCAAATCTCTATGACAAAAAATTAGTAAGTCATCAGTGAACAAAAGAAGTGATGGTGTCAAAATAAGATACTTTTTTCATTGGTTTAACAAACCCATCAAGCACAGCCAAGTCCATCATAATAGAGAGGAATTCCATTACCAATACAAACAAGGTGATAATGAATCACATTGCATTATCCCTTGATTACTAGAGAAGAATCCAGATGACAACCCATTAATAAGCACAGAAAAAGTAGGATTGGATATGCATTCTATGATCCAATCTATCCAAGAGTAGGGAATCCAATACGATGCATCATGAAATAAATAAATTCTCTATTAACAGAATTAAATGCTTTTCTAAGGGCCATCTTGAGACACAATTGGCTGACAGGTTCATGGGCCAATAAAGAACGAACGTTGATGAGACGACCCTATAATAAAGCATATTGTTGAGGAGATATAAGCTCGGATACAGCTTTCTAGAGTCTGTTGCAAAGAATTTTAGATATAACCTTGTAAAGCACATTGCAACATGAAATAGGCATGTGGTCAGTGAGTGTAGATGCCAATTCTGTCTTAGGCACAAGGAAAATGAAGATTAGGGCCTATTCCATGCCGGTTGATTTTGTTTCTTTGGGGCGATAAAGTGCACTTTTCGCACTGTAGACGGTCATTCGGGGTTTTTTTCGGGGATTCCTCTCTCAAAATCTCGCTTCTGTTCCCCGTCGCCGCTGCTTTTCTCTGCTGCTTTCGTCCCCTCCGGCTGCTCCTCTCTCCTTGCTGGCAACCCCAGCTACCCAGAGCGAAATCTCCGGATTTCACGCAGATTTCGCCCTTTTCTCTGCGATTATTGGGCCCACCGTCCTGTGCTCACCCCTCCTCCCTTCTTCCCACGGGTTTCGGTTGGGATCGGCAAAAAACCCTAGGAATTTCGACGGGTTTGTGCTGGAAACGGGTGCTCCATCGGTTGGTTTGGTCAGAGTTGAATGCGGTGTGCCGAGCTTGGTCGGATCTCACTGCCGACAAAGCTACGGGCAGTACCCAAGCTCCAATTTGTTCCTCAAGTTCTCGCTGGAGTTGGATCCACCTCATGTGTGCCTCGATTGGCTGAGAGGGACTGGAATCTGAGGCTCTTGGCCTTATCGGTGAGCTTTACCACCCTATAACTGCGATATTAGCGTCGAGGTATATTTTCTTCATCTCAAAATTAATTTTTGCTGAACTTTGATGCTGCCATGTGTTCCTATATGCGATGAACTTTGATGCGTTGGTGTTATTGCCTTGCTTCCTTGCAGTCGTGTTGTGCATGTGGCTAAGGTTTCAAATTTGGCCCCCTAGGTCATATGCAGATATTATTGTGAAATTGGGGTTATTTGGTTGCATGAATTATTTGTATGATGATTTATTGATATGATGAATGTAAAGAATTGTGCATTCTAAAAAATCCCAATGATGATAAAAAAAAGTAGGATCGAATGACATTCGCACACGGTGGAAGGCTTGCTAAGTTTGTTCCCTTGAAGCCCCATTTTGAATCATAAAATGTCTGATCCCAATGAAATCTGAAAGTTTATGATTTTTGGGGCATTGCTCCAGGTTGCATTTTGTGTTTATGTGGTTGGTAATTTTGGATCATGTATTCAGATTTTTGGGGCATTGACCCAGGTTGCATTTTGTGTTTATGTGGTTGTTAATTTTGTATCATGGAATCAGATTTTTGGGGCATTGCTCCAGGTTGCATTTTGTGTTTATGTGGTTGGTAATTTTGGATCATGTATTCAGATTTTTGGGGCATTGACCCAGGTTGCATTTTGTGTTTATGTGGTTGTTAATTTGGTATCATGGAATCAGATTTTTGGGGCATTGCTCCAGGTTGCATTTTGTGTTTATGTGGTTGTTAATTTTGGATCATGTTATCAGATTTTTTGGGTCATTGCTCCAGGTTGAATTTTGTGTTTATGAGGGTGTTAATTTTGGATCATGGAATCAGATATTTGGGGCATTGCTGCAGGTTACATTTTGTGTTTATGTGGGTGTTAATTTTGGATCATGTTATCAGATTTTTTAGGTCATTGCTCCAGGTTGCATTTTGTGTGTATGGGTTGTTAATTTTGGTTCATGGAATCAGATTTTTGGGGCATTGCTCCAGGTTTCATTTTGGGTGTATGGGTTGTTAATTTTGGTTCATGGTATCAGAGTTTTGGGTCATTGCTCCAGGTTGCATTTTGTGTGTATGGGTTGTTAATTTTGGTTCATGGTATCATATTTTTGGTTAATTTCTCCAGGTTGCAATTTGTGTTTATGTGGGTGTTAATTTTGGATCATAAAATCAGATTTTTTTGGGCATTGCTCTAGGTTGCAGTTTGTGTGTATGGGTTGTTAGTTTTGGTTCATGTTATATTTGTCTAAGTGTTTAATTTTTTGGGTCATGGCTCCTTTAGGCTATTGTTGTTGTTTTGTGATGGGAAGGTAATGGATACTTGAATCAGATTGTTGGGGCTTTGCTCCATGTTGCAGTGTGTGGTTTTTTGGGTATCATTGTTGGGAAATTCTGACAGAATTTTTGGGTCAATGCTCCTTGTTGCAGGTTGGATGTAAGGGGTGTTACTTATGGCTACAGTGCAAATTTTTAACTTTCTCGGACCAAATCAACAAAAGCAACCACAATGGAACATGCCCTTAGTTTTGGGGCATGGATCCTTGCTGCAGTATTGGATTAACTGGTTTTCATTTTGGCATGTTGAAGCATATTTTTTGGGAATACACTAAATTTGGCTTAGGGGCCATGGCCCCTTGTTGCAGCTTTGTTTGGTGTAGGGTTTTATGTGGTTTTCTTTTTGGCTCATTGTATCATATGTTGATCTGAATAACAAAAATGTTGGGTCCTTGGTTTTTGTGTTATTTCAGGTGATATTTTTTGGTGATTTGTATCAGATTTTTGGGGTTTTATGGCTCCTTGTTGCTTATGTGGTTTTCAATTTGGGATCAGTGTATCAGATTTTATGGTGCCTTTTATGAGGTGACACTGCTGGAGCAATGCCAAAGCAACCGCGTGTGTGACTATGAATACACATTATGTCTAAGGGCTAATGATTTGGATATGCACAATTTTATCTGAAATGTGTTATACATATGTATTATGTTATGTATATAAATAACAGTAAATATATGTGTTATTCAATTAAGGGTGACATGGATACACAAGGAGACCATTCGGCCTGTGAGTTATGTACCGCTGCAGCGGCTGCAATATCGTTTGTCGTAGTAGCCTTACAACTTCACGCAACTGCTAGGGCTGAACCTATACCAAGAGAGCCCTCAGCTATGCGGGATCTGCATAGAAAATCCCATATGCGGAGAATTCTGTGGGGGTCTGAAAGTAGCTGTTTGGACTACTTACAGATGCGAAGACATGCTTTCATGAATCTTGCAGCAATAATGCGTCAGCGTGATCTTCTCAAGGACACTATACAAGTATCCATCGAGGAGCAGTTGGCCATGTTCATGCATATTGTAGGTCACAAGTCAAAGAATAAATTCATGCAAGTGGATTTTATTAGGGGAGGGGGGACAGTTAGCCGGTATTTTAACAAAGTTATGGGGGCAGTGTGTGCAATTCAGGATATGTATTTGAAGCAAGCTGCTAATGAGACGCCACCAGAGATAGTCAATAACCCCAATTGGTTCCCATTTTTCAAGGTATGTGTGCTTACCTGTATATGTCTCAGTCTAATAAGTATCGTTGTGATGATTGAAAATTGGGCTCATTGATTATGTTGTAGGACTGCATTGGTCTCATTGATGGGACTCACATAGATGTCATGCTACCAGCCAGTCTCGTATCCAGCTTTAGAGGTCGTAAAGGGGTTACACAAAATGTGCTAGCAGCTGTTACTCCAAATAAAAGATTCACATATGTACTGGCCGGGTGGGAAGGATCCGCAAATGATTTTACGGTCCTGAAAGATGCATTGTCTAAACCACCCCCCTGGGGCTTCGAGTGTATGAAGGTAATAGGCATAAATTTACATTTACATACGAAATACTTCTCTCAGAGATCGTTGGGTCATTAATTGTGTACTTTTTTTGAATGCAGGTAAATATTACCTTTGCGATGTTGGGTATACAATAATGCTAGGGTTCATATCTCTATACCGGGGCGTTAGATACCATTTGAAGGACCATACTGATCGGGTTCCTAGAAACCGAAGAGAGCTATTCAACCTACGCCATTCTACCTTACGATCAAAGATCGAGTCGACATTTGGTATATTAAAGAACAAGTTTAAAATAATGACAGCCAAGCCTCACTACAACTTCAAACGTCGGGTCGAAATCGTACTTGCTTGCAGTGTTTTGCATAATTACATCCAAATAGAAGATCCACATGACCCCCCCATCTAACTGAAGATGGAGATGGGGTTGAGGAGGTTGTAGATGGTATCGATGACCTTGATGATGATGTTATGGATCTGTCCCAACAGGTGCCCGTTCGTGAACAAACCGAACAACGTGATCAATGGAAAATGCGTAGGGAGCAGATAGCTTGGGATATGTGGGTGGACTTCTGTAACAAAAATAATAACGGGAACACAATAGAGCATGGGCTATGAGGGGGTCGGCGTATATTATTGCCTCCTATGACTGAACATTTTATTCTTGTATCAGACATATTGCATTAGTGTAGCTTTGTTGCTTGTTCCAAATTTTTTCATGCCTGTGCTTATCCACTATTTTCTTTACACTTATGCAATTTTATACTCGAATGCAGTATAGGTATGGGTTATAGGTAGGTTGGATGTTTATAGCCATAACGTTGCATTTTCAATTTAATTTGATTGATGTTGTAGGGATGGAAGGCTCGTCAAACGCTAGTCAGGGTGGTGAAACAAACCGGCCTGGGAGTGATCACATGCTCCCCAGCTATGATAATGTATATGGGACACAATGGGTAGAAGCTGACAGAATGGCTGATCCCATTGTCAACCGACCAATTCCCAAGCAGATGCAAACGATTCCCTATCACATGCATGGCTTCCAAGCAGGTGGGCTTGTGTACCCATCAGGTGGGCATGGCATGGGATATACCCAATATCAAAATTTCAACATTCCTATGCAAATGGGAGTGCAGATGCCATCGCCGCCTGGAATGGGGTTTATGAATATGCTGCAAGGGGGAGAGCCACCCTCGTACAGAAGCCCAGCTTCCCCACCTGCATTAGCTATGCATACGCCACCTAGTGGCAATGAACGAACACCCGGTAGTGACTCTTCTAGGAAGTCGAGCCGGCATAGCGAAGAAGCAGACGGGTCTGCTTCAAGCCCACAGAAGAAGTTAAAGCAGCCTTCATCTTCAACACAACAGAATAAACTTTGGACGAAGCTTACGATGAAACCCTCATTCCATTCCTTGCTGAGCTTGCATGTCAGGGGTATAAAGCCAATAAGACTTTTAAAAATACAGCCTTCAATGCCGCTGCAGCGGAAATAAATAACATCCATGGGACTTCATTCTCAAGTGTTAATGTGAAGAATCACATGAAATCATTGAAGAGACGTCGCAAAGACGTAAAGGAGTTCATGGAGCTTAGCGGAGCCGGATGGGATGATGAGAGTAAGGTCATTACGCTTGATCCCGAAACGTATGCTACATGGGCGGCGGTAATTACTTCTACCCTTATAGATATGCTACATGATAATACATTAAATATAGCTTTGCATACCCTTTAACATATTTGATATTCCCATTGTTCAGGCTAACCATCGGTTGCGGGCATATGTGAACCATCCACTTCCATGGTATGACGATCTTGTTATCGTCATTGGTGATGACGCTGCGAAGGGGGATTTCGCAATGGGTGTATTTGGAACGTTTGGTGGAGAGTTTCATGAAGGCGAAGGCGAGGGAGAGCCCGTAAGTCAAGAGCCGATACATATAGATTCACCACCACAGAATGTCACGGAAGAAATTCCCACCCAAGCTTCAACCGGGCCTGTTAATCAGGGAGGGCCAAGACAATCAAACCCACCTGCGATGAGTAAAAAGAAACAACGTAGACGGTGCATGCAGCAAGATCCCGACATCATGCGGGAAATATCAGAAAATATGAAAGAGGTCGTGTATGCTATAAGGTCCGCACACTCTCATTGGACTGCACCCCTTGCCCAGCTTGTCTACGAGTTTACTGAGTATACCCCGGGTATATTGTTGAAGGTCTTTAAGGCCCTTCGCAAGGACGAGATGGAGGCAAGAAGCTTTTTGGCTTTGCCTCAAGCGGCTAGGAAAATGATGATTGAAGAGATAGTTGCGGGGTTTGATTTGGACTAGTAGTCTAGCAGGCTGGAATGTGAAGATGTTTGTGCGGTGAAGATGTTATGTTGGTGGAGATATAGACTTGGGGTTTGATGTGGATTCAGTTTGTGTTTATGGGGGTTTTGGTGCACGGCTTAGTGTATCGGTTTTTGGTGAATTGCTACTTGTGTCAGTATGTGTTTATGGGGGGTTTTGGGTTATGGGTCAATGTATCAGTTTGTGTGGCATGTATCCATGATGCAGTTTTTGTTTTTGTGTTGTTCATGTTTGCACATTTGGTTTATGGCTTATTGTATCAGATTTTTGGGGCATTGCTCCAGGTTGCAGTGTGTGATTATGAGGTTGTTAATTTTGGGTCATGGTATCAGATTTTTGAGGCATTGCTCCAGTTTGCAGTTTGTTTTTATGTGGTTGTTATTTTTGGATCATGGTATCAGATTTTTGGGCCATTTCTCCAGGTTGCAGTTTGTGTGTATGGGTTGTTAATTTTGATCCATGAAATCAGATTTTTGGGGGCATTGCTCCTGGTTGATGTGTGTGTTAATGAGGTTGTTAATTTTGGGTCATGTTATCAGATTTTTTAGGCTTTGCTCCAGTTTGCAGTTTGTGTTTATGTGGTTAATTTTGGATCATGGAATCAGATTTTTGGGGCATTGCTCTAGGTTGCAGTTTGAGTTTATGTGAGTGTTATTTATGGAGCATAGTATCAGATTTTTGGGGCATTGCTCCAGGTTGCAGTGTGTGATTATGAGGTTGTTAATTTTGGGTCATGGTATCAGATTTTTGAGGCATTGCTCCAGTTTGCAGTTTGTGTTTATGTGGTTGTTACTTTTGGCTCATGGTATCAGATTTTTTGGTCCATTTCTCCATGTTGCATTTTGTGTGTATGGGTTGTTAATTTTGGTCCATGAAATCAGATTTTTGGGGCATTGCTCCTGGTTGATGTGTGTGTTTATGAGGTTGTTAATTTTGGGTCATGTTATCAGATTTTTGAGGCTTTACTCCAGTTTGTTGTTTGTGTTTCTGTGGTTGTTAATTTTGGATCATGGAATCAAATTTTTGGGGCATTGCTCCAGGGTGCTTTTTGAGTTTATGAGGTTGTTAATTCTGGATCATGGTATCAGATTTTTGGGGCATTGCTCCAGGTTGCTGTGTGTGTTTATGTTGTTGTTAATTTTGGGTCATGTTTTCAGATTTTTGAGGCTTTGCTCCAGTTTGCAGTTTCTGTTTATGTGGTTGTTACTTTTGGTTAATGTTATCAGATTTTTGGGTCAATGCTCCAGGTTGCATTTTGTGTTTATGTGATTGTTACATTTGGATCATGGTATCAGATTTTTGGGTCAATGATCCAGGCTTCAGTTTGTGTTTATGAGGTTGATAATTTTGGATCATGGACGCAGATTTGTGGGGCATTGCTCCAGGCTGCAGTATGTGTGTATGGGTTGTTAATTTTGGAACATTAAATCATATTTTTGTGGCATTGCTCCAGGCTGCAGTTTGTTTGTGTGGGTTGTTAAATTTGGTTCATTGTATCAGATTTTTGGGTCAATGCTCCAGGTTGCATTTTGTGTTTATGTGGTTGTTACATTTGGTTCATGGTATCAGATTTTTGGGTCAATGCTCCAGGTTGCATTTTGTATTTATGTGGTTTTAAATTTTGGATCAAGGACTCAGATTTTTGTGGCATTGCTCCAGGTTGCATTTTGTGTTTATGGGTTGTTAAATTTGGATTTATGTGCTTTTAAATTTTGGATCATGGACTCGGATTTTTGTGTCATTGCTCCAGGCTACAGTTTGTTTGTATGGGTTGTTAAATTTTGGAACATGGAATCAGATTTTTTGTGGCATTGCTCCATGCTGCAGTTTGTTTGTATGGGTTGCTGCAGTTTGTTTGTATGGGTTGTTAAGTTTGGATCATGGAATCTGATTTTTGTGGCATTGCTCCAGGCGGCAGTTTGTTTGTATGGGTTGTTAATTTTGGAACATGGAATCAGATTTTTTGTGGCATTGCTTCAGGCTGCAGTTTGTTTGTATGGTTTGTTAAGTCTGGCTCATGGAATCTGATTTTTGTGGCATTGCTCCAGGCTGCAGTTTGTTTGTATGGGTTGTTAATTTTGGATCATGGAATCAGATTGTTGTGGCATTGCTCCAGGCTGCAGATTGGTTGGCAAGGATCCTTGTTATGGTTTACCTATAGCCCAATGATGAAGATGCTTATTTGATCCATATGTCCCTCGGTTATGCATAAATAGTTGGTATTAGGCTTGATGGTTACATTACTCCCCAATGATGTATATTTGTGAGATACATTGAAAATCATATGAAATGATATGGACGGTATGCATCGGTATATGAGATGAGCGGATGTTAAATGAGGGGGTGATATGTGATGGAGCAACTGCCTATTACCAACTATTTATCATGATAAAATTAATTTCTTCCTGAGGGCTTATGTATATTTTGCATACAACCAGCAATCTGGAGCAATGCCACAAAAATCTGATACAATGATCCAAAATTAACAACCCATAAACACATACTGCAACCTGGAGCTATGACCCAAAAACCAACTTATGCCCGATGATGATGAACAATAAATACGAACACTGACCCTATGAAAAGAAGATATAGGGGTATTTGGCTGGAAGGTTCATTTATAATGAGCAACCGCCATATACCTTCTGCTGTTCATGCTACAAAACATGTTTACCTGAGGGCACAAGTCAAATAATTTTTATTTGACTTGGGTATGGACCAAGTTGGTATGGTGCAATTTCATTGTGGGGATTGTTTGGTTTTTGCAAATGTTAATTTTTTTCAGTTTATTTCTGGCTTTTTATGGATTTATCCGTTTATTTTTTGGTTTCTTCATTTGTCTGTATCAGTTTGAGGTGTTGCTTCTTAATGCAATTCTGTATGTATCCTTGATGCTTAAAATTGTTTTTCATTATTTATTTGTATATATATTGCATGCCTCCGTTGTCAATCTTTATTTCTTGCAAGGTACAAATGAGCACATGTTCCAGCCAGTCTATTCAATCCAGACCCAGACTTCCTACAGGGTCGCAGTTGGATCCAGATGATGATGACAGCAGGTTTTGCCATTGTCGGATACAATAATTCTCTCTGAATACAATACCATTAAGTTGGTTTGTATGCGATCTTAGGCTTTCTGCTATCTTTGTTACTATTGTTTATTATAGCGATGAAAATGTAAAACTTTATTTCTGTAAGTTGGGATGTCAGATGAGACTTGTAATATGTATATTATAAGTATTTTGTAAATATTGGCTATTTTGGAATGTGACTTTGGTTTGTGCTATCTGATATGAGCTTATCGGTTAGCATTTAAAAAGCTACACCATTTTTTGCTTCCAGTTCAATAAATTGTTTTTTTATTTCTGTTGGTTGTGTTGCTTGTCGTGCTTGCGTTTCTAATTATTCGGCCTTATTCAATTAAATATTCCTTTGTTAAATTCGGTTTTTTAAAATTTAATTACGTAAATTGTACTTAAATATGTTTATTTAATATTAATTTATTTCATATTTAATAGTTATTTAATTAATGATTAATTAACTCTTGGGTTTTCACAAGTTAATTGCCCAAATGCGGTTGGGGGTAATCTCACCACAAATCACCATAACCAACTTTCTCACTTTTCTCAACCAACTTTTCCAATACCCATATAACCAAAGAAACACATACTTTACTATGGGACCCACAAACAAAACTCCACTTCACTTTCCAACCCAAAGCAACCAAAAGAAACACACTACTCCTCTTCTCTCTCTTCAAAATTTCTCCTAGGATTTACTATTCCAAACAGTAAATCCTCCCCCAAAAGCAACTACATGGAACAGGCCCTTAAGTTCCTTTAAAATTTTCGCAGAGATGAAGAAGTATTTCACTTCATTTATTGCATCACTACCCATAACAGCCCAATTAGTCTAATAAAAAACGCATTGTAACCATCTAAGCATGTACCCCAGCAAACATTGTGACATTTTGAAGAATGTTGTAACCTACGGCCACATACCCACGATGCCTCCAACACGGGTGTACGGAACCACAACGCCCAATTGCACCCAATACCCACAACATCAGATCATACCCCAGCAGGTACTCATCCTTCGGGTGACCAGTTAGGCGTTACCAGAGCACGACGCCTCAACAATCACAGCACACAGCTTCGACACAAGATTATACTCCGGCCATACTCCATGTTTGCCAGACCGTCAGTGATATGTGCTACTTAACACGTACTGAAACGTGGCACAGCTCTGCAAGAATCTAGGTAGCCACATAATTACATGATGGCCCAAGAATCTAGTATTGAGATGTTCCTCTGAATCTCTTTGATTTCTCATCCTACCATGTGCCTAGGAAAGGAAAATATTTTGCGCCTATGAAACCTTCTCATCCTTCAAATCTTGCCTTCTTCGATTGAATGTTTCTCTAGCAAACCACATCCTTCGGGAAGAAAAACACTGGATTTAAGGGTAAAAGATTTTAGCTTGTAGTTCTTGAAGCATAAACTTTAGACCCATTTACAAGGACCCAGCATCATGGAGAACTTGGAAACTTTTCGACCAAGATTATGAAACTTTGGGTCATGCAACAAAGACCACTATAGCTACGGCTGTAAAGATTTTACATGCTGAAAAATTTCCAGATAAATTTAACCCCAACAAGATGCCCATTTTAGGGAACAAGAAACTCAGTTATGGTATAATTTCGCATCTATCGTTGCAATCTCTGCATGCCAAAGGTGACGGGATTAGAGCTGCACGTGCAGATCACTGCTTCAACCAAAGGTGCACCACATTTAGCCTAGGAATATCGTCATGTCTTCCTTGATGCTGCATACATCATTTGATCGGCTGTAATCAATCTCCCGTCGTCTGCACTCTGCAGCATGAAACAGATACATGCCCCCAGTGCCCCTCGATGCTCTGCATAAATCATTTGATCGGCTGTACTTGGTCTCCCACAGTCTATATACCCCCAAATGCCCCTTGCATGATAAATGCCCCCAAATGCACAGGATCACCGGACGTCTACAAATTATGCTACATGGTAAAATACAGACATTAATAGGTAAGACAATAATATTGTCATGACACCATCTCATCTTGCAACAGAATCTCATATATGTCTGTTCTCAGATTCAACCCTTTGTCTCGCATGACCTCTTGGAGATCCGACAGCTCGTTCGCTGTTAAAATAGAGCTCAATTTCTGGAAGCCATCAAGCCACAGCCTTTTCGACCTGGATAACAATAAGATTGTTAAATGATTCATTACAACAGCAATACATGAGAAAAAAGAAAAAAAATGATAAGGAATAACCACATCCACCAGACAGACAAAACTCTGCACCCTTTCGTTATGTTACTTGCAGATGTAAACGGATCACCATCGTTATATACAAAAACTATTTAATCAACTAAGAGCAATATGATCAACTTGGGGTGTCTCGAAGGGCGGGTAGGTGAATCCAAGGTAGTGTCCCATAGCACCCATAGCATGACATACAATCAAGGACTACTTGCACCTACTTATTCCAAACTATGACAAAGAATTTTCTAATTTCAGCAAATGGATGGCACTGAACATGCTGAAAGGATTGTTTCAACGTGTAGAGTCCAATTCGATATCCACACTAAAACATTTCAATCAAATACAGGCAGGGAATCCCCCCTAGGTTGAGAAACAAATTATCATATGCAAATAATGCAAGGATAGTACAAGGTACTGCACCTTCATTGGTTTATTTAATGTTAAGCCAAAACCTGGCAACTTTTAGAATGATGGCACAAACACAAAACCTTTTTTTTATTTTTATAATCTTTTTATGAGCATGGTTGTTGAAAGAGGGATACAAATCCTACTAAAAGTTTGGTGATGCTGCACATAAATGGAGGCACTTTCAGGAATTATTCAAATGAATCTAAAGTATTTCCTTTTAAATTCGATGTACCACAAGTATCTCTCCTTTTCAATTCAATGCACCACAACAAGCTGTAATACCTCAAGGGATTAACGGGCCAGATTTGGATCTAGCCCATTTGAAATGTGAGAAATTCACTACCCAATAAATAATAGCGTTTAGATATTAACTAGATCTGCAGCTTTATAATTATGCCCAATGTAAAAATACAAAAATATGGCAGAAAGCAACAAACGTATAAGCTATTCTGTAAAGAATTGTGAAAATAAATAAATTACAAGGGAATCATGAAACTAGACAAATAAGAAGATTAAACAAGTCAACTAATAAGAACTCAAACAACATAAAATAACATAAATCATTAAAACTGCCAAGAAGAAGTTATCATGTCAAACGTCTAAAGGTCAATAGACATTGTCAATTAAAAATAATAAAAAAGTAGGAAGTGCTGCTATTCACATTACACTTATTTCCTAAACATATTACATTCATAAGCACACTACATATTTTTTAAAACTGCCAAACACATGATATTTTCTTTCAAAAATTCACCGTTTATCCCTCTTCCTCAACCACTCTTTACCTCCTCATCCGGCCACCGCCGCCTCCCCTCTCCAACCCATCCGCCTCTCTCTCCATATCCTCCATCGCATCCACCTCCTTGTCCTCCGCAGCCTCCTCTTTCATTTAAACCCATAAAATCTTAAAAAATCAATTAAATCCAGAAGGTAGCACCGGGATGATGCGACAGGGAGCAGGCAGCTGCCGCGACAACGATGGATGGAAAAGTGTAGTGTACGTAAGAGAGAAAAGGGTAAAATGGAATTTCACTAAAGGCAAACTTGTAAATAAAAAGAAATATGTTTAGCATTTTGTGTAATGTGAAAAGTAGCACTCAAAAGTAGGATAAGGTGTAAGGTAAAATCAAACATATTTAAAGAAATATATGTGGCAAATAATGAAAACTTACACAATATTGCCAGAACAAAGGACCAGAAATCATATGAATTAATAACATAAAACAAGTAAAAATTATACATCATATTTAATTACTCTACTTTGGATTATTTATGATCAATGGTCAAATAGCAACTAATTTTCAAAAAAAATTACCACAAACTTTATGCAAATTTCAAAATACTACCCTAAAATTTGAGAAACACACAACTATCCTGACCTTATCGTTAAAGTTTTACTGAACTACCATCCGTCAGCCCACCTTTAGGTCTGTTAGCACATGACTGCCACGTGAATTTTAATACCCCTACAGTACTGCAACATGAATTGTTAATACCCACCTCCCCTTAACTTTATTTTTTAATATCAGAAAGTAAGAAACTCAAACCTCAGTTTATACCCCTGTGCAGTCTATGTCCATACGACAACAACAAAGAGGATGTGGCCAACAATAGGTAGAGTTTTGGGGTGGATTTGAATTTGACAAGTAAAGAAGAAAATTATGGAGCTTTTCTGTCATAATTGGACAGTTTTGGGTTGGATCCAATAGATATGGGCGTTGTTTTGGGTAATGGAGAAGGAGAAGGAAGCGATCTTTAGGTGGATTTGACTTTAGTAGGCCACAAAGGAAAGAATTAGGGTTGTTTTGAGATGGCCAAATTTCAATGGGTTTGGATTGAATCCAAGTTGATTATGAGTTTGGGTTTACGTAAGAAAATGATAAAAAGAAGAATCTAGAAGCATTTGGATGCCCTGTGCGAGGGATGAGGGAAAGAGCAAATGTAAGAAAGACGAGCTGGTGCTTAGATTTGGGTTTAGGGTTAGAGAGAATCATGAATAGGGCTTAGAGTTATGGAGGGAAGGAAAAGGAAAAACAAATTTTTTAAATAATTAAATTATTTTATTAATAAATTGATTTTAATATCGTGTTTTTGAAAAAACACCAAAGTATAAATTTTACTAGCTAAAATGACTATATTTGATACTAATAGTAATTATTAACTAATATTTCTGCATTATAATATAATTATTTTTTACTGATTTATTACTGCATTTAAAAATTATGTATTTTAAAATTTTCTTATAATATTCCTTTAATAGAGATTTTATATAATTAAATGTTATATAGTGTTTTTAATGATGGATTTTTATTTTAAATTTTTTTATTTTAAATTTTTTTATTTTATATGCATTTTAAAACAATTTATGTATTTTTTTGTAAAAATAATTATGTTTACCAGTGTTCTAAATATCGGTCTGCAATCCGATATATCGGCCGCAATATCGGGTTTAACACATGGCCGATACGATATGCGGCGATTAATTGCGGTTTCCGGTTTTTAGATGGATATCGGCGGATATATCGATCAGAAACCGATATTGCGGCCGATATTTCGCTTTCGAAATATCGATCACTTTTGCCTAAAATCGGGGCAATGGTTTAGCGGGCTACGGGTCTTGATCAAATGATTTTTCAACTGACCCGACCCGCACCCGCACCCGTTACCCATTCACATAAAAATCGAAATACAGGCATTGATCGATCGAACGATCGAAAAATTAAGGGGAAAAAGCCCTAACACCGTCGACGACTCGGCAAGATTCGCGTAGCCCACTGCTTTCAGCGTCTCTCCTCGAGATTTATCGCTTCTCCGTCGACTTTTTCCTCTTCTCCGGCGAGGTTTTTCGCTTCTCGTCAAGGTTTTTTGCTTCTCCGACAAGTTTGAATGTGATCGGGCTGTTTGGACTCCATCACCCCTTTGCCCTCAGCACCTCGGTTCCCTCATCAAAACGGTGAGTTGCTTTGCGACTTCGAGACGCCTCCAGCCACGTCGATTTGCATTGCCCCGTTGCCTCTCCCCCGATTTGAAGCATCTCCAAGCCTCCACGCCACGAACACACAGTAAGTTGACGTTTTTTTTTCAGTTTTTAAGTGGCTAATTTTTTTTTTCAATTTTTAAGTGGTTTATTTTTTTCTGTTCTCAATTCTTTTCTCTTGGAGCAAACTTCCTAATTTATCAAAGTCTGAGCCTACTCGCCACGGACACAAGTAAGATGAAGTTTTTTTTTCATTTTTTTAGTTTTAATTGGTTTATTTGTTTTTAGTTTTTAAGTGGTTTATTTTTTTCAGTTCTCAATTCTTTTCTCTTGGAGCAAATTTCCTAATTTATCAGAGTCTGAAATCCATGTCCTTCCCAGGTTCTGTAAGTTTTTCATTGGCTTATTTTGTTTTTTTGTTTGCTTTTAGATAATATTTGCTATTAGATTTCAATGGCATTGTGAGAGTAAGATAAAAATGTGTGCATTCCATTCAAGCTTATGTAATCTATTAATATGTAATGTTCCAACTTCCAATTCACATTTGGGCTTGATATTATGTTAAAATTGTGTGGGTATGAAATCTTTACATTTTACATCCATTAGATGAGGGCAATGATGATTCCGATCATGGAGATGATGATTGATTACATTGATTTTGAGGGACTGTGACAAATTATAAATCTATGAACTGTGATATTATCTTAATTGCTTTTAATATGTTGTTTGTTTTTTACTTTTTATTTAAAAAACAATTTGAATTAGTTTGTCACTGAATCATGTTTGCATAATATGTTCTTTTCTGGTTTGGCCTAATCAGATCATAAATGGTAAATTATTATGTCATGCTCATGTTTATTGTTTATTAATTTTTAACGCATGCCTACTGATTTTATTAGCATATTTTGTAGGTATTTAACTCGCTTGATTCGTGACCACTTAAATAAATATTCCACCAAGTGGATGGCAGGTATTCATGTTTAATGAGATAAGTATACCAAAATATACTTTTATTTGAGTTTATATAGCTTATATTTTCTTAGATACATTTATACTTTTATTTAATATCATTTTTAGCCTCTGATATGACACTCAGATATTTAGTCAATATATATGATATTCATGTTTAACGAGAGAAGTTCAACCAAAACATACGTCTATTTGAGTTAGTATAGTTTATATCTTCT
This sequence comes from Scilla litardierei, assembly GCA_030789695.1. Taxonomy (NCBI): domain Eukaryota; kingdom Viridiplantae; phylum Streptophyta; class Magnoliopsida; order Asparagales; family Asparagaceae; genus Scilla; species Scilla litardierei. The sequence goes on from CM061131.1 coordinate 125,887,597, forward strand.
TAGTTATATCTATGCTTGCATGTGCATCATTTTTAAGCATCCGATATGACACTCCGATATTTAGTCAATATTTCCTATATATCCCCGATATCTGCAATCTGATATTAAATTTTCTAGACCGATACACGACCGATATCCGATATTTAAAACACTTGTGTTTACACTTCATTATTAAAAAGAAATGTTATATATCATTTAAGTTATAATATTAAATATCTAGTTATATATATGCATGTATTTGTTTGAGAACATTTGATATTCTTAGTATTTATAAAACAATTCCGCTTAAATGAATTATACTTTTATAATTTTATAATTTTCATAAATATAATAGATACTTGTTTTGAAACATCATGGCATATATTATGCTAATAATTCAATAACAAATATTTTTTAAATTTTTTAATAAAATTCTAATATATGAACATTTTTTACTTTTAATATATATATGAGAATAATGGGTATCATATGACATATGAGGCTATGCATCATATAACAAGACACAAAAAGGTGGGAAGTACAAGCCCATGTGGGGCTTGTACTTGTTGTACTTCCACCTTTTTGTGTCTTGGTATATGAGACAGACTCATATGATATATGATACCAATTATTCTCTATATATATTAATGATTTATAAGATTGTTCTATTTTAAAATCATGTTATTAGAAAAAACCAATAAAGAAGAATAATAAAAAATAGAAATGAAATAGTAAAAAAAATTATGGTGTATATAAAGAAACTATATAGTAGGTTTGTTTTTCTAAATATATGGTAATTTTTTAAAACATATCCAAAAGTAAATTGTAATTCTATAAACTTAAGAAAAAGGGGATCAACGCTTCTAAAAAATATAAATATATATAATAAAGAAGGGGATGTTGGTCATTTTCTATTTTCATATGGGTCGTAAGGTAGTTTTGTGAAACTTGATAGGCCATGATAGTTTAATGGTTTTTTAAGTTTAAGGCATTATTTTGAAATTTACCCATAGTTTAAGGTAGCCACAAATAGCATATGGTTTTTCTACATAATTAAGGATTATTTCAAAAAAAATTGCACATTCCCTCAATTAGTGATGAAAAATCTCCAAAACTTATTTTGTTAATTTCAAATTTTTAAAAGGATATCGTTCAACATCGCAGTTATATGAAAACTAGTGCTACAAAAAGTTTGAAATTACTGAAGCCAAAACTAGGAAAGGACCTAAAGTGATACTTGGAACCTAAAGACCAAATATAATAAAATATGAATATGCCTCCAAGGGAAAAACAAACCCCCCCCCCCCCCCCAAATAAAAAACAAAAAAAAAACAAGAAAATAGTCAAATGTATAAGACCCATGTATCACTGCTGCGTGCTAAGAACCTCCCGGACCACCCATATAGATCATTTATCCCCTTCAGCATATATCTAGGGTGTAATTAGAGTATAAAAATCCAAATTTCTGTTTGCCCTCTTCCATAATTGAAGAGATTAGCATGCCATGTGTCCCTCTTTTTTCTTTCCCAAAACCACTCTTCTCATCCGTAAAACCATGCAATGGGCATAAAAACCGTACAAAATTAGCAACTCAAAAACACCCAAACAACCCAAAACCATACCCAAAAATTAACTACAAAAATCCGCTCTTCTTCACCATAATTTCTTGCAATAACCCAAGAATTCCTAAATCTGAACGAAAATCATGGATCGCTCTCTCTCTATCCCCCACACTTTCGTAAAACCTTTATTCTCTTCTGAATTATTTGCAAGAGAAATTAGAGGCATCTCTTTGCATTCACAACCATCTTCTGTTGTATTTTTATGGAGCTTGTCCATATTTAACTTTTGGACTAATCTTTCTCAGTTATTTTTTATTAGAGTGAACCCCTCCCTCCTTCCTATATTTATAAATTATCTTGGTAGTAAATCTCAGGATATTCTTGTCTTTTTCAAATCCGTTCAACATATATAGATGATAATGGGCGGGGGCAGCCCTATAGGGCACCAAAACTAGTCAAAAAAAGCTCGTCCCAGCCCTGGCCCTATCAAAAAATGGGAAATATTGGGGTCAAAAGTGATTACCGTTGAATGTTATGAACGAAGCCAGGCTTACGTTACCAGCCCCGAAAACTGGCTCTAACCCTGCCTTGGAGGCCCACTACACCATGAATCACATATATCTAAGTACAATAATCAATGAAGATATCATATTCTAATGTTTTACTTAATTCCAAATCACATATAACCACAAACTATGTACAAATCTCATTTATTTAGCTTTATCTAACCCATCTAATTCATTGTTTTTATATTTTGTTATAAAATTATTGTCTAAATGGGTTGTTCTCCATTCAAGCGATTTAATTTTGATTATTACTTCTTTAATTCAAAAAATTAGAATAATTTTATAACGCTTCCAAAATGTGTTAAAAATTTGGTTAAGGGTAGCCTAAAAATCCCTAGAACCGAACCGAAGGCCCGAAGTTCAGGGTTGGCACCGGTATATCTAAAGCCCAGCGCCAGGGCTAGGTCTACCATAGGCCTGGTCTGACCCCATTTCATTATCATTAACAGCAACCACATTTAAATTGTTTCTTTTATGCAAATTTATGTAACTAACCTTAGACAGTATAACTCCGCATTTATAGTATCTACCTTGCTTGTAATTGTCTGCATTTAACTTTAGATTATCTATTTTTTTTAATTTAAATCATTTGTCATTTGTATTAGCACTTTACTTTAGTTTATATTGTCTACATTTACCGTAAATTTATCTCTCTTACTGCAAGTTTATCAACATCAGCATTTTACTAACATCTACTTTATCTCTAGTTTTAAATATTCTACCATTAATCACAGACTATCTACATTTAAATTGCTTATATTTGCTATAAATTTCCCTAAACTACGTTCAATAATTATTTTGTCATCGCATGAATTGTATGCTAATTGATCGTAAAACTAAAACAAAGAATGCAAGTTACAAAAAGGAGGAAGAGAAAGTATCCAATTATATCATTTTTTTTATCTTTTCATGCATCATATACCATTATTGCATTAAAGTAGATAGACCATACTAAGATACACATATTCCAATACAAGTAGTAGTTGAACACAAGGCTAAAATAGGGTTTATTATAATGCATGCCTCCAGCATTGCATAAATGTACACAGGGGGCTAAGTGAATTTTTTGCGCGGTCTGGATGAGGATTTTGGCACGAAGAAAGGTCTAGGGGTTTCACATTTGACTATTTTCTTAGGAGTTCATCATATTATTTCCACAAAATAATAAGCAATTTATACCAAGAACAACAATAAAATTTACATTTAAAACTTTGAAATTATTAGAATAAACGTAATTATTCAACACAAGTTCACCTTTTGGAAAAGAAAATGGCAGTATAACAAATATCAACTTTTCTCATGAAACAAAAAAAAAACAAAAACAGAACACTTGTGTGCACAGGGATTGGCACCTATCACATAGCATATATATGAGGGGGGCTAGAAAATTTACATCTTGCCAACTAGGCTGATAGATTTTGAGGAGAACAGGTTAGAAAGCAGTCAGTTATTCCCAGTCCCATCGTCTCATTTAAATGGAGATTAAAGATCATACGTACAATAACAAGAGGATGCGGATTAATATGCAAATAAGTAAACATATAACATTTGACAATCTTCCTCATGCTAGAGCATATATATCTAGCATGATTGCTTATATGATATATATATGCTCCAGCTTGAGAGTGTGTCATATATTGATACAAAAGTTTGAAATCTTGTCCAATGCCGATATATATCACGCAAATCGTTTTAGTACGATTCATCCAAAACTGTCGAATATCAACGATACAAAACTAATATAAGAGAAGATCCAAAGTTTGAAATACCGAAATTTGAAATCTTATTTTATGTCATATAATAATAAAAAAAAGAAGTTTAACAGTCAAAATTAAAGTTTGGAAGAAAGGAATGTCAGCAATTTTGGATCAGATTTGTTGGATGCACAAGACGAAGCTCTCTATTTCCCATTAGGTGAAACTCTTCAAGTTTCATAAAACAGTACAAGCTGCTTCAACTTCAGCATACGGCCAAAGCATTGAACTAAAAAACGAAAATGGTCTAAAGTTGAATTGATTTATTTAGATAATTCACGAAGATGACTCCTTCGAGGAAAGCATTAGAAAAAAGAGAAAAATGTCTCTGATGATACAGATGATCTTATGAATGAATGAAGCATTTAACGGAGATGAAAATCTACATGCAACTAGTGGCCATGTTGAGCTAAGGCAGCTGATACCTAAAGGTTGATACTTCACCCAGTACAGTTGATATAGATACTAGAGACCACCATGTGATATAGAGACAGAAATCCATATTTCAACCCTTAATTGATACACCAAGACATAAAGCTTAAGTTTGTGATAAAGAGCTCAATGTCTGCTGCTAGGGTCGTTTGGTAACTACAATATTACACTTATGCCCTAAGGAATTGAATGTTAACACTTCAGTTTAAAGAAAATTCATTATACAATATGCTACAAATTTATAGCTTTTCATTATTTTTATTTCCGCTATAACAAGCATTGGTGCACATTATTTTTACTAGCTAAGACAAGAAAATATCAACATGTATTAGAAAAATCAGTCAAAGAAATGTGATATTATTCAAACATTTTATGTAATAAATTGCAGTTTGTAATGTTAATTAATTAAGGTTTTTGTTCAGAACATCAAGGCAAGTTTAGCAATCAATATATCATTCAAAAGTATCAGTGTAACCTCAGGTATACATCATATCATAACCATATTCTTCTAGAAATGTGATTGTTTTACCATTTTAACGTTAAGAATAGACATACATAAAGATAATTACAGGAACAGCAGTGACATAACAAGAATCTCAAAGTAAAAAAAGCACCAAATCAAAATTATTTATTTAAAGTGTCAGAAGCATACCATGGGCATGCATGAATGGCTCTGAAGAAAATCCGTCTTGCAGCCGAAGGATTACCTACCATGTCTGTCTCATATGCAAGGTATAGGCGCCATAATAGTACTGACTTCTGTAACCTATCATTTGTCAATGCTTTCTCAAATAAACCATGAATTCTATGTTTGGATCCTGGCTTATTCAATTCAAATGACAAAGCAAAGAGCCACAAAACCAGAGAAGGTTTCCTGCAAAGGACGGAAGGATGGAAATTGTTAATGCCCCTGGATTTCAATTTCAGTTAATGCAAAAGACTACATAATACTTTCACCATTTTGCAACAGGTCAGAAAATGTTTAATAATATATCCTGCACATAACGAAAGGAACAGTTTTATTTGAAAACATAGAAAATATAAATTGGAATAATAAAATAAGATATTATAGTAACATTTCTGCAGGAGACTAAATAATATATGCGGGTACATGTCAGCATAAACTTCATCAGTAAGCTGTGCAGTACCTGGCATGTCGTAGAGCCGGTAGCCCTCTTATCAGTGTTCGACACATTTACACTGACACATGCAAGTTACGCATTGTAAACATGTCCAACATCTCTAGCATGTGCCTAGCCTCGATCCAACTTAAAGGCATTTTGATGTAGACATCCGAGTTTACACGCGTAGGAGATGTGAGACCCAACCTAGTTCAAATGGTTGGATTCGAGTCTGAGTTGAGCCACTTGTTAGGTGCTTTTTTGTTTAATTGTTTTTTCTCTTTCAATATTTGACTAAGAGTTTAACCCTGCATAGCCGGCTTCCCGCTTATAGTGTCTGTCTGAGCTACCAGGTTGGGAGAAGAAGTTGCTTCCAGTTGCAAACCTATAAATAAATCAAAACTGATTTTATTATCCAACGAGACATTTTGAGAGATTAAAACCCCAAACCACATAAAGATCTATTTTGACGAGAAATCAAATCCTCTGTGAGAAGCCTTGTAATGATAATTTTCGTTTGTTCTTCCCCAATTTCCCAAATTTTCACTTGATTCTACGTCAAATTTGGTACCAAAGACAAAAAAATCCAATCTTTTGTCAATTTTTAATTTTTCCTTGCTAGGGTTAAATCCACAAAAAAGAAAACCCGATATCAAAAAAGCCAAAACCCTAACACTAACTGACCTTGACGTTGCCTCCAATGACCTATGCCGCCAATGACGACCCACGCTGCCAGCCCCACTCATATTTCTTGCCTTGACGTCGTCGCCGCCAATCAAAACCCTTGCCGTCGCCCAACGAGTGCAAAAACCCACCCTGCCATCGATCATGTTGCTACCACCATCGTGCCATCAACGACCGGCCACAGACCACCCGAAAAGGTCCCTCGTTCTTCGACATACTTGAAGCAACCATTGAGGCGGTTAATCACCATCTAAATAGTCAAAAATCAAATTCGGCACGGTTCGTGTTGTACAGTAACGGCCCCGGCGAGCCGTTTGACGAGCCTAGCTACAAAGCTGGGCCGATCCATGTTGTCGACTATGATACTATTTATCAACTTGATTCAAGCTGACTCAAGCCTACTCGAGCTGACACTGTTCATCGACTTGTATCGGAGCCAAATGGGTAAACGAGTTGACTTGGAGCCGGCTCGAGCCGGGCCATATTGACTGGTCAATGGCTCAGTGTGATGTTGTGTTGTTGGCCTGTATAGTCTAGTTTGGCAATTTCATAGAGATTTTCTCCTAATATTATACTGAATTTTGCGACATCCTGCTATTACAAAGATTCCAGAGGTATTTTTAGTCTAAATTCAGTTCCGTTCAAACCAGCTAAAAACCAACTCAAGCAAGTATGCATAGACACATCCACTAGGCTTGCTGTTAGGAACTAACAAAAGATACCAATTTTATAGAGAAATCAATAGAAAGAACAAGATAAATGAATACAAAAAGGTGTATTCTCCTCCCAAAACGCCTAGAGGACGTCTGCACTCGTCTAATCTATGAACTACTCCTAGGACGCTCAATAGAGAATCTCTCAAAATATCAAGCATAAAATCCCTAATGACGGCTAGCCCGTATTTACAAGAGAAACTAGGGTTTTTAGCGTGAAGGGGCGCGCGCACAAAATAGCCCAAGAGGGGGGCCGGCGGCCCACATGGGCCGGCCCAAGATGGGCCGGCGGTTAGACCCTGCGGGTCTAACAATACTCCCCCCAAAGAACCACCTTGTCCTCAAGGTAGTGTAAGTACCGGCGGTGCTACTCCGAGTGGGAGTCGTCCTCCCCTCCAATGCCTTCGTCCTCCAAGCCATCATCCTCGTCTGCTTCCGCTATCAAAACCTGCAGCTTCCGATCCACACAACGGTGTCCGGGAGAGAAGCGCTCGTCGCATCTAAAACAAAGTCCATTTTGCCGCTTCTCCCTCATCTCCGCATCGGTCATCCATCGGAATGGGCCCCCAGCTGGTAGCGGGTTCGGCTCCCCCGTCTTCTCAAGCCCTGTCTGAACTGTCTCGGTAGGGACCCCTGCTCCGCCAATCCCAGTCGTGGTGATCCGCTGTATCTGCCCACTGTAGCCGCTTCCGCCTCGCCTATCCTCAGCTCGGGAGTCCTCCACCATCTGCGCCATCTCGATGACCTCTGAAAGCCCTCGAGGCTTGTATGGCCTCACCGCAGCTCGAAGACTAGGACGTAGCCCCTTCAAGAAGGTGCCCTCCAGCGACTCGTCCGACACCCCATGAACTCGTCCTGCCAGCGTCTCAAATTTCTCAATGTACTCCCGCACCGGCCCCTCCTGCCTGAGGGAAAATAGCTGCTCATGTAAGTTCCCCAAGCGGGGGTCTCGAAACTTCTCCCGAACCATGTCCTTCAGCTCCTCCCAGCTCCGGATCGGCTGCCTCCTCTCCTTCCACTGAAACCACCCCAAAGCACGCCCCTCCATGCATATGGCTGCCGCCTCCAGCTTCTGTGCCTCAGTCATGTGATGTGCCGCGAAGTATCGCTCTGCTGTAAACAACCAGGCGTGTGGATCCTCCCCAGAAAATACCGGCATCTTCAGCTTCCTGACTCTGCAATCTCCTCCAAAGTGCCCCTGCTCGGGCCTTCCCTCCTCTCGGTGGTGTGAACGGTAGTGCTGCCTCCTCTCGTCCTGAATCTTGTATTGCCTCGGTGGCACTCCTCCGCGGCCCCCATAGTCTCCTCGGTAATCCTCTCGACGGCCCTCGAAATCGTCCCATCCGGCGTCATCGCCGAACTCCGCCTCGTAGCCACTCCCGCCGTCATAATAATGGCCGCTCACGCCTCCGTCTCCGTACAAGGGGTCCTCCGCTACTGGGCGACGTCCCGAAGGGTCCAAGAACCTTCCCAAAAGCTGTCCACGACCATCATCTACTGCTGTCCGCTGTTTGTGGGGCTCCGAAACCCCCTCTGAAGGCTGTCCGTACGAGCGCTCCCCCCTGGCGGCTGCCGGGGGGCTCCCGCCCCCGACGTGCTGCAGGCGGGCCGGTCGGCCCTCTGACAGGGCCGGCGGGCCCTGCCGGAGCCCCGGCAGGGCCGGCGGGCCCTGCCGGGTGCCGGCCACCTGGCAGGGCCGGCGGGCCCTGCCGGCCACCTGGCAGGGCCGGCGGGCCCTGCCGGCCCTCTGGCAGGGCCGGTGGCTCCGGCAGGGTCGCCAGGCCCTGTCGACCACCTAGCAGGGCCGACGGGCCCTGCCGGGTCCCGTGCTGGGCGGGGGGGGCCTCCCCCGCCCCCGTTGCGTGGCGGCCACCCCCCGAGAGGGTTTTGGGGGGCCGGCCAACCCTCGCCTTCGTGCGTTGTCCAAAAGAGGCGGCTAGGGCCGCAGCCCCCCCTTTGCTACTCCACCGCGTTGCGCCGCACCTCCTCGCGATAATCCACCGTCCATGGCTCTTCGTCTTCGTCGTCGGCTAGATCCTCCACCAAAAGAGCACTTTTTGGGTCAAAGTTTTCAACTTTCTCCTTCTCCTTCTTCAAAGGTGCCGCCTTTTCCCCCAATTTAGGGTTTTCGTCCCTTTTGTTGTTCGCCGCCAATTGCTTTAGGGTTGCCATCATTTGTGCAAATTGGTCGTCGTGCTTTGCTTGATTTGCCGTCAATTGGTTGACGGCCTCCGTCAATTTTGTCATGGATTCGTCATTTGCCGCCAAAGATTTCTTGATTCCGTCGATTTCGCTCGTGAATTTGGCCTACAAAGCTTCAATTTTGTCATGGGATCTCGTCGTAGCCGCCATGGATCGTCACGTGCTCTGATACCAAATTGTTAGGATCCAAAATAAAAAGACAATTTTTATAGAAAAGTAGTAGCCAAGAACTAGATAATTGAATACAAAAGGTGTATTCTCCTCCCAAGACGCCGAAGAGGACGTCCGCACTCGTTTAATCTAAGAACTACTCCTAGGACGCTCAATAGAGAATATCTCAAATATCAAGCATGCATACAAATGACGGCTAGCCCTAGTTTAAATAGAAAATAAGAAAACCCTCCTTGCTGTGCACAAAGTAATTTCTCCATGACTTGCTGTGTGCAAAGTAATTTCTCCATGACTTGTGCGCAAAGTAATTCCCTCCCCTCTGTAGCCGCACACGGATCTAACATTACTCCGCCCCTAAAAATCCACATTGTCCTCAAGGTGGTGCATGGAGTGTGAGTGACATCCATTCCACGTATTGCATATCTCCTCCTGGAACAAAAGGATGAAAATGATCTTCACCGCTTTCACTGCCGTTCTGAAGAAATCCAGATCTGAAAGGTTCAGATCTGAAAACTTGAAGATCTGGATGAAATTTCAGATCTAAGACTTTCAGATCTGGATCTGAACCTTTCAGATCTGGATCTGTAACTTTTAGATCTGGATCTGAAAGATCTAGATCTGAGAATTTCAGATCTGGATCTGAAAGATCTGAATCTGAAAATTTCAGATTTGGATATGAGAATTTCTGATCTGGATATGAGAATTTCTGATCTGAGAATTTCAGATCTGGATCTGAGAATTTCAGATCTGGATCTGAGAATTTCAGATCTGGATCTGAGAATTTCAGATCTGGAATTTTCAGATCTGGGCCTTTCTCGTCCAAAGATGTCGCCTTTGACGTCGATTTAGGGTTTCCTTCACCTTGTGTAATAGCCGCCAAGAGGGAGAAGATCTTTGCAAATTGTTCGTCGCGCTTCGCTTGATTTGCCATTAAATGGGTGATAGATGTCGTCAATTTCGTTACGGCCTCCTCGTTCCTCGTCAATGATCTCTTTATCCCCTCGACCTCGCCGTTGAACTTCTCCTCCAGAGCTTCAATTTTTTTGGTGGTAGCCATCTCCATGGATGTCAAGATCGTCGCTCTGATACCAAATTGTTAGGAACTAACAAAAGATACCAATTTTATAGAGAAATCAATAGAAAGAACAAGATAAATGAATACAAAAAGGTGTATTCTCCTCTTAAGACGCCTAGAGGACGTCCGCACTCGTCTAATCTAAGAACTACTCCTAAGACGCTCAATAGAGAATCTCTCAAAATATCAAGCATAAAATCCCTAATGACGGCTAGCCCGTATTTATAAGAGAAACTAGGGTTTTTAGCGTGAAGGGGCGCGCGCAAAAAATAGCCCAAGAGGGGGGCCGGCGGCCCACATGGGCCGGCCCAAGATGGGCAGGCGGTTAGACCCTGCGGGTCTAACACTTGCTCATCTTTCATGTTGTAAAACATGTTGAGTTTTAGCTTAGAATTTTATTTGCAATATTTATTGTTGTTTGCTTTATTAATATTACTTGAACTTATGACAATGGACAATCCATAAAGCCATAAAGATTAATTTATTCAAAACCTCTAAAGCATTAAATATTCAACGTTAAATAAAGAGAAAACCATAACTGCAATAGAATTATAGCTACCAAAAGAACAAATTTCATTAAAAACGAATTGACATACATTACAGATTTGCAATACATTTCTTTACATTTACATATCATTAAATTAAAATTTTTATTTGTTGTAAATATTTGCAAATAGCCCAAATCTGATTTCCTTTATGAGTTCTTCTAACTGATCTCTTCATTCATATGCATGCATCATATAGGAAATTACATTAGGACTTTATCATTTCATAGAATAAAAATATACAAAAATATACAAAAATCTTATATTTGCATAGCATCATACATTTATGGATATCTTCATTGCATAACTGTATAAAGTATACCAGACATCAGATTTGCTGATCCATATGGATTCTGACCCACAGCAAATGATGAGATATTCTTAACTGGTTAAATACCTTAAAAGCCATTGCCCATTAGGGTAGAACTGAGTCCCGCAAGATTAAAGACTATCATACATGTAAAGACCTTTGTTCAACGGAAATCAGGTGAGGGTTCACATACGAATAGGGCTCCCAATCCTCCCAGACAGCATACACATTCCTGATAAACGCCCTAAACGAGAGTGATTAGAGGTCTCAAGGTAAAAGCTCCCAGTTTTAACGATGAACTATACTATTTAAGGTTTTATTGATTATATGACTGACATGAACGACTACTTTGTTGGTACATCATGTCATAGAATAGGAAGGTGAGATTTATAAAAATAAATTTAATTGGGCTAGCTAAATTATTTAGATAAAATGTTGCGTGTATATTGAAAATTGAGAGGTAACCACCTGTAGTTATTTGGGATGAAATGAATGAGATTCTGAATGAGAAATATTTGCATATCTTTTACCATCATCAACTCCTTAACTAGTAGTTAAGTCTGACCTAAGATAGTGGATCTGTATATATATCGAATACATCATGAGTATTTGATGTGATGTTATATATCGAAAGATACAAGTGTGGCCTTATCTATGTATAGAACTGGCTTTAGATTTTACCTCTGAAAGAAGCTCATCATTCGTGACGTCTAGATACCTTAAGAATGCTTATTAGCTCTTGCAGGAGCTTGACAGTTTCCATAGGCCACGTTGGTAAAACGTTTTGAATCACAAGAACCATCTAGCTGACCAGCACAAATTGGTAGCAATCCATCAGTTTCAGCCTAAGTCAAAGCCAAAACGTCCTACTAATATGAACGATAAAGGCAAAGAATCATCGGTGAGACTTCCAAAGCTAGATCATGCATACAATATTAGTAACATGGTTACAGTCACTTCGCAGATCAATACCCATCTAAGAATTTATTTGTAGATGACCTTGAGGGAAATAGCTAAGAAGAATACGAAGAAGTCCATGAGCCAGGTAAGGATTGTTATAAGACCGATGCATATTCAAAGGGACTAGGTTGTATTCGAAGCACACACATTCGAGAAAAGCTTTATGATCCGTGCTTCGAAAAAACATAGATTTGAAATTATTCGTTGTGCCTTGGCACAATCCACAGAGAGCACAATCCACAGAGAGCGACAACTGGAAGGAGAGTCGCACCTTTGTGAAACGTGGTGATAGGAGTTATATGGTATCATTGATATCGAGAGTTGCCACAATATCGTATATTCCAACATCATTTTCTGTTTAAGATTGCAGCCAGTTCCTCACCTTAACCACTATAATATAAGGGTAAATGTCACATCCAAGGTTTGAGAGCTCAGTTTCAGTTTCAACAGTTTGAAATTTTTTAGGTTTCGAACAGTTTCGTCTGTTTCATAGGTTTTATTTTAAGTTTCGGTTTCAAATTTATATATATGTATTTCTATAATGCGTTTATAATTGTTTTTTTTAGAATTTTAATGAATTTTAAGAATTTACTATACAATTTTTAGAGTTTTAAGAAAATTTAAAATTTTTTAAAATTTTAAAATTTTAATAAATATTTTTATGTATATGATTCAAATTTATTAGTGTATTTAAACTCAAACTCATATTTTATATTTTATTGTAAGGAGTGAGATTTCGGAAATCGACTGAACCCATGTGAGTTATAACAACAGTTTCGTCTTGTCCTCCTTCGAACCCGAAATGAAATGATTGAAACAAGGTGTGTTCGGCCGAAACCCTATCTCTTGATCCCATCCATTAGCATTAAGGAGAGATGTACTATTCCCATTTAATTCACCTCATATAAGGATAAGATTTGGTGGGATCTGTTACCAATGGACATGGGACATATCATTTTGGGTAAACATTAGCTTTTTCATGTGAATGTTACGATTTTTGATCGCTTAAACACATGTGTATTCCTTCATGAAGATAAGAAAATCAAGATGAATCTCATTCAACCCAAGATTGTCAAGAAGAAAGCAACAAAAGCAAAGAGCTTACATATCATACGTTCAAAGGAGCTCGAAAAAGAAGTCACAGAGGACACAATTATGTTTCTTGGAATCATTAAAGTGAGTAGTAAGCCTTCTCAAGAAGAGATACCAGAAGTAATACCAATCTTGAAAGAAATCGGTGATGTTTTCCCTGAGAACCTCCTAAATTGTGTACTGCTAGTGCGTGATATACAATACGCTACAAATGTAGTCTCAAGAGCCACCCTTCTAAACTTGCCTCATTACCATTTGAACCACACCGAGCATGTTGAATTAAAGAGACAAATTGGGCAACTAGCTAAGGGTTTTATCAGAGAAGATTGAGTTCATATGGTGTGCCGACTCTCCTCAAACCAATAGATGGATCATGGAGGATATACTTGGATAACTATGTAATTAACAAAATCACTGTTAAATATTATTTTCATATCCCTATGCTGGACAATATGCTTGGTATGATGGCATATGGCATTATATTTTCAAAGTTTGATCTTAAAAATAGTTACCACCACATTTGAATCAGCTTAGGAGGCGAATGGATCACAAGTTCAAGACAAGATAATTTGTATGATTGGTTGGTTAGCATCTTTATGCGAGTAGTGAAGCATGTCCTCGGACTATTTATGGGAAATTTTTAGTAGTGTACTTTGATGACATACTCATTTATAATCGATCCAGGAGCATCTACATCTTGACATGACAAAGTTGTCGCTTAACTCTGTGGTGGAGTTCACACCGAACCACACCATGAAGTTGGCAGGAATAGTAGCCAAACAGGATGTCACAGTCTTAATTGATAGTGGTGTCATCTACAATTTCATCTCTCATAGTGACATCCCGCTTGGCTACTATTCCTGCCAACTTTATGGTGTAGTTCGGTGTGAACTCCACCACAAAGTGGGGCCATCTACAATTTCATCTCTCATAGTGGAGACCGATGCCTCAAGGTACCGGTCAGGAGCAATGTTGATGCAGGATCAGCGACATGTGGCAATTTTAGCCAGGACTTAACGACAAAGGCGCAACTCAAATCGGTATATGAGCAGGAATTGATGGCGAGCGTGCTAGCAATACACAAGTGACGGCCCTACTTGCTTAACAGGAAGTTTACAGTGTGTACACACACCTGCTTCGCGAAGTCTCAAGTATTTATTAGAACAGCGAATGGTTACGGATGAGCTCTAGATGTGGTTGTCTAAGCTCCTTGGATACATGTTTAAGATTTAGTATAGACCAAGTTTGGATAACAAGGTAGCAGATGCTATGTCCCGTAAAGATGAGGTGATACAAATGTGGGCTATCTCAATGTCGGTGTTGCTAGACTAGGAGTCCTTATAGAGGAAAATAGATGCTAACGAGGGATTGGCCCATATACGAGCTGCATTATTGCAGGGTTCGATGGAGCACCCAAGATATACTTTGGATGGACAGAGACTTGTGCCAGGAGCGGCTGGTATTATCGCAGACTTCATCACGTATTACATTGATCTTTCAAGAGTTCCATGTATCGTGATTGGATGATATTCTGAAGTGCAGCAGACTTACATGCAGATGGCCAGAGAACTCTATTGGACGGGGATGAGGAGAGACATTGCCCAGATGGTGGAAAAATTGTGACGTCTGTCAGCAATACTTGACGATGGCTCATGTGGGATTACTACAAACTGTTATCTTTTCTTGACAATGTATGAGAGATCACCATGGACTTCATCGAGAGGCCACTGAGGTCGATGGATTTTCTGTCATACTTGTCGTGGTGGATCGCCTTAGCAAGTATGTCCATTTTATAGCTCTTCAGCATCCATATACGACGATGACAGTGGCGGTAACTTTCATGAAAGATGTGGTGCGCTTGCAGGGTTCCTTACGTCCATTGTTTCTGACAGATATCGCTGGATAAAGCTATTTAAGGTGCAAGAGGCGACCCTCAAAAAAGTATAGCCTACCACCCACAGACTGACAGCCAAACGGAGGTCGTCAACAAGAGTGTTGAGACATACCTGCATTGCTTTGCATCGGAGTTGCCTAAGCAATGGGCCAAATGGTTGGCATGGACAGAGTACTGGTATAATACATGCTATCATTCGACGACGCAGACCGCACCCTTTAAGATTTTATATGGGCAAGATCATCCACACATGATCCACTACAGCCGTAATTCGACTCTGGTGTCCCAGGTGGAGCAGTACCTTGAGGAAAGGGAGAGTTTTGGAATTAAAGCGGCATTTGACTAGGGCGCAACAGATCATGAAGTTCAAGGCATATGGTCATCGTCGAGAGGTGCAGTTTGTTGTGGGGGACAAGGTTTATCTGAAACTAAGGCCGTATCGACAGAAGTCTTTGGCACATCGGCACAAAGAGAAGTTAGCGGCTCGCTACAACTGGCCATATGAGATCCAGGCCAAGATTGGGCATGTAGCTTACAGATTAAAGTTACCATCGATGTCTACCATACACCGTGTCTTCCATGTGTCATAATTGCGACAAGCGGTTGGAGATCATAATCTTTCCCCGACATTACCACCTATGTTGATCAACGACATGGAGGTGCTCTGGGAGCCGCTGGGGGTTAAAGGGGGTCAAGGGACTGCGGGAGCTAAAAAGATGTAAATTCAGTGGTGCGGGCTACCTGACTATGATGCTACTTGTGAGTCTTTCAATGCTATTCGACGGCAGTTTCTTGATTTCCACCTAAAGAGCAAGGTGGCTCTTTTGGGAGAGTAATGATGTGGTCATCACCTACCAGAGACGAAGGAGGCACGCAACTTGATTCAGGGGCATTTCGTCATTTTTTGGCTACTATGGGCAATTTCGTCATTTCTAAAAAATCTAGACTGTTTCATGTTTTATTAGGCGACGGCTAGGGTTTGAGAGATTCATGTTGATTATTGTGAGCAATTTGTTATAAGAGTCCATAGAACCCTGGATTTCAGATATTTAGGCTGATCTCAAATACAAAGCTTGGAGAGCGGCTTCCTCTCGAAAAGGGTCAATTATCTTTTGTATTTCCACTTTCTAATCATAAAAATTCCAGTTTTTTCCCTTTTCCACCATAAAAATCCCTCTTTTATTCTGATTTCCATCGAAGATCGTATTAGGTACCGAGTGTTAAGCTATCACCTAGAAGCATAAACAAAGTTGGATGTGATAGAGATGCTACTGTTGTGATATATATGTAGAAACATTAGGTGAGAAATTATGATATCCAAAAAATATAGGTGTTGTCCATATATATATATATAATATAGGTAAATCTTCAAATGAGAACATTTCGCACCATGTGAAAACGTTTTTATCTTTTTTTTGAAATTTTTTTCAAAATTTCTTTTTTCCACCCTCATTATATGCTGTTATACCCCCTCAAAAAATAATGGTTGAGAAATAATGTCATTTGGCCTTCGATCAAGGCATTTCATCAAATTCGCACGTTTTGATACAGTTAAATTTGTAACGGGTGGATGGGTGCTCTAATCCCCAACGGGTTCACCCATTATTTTCCCAGTGGTATATAATTGTATGGATTAAACATCAAAAAAAATTTGAAAAAAAATTCAAAAAAATAAATAAAAAGGTTTTCGCACAGCTTTCGCACGGGTTTTTTCGCACCCGAAGATTGCCCTATATATATGATAAGAGAACATTGCTTCAGATGGTTTGACCATATATGTCGAAGACATACTGATAAGTCTGTTAGAAAGAAAGAACATATATGAATGTTGAGATGTCACACCTCGCTTTCCGAAATACGTGACAGTTTTACATGAATTGCATGTTCAGCTGGTTACCAACAGTATATTCAATAACAAAAATGTACAAACATACTAATATAAAATTCAAAAAAAATCTGATTATATACAAAATTACAATGTCTGCAGATACAAAAAGAAATACATAAAATTCATCCACTTATGACCTAATCATTCAGAAGTGTAGCAAATCAGTATACTCGTATTCATGATCGGCACCAAAATCACGCTAGAGAAGAGATAGAGCCTCGTCGTCGTGCCGTTGAGCGGCTGCTCATCAAAGGAAGGAGGAAAAAATCGAGAAGAAATCCGGCATCAAACCCTAAATCCGGACCCAAAACAGAAGAAACCAAAAATCTTGAGACGAAAATAATTTTTTTCAAGAAAAATCATGAAAACATAAAGGGGTTAAATAGAGGGAAGGAGTCCTCAAAGAGGATGTCATGGCATGTGATCGCAGCGAGAAGAGATGTGATGAGCGGCGGACGCAAAGGAAGGTTGATGTCGAGCGACGATTTCTACAGAGAAGCGATAAATGCAAAGAGATGTCGGTGAGTGAGAAAGCGTGATGCTGATTTGCAAAGGGATGTAGGTTTGCAAGGGCTAGCATGTGAGGGTTTTGAGTGGGGCTGGCATGTCGTGTTGAGAGAGGAGAATTTTTTTCTACCCTGGGTCGAGGCGTTGCACGTATCGAGGGGGTCGTGGCCAAGGGAATAAAGGATGATGGGCTGAGTGTTTATAAGTTGGGTGTTGGGCCTTGGACTATTAGGCTGAAGGGGAAAAAGAAAAGGGAGAATGAAAGGGAGAGAAGGGTTGCTTAGCTCAAGCCAAGAAAAAGAAGAAAAAGAATGGCTGAGCTAATGGGTTGGGTACTCTGCCACAAATGAGAAAAGAAAAAAGAAAAAAATGATATGTTAAAAGAGAAGAAAAAAGAAATAAAAGTGTATATGAAATAAAGAGAGAGAAAATAATTAAAATATCAAAAATAATAGAAAATTGCAAATAAATATCTAAAAGTAATATGTAAATATACGTGGTATTACATGAGATCAAGAGAAAGAGATATAGAAGAAGGCATGGAAGTAATAAAAGTGTATATGAAATATATTGGTTTGACGGAAGAGAGAGCTTTGGATCAAATTGCATGAAAAACAAGATTCTGACATCATGATCCAATGTGATCACGATCTGACGGATTGTTTTAACTTGTTTGTTTTTATTTTTTTCTAATTATTTTTATTTTTTTAATTATTTATTATTTTTATTATTTCTTTTTATTTATTTTTATTTTTATTTTTATTTATTATTACTACTATTATTGTTACTATTATTTCTTTTTATTCATAATCATTATTTTATTATTATTATTTTCTCTAATTCTATTGGGTCCATGAAGCCCACCCTAAACTTTTGGGATGAATGCTAAGATGATGATGATGTATGTATGTATGTGTATGAATACGGAGAACAGAGTAATGGCGAGTTGGTGTGTGTAGATTCTTGTCATGAGCTGGCCTAAACAGGTATCAATGATCATCACGTTCCATCTTGATGAACATGCTAATAAACATATGCACTCTTCTCAAACCATGGATCAAACTATAACATTGTTGGAAACGACATGAACATGTAACCAGCACCTTCCATCTTGATGAACATATCAATAAATATATACATCAATATCAAGATTACTTGAACCGTCTCAACCCATGGATCAAAATATTCAATTGTTGGTACCTTTCAAAGCAGCTTGGAAGCCATCCGTTTGCAAACTATTAACGCATCTAACAGAAGGTTTCAAGCGATTCAAACTGTGAGATAGATATACGTTAATGGATACATCAAAATGCACTTAGGGAAGGAGGAGAAGAGAAGAGATGGCTATCAAGAAATCATATTCTAATTTAGAACTAACACTATTTCATTCCCTCCCAAATACACTATTTGTTACCCTCCCAAATTTTTGAAAGGTTATGGGACAGGAGGTAAAGAAAAGTGGGCAGATGGAGTAAGAGGAACATAGAGGATGGTGCTGAGCGTGGAGAGGTGCAGCCAAGAGGGGTGAAGGGGAGATGAGATATTCTGGGATGGGGTTCAATTGATAGAGACGCATGAACTTAGGGAAGATGATGATGTCTAAAAAATTACCCTTTTTATTATTATTTTTTACGTAAAAGGTATTTTATCAAAAAGAAAAATAATTTCCCTACAGTAGTCAAGGGACATTTAATGTTTGTCGTTTACATCATTAGGGGGTTATCTAAAAAAGGAAATTTTGGGTATTTTAACACAGGTTTACAGTGGCTTCTTGAAAAAGGCATGAATACACTCGCAAGGGGATAACAAACCATCGTGATGGATGTGAACAAACACATTTATAGTCTTTTTACTGCCTATAAATGAAAATACAACTGATTGCAATGTGTTTAACTTATGCAAACGCAGTGCATACTGAAAACATTTGAATTTTCATTCATAAGGAGCATAATAGAGCATAATAAGTTAGATCACATCCAATGGAAACGGATTTCTAATTTGGGTGCCAATTTATAAATTTGGCATGAAATGATACACACAAAAAGAGTGGTGATGAAAAGGTCGTTGCAGCAGACGTGTATTTGCATTGCTAGTGAACTTAAAATGTTCAAGCGTTTTGTCAGGAGAGATGACGAACAGTTTCAGTTTGTTGTCCAAAATCCAATCACATACTACAGCCTTTGGCCTTTCAAAATTTAAATTTTTTACGGACATATATAGATAAAAGAATATGTTGCCTTTAATTATTACTTAAATGAAGAGTTTTAGAATTGTTCAGAAGTTAAATTTTACAAAGTGATTATAATGTCGAACTAAGCCATTGACAGCAATTGATTCGAAAATAATAGAACTCAAAAAGAGAACATGCATTCCTACGTGATATTCTATGATATGGCACCATGTCTTTAAACAGTATTGCAAGTACATGCTAATAGAAAAATTCGTATACAAATAAAAGGTAAGACTCCAGATAAGAGAATACGTCTACCTTTGGCTGCACTCATCAAATAATCGCCGCACTTTGTGAGGCACTGTATAAAGAGAGCATACTTCAACCATAGAAGTAAAACTTTTTGGATTATATGGATATAAGTGCAACCCTTCTGCAATGCTCTCCCACACTCTGGGGAAATTTAAGTGCTTAAGATGTTTCTGGAGCATTCCAACGTAATAAACCCATAAAGACTCGAGTTGCAAACTCCGGCTTCTTCTTTCTGCAGTCACCTCTTGAGTCAGTCAACTGATCTTCAGTGATTGCATTATGGCATGCAGAGACGTTTATGCCAAAGAAAAAACATATGGTTGTCCAAATAAAAGGTCAGATCTAACTTGTTCAATAATATATTTAAAAGCCAGTCAACCAAACAATCAAGGACTGATTGACCATTCACATCCAATATAGATACACCAATCAGAATGCATACATCACAATTTTACTTCAGTGATGGAACCGATGCTTCTGTTTATTTGATTGATTAACCAGCTGTGCAGCTGAATGGCAATTATGACTATTGCAGCAAGGCAAATACTTGCCAACAAAATATGCTAGCACAAAATACATACTTCAATGAAAACACAAGGGATCCAACTCAAAGAACTGAGCAAGTTCTCATGACTAACTGTCAAACATAGCAGCTCAAACGGTTGGAAATTACTCACTGCATACAATTGAGTGATCCAGACCCAGTTGTAGGGCTGTAAGTAGGTCCTCCAGTGCTTGTCTAAGGGCAGGCATGACCCATACAAAATTACCTAGGCCCAAGCATGACCCAAAGCTCATACAGACCTAGAACTATAGACCCATGTATAGATCTATTGGATAGTGGACTGTCCCACACGCCATATTAGGCCAGCACATTCTTGTTTTTATCGTGCAAGCCCATTATGTTGAACTTAAACCTCTGATTTTGTATCGTGATTGCTAAGACGTTCCTACAAAGATAGCGCAACTTAAATACAAATATAAGTTCAAAGTTTATTTATATAATCATAAAAGGTCAGAAAATATATGTAACTAATTATCATGATGAGATCAATTTACTACTAGTAAATAATAATCAAAATTAGTGCATACTACTGTTAAATTATTATGAGAAGAAAAGGAATAACAGAACACATACATTTATCTACATTAACTATACCAAGTTACTAACCAATGTGCAACTCCATTGATCCACTGGAATATTTGGATACGCCAAACAACACAATACTCTACAATATTTCATTCGTGTCTCCATTCGTATCATGAACGGGTCATGCCTTGGGCTGTGCAGTGCTAGATAGGGGCGGGTCCAAGCACGCCCAAAGACTATCCAGGTTGTGCTGTGTGATATGCTGTACTGGAAATGGTTAGGCACGTATCTTGAATTCTAGGATCCATGTATTGTTCTTCATGCCGACCCACAGTGCTGCGGGTCGGCCCGGATACATTTACAACTATGCCCAGTTGACAACTAAGTCTCTTCAGTTAACACTTACTAGTTTCTAGGATCTGGTTGTCCTGGTCCTTGACAATTAAAATATTAAAGAGTACATGCATCTATGTATAAGTTTAAAAATTTGAATGACAATGTAATCCCCTTCTCTTCCAGATAATATGAAATTATGAAACAAAACATGACATGAGCAACATGCATATTGGATGCAGCTCAAAAACCAGAAAATCATATTTCTATTCACGAAATTTCATTATCAAAGGACCAGGAGAAGTAGAATGAGGAAAGAAAATGAATAAGAATGGAACAGACCTGGAAGTGCCATGGAAAGAGCTTCCTCCAAAATTTCAATACCGGCATCCACTCCAGTGGTCAAGGCCTCAAATAAAGAACCTGCACATATGAATGCAACGGAATATTCCTTTATATCGCCACGAGCCCATGCAGACCGTAACACTTTAATTCGTTCTTTGAATCCTTGGCGTGCTCTTAGAATTTGCAGGCCGGATGGTTGGCACTTGAATGGCGTATACTTACTATTGCAGCCTAAGCAGGATAATATGTGTACTGCGCGCTGTGCTGATTCAGAATTTCCACTGGATCTACAAGTTTCCAACTCCATTTCAGTGTACCAGAAGTACAGAAGAGGAACATATTCTTTAAGATCCTGGGCCATTGATTTCAACATTAAAAAACATTCATAACAGTTCACATTTCGAACAAAATGCACGGAAGCTATGTAAAAAAATGTCACCAAGTGGAGACTTGGGGGTGGGTGTGTGTGTGTGTATGTGTGTGTGTGTGTGTGTGTGTGTGTGTGTGTGTGTGTGTGTGTGTGTGGTGAATGCATATATTTGACTTCTTGAGAAGAATGTGTTGGAGAAAGATGAAATCAAAAGCAGTATGTTTTGTCTGACAGAGTACAAGTCCCTTAAGATTGATGTTTTCTCAGTATTTTGGAAGATACTAACCAAGAAGATTAAGTTTATGCCCATATTTCAGTGATTCTTAAGATAGTTGCACCAGATTCAATAGTATAGACTTATTAGTTCACTTAACTATTCTTTCAAGAATTTTCTTTAATGGAGGTGATTGCTAATAGATAGACAGTTTTTGTTGGATCCTTGGTTGATATTGCATCATGCAGAATCATTAATGACAGTGGTTGCCACAGTTCATGATATAACTTCTATTAGTTGACATACTGATAGCATCCGAAATTTATTAGTAAAAACTGAAATAAAATAAGATAGGTGATTACAATTATAGGGGTAATCGCCCTCCCAAGACGCCAATTAAAGAGGACGTCCGCACTCTCCCGAATAAAGAGGAACTCTCTCCTCTCCAATATCAATTTTATTCTCAAATTCAATATAATATTCTCCTAGCCGGCCCTATCCTTAAATAGAGAAAAGTTACATAAAATTACAGATTTCCCAAAACGCCCCTAAAATCCGAAAATTCCCAAAACGCCTCTAATGTACCAAAAACACATAAAACACATAAAAATTCCAGATCAAACATTACTCCGCCCACGAAAATCCACATTATCCTCAAGGTGGTGCTTGAAGTCCGCAGAGGCCCTACTCCAACTGCGTGCAAGCCTCCTCCCGGGTCAAAAGGGTACAATTGGTCTCCCTCGCCTTCAACAGCGTCCAAATGAAAGCCACGGTCGTTGCCAGTCAAATCTGAAGGTCCTCTATACCCAAAACTGAAATGTTGGGGCTCGGAAGGACTTCGAACTGAAAACAAATGGCCTTGGGGCCCACATCGCCCTCTCGGAAGCTCGAAAGTTTGCTGTTTTGGGCCCAGAAAGTCGAAAACTCGTTGTACGGTGTATCGAAGATCCCGGCGTCGCTGCGGAAGGGGCGGCAGCCACCATGGGGGCCCCTGGAGGGGCTGTCGGGCCCCTAGAGGGGCCTGCAGGGGCTGATGGGCCCCTGCCAAGCCCTGCAGGGGCTGCTGGGCCCCTGTAGAAATTCTGCAGGGCTGGCCGCCCCTGCAGAAATTCTGCAAGGGACGTGGCCACCTTCTTGATGCGACGGCTCAGGTTTTCTCGCCTTTGGGGCTTCAAATCTGAATCTTCGCCGCCTTCAGATCCAGATCTGAAATTTTCAGAGCTGAAAATTTTCTCGTCGTCTGCCACCGCCTTCAGATCTGAATCTTCGCCGCCTTCAGATCCAGATCTGAAATTTTCAGATCTGAAAATTTCCTCATCGTCCACCGCCGCCTTCAGATCTAAATCTTTGCCGCCTTCAAATCCAGATCTGAAGGTTTCAGATCTGAAAATTCTCGGGCCTTTCTCGTCCACTTTTTCCTCTTCTCGAGATAGTTGCCGGCGTAGGAAAGTACGCCTTCGTCGATTGGATGCAGATCTGCGTCAAAGCCGTCGCCTTTATCCTCTTCCTCGTCCAAAGTTGACGCCTTTAGCCCAAAATTAAGGGTTTTGCCGTCGTTTCCCCCCTTTGCCAAGAGAAGCTTTATTTGCTCAATCCCTTGCTTGATCTCTTGACCCCGTTTTCTGGACTCTTAGATGAATTGCATGTGAGCCTCTAATTCCTTCGTCGTCAATCTCATCTCTTCCCTCGAGATTGAACCGCTCTGATACCAAAATGATAGGATCCAAAAGAGATCTGAAATTTATTAGTAAAAACCGAAATAAAATAAGATAGGTGATTACAATTATAGGTGTAATCGCCCTCCCAAGACGCCAATTAAAGATGACGTCCGCACTCTCCCGAATTACGAGAAACTCTCTCCTCTCTAATATCAATTTTATTCTCAAATTCAACATAACATTCTCCTAGCCGGCCCTAGCCTTAAATAGAGAAAAGTTACAGAAAATTGCAGATTTCCCAAAACGCCCTTAAAATCCGAAAATTTCCAAAACGCTTCTAATGGGCCAAAAACACATCAAACACATAAAAATTGCAGATCTAACACATACCAAGAAGAAAAAACCAAATTTTACTTGAAATGGCAGATGAATAGAACAAGAAATATGATAGCATGGTGAAACTTCAATTAAACCACACACAATGTGGAGAAAGACAGATAGATAATCAAATACGACTATCTAGAATAACAGTGACTTGTCCCCCCCCAACTAAAAAACACGCAAAAGTAGAATAACAGCATGAACAATAGGAATACTCTTTACTTTCTCCCCCCCCCCCCCCCCCAAAAAAAAACAAAAAACAAAAAAAAACACAAAAGTAGAATAACAGCATGAACAATAGGAATACTCTTTACTTTCTTCCGTATTAGTTCATCTTCAAGGTTATCTTGAGCATTTCTTCATTTCTTCATAATATAATAAAGGTATCTATATTCGTCTATAATCATCACAATACTCATCTGGAGTTCAATTCATATTTTTCAAAAAGTCATATTCAACTTGCTGGGAATGAAAAATCCAGTTTGATCTAACTTAGTCTTAATCAACTAAGCACAGAGTTGGTTTCCCCATCCATGTTAATGACAAAATTGACAAGGCAAGCTCCTTTTCATGGTCAGTCATTCAATTTAACATGTGTTCGCCTGTATTGTAGATTGCAGTAGCCATATTGCCATGTCCATGAAATATTCATGCTAAATGGATCTAAAGAAAACATGAAACCTTAGAAAAAAATAGTTGTTAGGATGTGCAAATAGGGTAAGCAACGTGCAGATTTCTTGTCATACTACCTGTGTCAATGCATTGGCTCAAAAAAAACCCCCCCATGGTATTCAGAGCAAGGTTGTATTTGACGTTGCTTAAAAGTGCTTTTACGACTTCTGAAGCATATAAGTGTTTTTTTTTTGTTTTTTTACCCGGGGAGGGGGGGGGGTTGTTAAATGTTTTGTAACCATTCTGAAAAAGTGATTTTAAGAGAACCAAAAGCCAAAGCGCTGCCTTTATAAAATTTTGTGTATCCTCTAAAAACCAAGAACACTCTCTCCTCTTCTCTCCTAATTTTTTGCATGCATGATGTCACCTATCCATATCCGAATTTTTTTATCTTCTTATCTTTTTCTTCAATTACAATAAAAACCATTATTTAAACACTATCTCATGATTATTAAAATTTTATTCAAACATTTTTAATTTAAATGTTTATTCTTTAATAAGAACTTGAAAATTTTAATTACCAAACACATAATTTGCCAAAAATCTTTTACTAAACAGGCATTTTTTGGATAAGTCCTTTTTCAAAAGGACTTTTACAAAAGCAAAAGAAACACCAAACACAACCCAAGTCTGGATTAGAATATGCATAATGTTTAACGTTTAAAGTTTAAGGCAACAAGTATATCATATCACACCTGCACAGTTCACAGGATGTCAGGTTTCTCAGTACAGCCAATACATATCAAGATGATCTTAATATGGATGCAACTAAACTGTATCTGAGACTACAACTCCAAGACTACCGCAATAACAATTCGAGCTGATGAAATAAAACAATACCAAAGCCATGTGCTAAATTCATTACCATGGTAACATAAAAGCACTTCATTACCATGACATAGGAAAGCATCGATAATGCAGTCAGATGACTCAGAGTTAAAAAAAGCTAAAAGTTTTTACACAAGCAAACCTAAATGTTCATTCATGACAGTATTAAAAGAATTTTTTATACTCACTGGAGGAAGTCCCTCTGTAGAGGATAAGGCCATGTCAAATATTTTCCTTGCCAAGTCAATATTCCCGTACTTAGACTCACTTTGTGCATATACCCCGCAAAGTAGCAAGTCCTATGACAAAAGAAAAAGTAAATTTAGAACAAAATAACTCCATCTCTGGAACTAATACATATAATATGCAATTAAGAGATTAGCAAGCTAACCCAAAACACTGTCACTTCATCTAAATAATATATATGTGTAAAAATGGGCCTGCAATGACACAACCGGCCCTCCCTTTCATTGAATGGCATTCTGGCCTTTTATTCAATTTTGATATTCACAAGGTGAATGGGCTGAACGAATCTCAAAACAGAATAAAGTGCCTATAATGGCTTCATATAACATACGCGCTAAGACCTCACATGCGGCCTTGAAAACTTCACCTTCTCATATTTTTCAAACAATCAAAACCGTAAAACCGTTCATTTTAATTTTCATGTTCTAAAACCCCAAAACACCGAATATCACATCAACCCAAGATATTTTGATCATTCATCCACCGTCGCAAATTTAACAGCTCTACAAGAATACTACTTTTAGCGCCAGATGGATGAACAAGTAAAATTCATTGAGTTCCCCCATTATTTGGTGTTTTGAAGTTTTAGAATATGAAGATCAAAATAAACGGTTCTGCTTGTCAAAAAATATGGGAGGATGGAGTTTTCAATGTCGCATATATGTCTTAACTCATATGTCATATGATACTCATTATTCTCATATATATCTATTAGACATGTAACAACCTTTTTTGAATCTTATGGCCAACTAAGACAAGCTGACTAGACAAAAGAGTGGATAGAAGAACGGCTGAGATTTATTCTTAAGGAATAAATGGTTGAGATGAGATTTGTGGAAAGTTTTGTAGGGAAAAACATTTCTGGGGAAATGAAAATTTTTGGAAAAAGAAAGTTTTTCGGGAATAGCAGAATGCACGCAATTAATACATTTAGGAAAAAACTTTAACTTGCACTTAATGTTGCAGATCGAATGCTGCTACAGATCGAACGATCTCTTACTCAACACGGGGCCCACCGTCTTTTCGACGCATATGACAACAAGATGAGAATAATTTCCGCGCCGCCGAAGGCGCTAAATTTTTTTACGCTAATTTGTTGTTCCGCCTCAAAGTCCCTCGCGCCGAATTTGTTGTTCTACGCCGAATTTGTTGTTTCGCGCCGAAGGCGCCCATGCCGCTAAATATTTTTACGCTAATTTGTTCCGCGCAATTTTGGCTGCGTAAATAATTTTTGGGGAACAAAGATTTCACGAGGGAAAATCTTAAATGAACCATGTCCGCGGACACAAGTTATAACTAGTATGTATATATATATATATTAATGGGTATAATGTGACAACTAATGGTTTTTCTTAGTTACGGTTGATGTGACGGCCTCTTACTATGTAGAGCAACAGAAAAGTAAAGAAAAGTAAAATAAAGCACGTCTTTTAGTTTGCTTCACCCAATGATAAGCTGTCACTTCAACTGCAATTAAGGAAACCCCATTAGTTGCCAGTTGATCCCATTAATCTAGCATGCATACATACATATGGCATTGAACAATTAGAGACTAATAATAAAATTAATATCACGTCTCTTTTACATAAAAGAGGATCAAAAGGTTAACCGAAATAAGATAACTTAATGAATACAAGAACCTACTATGATAATACCCAATATAATAGGTTGGATATTAATAAATTTGGAGCAAGATGGTCTCACAAGGTTATTTAGAAGTGTCATGACAGCTAGCTTAAAGCAAACCAAGAAATCTCCGAATTGGCTTGAACCTTCTAAAATTACGTCACTTAGCCATGATTCATTGCAAGTATATTGACTCATTCCCAATATGTATTGGGCATATTGCATCAGATTGAGTAAAATGCGCCAAGATTATCCTACAGAAGGTCTGAGAACTCGATTTCAGGATCGGTTTCACTGGTTGAAAAAAATTTAGGTTTCGAACAGTTTCGCCCATTTGGTAGGTTTTGTTTCAAGTTTTGGTTACGAATTTATATGCATTTTTATGTATATATTTCTATAACAATGCATAGTAATAAAAAATTTAGACGTCTAATAAATTTTAAGAATTTTTATAATATAATTTTTAGAATTTCAATAAAATATTGGAGCTTTTATAATTTTAATAAATATTATTTACATGGTTCAAATAGGTTCGTGTATTTAAATTTGACCCTAAATTTTATTATAAAAAGAGTGGTTTGAGCCGAAACCGATCAAACCCGTACGAAACCAAGTTTCAACAGTAGCTTCATCTCGTCCTCTTTTGAAACCGAAATGAAACAGTCGAAACCAAGTGGTTTCCACCGAAACCTCATTCCTTGATCCTATATGTGTGTGTGTGTGGAAAAAGGGGATCTAAGGTGCCTCCTTAGATGAAAATCTAAGGAGGCGCCCCCATTTCCCCACATCTCCTACAATTTTTTTGGAAATTGTTTTTCATGGGGTTGTTGTTCACATCATGGATGATCAACATACAAAATTTCAAGGGATTCCAATACTTTTTGAGCCACCATCTACCCCTTACAACTTCAACGGTCTAAAACGTGCTGAAACCCCACGAAGTTGCAAGGGGTAGATGGTGGCTCAAAAAGTATTGAAATCCCTTGAAATTTGGTATGTTGATCATCCATTAGGTGAACAATAAACCTATGAAAAAAATTCAAAAATAATGGGTGAGATGTGGGGAAATGGGGGCGCCTCCTTAGATTGAATCTAAGGAGACACCTTAGGATCCCTTTACCATATATATATATATATATATATATATATATATATATATATATGAGGGAAATGTGCCTAAGAATGACCTCGGGTAGTGATACCTGAGCACACCCCCGCTGTTCGGGGTTTGTGAGTATTTTTTTTTGAAAATTTTTTTTGCCGTAGGTATATATACTTGTTATGTAGCTCCCCACAAAATTTCAGCTCGATCCGACACTGTTTGAGCCTCCGTTCATCGATTTCAAAAACGTTGCGAAAATTCTGGACAGTTTTGCGCAACGTTTTTGAAATCGATGAACGGAGGCTCAAACGGTGTCGGATCGAGCTGAAATTTTGTGGGGAGCTACATAACAAGTATATATACCTACTACAAAAAAAATTTTCAAAAAAAAATACTCACAAACCCCGAACAGCGGGGGTGTGCTCAGGTATCTCTACCCGAGGTCATTCTTAGGTACATTTTTTGCTATATATATATATATATATATATATATATATATATATA
Organism: Scilla litardierei; assembly: GCA_030789695.1. Taxonomy (NCBI): domain Eukaryota; kingdom Viridiplantae; phylum Streptophyta; class Magnoliopsida; order Asparagales; family Asparagaceae; genus Scilla; species Scilla litardierei. Next base: position 125,916,903 of record CM061131.1, read on the forward strand.
TATATATATATATATATAGTTAGACTATGGAGCACTCGGACCAAAAGTGCAAATATTACCAAGTTAAATTTAAAAATAGACAATTCAATCCGTTAAATGTGATCTATGGCATATAAACTACTTACAAACTAAATTTCAAATGATATGGACATGTTTTAACCAAGCAAAATCAATGGTTTATCCTTGATGCATATGTATAATATATTTAAATCATTTAAAATTTAATTTTTAAGTAGTTTAGATGTGTTAGATCATATCCAACAGATTGTATTTTTAATTTAGCTTGGTAGAACCTGGACTTTTGATCCATATAAATATACAATAGTTTAACCATACATATCACAATTCTTTTAGTAATAGATTGTTTCATGTTCATATAAGGCTCATATTGGCCACTTGAACTCGACAACCATATTACCATATGCGGAGGATTATATCCCCTAAATGACACCCATATCATCATATAATTCTAAGGTTTTTAGATTATAAAGAAATTGGAGATAGTTATGCAACACTAATTGCCATAGAAGATTTGTCAAAGACGGTTAAGCCTCTTTGGAGAGATCTAAAATAATGCAAGAGTTCCGTTGAATAAGAATACATATCAATGTAAGATTAAAAATAAGAATTTCACTTTATGTTGATATTTATTTTATATAAAAGGTAATGTTATTTTATGTGTTTAAATTTTATTTATTTAAGAATCATTTTGTTGCCTTGTCAATAAAATTCTATTTAGTACCGAATAGATTTCTTAAGCTTTAAGTTAGGTTTCATAGAAAAAGACTTCACTCCTCTGGTAAAGAGAGATGATTGGAATAAAATGTTATTATTGAGTTTGAAAATTTATTTGGATGTGTTCTTCTGGTAGGGTTACTAATCCTATGATCCTATCCATCCTTGGCAATTAGTTGGGTTTTCTTGACTAATGGTCACCTTCTACTTTATCCACATGTTAAGGGTTAGTTTATTCATCTTCTAATCGCCTTAATTCTTTCTTTTCATTTTCTGCAAAGCTTTTAACCATAAGGGCGCCTTATTGAGCAGAGTAAGCCAATCTTCATGTTGTTCATGTTTATTACATTACTTATACAAGCTTCGAAATTTTTGTACGCATGGTCACTAAGTTGCCAAGCAAGCCCAAGTGAACCATCAACAACTCATGCCGAACATCGAGCTTTTCACGCCTATTTACAATATCAACCGAGAATAAAATAATTTCAGTAAATAAAATAAAATAAATTAAGACTAATCTTTTAGGAACTGTGCGCTAAAATTAAGATGAGATCTAGTAGCATACTAACATTATAAAACAAATTAAGATTAATCTTTAAGGAACTGGGCACTAAAATTAAGATGAGATCTAGGAGCACGCTAACATTAAAATGGTACATAAGTATGCCAAAATTTATTTTTCCTTGTATCCTTAAAATAACGAGTAATTTTAGATGACGTGAGAAAAAACTTTTAAATAAACCCCTTAAATAAAAGGGCATAAAGAAAAACAAAATAAAGAAACAGAAAAGGGGGAAGGAAGAAATATTTTCATGAATTAGTAAAAACCTAATAGTCAAACCTAATTAATTATTAATTAAGAATCAAAAAGTAAATATGAAATTGAAGATTTTCAATTTAATAAAAAGAGATGAAATGAAAAGAATGAATGAAATAAAGATAAAATGTAGAAAAAGAAAACCCACTCTATTATACATACACTAGAAATAACCCGTGCACATAGTGCACGATGACCCAAGAAAAAACCACCACACAGGATGCGATGCATGCGCACAACCGACAAAAGTGCGTGAAGAGTGGTTATGTGTGCGGGTATCGCCCAGGAGCAAAAAGGGTTAAATTGCAAAAAAAACTTTGAGGGGGCAAAGAGCATAAAGCCCACCCAAAGCCACAGGAGGGTAGAAGGTAGAAAAGCAAGCATTAAAGTGTAAAAAAACGTCGATGGCCAAAGTGAAAAAAGACCGATGACAAATAAGTAAATATGTGGAACAGTGAGGGGCATTTGGCTTTTATGAAAAAATAATGACATGCAAATAATGGGAAGGGTGACGCCTTTGTTTGGGTCCTCCACACCCACACCCACCCCCAAATTGCACCAACCCCACCCCCCAACCCCAAGTGGGGAATGAGGTGGCACACGCCTCCACCCATCACATAAGACAAACACTGTCAAATGGGTTTGTCTAAGTCAGTAAAAACCTCCCTCATTTGTACAATAAATGACAATATTCTGGTAAGGGCATTTTAGTAATTTACTGACACACGAAAATTGACAAACTTACTCTCTTAATAGTAGTATAGATCTAGATTTGATAACTCGGTTTTGGTCACGATCCATTGGAAAATTTTTATTTTCTAGCAGTTTAGTCAGTTTGGTTTACACACTAGTAATAACCCGTACCCGCGGACACGGTTCATTTTAGATTTTCTCCCGCAAAAAACTTTTCCCCAAAAAATTATTTCAATAACCAAAATTTAAAAGAACAAATTAGCGTAAAAATATTTAGCGGCACGGGCACCTTCAGCGTGGACGCCTTCGGTGCAGAACAACAAATTCGACGCATGAGCCTTCGACGCGAAACAACAAATTAGCGTAAAAATATTTAGCAGGCGCCGGTTCAGTTAAAATATCTCCTCAAAATCTTTGTTCTCCTCAAGAATTATTTCCCCCTCTAATTTTAGCTTCGGCGCGGACGCGGTTTATTTAACATATCTCCTCAATCTTTGTTCTCCAAAAAATTATTTCCACATCCAAAATTTAAACAGAACAAATTAGTGTAAAAACTTTAGCTGAACAAATTCGGCGTGGACACCTTTGACGCGGAACAACAAATCAGCGTAAAAACATTTAGCGGCACGGGCGCCTTCAACGTGGGATGCCTTCAACACGGAACAACAAATTCGGCGCGAGCGCCTTCGGCGCCGGTTCATTTAAGATATCCCCTCAATATCATTGTTTTCCCCCAGAATTATTTTCCCCTTTAAAATTTAGCTTCAGCGCGGGCGCAGTTCATTTAAGATATCTCCTCAAAATCTTTGTTCTCCAAAAAATTATTTCCACAGCCAAAATTTAAAAAGAAAAAATTAGCGTAAAAATATTTAGCGTCACGGGGGCGCGGAACAACAAACTCGGTGTGGTCGCCTTCGACGCGGAAAAACAAATTAGCGTAAAAAATTTAGTAGGCGCATTCGGCGCGGAACAACAAATTAGCGTACAAATATTTCAGAATTTTACCGCTAATGAAAGCGAGAGTTGACTTTTTATATGCACTTGTTTGTAACCGAAATTTTGTCTGAAGTGGACAAATTGGGCGGTGATTTGAGGATTAAATTTGTTTTTAACTGTAATGATTGATGCCACCTACTGTTATGAGGGAAATTTTGATGATATTGTTATCATTGTGGAAATCGGTGTGCATTAAATTCTCATCATTAAAATTTTGAAAGAGGATGGCCCAAGTTTCAAAGGCAGAGCACAACTTTTTATGCATTAAATTTAAACGAATATCAATAATGCTGCACACAAAAATTTAGTTCCCCCAAAGTTCCCCTTAAAATTTTTCACATACTATCATCCTAACCATTCACTCATCATGATTAAATCTGAGTCGTCTTTCTATCAACCTATTTGTCCTAGTCAACCCTAGAATTCAAAAAAGTTGTGCTTTATATAATAGACTAGTCATGAACCCTGCCCGCGGGCACGGTTCATTTAAGATATCCCCTCAAAATCCTTGTTCTCCCCAAGAATTATTTCCCCTCCAAAATTTAAATGAACAAAAATTTAGCTTCTATGTGCGGGCCCTCGGGCACGGTTCATTTAAGATATCCCCTCAAAATATTTGTTCTCCGAATTATTCCTCCTCGAAAATTTAAACGAACAAAAATTTAGCTTCGGCGAGGGCGCCTTGTATTTAAATAGGAATCTAAACTTGATTTCAACATCCTAAACATAATTAACAACCAAGATTAGGTGACCCAGTGACATTTTGATTTGAAATTTGAATAATAGATCCAAAATTAAACGAACAAAAATTTAGCTTTGGCATCCGTGCCCTCAGGCACGATTCAGTTAAGATGTCCCCTTAAAATCTTTGTTCTCACAAGAATTATTTCCCCCTCCAAAATTTAAACCAACAAAAATTAAGCTTCGGCGCGCAGACGCCTTGTATTTAGATAGGAATCTAAACTTGATTTCAACATCCTAAACATAATTAACATCCAGATTATGTGACCCGTTGACATTTTGATTTGAAATTTGAATAATAGATCCAAAATTCATCCATCGTTGGGCTCCATTGTGTTTGTTGACTTTAAATAAATTGATAATTACTTATCCAAACTGAATGAAATTTAATAGGGATCACCGCACACATTTTGCTAACCAAAGTGCATTTAAATTTTGGGAAGAAAGAGATGGAGCGGTTTTCAAAAGTTTTGGTTTTTCCAACAAATTCCCCCTAAAAGTTATGATTCCACCCCCTCAAAATCTTGACCCTTGCGTATTTCCATACAAATTTCAAAATATTGAGTTTTCCAACCAAATGAATTCCCCCTCAAAACTTTCTCAAAACTCATCTCAACCTTACATTCCTCAAGATCAAATCACAGCCACTCTTTATATTGTCCTAATCAGCCCTAGAATTCAAAAACAGTTGTGTCTTATATAATAGATATTTATTTATATTTATATTTTTAGTTGACAATAAATGGAAGTCCCTTTTTTCTCCGACGATTTGCTGGACGATTCTCTGGGCGATGACGATCCTCTCGCAGGCAGTGGTGGCCGGATTGTTAGGGCGTCGGATGGCAGTGGTTCCCATGTAATATCGTTGGAAGTCTCATCTTGCTCCGGCGATTTGCTAGGCGATTCTCATGGCGATGATGATCCTCTCGAAGGTGACATTGGCGGTGCTGCTAGGGCGTCGGATAGCAATAATTTACCTGCACCTTGGATTCTGGTGGTCTCTTACCAGCGTGCCAGCAAAGGAAACCTCATCGCAGGTGGTTCCAAGTTTGTGGCGATGGGGGCGGTCGATATCTCCGGCCGGCGAGTGATGACCAACTGCTTATCCCCCATGGCCCTGTGATTGAAGATAGGAGAGATGCGCTCCATATGCCTCGCCATCGTGTGGGCCACTCAGGTGGGGCACTTCTCCCGCCCTGCTTGGTCGACCTCCAGCACCTAGGGTGCTTCATAAAATGCCAAGCCGATTTCCTCTAATACCTCGTTCCTCCTATTCCTCTACTACTTCCTACAGTGACATCTGCTCTTCTAAGAAGAAGATAGCTGCTAATTTGTGAACTCATCTTCACCCCCTTCCTCCTCTGATGGGGGCGTCTTGATCGACATCCCTCAGGAGGATATTGCGTTGGCAGCGGGGCACAGGGCTAATACCTTGGTCGGTTATGTTGTAGGAGCCCGACAGTACTTTGGTCATCTTCGTTCTTCGGTTGGTAGGACTTGGAAGCTCAAGGGCCGCTGTCAACATTCACACACTAAAATGGATTTTTCTTCTTCCAGTTTGTCGATGAGGTCATGTACTGCTATTCTTCATGGGAGGCCCTAGACGTTTGATGGTAGACTTGTGGTCCTCCGACGATGGCCCCTGACGTCGGTTTGGACCATGATCCTCTTTCAGCCGTCCCCGTGTGGATTCGCCTCTCACAGCTTCCGATCCAACTCTAGTCGACCTCTATCATTGGGAAAGTGGTTAGCGCCATTGGGAAGCCCATGTTCACAGATGAAATACTGCAAATGCCTGGCGGCTGTCATTTGACCGCTGTTTCGTTGAGGTTGACTCTAATTCTTCATTCCCGGAGTCGATTGTGATTCATCTCTTCGATTGCACCCGACTTGATGTCGCAGTCGAATATGAACGGCGCCTCCTACAGTCTCCCACTATTGATGCTTTGGACATGATCTATCTCAATGTGCCTCCCCTTCTAGGCCGCCCCTTATCGAAACCACCGTATAAAGCCCAGCAGCAGCCCGCCCATGCGGCTATGATGGCTAAGCACACTCCTTCTGTAGCAGTCTCCTCCCACAGAAGTAACCCGATGGTAGTATGTCGATCGGAATGCAGCCAGTTAGTGCAGTCCCCTGGCCCTTGTGTGCAATGTATCCTGTTAGTTGGCAAGTCCCTCTCTTCCCTCTGTTCGATGGTCCCTACTCCAGCGCCTTCCTCAGCGCCCCATGTAATTAATCATCTGTCGTCTCAATTTCCTCTAGCACCTCCATCCCCCCTGCATATTCCCCCCAGTGATGTTATTGCCGCCCCCGTAGTCCTCCCTCCCCCAATCCTCATAATGTCACATTCATCTATTTGCGGCCGCAAGTGAAACCCACGGTCGACAGAAGCTCTAGGCCCCCCCTCCTCCCTGCTATCTCTCCCTCACATACTCCTACATCAGCCGAAGTCCCTACTGCCACCACTACCAATCAGTGTACATGTTTCCCCTGCATACACTTAATGTTGACTATCCCTCTTAAAGTTTTGGACAATCCGAAATGGTTCTCAGTTCTCGCCACCCTTCCAGGCTGCAGCTTAACCCAACCCCGTGTTCCCATAGTGCTGGCATATACTATGGTGATGAGAAGCAAGACAGTCCCTAAACCCTCCTGATCTATGTCGGTTCTAGTGTGGAATGTGCAAGGATCTAACTCGAAGTCACGCCGCAGAGACGTATGTCATCACTTGAACAAATACATGACATCGTTTGTGGGCATCTGGAGACTAAAAGTATATACCCGTGCGGCGATAAGGCTTCCTCCTGCTTCCCAAAGAACTGGAATTCCTTCCATAATTATGAGCATGCGGCTAAGGGGCGGATTTGGATTTTTGTTGATCCTACGGTTTGGGACTGCTCCTGTAGTTCTTCGAACCAACACATTACTCTGCTATGCAAGAATAAAGGGGGATTCACAACTTTTGTTTCTAATATCTATGCCTCCAATTTTTTCGTGGAGCATGCTAATCTTTGGGCTAATCTCAAGTCTGATAGCTGCCTTACAGCGGGCTCATCTTGGATTGCCCTCGGTGATTTCAACCTCACACGGTTTGTGGGGAAAGAGTGGCTGACGTCTTATTTCTCCTCCACTCTTAGAGGAGTTCAATGATTGTATCGAGCATTGCGGGTTCGAGGACCTCAGAAGTCGGGTTATCCTTTGAGCTGGAGCAACAACAGCACCGATGGAGGTCATATTGCTTGCTGACTGAATCGCGTCCTATACAATGCTGCGTGGAGGGCATTCTCCCGGACTCTTATTTCATCTATCTGCCACCTGAATCTGATGATCATTCTCCTCTCCCCTCCATGTCATTCCTCCGTCAACTCTGGGCTCAAACCCTTCAGGTTCTTCAACTACTACCTCCAACTCCCTGGTTTTCTTCATATCCTTTCCTCTGTTTAGAATATTCATTATGCAAGCTCTCCTAGTTATCGCCTTGTGTCCAAGCTCAAGGCTCTTAGAATACCTTGCGTTTTTGGATCTCTTTGAGTGGAGGCCCCCTAACTCTGCTACTATTAGAGAGGACATTAATCTTCGTGACTCTCCCGACTTCCATCTTAATAGCAGCCTCCAAAGCCAGGAACGTTCTCTTAATAAAAAGCGTATTCTTGCTTTGGATATTGAGGACAGCCAGACAGAAGTGTAGGCAGCCATGGCTCAATCAGGGGGATCGTAACTCCAAGTTCTTCTATGCCGCTGCGAAGGAAAGAGTGTCTCGTAATAGTCTCCTCCATTTGGTCTACTCACATGGTGACCCCTCTACTAATCTCGCCAATCTGCGCTCTGATGCCGTGGAATTCTATAGCAACATCTTCTCAAAATGACTATTGGAACAATTTGCCCAAGGTTGTTGCTAAGCGGATCATCGCTCTTAAGGTTGCTACCTGGTTGAGCCGTATGGTTACTAATGAAGAGATTAGGGAGGCGCACTTCTCGCTTGACAAAGACAAGTCCCCGGGGCCTGATGGCTTCTCCCCCAGTTCTTCCAGTGCCTTTGGGGGATTGTGGGTGATGTTCTATCGACGGTCCGCTCCTTCTCCTCTGGCCATCTCATCCAACAAATCAACCACATTCCTTACTCGGGTCCCTAAATCCCATACGGCTTCATCTCTTGCTGACTACCAGCCCATTTCATGATATAATGTCATCTACAAGATCACCTCCAAGGTTCTCAGCCACCGCCTGGCTATGTCATCCCTAAGCTCATCTCATGGAACTAGTCTACTTTCATTCAAACCCACCTTATCTCAGACTCCTCTCTTCAGGCTCATGAGATCATCAAAGATTTCTCTAATTCTGTGGGGGCTAGAGCTTGCATCCTGTTTGACCTTTGCAAGGCGTTCGACAACATCAACTGGGAGTTTATTTACTACTTCATGCACCGTATGGGATTTCCTCCCATCTTTATCTACTGTATCAGGGAATGATTTGCCTCCCCGTCATACTCCGTTCTTATTAACGTCTTCCATGTGGGTCACTTTGGTAGGAATGGGGGTACGCCAGGGAGACCATATTTCCATCTTCATGTTTGTCATCACCATGGAGTTCTTCACTATCTTTATGGATCTTGCTTCCCACTCCAAAACCATCCTCACCCCAAGAGAGCGCTAAGGTGATTCCCTCCCACCTCTTCGCTGACGATGTCTTGGTCTTCTACAAGGCAGTCCCCAACTCTTTTGGCGGCCCTAACCACCCCATCTCTGCTTTTCATTTATTCACCGACCTTGAGGTTAACAAAGGTAAAAGCAAGATCATCCATAGTAAGGGGTGCATTTCGGGTGAAGTTGGCCCGGCACTTGAACATCCCACTTGTGATCCCTCCCGTCAAATATCTCGGCTTGCCTCTCCTCCAATTATCCCACAGCTAAATTATATTCCAACCTCTTGGAGAAGTGTAAGGCGAAACTCTCTGAGTGGTCATCTAGACTCCTCTCCATCTCGGTGCGTGTGGAGCATGTCTGCACCGTCCTTCATGGATTTTGTATCTTATTGGATCCAATCCTTTTGGATACTTGCGTCCATCTAGACTATGATTGACCATTTTTGTAGGGATTTTATCTGGGGATCCAAGGTCCATTTTTGGATGTGGTGTGACAAGTGCAAGCCTAAGTGTGAAGGAAGTATCGGGCTCTGTATCCTCCGTGATGTCAGGATTGCATCTAGCATCAAGCTCCTATGGCGTCTTCTCCATTCTTCCTCTACGTGGGCTGTCTATATGCGGGCCACTTACTTGAAGCATACTACCCTCTACTAGTGACTAGTGTAGTCCCAGCCTACTTGACTCTGGAACCTAAAAGCACATCCTCTGTTGCCGGGGGATGGCCACCGCCTGCTTACGTCGTCATATGGGGGATGACGCCTCGACATCCCTTTGGTTCGACCACTGGCTGCCTTGTGGCCCTCTGGCTCGTCTTTGCCCCTTCCTCCCTCTATGGTCCATCTTCGGGTTGCTGACTGCTGAGATGGCTATAGCTGGTGCTTGCCTGGTGTCCTGTCACATATGGCCGGCCTTTTAGCCTAATTTTCCTTGGGACTAACCCTGACACCTGGGAGTGGATGTCTGAGGGGTTGCACTCTCTGATCTGTTTGGTGTTTCACTAAACCATCTTCTACTCCTTACCATCTTCATTCCTTGGTTTGGTTCCTTGGGCATGTCCCGAAGTATGCCCTCACCCTCCTGTGTGCCCTCGTCGACAAGTTACCCACCACTCAGCACCCTATACGCAAGGGCGTCTAGGCTCCCCCCACTTGTGTGCTATGTTCTTCCCACCAGGTGTCTACCCGCCATCTCTTCTTCCGTTGTGAATATAACAGCTATATTTGGACGGCCGCTAAGCTCAAGCTAGGCCTTCTATCCTACTCCAGATCTACCTATGTGGATGCACTTTTCCTTCGGCGTATGTTTGGATCAAAAAGGAAGACTCGTGCTATTGGTTGGCTTAGTAAGCTCGTTCTTTCTGCGGTGGTCTGGCATATCTGGAAGGAAAAAAACAATCGCATCTTCCTTTGCAAGGCTCTTTCCAAGACTGGCACGGATTTCTTAAGATGTGGCGATCGCCTTCCCCCCTCCCTGCCTCGAGGAGATTAGCCCTGTTGATTCTTCCTTTTTTGATAATTGGGGGCTAGCTTAGTGCACTTGTTTTTTAATATATCCAAGTAGGGCCCTACACTATGGCTGTATCTATACTTGGTGACTGCTTCACAGCATGTCCCGAGTATATATGTGTTGTTTGCTTGGCCTGAAGAGTCCTGTACACTTGTACATTTGTCCTTACTTTATATGAATATACTCACTTGCCTTTCAAAAAAATATTTATATTTATATTTATGTCTAAATACGAATTTATAACAATTGAGTTCAAGTTTCGATTATTTAAACCCAAACCCAAACCCATACTTTATTTAAAGTTTCAGCTATTTAAACCCAAACCCTTGTGTTTCAAGTTTCAGGTATTTAAACCCAAATCCTTTTGTTTTAAGTTTTGATTTTAAATGAGTTTGGTTATTTACACAATACTACTTCCCTTAAACCCAAACCCAAACCAAAAATCGTGCTATAAACCCAAACCCAAACCCTTATCATATCTTATTTCTCTCCCAATGATCCAATATTTGTGCCTGCTTTAAAAACAAGCTTGGATCATCGACGACGATAATGATAACGACGACAGTAAACGGCAACGACAATGATAACTGCAATGGTAACATGTAAGCTCTCTTGCCTTCTTTTTTAAGTTTATTTAGAACTTGGAAGTGCTCGATTGGCCTTTTCCGAGAATTTTGACGGGTATTGCTTGGATCTTCGTCAATTTGATATTTTTATGGCAGATTTTAGATTTTTATTGCTTTTTATGGTGTCCTCGGACAAAACCAAGTTCGGTAACTAGTTTCGTACAAGTCTCTGACGAGACCAATACAAAATGACTACAAGCAAGTGGTTTCAGCTGAAACCTTATATCTTGGTATAGATTAATTACATTATAGTATAGAATTGTGATCGAGTTAAAACTAGTCTAACTATTATGAGGTGAATGTTGAAAACCTCCCCCCAGAGCATTTTACCCATCGACATTATTTTTTTGAGCACTTACCCACATTCATTCACTAAAGAGATTACTTTATTAAAAATCTTTTGATTTTACCCTTGAAGCCACTTTCTTCGCCATCTTCCTTTTATTATTTTGTTCGTTTTTGTCTCATTCTTTATGTCCAAAAAAACAAACGAACTCTCTCTTAATTTTATCTCAATTTTATCGCTAGATTGACAGGCAGGCAGCTATCATTTGATCGATTTATTCGGGACACATGTTTAGGATTTGTTTAGTGGTTTTCTCCTTGTCCATGCACGTTATTCAACGATCCATTGTAATAAGCTTAATCCAATTAATACAAATATTTTCATATTAGGATTTATTTATTTGCTTTTTATTAATTTGCTCACTTTTCCTTTAAACCTGATTTTTTATGTTTTCCTTTGATTTTTTAAGATAGATGCATGCTCAAATCATGGAGAAGTCCTCACCCCCTTCTCAATGTAATCACACACAAACTTTTTTACTTAGGTTTTTTATTGTTTTATTTTTTTTGTATCTTTTAGCTATTTATGGTTATTTACATTTCATGTGTTGCAATGGAGTTGTGACGTGCATCGGATTTTAGTGATTCCATAAATGAATGCACAAGGTTTGCAGGGTATTTAACGATGGGGTTGAGCAAGAACTCGTCTTTTGTGACATGAAAATGGAGACGAGAAATAGTAAAGGGATAGACATGTTATTTATGGACTTAATTAAATTTTTAAGGCAATGAGGGATGTTGATGGGTAATTGTATGGTGCTGTTGTTGAATAAGGGGGAGGCAGGTCTAAAGTGGGAGTGTGTGGAGGAAGGGAAAGAGATGGAGTTGGATTTGAATTTGAATGGATGGATTGTTTCTCAAGAAATTGGACACTTATATGCATGGTCAAAGTAGTTGGCATCATCATTCTCATCTGTCTTTTCTCGACAAAAAAGGTTAACTATGGAGTGCAAAGCTCCACAAAATTTTACTACTGCCCATCAAATATGACATCAAAGGACCATGAATTGGAGTCAAATCCCTAGGCTGGGTAATTAAGTAAAAGGGACTGCAGACGTACAAATTCGATGGCCACTTAGTGAGCAGACGAATAAACTCTTTTGTGCAGGCCATTTTACCTCATTAGATCACGAAGGAAGTCAACCAATTTCACCTTAGACCATAAAAGAGTCTAGTTGACGAGACCACAAAATAAGACAAAGAAAGAAATGGAATCAGAGTCCCATTGACGTATGTTTGAGCATCTAGGAAGAAGAAAAGCACATACAAGCATGGGTATCATCAATGCGTACAAGATATCCCTAAACTGAAAAGATTATCTCATACATACAAAAGAGAAGTGGCACTTCACTGATGGTACCTGACGGTCATTTTTCAATAGGCATTTGGCTAGAGCGCGTGATGGGTTAACAGAAGTAGGACTGTTTATTTTGGCCATGAACAACTCCTCAGCAGCTAGCAGAGCTTCTTCCAATATATGATTTCGAGGGAAGACATTGAGCAACATAAAGCTTGCATTTCGAAGAAATTTCGTCACATTATTTTTTCTTAGCAACTTGCTTGCATTGCCCAAAAGGAGGTCCAGATTGGGATGAATTGAATTCTCTGTCCTATTTGCCACTTCAACTACATTTCTCATGTCTTCTGAAATATAATCTGGAACTGTCTCTAGGCTCAGAAGCTTTTCAATCCAACTTGCATTGTTTGTGCATGTCCTGAGAAGAAGATAGGAATATGAGGACAAAATACCAATAAATTGTGATGATAATGAATGTGACGACAGGATGTGTAAATGAATTCATTTAGCATGCTAAGGAATTGTGACATGCACAGGAATGTATGAGGGTATGTTAAGAAGTTCCCCATTAGTATATGTTTGTTTTCTTATGCAGATGACTTGTGTATGCTTTCCATGTAGATGGGTGTGGCTAGAGAGCAACGGATCGATCCTATCACCCAAGCATCTTAAGAGTAAAGCACTGAAGAACATCAAAGAATCAGCAATGTCCATGAATAGTTAGTTACTTGATAGCTTTTGAGTGAACTTCTTATATATATTCTTTTAGCCTATTCTGCACGATCAAACCCAGCCATTTACATTATAAATTTACTGCCAACATAATGAGTCAATGACTAGGCCCTAATATTACAGCGATATTCTTGTACAGATCCTAAGATCACATTATAAATAAATGACCATTAATAATATTATTCATGTTCGATGTAGATGTGCCTGAAATGAGTGTACTCTCAATTGTCGTATTTACATGAATACATGATTAACTTTAACAGACGTCAGAAAGTAGGCATACAATAATCATATAAGAGAAGGTCCTAAAAGTTTGCTAAAATCAGGGGGGAATGGGGTGCATCTTATAATCTTCCTTAAATAACAGTAATGTGCATAGTAAAAAGTTAACAATAATGTGCATAGAAAGAAATTTGGCACACAAAAGAAACTAAGTAATACAAATAGCTACCAATTAAGATTGTGCAATCAAAATAAAGTAATTCTGTGGATCCAATAATAGATGACAATGCCTCGGAGAAAATAATGGAGTTATGGAGGCACCCGTAGATCTAAGCGAGGGCAATGGGGTTGACTATTATTCCTAGTGTACCTTGTCATACAATTTGTACCATGCTAATAACAGATACAATGCAAGAAATGTTTGCTGTTACCAGTGGTCATGAATAAATGGCAAAGCACATCTGACATCTTGCACGCCATCAGATCCAAAAACCACTATGTACCAGCCCACACAAGCTAGTGCCAAGTATAGCAGTAGATCCAAGAAATACATATCCATAGTAACACAGAATTTAAACCACATTTGGCTTTCTTTGTTTCATAGGCGACTGTTTTTCCCAAAGCTTATCTCAAACTATAATGCCAATCCGCCTGTACTCGGAATATGAGTTCGAAATGTAGGAATCTATGAGGTTGATTTTGTTTATTATCCAATGTAAACTTGTAAAGTGGTTAAAATATTCAAACTGACAAATGTACTATAAAATAAGATATTATAGCTTCGATTGATAAGATGAGACAGAATCACAACAAATTGTGTGGATTTAACGCAGATGGGCCCCCAATCGAGTGATTAGGTTCACAGTGACCGGAGATGAAACAAAATAAATTTAGATTGACGCAACAAGAATAAAAGGAAGCTATAATAATATTTTAATAGAGGACATGCTCCTTGGTGTAGGATGCGGAATGGAATGGAATAAAAATACGGTGGAAGATTTAAAGAAAAAATTAAATAGGGATTTCTACAACTAAAAAGATAACTTAGGTTTTAGGTCTACCACTAATTTCAAGTTTCAACGCCTCGCAGATTGAAAATTCCATTGGACATCTCGCATTGGCAATTTCTCACATACTCACACTTCTCATGGAAACGATTTTAAGTTTGCAAGCAATGTTTATAAAACTCAGATTGTAGTCAATCACTCATAACATAAAAGTTTGATTACAAACCAATATTTATTGGAGAAGCAAACTGATACGATTTGGATCGTATCAAGGAAAAATCAGCGAAGAAAAGGAAGAAAAATTGGAAAAGATGAGATTTTTATTGGATTTTTGAGAAAGAACAAGATCTAATAGCAAGATAAATTGAGCCCTTTCGAGAGGAACTCGCTCTCCTAACTTTGATGAACGGATCAAAGCCTAAAACCCTCACAAATGACACTTAGAATGTTCTTCACACAATAAGCATCCCTCTCATGACGGCTAGCCCTAGATATAAATAGAAAACCTAGGAAACAAAGCAACATAACAAAAAGACTAATCTGCCCTTCGACGCCTCCGATAGTAAGTGACCCATCCTCCTTGGGTCCCGTCTGGGCCCGTGACTGCCGAAGATGGTGCGGCCGCATCAATACCCGCCCCTAAAAGAGCCATCTTGTCCTCAAGGTGGAAATCAGGGTACTGCTCCTGTATCGCCTTATACAGCTCCCATGTCGCATCGCACTCCGGTAGCCCCTGCCAGTAAATGAGTACCTCCCGACGTCGCCCTGGTCCTCTCCGTACCGCCCGGACATCGACTGGCTCGAGCATCACTTCCATATCATCTGTGAGTGTAGGAGGAAGTTTGGATGATGTCGTATGCTCGCCAATCGCTCGACGCAACTGTGAAACATGGAACACCGGATGTATCGCCGTCCCTGGTGGCAGCTTCAACCTGTAAGCCACCTCTCCAATCCGAGCCTCCACCTCAAAAGGCCCATAGTAACGGGCCGCTAGCTTCTCGTTCCTCCTGTGAGCCAAAGACTTCTGCCTGTAAGGTCGAAGCTTCAGGTAGACCCTGTCCCCCACCTGAAAAGTCACATCTCGCCGATGACCGTCCGCCTTGGCCTTCATCACCTGCTGTGCTCGTGTCAGGTGCCTCCGCAGCTCCTCCAACATCCTGTCCCTCTCCTCCATCTGCTCATCCACCTGTGAAACCGGTGTCGCTCGGTGCCCATAGTAAACCAAGGATGGGGGGTCTCGCCCGTACAATATCCGGAAAGGTGTCGTCCCCGCCGCCGAGTGGAAGGAAGTATTGTACCAATACTCCGCCCACGCCAGCCACCTAGTCCACTGTCGTGGTGTCTCCGAAGCAAAGCATCTGAGGTAGGTCTCAACACTCCTATTGATCACCTCGGTCTAACCGTCCGTCTGCGGGTGGTAGGCGGTGCTCCGCTTCAGCACTGTCCCCTGCACTCAAAACAACTCCTCCCAGAAGTGACTAGTGAAAACCTTGTCCCGGTCGGACACTATAGATTGCGGAAACCCGTGCAACCGCACCACCTCTCGCACAAAGACCGCCGCCACTGAGACCGCTCTGTAAGGATGCTTCAAGGGAATGAAGTGAGCATACTTACTCAGCCGATCAACGACAACCAAGATCACGGTGAACCCCTCCGAACGCGGCAAGCCGTCTATGAAGTCCATGGATACCTCCTCCCACACCTGCTCAGGCAATGCCAAAGGCTGTAGCAGTCCTGCCGGGGCCATCGCCATGTACTTGTGACGTTGGCAAACGTCACAAGCCGCCACCAATCGCGCGATGTCCTTCCGCATTCCCGTCCAGTATACCTCCCGAGCCATCCGCATATACGTCTGCTGCACGCCCGAATGACCTCCGATCGCCGACCCATGGAACTCCTGGAAGAGAGTCTGAATAGATGCAGACCCCCGCGGAATCACCAACCTCCCCTGGTAGAGTAACCGCCCCCCTTCTACCGTGTAACCTGGCACCCCGTCACCTCCACACTGTAAACTCTCCCTGATCCGCTGCAGCTCTGGATCCGCCTCCGCCTCTTGCGACAGCTGATCCAAACCTCTCCACCCTGGTATCGACATCGCTTGCAGCTGGCTCCCCTCATCTCGTCGAGACAATGCATCCACCGCCTTATTTTCCAGCCCCGGTCAGTACTCAATATCGAACCGAAATCCCACCAGCTTCGACAGTAACTTCTGATGCTCCTCCGCCACCAACCTCTGCTCTAACAGATACTTCAAAGCCCGCTGATCTGTTCGCACCACAAAAGTCCGTCCCAACAGATATGGCCGACATTTCTGAATAGAAAAGACTATAGCCATCAGCTCTCGCTCGTATACTGACTTCAACCTCTCCCTAGTAGTCAACACCTGACTGAAGTATGCAATCGGCCGCCCTTCCTGCATCAGCACCGCCCCAAGACCATACCCCGAAGCATCCGTCTCTACTACAAATGGCTGGCTGAAGTCTGGCAGTGCTAGGACCGGCGCCGTCGACATCGCCGTCTTCAAGGCTTCAAAAGCCTTAGTCGCCTCTTCTCCCCACCGAAAACTGTCCTTCAGTTGCTCCGTCAAAGGCCAGGCAATGGTGCTGTACCCCTTCACGAACTTGCGGTAATACCCCGTCAATCCCAAAAAACCCCGCAAGGCCCGCAGTGTCGTCGGTAGAGGCCACTCCAACATCGCCACAATCTTCGCCCGATCTGCCGACACTCCTGCGCCTGAGACAATGTGCCCCAAGTACTCGATCTGACTCCTCCCTAACGAGCACTTCTTCCGATTGGCGAATAACTGGTGCCCCTGCAACTCTCTGAAAACCACCTCCAGATGCCCCGTGTGCTCCTCCAATGTGCGGCTATAAACCAAGATGTCGTCAAAAAACACAAGGATGAACCGCCGCAGGTAAGGACGGAACACCTTGTTCATCAAGGCCTGAAAAGTAGACGGGGCGTTTGTCAATCCAAACGGCATCACCAGGAACTCGTAGTGGCCCTCGTGCGTACGGAACGCCGTCTTCGGAATGTCCTCCGCTCGCATCCGGATCTGATGATACCCTGACTTCAGATCCACCTTCGAAAACACCCTCGCTCCATGCAGTTCGTCGAGCAACTCATCTATCACCGGAATAGGAAACTTGTCGGGCACAGTTTCCTTATTCAGGGCTCGGTAGTCCACACAAAACTGCCAGCTCTCGTCCTTCTTCTTCACTAACAGAACTGGGCTCGAGAAGGGACTGACGCTGGGCTGGATCACCCCTGCTAGCAGCATCTCTCTGACATGCCGCTTTATCGCATCCTTCTGCACGTGGGGATACCTGTAAGGCCGAACACTGACGGGGGTGCGCCATCCCTCAGTACGATCGCATGCTCGTGGTCCCGGGGTGGAGGTAACCCATGTGGCATCTCGAACACCTCTGCGAACTGCTCCAACGCCGACTGCACCTCTAGTGGCTCCTCCTCGGGCTCGGGCTCCGCCTCTGTGGTCATCCCCCGAAACTCCACCAAGTACCCCTGCCCCGCCCTCCGAATCGCCCGAGTCATGACACTGAACGCTACCATGGCATAGCACAAGCTCGAGTCTCCCTGGAGCACCACCGTCTGCTCGCCATCCTTGAACTCCATTCTCAACCGTTTCCAGTTGGTCATCGTGGTCCCCAATGTCTTCAACCACTAGACTCCCAGGATGAAGTCGACCTTCCCCAACTAGAACGGTAAAAAATCCTGCACGATCTGTACCCCCTGAATGACTAGGTAGAGTCCTCGACATAGCCCCGTACTCTCCTCGCACCGTCCATCCCCCAGCTGTACGGTGAACCTCCCACCCGACATCTGCAACCCCAGCAGCTCCACCACTCGCAGGGACACAAAATTGTGGGTGGCCCCACTGTCAATCAAGACCGTAACTGCTGTCTCCCCGACCTGTCCCATCAACTTCATGGTGGAGTTCTGCGTGAACCACATCACGGAGTTGAGTGACACATGCGCTCGCTCCAGCTGCACCGTCTGCTCTACAGAGACGACCTCCTCTTCTGGCTCCTCTGGTTCGATGTATTCCTCCTCGTCCGGCTCGATAGTGATCTGCAGCAACCGGCTCGCACACTGATGGCCCGGGGTGAACTTCTCGTCGCAACGGAAGCACAACCCTCTGGCTCTCCTGTCCCGCATCTCGGCCTCGGTCATCATCCGCCCTTGTCCCGCAGGACGTGCTTCTCCTGCCTTCTCCCCCGCTCCGGCTGATGCGGCCGGCGGTAGTCTCGGGGCGGCTGCTGTAGATGGGACCCTCTGCTGTGGCGCCCCCCCCCCACGTACCTCTGATCCTCCGCTCCTCCGCCTGCTTTTCCTCCGCCCTCAACGTCAGACAAATCACATGCTCTAGGTCTCTGGGACTTTGCATCCATAGCTCGGCTCGTATCGAGGGCTTCAGCCCTCGCATAAATGCCCCCAAGAATACGTCTTCCGACACTCCCTTCACCCTGCCTGCCAACACCTCGAACTTCCCCAGGAAGTCCAACACTGTCCCCTCCTGCCGTAGTCCAAGCAACTGCTCGTAGAAATTCACCCCCGGCTTGGCCTGGAAGCGGTCAAGTAGGAAGGCGGACAACTCCTCCCAAGTTCGAAACGGGGCTCGGGACATCCTCCAACGATACCAGCTCAGCACCTGTCCCTCCAGATAGCAAATGGTGTTCTCCAATACCTCCTCCTCTGAGATCCGCATCACCTGGAAATACCGCTCAGCTCGCACTATCCATCCGTCGGGGTCTGTCCCCTCAAAGATGGGCATCTTCAGCTTCTCCATCCTCCTGTCTGGGTACATGGTCGGGTGCCCTCCTCCCTGAGCTCCATGGCCTCCATACTCGGTCCTGCCTCTGCCGTAGGCCCCTTCGGGAAACCCTCGCGGGCCCCCAAAATTTTCCGTGTACTCCTCCATAGGCCACCTCTGTCTCTCCTCCACCGTGGCTCCAAAAACTCCTCGGTAGCCCCTTGCGGGGCCCTGATCGCTGCTCGGGTGGCCGAAAAACTGACCCGGGGGGTTTACTGGGCCCCTCGGGCCCCAAAGTCACCCGCCGGAACCCAGCCAGCCCCAGGAGAGGCTGTGAAGCCCCCCTGGGAGCCGGCGGGGCCCTGGTTGGGCCCTGGCGGGCCGCGCGACCCCTCCAGGGCCTCGCGCGAGCCCGCCAAGCCCTCTCAGGCCCCCGCGCGGGCTCGGGCTTGGGCCGCGAGGCCTCCCGAGCCCTCGCGGGGCCCTGGCGGCCCGCGCAGGGGGGGTTACGGTTCCCCCCCCAGCCGCCGCTTCCCACGCCTTCCGGAAACCCTTCCCCTTGCACGCCGCGTCCCCTCGTCTCCGCAAGAAACCCTAGGGGATCTCCTTCGCGCCGCAGCCGCTCCCGTTGCACCTCCTCCACCCACGACTCCTCCCGGAACCCTAGATCTTCCTTCTCCTTTGTGATTTTGGTTCCCGAAGGTGCCCCAGTGGTGTTCGCCATCAACTTCGGATCGTCCGCCTTAGCATGATGATTCTCCACTTCGGATTCTTCCCCTCCGATCTCCACATGCTTTCCATTCCCCTCAAGTTTTTGAAGAATTTTCAAAATCTGAACTTGAGTGGCGTCCGACTCCTCGTGCTTCTTCAACAACCGGGCTTCCATCTCTTTTTGGGAATTGGATAGCATCTCTACCGTGACTTCCACCGCTCCCACCTTTTTGCTGACCTCTTCCCGGATCTCCTTTCGCAGCGCCTCCATCTCCGTCTTGAATCTAGTACCTTCCGCCATTGGATCTATCGCTCTGATACCAATTTGATACGATTTGGATCGTATCAAGGAAAAATCAGCGAAGAAAAGGAAGAAAAATTGGAAAAGATGAGATTTTTATTGGATTTTTGAGAAAGAACAAGATCTAATAGCAAGATAAATTGAGCCCTTTCGAGAGGAACTCGCTCTCCTAACTTTGATGAACGGATCAAAGCCTAAAACCCTCACAAATGACACTTAGAATGTTCTTCACACAATAAGCATCCCTCTCATGACGGCTAGCCCTAGATATAAATAGAAAACCTAGGAAACAAAGTAACATAACAAAAAGACTAATCTGCCCTTCGACGCCTCCGATAGTAAGTGACACATCCTCCTTGGGTCCCGTCTGGGCCCGTGACTGCCGAAGATGGTGCGGCCGCATCACAAACTCGTACTAAACTCATACTCGGACTCTAAACAGGGCAAAGACTCCTAAGTAAATAAAACAAAATTAAATTAAAAAGTTTCCATCGAAAGGAAACTCAAAAGATCTTTAAAAAGAAAATAAGACTGAAATAAAAAACAATAAAAGGACTCGAAAATCACAAAGCCAAAGACAACCCAAACTCTAAAAATTAGTATAAATTCAAGTGAAATTTTCATTAAATCTTTCTAGCTTTAAATATTTACCTCCTGGTAAATGACGATTAAAGGAACACGACCAAAAGAACAAAACAATCAGCTTCATAGCAATGCATGTGATGGACAAGAACTCAATGCCACAAGTGCATAGTGATCATCAAGCTCTAGTTGAGGAATCGACCCAGTCGCATTGAGATCATTCCTCGATAGAGCTTATCTAGAACCTATATGATATGTGTCAAGCATCTCCATAGGTTCAAGGATGAACCTTTCCGAGCAACCCATAGCCATCTCATTATCCAAAACTATAAATTTCTATCCAATTTTGTAACATACTTATGAATATTAAATTAATTGCAATACAAGTCTTAGAATGCAAAGCATTCATATTATATGCATGATGCTCGAGGAATGCAATTGGTAAATGATCAAAGCCTATCTCTAAGGAAATCGGGACCACAATGTGAAATGAACTTGTTTGGAGTTTACTTGTAACCAACCCATCCTTTTGATTACCAACTACATTTTAGGTTAGTTAGGAGTTAAAACAATGTTCTTTCTCTTAAAAATAAATGTGTAAGAACTCCCAAAATATGAAATATCTAAATTATACAACTAAGGCATGCCTAATAGGATAAATATATACAACAACCATCATCGGTAAAACATCACACCAAATGCGATCCTGACATCTCAAGAGCTGGATATGTATTAGACAAGTTGGATAACAGTATGTAAATTATCAACCGTTGTAATATTGTAAGGATGTTGGTGAGCTTCAACTTTTAGTCGCATCTTCTTTAAAGCTGATTTGGCAACTAAATTTATGCAACTAACTCTGTCAATCATTCCTATAGAACCTATATCAAATCTTGACATAGGTAAAGAAAACATTTGTTCTTCACCAACCTTCCTCACTTCCACACACACACACACACACACACACACACACACACACATATATATATATATAGGAAAATGCTATTGTGAGAAGGTGAGAAGAGATATGTATATCATTAGCTAGCCAAATCTATTTTCCAAATCAATAATCGGAACCGTTCATCTTATTTTATCTATCAAGTGATCTTTATGTGTAGATTTTTTTGTTATTTGGAGATTTCTATCAAATCCATCAAGTGTTTACAAGATGGACGACTTACAAGCTGCCTGCAAATGTAACAAAATTGGAACGGGTTGATCCATAGGATTTTGGGGTTTATAATCTCCAATTTTTTTAGGGTATAGATCTATCAACATTTTATTGAAGATGAACGGTGCCGATCGTTGATTGGTGTTACCGATTGGTCCTTCTCACGATAAGAGTCTCTTCTCACCTTCTCACAATAGCATTACTATATATATATATAAGTTAGATACCTAACAATATGCAATTGTATACTAGACTCATCTAAGTCATTGTCAGAATCACTAGCACCCTCAAATGAAATAAACTCTTCAATTATGTCATCACCAAGACTTTCCAATGTGTAAGTTATTATTAAGAAATTAACTAAGTATTAGGATATAGAACACTTGAAGCATTGAACCTCATTTAGTTGTTAATGCGATGATTCACCAAACTAGATCTTTAGCAGTAACAATTTCAAATTTAATCATGTTCTCAAATAACCGATTAGGTTAGGTTGTTCTCTGGCTTTAAAAAGGATTTTCTCTTTATAGGAGCTTTCATGAAAGTTTTAAACTCTTCAACTAAATGAAATGCTTCATCAATAGAACTTGCTATGTGTGATATCATCTTACTTCAAAATTCTAGTCTTACTCCAGTGTGAAATTTAGATAAAATAAATTATGTCCTTCATATATAGTTAGATATGTATATAATATCTATACGACATGTATCTTTAGCATCCAATGTGACACCTTGAAATTTAACAAATTTCGTTAAAATATCACCAGTATCCTATCAATATTCGATATTGAATTTTTTAAGGCCAACACCAAGCCGACATCAAACATATATAACACCGGTTATTAATGGATTAGATCTACTTAATCTACTTAATCCGGTAAACCTGGCTCTTTGATATCAAGCAGATCTAAAATGGATCACATGATCCAGATCTGAAATTCGATTCAAGGTAAGAACACGAATTGGGTTCGGGTTGTAGTATGTCTACATTTCAAATTCGAACCAAATCTTTGATAAATGATGCATTCAAGTCTTCTTCCTATTGAAGAGCAACAATGGCAGCGTAGTCGAGGGTGTCATCTATGACAAAGACAACATCACTCGAGGATGGTGGCGGCGGATGTCCATGAAAAACTCTAATGGTCATCGATAACTGGTGACAACGGAGGCAGAATCAGACAAGTTTGAGTCGCTTATTTGAGTCATGTATTGAACTTGAGATTAAACGTATACACTTTATTCTTCTAACTTCTTCAATACATACGCGCCAGTAGATATTGCATCATCTCATATACTCATATACTCGTCTTGCCACCACTGGATTGTTTCTTTTGCATGGTTGCCCGAGTTCTTCATATTAATCCATTTCAAAACTCGCTGTCAATTTTTCTCCAACCTGGAAAGATTTGATGCAAAATGAACATGAGATGTGCATGTGTTATTTTGGGTATTTGAGCAAATCCTCCATGGAGACACATCATCGAAGAACAAAAAATAAGAGTTTCATTAGGATTTTATTTAACAGTTACAATTAATGGGAAGTGGGGAAGAGCGGAAGGGTTTAATATATACTGTTTTGTGGTGGGATTTAGGGTAAGAATTAAATAAGAGTTTTTAAACTAAAATAAAGATAAGGTTTTAGGCCTCTCATCATGAAAATCGAACAACACCTGTTTTAACGCCTTGCATGTTGAAGATTCATTCAGACCTCGACCAAGTGATTTTTCATTCACTCTCACGCTTCTCATGTAAAAGATTTCAAAGATTGCCAAAAAAGTTTACAAAACTTAAATTTTGTTCAATCGCTCATAATCTAATGGTTTGATTACTGGCCAATATTTATAAGTGAAACAAACTCCTATCTAAATTCGGACTTCTACCATGACTTAGACTATTAAACAAAATAAAACAAAACAAAACAAAAAATATTCCTTCAAAAAGAAACTCAAGATGTTAAATAGAAAATACAAATGGACTCAAATAAAGAAGTAGACCACAAAGTTGAAATCGATTCAAACTCTAAAATACTAGTATGAATCCATGTGGGATTCCTATCTGTATAGCTACATAAAGAAAACTGATTCACCCAGCCCAAACAAAAAGTTTGAAGCAGGCCGCCATTATTTTTATTGGTGTTTTAGTTGTCTAGTACAATAATCTAGACATTGAAGTTTACAGGTCTAGACATAGGACAGGTGCTTGGCATTAACCCAGCCCCTAATGAACACCCTGGTCCTAATAGCAACAAGTCCAGCCTGACAATTTATGATACTATGATCATTGTATTTGAGTTGATATTACAAGGAAATCTTTATCTATGTATGCAAAATGAAATATGTGTACAGAAATATCTTTCTCAATATCATTTGTACAAGTAAAATTCTAAAACACATAGTCGCAAGGATTTCGCACAAACTCAGAAAGTCACTTAACCACTGCACTTCTAGGACAAACTATATGCCCAAAACAATGAACAAGTCCATGCCGAAGATCAGGAATTGGTAAAAAGATATACAGACCCCCAATGCCGCCTTGATGATCTATGCTAGATGAGAAATAGACTCAAAAGGCCTATAGTTTGCCCTGGTTCGAGATGAGAGAGCCTTCGGGACAAGGTGCAGTTTATTGAATATGTGTCAGGCATGCACTCAAATGTGGGGAAGTAGCACATTGTAAATTGATGAGATTGGTTAAATGAAAATACGGCGTGTGGCTGTCCAGCATTAAGGAATTGCCTATATACATTGTCGGATAAATTTGGACCAAAGGCTCCATTAGGAGTTTCTTCTTCTGGGTATAATTGGGTATTACTCTTAGCCATGGTGCCTTGTTCTCATACTCCAGATTTGGGACAACAAATGGCCGCATTTTATTTGAGTTGATATTACAAGGAAATCTTTATCTATGTATGCAAAATGAAATATGTGTACAGAAATATCTTTCTCAATATCATCTATTGAGTGTACAAGTAAAATTCTAAAACAGGTAGTCGCAAGGATTTCGCACAAACTCAGAAAGTCGCTTAACCACTGCACTTCTAGGACAAATTATATGCCCAAAACAATGAACAAGTCCATGCCAAAGTTCAGCAATTGGTAAAAAGATATACAGACCCCCAATGCCACCTTGATGATCTATGCTAGATGAGAAATAGACTCAAAAGGCCTTATAGGTTGCCCTGGTTCGAGATGAGAGAGCCTGCGGGACAAGGTGCAGTGTATTGAATATGTGTGAGGCACGCACTCAAATGTGGCGAAGTAACACATTGTGAATTGATGAGATTGGTTAAAATGAAAATATGGCGTGTGGCTGTCCAGCATTAAGGAATTGCCTATATATATTATCGGATAAACTTGGACCAAATGCTCCATTAGGAGTTTCTTCTTCTAGGTAAAATTGGGTATTACGCTTAGCCATCCTGTCTTGTTCTAATACTCCAAAGTTGGGATGACAAATGGTTGCATTAGAAGTTTCTTCCCTTGTGTAAAATTGGGTGTTACCATTAGCCTGCTTGCCCTGTTCTAGTACTCCATATTTGAGCCGTTAGCAGAGTTCCACATGCCATAGCAAATAAGGCACTTTATCGCTGAAAGTTGCAATCTTTAATGACATTTATATAGTTTAATAAGTTGAATTTTTTTCTTAGATCCACAAAACATGACTAGAAAAAAAAATTCTAGATTGTCTGGGTGAAAAAAAAAGATAGGATCCTAGCTAAAATAATTCAACCCGCCACCTGCATGCTTCAGTCACTAGTATGCTATATTTCCATCACATCGCAAGGGGCTTCATCATGGTAATGTTATATGTAATCGATGGCTCAGTACCAAGGCAGTACTTTAATTCATGTTGGTACAAACCAGAAAAGCAAGCAAAATTATTATTGATAGTATCAGATTGATGGAAACATGCATAGACACAAAAAGTAGTAGGCTATATCAATGATCCAGCTAAAGATATTTCCACTCTTGCAAGCTTTTCGTTCCTTAATTAAGTGCGAGTCACTTCTTTCCAATCCATGGTTTTCCACTCTGTTCTAAGATAATCTTTCTCGTTTGTAGCCATCCAAAAATGAGAACCTAGCCATAACTATGAATCTAAGGATACAATATACTGGACCGCATTGATGAGAACTGTTATCGAACCTATCCAAAGAAACGATTTCTATCAGTGATAAAGATGCTTCTGGCAAAAAAAAAGTACACTTCTTGTTTCTTTATCAAGTGGAGAAGGCACCTCATTCGCTCCCTGGTTCTTTTTATTATTTATAAACATTTTTAAAAATCTGATATTTGAACAACCAATATGATATACATGACACAACAAGGTTTCAAGGTATGGTATAACATGTAAATTTTTCTAACCAATTGAATTCAAAAAACAGAAAAGCATAAAAATGATCTTCATATTAAAAAGGTGTTAAAGTTTTGCAAACTATGTAATATGTCAATAAGTATCTTATTCTGCAAGTAAAAGAAAGAAAGTAGTTGCATTCTCAGTGTTCACAGGCTACCATGTTACGTAATAAATCTAAGGAGGATGGACATGGACATGGCAAGGGGCAGACATGACACGGACATGGCAATGCCTAGAATAGTAGGAAACATGGACACAACGACAAGACACTCTAACACGTATAAGTAAGAGATAGAGGCATGTACCGTTCATACAGACATGGCCATGTATCCAAAAGTCCAGACTCCTGATACATTTGTAGTGTAAAGAAAATTTTGTATGACTTCATAAAAGTAAGCGTCCTTAGCTCAGATATCTATAGAGTACGTTAATTTATGACATTTTTTATATCGAAACATGTTTCAACTCAGCATAATTTCAAAAAAATTGTCAGCCTTTGCAATAAAATAGTCATTGATTTATATATGCAATTAAATACCGAAGGCATCATATCATTATTTATATACATATACATATAAGAAAATGTATATGTGTTGTGAGCGTGGGAAAATTTCCCATACATTATTTTATTTTTTAAAAAAAAGGGAATTTGTTGTACACATCATAAATGATCACCACACTAAAATTCAAATGAATCCAATGCTATTTGACCCCGATCTAACCATAACAAATTTAACTGTTTCAGAACAATAGAACTTTCTACAATGTGTGGATCGAGTGTCAAATACCCCTAGGGTTCACTCATATTTGGGGTTTTGGGTTTTAGAATGTGTACAACCTTGAAAAAAAATTAAAATTTTGGATTTTTTGCACCAACAGCGCATGAAATTCATGCGCTATCAGCACATATCCATTAATGTATATGTGCTGACATATGCGTTGTCGACACACAAAAACTTTGAAATTTTTTTAGGTTGTACACATTCTAAAACCCCAAACCCCAAGTGTGAGTGAACCCTATGGGTATTTGATCCTCGATCCACTCTTATAAAGTTTTATTCAGTGTTCTAAATATCGGTCCGCAATCCGCAATTTTGGTCACAATTTCAGATTTAACACCTGACCGATACAATATGGGACAGTTGGTTGCAGTTTCCGATTTTTACACCAATATCGGATCAATATCGGGCAAAATCCGTAATATCGGTCGAGATTGCGCGCTAAAAATAGCGGCGGCTATCAGCAAATATCGGAAGGTTTTTTAGCGAGCTATGGGTCGTGGTCATTTGTTTAATTTGACATTTCCGACCCGACCCGTTACCCTTTAGATCAAATTTGCAGCGGGATGTTATTCGATCACAACGAGAACGAAAATTTGAGGGAAAAAAAGCCCTAGCTTTTCGTGCTCGACGACTCGGTGATCGCGTCCCTTGGAGATTTCCCTCTTCTTCGGCCACTATTCCCGCTTCTCCGTCAAGATTCTCCCGCGAATCGGTGACTACGGGCGACTACGATGAGCGTCAATTGATTTTTTTTCCAATTTTTTTCAGTTTTTTCAGTTTTCAGTTTTTTTCAGTTCACCGCCTCCCTTGGAGATTTTCCGCTCTCCCTTGGAGATTTCACTCTTCTTCGGCCACTATTCCCGCTTCTCCGTCAAGGTTATCCGGTGACTCGGCGACTACGGGCAACTACGGTGAGCTTCGAATGAATTTTTTTCTCCAGTTTTTTTTCACATTTTTCAGTTTTTAGTTTTTTTTACAGTTCATCTCCTCCCTTGAGTCCCTTGGATATTTTCTGTGCCTCCATTGGAGATTTCCTGATTCTCCGGCCACTTTTCCCTCTTCTCCATCAAGATTCTCCGGCGACTCGGCAACTGCGGTGAGGTACAATTTTTAGTTGAATTTTTTTCATTTTTTTTCAATTTTTATTCAGTTTTAAGTTTGTTTATTTTTTCAGTTTTCTGTTGGTAACATCCTTATCATTTTCCACTTAAATATTATGATTATCGGTTTCCTGCAAATTGCAATTAAGAATAGTGGATGTTATTGACGAAATTGGAATATTGGATTTTCATGCACTCCATTTTGTCAAAGCTCAGAAACATTTTTCTTTTGTTGATGGGCCGCTAGAAACATCAAGGATTTCAACTGTAGAAAGCTTAAAATAAAAATGCACACTTTTAAAAAGGGGTCCTATGCAATAGAATTCACACACACAAGATGTCATTGCTTGCTCCTGATCATTGGTGATAAACATGATTAATAATAGCCATACTTGGTGTAATCCCTTTCCCTGATTAATAATAGCCAAACTGTACATTTAACTGCTGACAAATAATATTTGCTTGAAGCACGACTTGAAACTGCAGTTAAGCTGCTATTGCATATTCAAAAGAGTTGTCTATAATACAAAATGAGAGCAGAAAAAATGATTTTATGATCATAAATGTTGCTGTTGCAAGCCTGCAAAATAAATCAAAGAGAACACAGAATCAGTTATTAAATTAATAAAATATTAAAGTATTATTGAAATGTGAAATATACATTGATGAGTTACATATAACATGATTGACTATTAAGAATGCAAACATCCATGATCAATGTAATTCAACACCATATACTGCATTATTTTTGACAATATTCAATTGTTACTTATTTGTTGCAATGTTGACTTGTTTTATTTTATTTATTAACATTTTTCAACGTTTGTTTTCGTTATGATTTAAGGTATATGATTTATGCTTTCTAGTCTTGTGATTTGTGAAGATGGTGTAATCTAGAGCTTCTAGCAAAAGTGTTCCAAAAGGGGACCCTTGCTGGGCAAATGGAAAGCAAGTGGATAGCCAAAGTACGGCTAAGATCCAATGCAACTATTGCAATCAAGTTGTTAATTGAGGAGTTACCCAGTTCAAGGCGCATCTTGCGAGAAGAATGGGAAATATGAGGCCATGTGGTAGTGTCCCAGATGAGTGAAGAGCAAAGTGCTAGAAATTCTTGCCAAGCTTGAGAAGGAAAAGGAGCGCAAGGTGACAGGGTGCAAGCTTTAATGGATGACATTAACGTTGGTGGAGAGGAACATGTCCAAGAGGAACAAGAGAGTGGGACCCGCCAGGAGTCTTCATCACGATCAAGTGTTTTTTTCTTCATTTAAGAATATAGGACCGATGAATGGGTATGCCACTCAAGCTCCAGCAGATTTGGATGTTGCTATGGGAAAGACGAAGCAGACTACACTTGATTCGAAGGAGAGAAAGAAGAGAAGGGAGAACACGATCCGATATATTGCAAGGTGGTTCTTCGAAGCCGGAATTTCTTTTAGTGCTGCAACACTTGGATCATTTCAGCAAATGTTGCAGGCTGTTGGTCAATTTGGGCAAGGCTTGGAGGCTCCCACTTCTTATGAGCTTGGAGAGATGTGTCTTGAGAAGGAGGTGGAGGAGACTGCTGAAAGACTAATGTAAAGGCCCGGCCTATTGGGCCTTTAAATAACCCCCCCCCCCTTTTTCTTTTATTTTCTCCTTCTCCTTTATTTTCGTTCACTGGCTCTCTCGACAAGCCCGCAAGGGCTTCGTTTCCTCGAGCTACCCATCGATCGTTTCCTCCATTCGGCACGAGCGAAACCCTAGCGGGGGTTTCTCGACGCGTTTCCCTTTCCTCCTCCTTGCCTACTTGCATGTGACCCTCGGGGCTCTATCCGCTCTTGTCGCTTCACGGCCCCTCGCCTCCTCGCGCGTCCTCTCGAGCCCCCTCTATCCTTCCTGGCTTCCTCGCGCGTCATGTGGGGCCCCCTGACGAGGCCTCGCCGCCTTATCACCTCGTTGTGTGCCCTATGAGGCGGTTTGGGTGGTGGCTATTAAACCCCCCTCTCCTCCTCCTCGCGGAAGTACTGTGAGTATCACTTCGTTATTTTTCGAAGACGATTTCAACTGATTTCCTCGGCTTCTTCGATGATGGGTTTGGGTTCTTAAATTTCTGATTTTTCTGCTTCGATTCAGGTAGACTTTATCCACTCTCTCGCTGTCTTGATTTTGATTCCTTGGGAGAGGATAATTTGGGGTAGAAATATGGTTTTGTTGACCCTATTGCTATTTAGTGGGGTCAAATGCCCTCGCCTACTTGCATGGGGTCCCGGGGTTGTCGTTGGGGCTGTTTAAGGGTTCGGTGGCTGGCTGTTTTGGTTTCCTGGGCACTACTCGCTGGTCGGGGATCCCCTGCGTGCTGTTTGGGCTTCCACTTGCCGCGGCTTAGTTCTTGCTTGCTGACTTGGTTTTGTGGGCCGTTGTTTGTGATCGGCTGGTTCCTTCTACTTGCTGTTTGGATTCAGTTGGGTCCCTTGCTCGCTGTTTTGAGTTTCGGTGTGGTATTACTTGGGTTATGAGCCTCATTCCCCAACGGATTTGATTGTTAGCCCCTGGTTCCTTACTAAGAACCCTGTGGACTCTGCCGTAGGCACGGGTACCCCCCACTGTGTGATGAGAATACCACCAATCTGATCCCTCTGGCCTAGACTCTCTAGCGCCATCTTGAGTTGACTTTTTGGTCTTTCTTTATTAAAGTAATTGTTATATTTTCTTATTTCTTGGTTCGTTGCAAGATTCAGTAGTATTATTTCTTTTATATATCAGCACGTTCTTTCTTACTTGCTTGCAGGTTTCTTTCGTCCTTTCTCTATTGCTTGCAGGTTTTGGGTTTCTCGTTGCTGATGGTTGCGACGTAAGCTTTCTGCAGATGCTAGGCTTCGGCTCTTAATTATCTTGGTTCTTCGGCTTCGATTTCAGGTAGACTTTATCCCCTATGCTCCAATTTAGATTCCTTTGCTTGTGTTGGGGTTTGGGTTTCCCTTACTTGTGGTTCAAGCTTCCCTTGTTGGTAATTGAGTTGGGTGGCTCATTTTGCTTGTCTGGGCTTTTTGCATTGTTGTTGGGTTTGATAGCTTCCTTTGATTGTTGCCTTGGGTTTCCTTATTCTTAAGTTGGTGATGCTTCCTTTCTGCTCAGTTTGGAATATCTTGCCATGAGGAACATCCATGCTATCTGTCACTTGCTAGTTTCTTGCTCTTGTTTCATAAACTTATTAGTACCTTGTTAGTTTAATATTATTAAATTGCGTAGCCTTGGGATGTTCTTATGATGGCATGTTACTATGTTGGTACTGGATGACTAGTGGACTATCCTGAGGTTGGCTCTTGACTTGACAGGTTACTATTACCGGTACGGTAATAGATTCCCCTTGGCTACCTAGTTTAATCAATATTGAACCCCACGACACTAATAATTAATAACATGATTACTTTCTACTTGACTCACCGGGTTTGGAGAAACTTATGATTGGGGAGTACATGGTCGATTGGGACCTGATCTTTAGCAACCAATCGTTTTGGTTGTTATTTTCCCCGAGTTAGGGGGACTCCATCTTGCTGATGGGTCCTGCGTCCTGGGGGCAGACAAGGCCGGCCATCTTGATGGGTCCTGGGGCCCCACCACAGGCCACAGCGCCACAGTTCTTACAGGTTTTGTAGCTTACAGTACAGTACTTTATACTTTTGGACTCTGCCCGGGGTCGCACCCTCGCGGTCAAGGTAGCTCCCAGATGCTTTTGTACCCCCCCCCCTCATAAGTCACGGCTTAGGATTGGTTCACTTTAGTTAGTACCCTCTTTACAGTACTTGTGCTCGTTTTTTGACATGTCTCTCTTCTGTACCCTTTCTGCTACTGTCACATCATTCTTTGTGCTTCCTTACTCTTCAGTGGCATGGGTTTGTGGATTACCAGGTCAGGTTACTTCTTTGGTTAGTGCTATCATATCTGTGGCTGTCTTGCTTCCTTTTGTGCACACTTACCTTCCTTGTCTATTGTTTAGATATTGTCTACTCTATTGAGCGTGGTGCGTCCTTTGTTGCCCACCAGGTACGAAGCGCATGATCATCCAGAGGCGTCTGAGCACGAGGAGTTGGAGCTTCAGTACAGGACTTGAGAGGAGTCAGAACTTCCAGAGCAGAACAGTTTCAGCATTGACATAGCGGATGTACGTGTTCCATTTACTTTCAACAGTAGTGTAGTTTTACTACCTTTACTTGTTACTGTCTTTTCCTTATTTAGAACTGTTAGCTTGTCAGATCTAAAGTGTCTCCTTACTTTCTGCACTGCTCCACATTGACTTCACTGGCACCTGCGGGACCTGCAAACTCTCGTTTCAATCGTAGTGGCACCCGCCGGGAGGCGGGGCGTTACAACTAAAATTTTTCAGAGAGAGCTGTAGCATTCATGGATGCTCCATTATGACCGATGCTTAGTCTCATCGAAAGCAACAGAGCATCATGAACATAGTGGTACACTGCCCAGCAGGGATTGTTTTCTTTGATTCGGAGGATGTTTCAGCCGAGCATCATAGTGGTGTGTTTATTCATGCTTTTGTTGATAGGACAATTGAGAAGCTGGGAGAGAATAATTTTGTTCAGATAATTACAGACAATGCATCTAATAATATGGCAGCGGCAAAGATACTAGCAGTGAAGAGGCCAAGAATCTTTTGGACGAGTTGTACTGCACACACCGTTAATTTGATACTCGTGGACATCGCCAAAATCAAGCCTATTAGGAGTGCCATTACAATGGGCAGAGATGTCTTCGTTTTCATTTACAGTCACACCATCAGTCTGAGCTTGATGAGAGACTTTACAAAAGGAGAAATAGTTAGGCCTGGCGCGACTAGATTTGTCACTGCCTTCTTATCTTTGAGTTCATTAAGAGATAAGAAAAAAGAATTGAAGCAGATGTTTAGTTCTGAACAATGGGAAGTGTGTGAACTTTCCAGCAAGCCTGCAGGAAGAAAGGTAATCATAATTAAAATTTATTTATATTAATATAAGATTATTTTATCAATTTTTAATCATAACTGAATTATTAATCCTTACTTTGCAGGTTCAAGAGATTGTTCTGAGTAACAAGTTTTGGGATAATGTTGATCTAACTTTAAAGGTTCTCTCCTTTGGTGAAAGTTTTGAGGAGAGTGGATGGTGATAAAGCCCCATCGATGGGCTTTGTGTATGTTGATTTGGTTGAAATCAAGGTTGAAATTGCATCAGCCCTTGCCCAGATGAAGAAGATGTATCTTCCAATATGGAAGATAATAGATAAAAGATGGGATGAGAAGCTCAAGTCGCCTTTGCATAAGACTGTGTATTACTCGAACCCTTATTAGTATTACCCTAAGAAGGAATCTATTGAAAAGGGTAATATTTTTAGGGTAAATGACATTAAAATACCCCAACATTTGGGCCATTGTCACATATATACATTAACGTTCAATTTGGTAAAATTTGATACCCAAACGTTTAATGAAGTGTAAAACGTGATACCATTTCTAAGTTTTCTGTCAGAAATGTTGATCATGTGATAGCACGTGATAGAAATTGGACAAATTTGACCCTCATCATCCAATACATAAGGGTAAATGACATTAAAATACCCCAACGTTTGGGCCATTGTCACGTATATACCTTATCGTTCAATTTGGTAAAATTTGATACCCAAACGTTTAATTGATCTACACTCATTTATGAACCTCTGAAGTTGTACATTGCTTTCCTCTCACATTCCTATTGCATTATCCAATTTTTTCTCTTTATATGTCATCCTTCTATCCGTCAATGCATGTGAAGAATTGTCCACCTTGATCATACTCTCATTCGCATCCATTAAGTGTAGTATCACCATCATTGACCAATTAGAGTGGGGTTAATCCTTCCACATGAAGAATTTATAGCTCTTCTCCTTATCCCTACTTGGACACGACCAAAATCGTCTTCCTGGGTTTGCTCTTGTCCATGATATCCTCCTTGGCGTCTGCAACCCACAATTGCAGTACTTGAAATCTACATGATCTGTTTCAAAATCCCCACAACTCTGCCGTGATCTCCAATGACTTAGCCATCGGAGGACAATCGGGGGGTCCATCCCCGATCCTCTGATGCTTGCACCAAAGAAGGGGGTCTTCCGGTGGAACCCTACATGGGTCATCTGCTGGTGTGGGATCCTTGCATCAACAGCCGATGCGAGTTTTCTGTACCAAAAGTTAACATGCTACCAGAGATGAAACCAATAATGATTATTTGAAGCACAAGAAGCTTTCCCTGATACGAAGTCAAGCCAACCGACTATTTATACACCAACAACACTGATATTGAATCAGCAACCAACCCCATATAAAGATCACAAATAATACCATCTGCCCGTCATCTGGCCTATCGACAGGTTCAGTTTCTCTTTTGGAAGTTATTAGGCTTGCATGTAATCTAATCACCCATCAACTGAGAGTAGACTATCAGCCATAGCATGCTTGAGGATTTCAGTTCGAGCCTCCCCTTTCTTAGCCTACACAATTCATAAAGCCACATAGTTCACTGTGTATATCACATATTCTTCTACCACCCCCCATCACTTTCCTCTCATTTTCGTAAAAATTATTAATGGAGCTTCAACCTGTGGATGGAGAGGAGCTCAGCCTAAGCCTAGCCCTTCAGCCCTCATCCCCGCCGGAGCCCGCGAGCGTCTTCTCTTGCAACTACTGCCGAAAGACGTTTTACAGCTTGCAAAGCAGAGCCGGGAGTTAGCCACTGCTGCCTCACCGCATGACGGCGAGGCCGGCTCAGCCGACAGCTGGCAACGGCGGAGCCCAGCGGTGTCTCCTCGGATAGAGAAGACGAGAGACGACTACTTGTATGGCGTGGGGAGGTTTCAGAGTCAGAGGAGGCCGGAGGGGGCGCCTGTGTTTGTGGAAATTTACATGAGGCCTGGTGGCACTAGCAATGATGAGGTCGTTGATGGAGTTGATTTATCTCTGAGGTTATGAATTTGCATTTCATTCTATACTCATGATTTGTTCTTGTTGTTTCTTTCTCTCTCTTGTTTTAATTTATTGCGGTGGCCACTGGCAATGCACACTATGCTGAGGCATTACTTCTAAACTAGCGTTGCTAATGAAGTCTTATAGTTATTTCAGACATCAAAAACATAGATTAGGGTTGTATTTGATTTCGTGCTATTTATTTGAGTGAGAGAGAGGTGTGGGGTTAATGGTTTCGTTTGGATACGATAAGGTATATACATGACAATGGCCCAAACGTTGATGTATTTTAATGTCATTTACCCTTTGTTTTAAGTCAGGGGCATAACGGTCAGTCATTTCGAGAAAAATCTCACGTTAGCCAAATTGAGTTTTGGGTATCAAATTTTACCAAATTTAACGATAAGGTATATACGTGACAATGGCCCAACTGTTGTGGTATTTTAATGGCATTTACCCTATTTTTTATGGTTTTGTGGAGTGCATGCATATCATGTACGGGAATGACCATGATATTATTGAAAAGATTGGAGAGCAGCTCTACCTCTATCAAAACCAAAGGGGTTCATTTGGTCGGGATTTTGCCAAGAACGCTGCAAAAAAATCCAAAAATTAACCCAGGTATAATTTTCATTATTTACCATTTTTTAAATAAACACATGTTAAGCGATGATTTTTATACTTGTTAATTTGGCAGTCACGTGGTGGAGTTTCTATGGGACCGATGCTCCAGAATTGAAACAAATGACATTGAGGGTCCTTAATTTGGCAACAAGCTCTTCTGGGTGCGAAAGAAACTGGAGCACATTTGAGATGGTAAATAGTATCATCATATATTTATATTCTAAAACTTTTAATTTATTGAAAAATAGTCAGTTTATGATAATTTGTTTATCTTTTGTAGACTCATACCAAGAAGAGAAATAGACTAAGTCACAGCAAGCTACGCGACTTAGTCTTCGTCAAGTTCAATGTCGAGCTGAAAAATAAGCATGAGAATAAAGATAGGGATCCTTTGGCTGCCTATAATGATAATGAAAAGGTCACCGATTGGTTGGTATCAAAAAATGAGGGTGCTTCAATTTCTGATAGCGATCATGAGGTATTTCTAGGTGAGCAGTTGACTTGGAGACAAGTTGCCAAAGCTATGGGAGCTAATCATAAAAGAAAGATGAGCTCAAGAATGGTGACATATAAAAGAACAAAGAAAGGAGCATCTTCATCATCCAAAGGAAAGGAACCGGCCATGGAAGAAGAAAAGTTCGAATCATCATCAAAATCATCATCGAAGGACGAGCTAGATGAAGGCAATGATGATTCCGAACATGGAGATGATTATTGATGACTTTGATGTTTGAGAGACTTGGACATGTTTTAAAACTATGGACTGATATTATCTTCTGCTTTTAATATGATGTTTGTTTTTTTTTTTTTACTTTTTATTATATAACAATTTGAATTAGTTTGTCACTAAAGCAGGTTTGGCCTAATCATATATTCATATCGTAAATGTTAAACTATTCATGTTTATTGTATATTAATTTTTAACACATGCCTAGTTGCCTACTGATTTTATTATCATATTTTGTAGCTATTTAACTCGCTTGGTTCGTGATCACTTAAAGAAATATTCTACCATGTGGATGGCTGGTATTCATGTTTAATGAGGTAAGTATACTGGAAAACATACTTTTATTTGAGTTTCTAAAATTTATATTATTTTAGACACATAAATGTTTTTATTTGTCATCATATTAACCTCTGATATGAATGTCACTTTGATACCGATATTTGGTCAATATCTCCGATATTCATGTTTAACGAGAGAAGTATAACCAAAACATACTTTTATTTGAGTTAGTCTAATTTATATCTTCTTAGATACATCTAGGTTTGCATATGTCATCAGTTTTAAGCATTCGATATGACACTCCGATATTTAGTCAATATCCCCGATATATCCCGATATCCGTAATCCGATATCAAATTTCCTAGGCCGATACGCGACCGATATCCGATATTTAGAACACTGGTTCTATTGTTTTGAAAACGTTGAATTTGCAACGGTTAGATCGAGGGTCAAATAGCATTAATTTCACTTGATTTTTGGTGTGGTGATCATCCTTGATTTGTTAAACAAATCCCAAAAATAAATAAATAAATAAAATGATATATATGTGCGTCAACGCAGGAAATTTTCCTGCACTAATAGCATATATATTATTCTAATATATATGAGAAATATGGATGTCAGCTAGTCAAGAATGAAATTTCCTCCCTGTCTAGCTACAAAAACCACATCATCCGTTACTTTTTTATAATCGGATCTGTTCATTTTGATCTTATATTTTAAAACATCAAACCATTAATTTGCACGTGAACATTAAGGGTTTTGCTTATTCACATAGCTGTTGCAAATAGTTCATAGAAACATTTAATGTTATGATGAGCGGATGAATGAGTACAACATGCTAGGTTCACTTGAAAATTGATGGTTTGATATTTTAGAAAATCAAAATCAAAATAAACGGATCCGATCATCGAAAAAAATAAGCGGTGTTTTGATGCTAGATAAGGAGGAATTTTCTTCTTTGCTAGTAGATACTCGTTTCTACACACAATTGAAAGGTAATAATTATGCTTTGTTAACTCAAGAATAAAACACAGAATACACTTCAGAGGTACAAAGGTGTTTTAGACTATTCTTGGACATAAAGGTGAGAGAGGACACGAGCATCGGCATCCCCAACTAACCAATCTTAGACTAGAACAGATTTAGACTCTGAAAACATGATGAAATCACTAGACAAATTAGGGCAAGTTTTCTAAAGCAATTCGAAAGTTCTGCCTCCCTTCACGCTAAGCGCACGAACCCTTACATTCCAAGCAAAGATATACATATTAATGTCGTTGGATACCTTTCATCCCTCGCAAACTCCTCCAAGGATGAGACGTAGAAGAAGCTCCCTTCGTATAAGTTCTCTTTTTCAAAATATTATTGATCGTCCTGCCACTGCTCTGTGTCTACAGCAATAGGATTTTGGAAAGTATCAATATCAGTAGTGGATGGGAGAATGTGAATACAATCAATATGATGTAAGCCATTGCCAGCGATATCAGTGCTGGTTGGGGGAAATATGACCAAGTTGAATAATAGGTGGGGCAGAGGTAGCAACCCTGCTATGAAACACTGATGCATTGACAGCACTTGCTAAACTGTCACTAACAGTTGTATCCAAATGATGGGAGAGAGAATCTCAGTGCCATTGGAGAGCACATCCGCAAGCATAGAATCATCAGCAATATTACAAGCAATAGACTCAACGACAGGAGGATGATACATACATACATACATATAATACATTACATATGTGTGTGTACACATTTCAGGCATAAATACATACATGTATGTATATAGTTGTTTAGTTAGCGTATTGTATATCATCTCATATAGGGATTGTAATATTAGTTTATCATGTGCAACAATTAAGCAAATCAAGCATATAATTAAATATATCACAAAATATTGATTCAGAATACACAATAGACAAATATTAATGACAGAATTCTTAACAACAATTAATAATTCAATATTATATAAATACAACCATTCCATAATCCAAACAAATATAAACATTAACCTCAACATTTTCATTTTCAAGATGTGCACGCACACGAACATAGTAGAGAGATGACAGGGAGAATGAGTAGAGAGAGTGCGAAGACATAGACTAACATAGATGACAGGGAGAATGAGTAGAGAGAGTGCGAAGACATAGACTAACATAGAGAAAGCCAATAGATATTAACATAGCAGAGACAGAGAATAGAGAGATTAGAAACGGTGACCTATCTTTGAGAGACTGATGAGAGACATGAGATGGACAGCAGGAAGAGCACAGATGCCAGATTTAAGAATTCGGCTGGGAATTTGGGGTCTCCAGTGATGAGAATCAGTTGTAACAGCATCTCTCCAGGGTTGTTACCCTTAAAAAGTTAAACAAAACAGGTTCAGACTCAATTAAATGGCCTTGAACCCATTACTGAAGCAAGATATTT
Organism: Scilla litardierei; assembly: GCA_030789695.1. NCBI lineage: Eukaryota > Viridiplantae > Streptophyta > Magnoliopsida > Asparagales > Asparagaceae > Scilla > Scilla litardierei. Next base: position 125,956,059 of record CM061131.1, read on the forward strand.
ATCGGCCCGATTCATTATATTGTATGATGCATTTTGTAACATATGAAACAAGCATATCAGCTAACAAATTGATGTGATCCGCTAGGGTTTTGAAGATAAAAAGAGGGTTTTTATGGGAAAAGATGGGATTTTTATAAGAAATATTGGATTTTTATGGTGAAAAGAGAGGGGATTTGGTGGGGAAATTAGATTTTTATTGATGAATAACTGATATACAAGGATAAAATTGGCCACAATTGGAGAGAATGCCGCTCTCCTAGCTGTGACTTAGAGATCAAAGCCTAAATCACCAAGATCTAGCTTTTACTTTAAAGGAAAAGACTAAACTTCATAGATCTAGGGTTCTTCCACAATAATCAACATCCTTCCTAATTACCCTAACCCCCATATAAATAATAATCTGAAAATTACAAAATTACAAAAAACACCCTAAACTCTGAAACTTACGAAAAGACCCCCAAAAATTTGAAAATTACGAAAACGCTACTAATGTGCCAAAATGCATAACACATCATTAATCTGTCCCCGAAGAACCACATTGTCCTCAAGGTAGTACATGAAACTCACTGGCATGCTACTTTAAATGGAGATACCCGCCCCCTCCTGGCTCTTCCTCATCAACCGCCTTACCTTCTTCCTCCTCGACGGTCAGTATCTAGATAGCACGATCCCAACAACAATGTCACGGCCCGAACCACTCGCCACATTTGAAGCACAAATCTTTGGTGTGAATGTCCTCAGTCTTGGCCTGTGTAAGCCGCTTGATCCTGTTATCTGATGGAAGCTCAATGTTCATCTCTTGGCTGGCCTGGATCCCTCCTTGCGACGTCTTCTCATCCCCTGTCGCTACTTGGCTGCGAAACGTGGGTCCGCCCCAGGCCCCTTGGTCCGTCATTCCTATGTGACCCGACACTCTATCATCTGAACTAGCTCCATTGCGTCCAGTAGCCCTCCAGGTCTCTATATACATAAGCTCCATTCGTATGCTTGGTTTGAGACTCCTCATGAAACATCGCTCCAAAGACTCCCCTAACACTCCCCGAACACGACCTGCCAGCATCTCAAATCTTCTGATATACTCCATGACAGTCTCTTTCTGTCTCAGTGTGTAAAGCTGATCATAAAGGTCTCCACACTAGATCTCACGAAATCGGTCTAGCATGCAATCTTTAAATTCCTCCCATGAACGAACATGACGTCGCTGCTTTCTCAAATGGTACCAAGATAAGGATTCTCCCTCTAAACACATTCACAGCACCCTCAGCTTATCCGCTTCAATAAGGCGCATCACCTCAAAGTATCTCTTCATCCTGTAGATCCACACATCGGGATCTTCTCCCTCAAATATTGGCATCTTTAACTTACTGATCATGTCATCAATCACATGTCTCTCCTGACCCGCTCGCCAACCTACATGTTGATAGTAAAGGGATGATTGTCGCGACATACCTCCATATGTCGCCCATAGCTTCTCCACTGGCCATCGTCTCTGCCTCCATCGTCGCCCCAGTAATCCTCATTTCAAGCGTAGATGTCATCCTCCTCAAAGTCTGGGTCATCATCATAATCCTCCTGAAACTCCTCGTATACCAGGAGTACCCAGCCTCGTCGCCTCTTTGCTGCAAACCGGGACCCACGAAGTCCATGGCGCCCTTCCACGTCATCCTTCGGTTCCCAAAGAATCCCAAATTCATTGTCGAAGTCTATGCGGGCCCCAAAAGTCGCAGTGCCCGGGACAAACCGTTTGTAGCTCGACGGGCCTCTGGCTAGCCGCCAAGGGCCCGCGTAGCCCTGCAGGGCCCCAGTGGGCCTGCAGGTGCACTACAGTGCCTTGTCAACCCTGCAGTTGCGCTGCAGGTTCTGCAGGGTATCTCGGGCCGCCGGTGAGGGTGGATGGGGTCCGCGTCCTCCATGGTGTCTTCCTCCACTTCTTCAGCATCCAAATCAGCATCAGACAAAAGCCTCTCGTAGAATTCCTTGATCGTTGCCTTTCCCTTCGATAAAGGATTTGCCTTTTGCCCTAGATCCGGTTGGCGTCAAAAACTGAACATTTTGCTGCCTGAACTTCAAATCTGATTATGTGGGATAGTTGTCGATCAAATTTTGCAGTTGAGCCTCAATCCTTGCATCTGACATCTTCGATACCTTTTCGATAGCTGCCCAAATCTCAGATTTAATCTCAATTCTGATCTCAGATCTAAGTTCCTCCATGGATTTCTTCAAATCTTTAATCTAGAAATCATAGTTTGACTCCAAAGCTTCGTACTTTTCCTTCGATGTCATCGTCATGTGGATTGTACCACTCTGATACCAATTTGATGCGATCCGCTCGGATTTTGATGATAAAAAGGATTTTTGTGAAAAGACGGGATTTTATGAGAAAGATGAGATTTTTATGGTGAAAAGAGGGGATTTGGGGGGAAATTGGATTTCTATTAATGACTAACTGATATACAAGATAAAATTGGCCATAATTGGAGAGGACGACACACTCTTAGCTTTGACTTAGATAGCAAAGCATAAATCTTCAAGATCTAGCTTTTACTTTGAAGAAAAAGGCTACACTTCATGGATCTACGATTTCTTCCACAATAATCAACATCCTCCTTGATTCCCCTAACCCCTATATGAATAACAATATGAAAATAACAAAATTACAGAAAACCCCTAAGCTCTGAAAACTACGAAAAGATCCCCCCTAAAGCTTAAAATTAGGAAAACGCCCATGATGGGGCCAAAATGCAAAACGCATAACAATTATCCCCCCACAATACGAACATCCGATATTAATTGATTTCCACAAGTATCATATTGTATCAAGTGATATAACTTGTATGTCATCCAATATGTTTAACTATGCAATAATCTTTGCACAATATAACAAACATGTCATGTGACCAAAGAAGTGTGAATCATGAAGGATGTGTGTCCAACAAGTTTCAAACAGGTATTCTAAACTAGAAAATATAGCATGTAATTGAGAACGTGTTTGAAAAGTGTCTTACAAATGACTGAGTATCCAAGAAATTTTTATGTTCGATACGTGTGTTGGAGCATCGGACTGGGTTACGATGTTATTATAGTGTCATTATAAAAGTGGTTGTGCGATAAAGCAATTTTTTGGATAAGATGGCTATAGTAAACAAAAACACATTGAAGGTAATTTACTTATGACAAACAAATTTCAGCCTGATGACTTCAATGATTACATCACAACAACAAAAAGCAGGTTGCTAGACTTCAATTCTGGTATAAGCATACGAATCAATCATAAGTGGTAACAACTAACCATCGAGAGACTTTGCCACCATAGAAATCAATGAACTGAGACACTAAAGAGAAACGGGCATCCTCTGAATGCAAAGAAAACAAGTAATCATTTACATCTTCAAACAAGATGACCCTTGAGAGCTGTTCATTGCCTTCAATATCTTGATTATCATCCGTATGAGGGGACATTCCGTGACTTCCTTCAGAATAGTAATCATTTGGTTATTGAGGGGTTAAAACCAAACAAAAATAAAGCAATACTTGCTAAATTTTAATAGAATTCAAGTAGAAGGCAAAACCAACCACGAAAAAGTTAGGTTCACCATCCATGAAGAAAAAAGAATAAGCCAAAGTACCAGAATGTTCCCGGACAGGCATCCATTGCTCGGAGTCCCTCGATAGTTCCTCCTCCGCCCACCTATTCCAAGTGTCTGCGTCTTTAACCTCACTATGTGGATCAGCATCCACATTCACTCCAAGCTTCTTCAGCAAGGATTCAAAATCTTCATTCTGTTGCATAACTTCGTTGTCAAGGTTCTCACTGTTCTCATCATCTAAAGCATGTTCTTGTGATTTTTCTGGCTCTCCTCCCGAAGCAATATTTTTTGAAGGAGGATCAGACCAACCAGTCCAGCCTCCTACTTCATCTTCTTGTGAAAATTCTTCTGTGGAAGTGTTAAGCTTGTTCTGCTCCTCTCTTGCCAGCCATGTTGACCATCCAAGTGCTCCATCCTCCCCAATCCTGGCACCACCACTACTCCAAAAATGCTCAAAGAGTCTTCGTTTACTTCGTGAACTAAGAAGTAAGGAAGGACAAAATAAACTGTACTCAATTTCCGCTTGAAATAGCCCGGTAGCTAGTTCTTGGTAACCAGTTTGCCACTCAAATCTGCAAAGACTAATGAAAATATCCACCAGCCCAAGTTCTAGTTGAACCAAAGATGGATCAGCTGATCGACCCTGCATCATAGACAAAAGAAGGCAAAGCAAAACAAGCATTATTTCAAATGTAAAGCCTTAAAGGGTTTGTGGACATTGTATGAAATAAAAGACTTCCACTGTCATTATATGCTTTTCACAAACCAGAGAATTTGGTTTTGGGTGTTTGTGTCTGTGTGTGTTTGTGCGTGTGTGGGGTAGGGTGGGGAGAGTAGGGGCGAGGAGAGTGAGAGAGAGAGAGAGAGAGAGAGAGAGAGAGAGAGAGAGAGAGAGAGTGTGTGTGTGTGTGTGTGTGTGTGTGTGTGAGGGGGAAGGAATATTAAAAGGACCATGAGTGCAAAACTGTATCATATTTCAAAAAGTTACATAAAAAGCAATTAAGAAAGTAAAAACATCCCATGATGACACCAGTACATCTAATCAAATGTGAAAGTAAAAGAGGACTGTGATGTCAGTACAACCTCATTTCACACGAGGGGTGGCAAACGGGTCGGGTCGGGTCGGGGTTAGGTCCGGTGATTGAATCTGGGTCAGATTTATGAAACATGTACCCAACCCAGGTATAATCAGGGTCACCTGAGCCTGACCAGATTTCTTGACGGGTCGGGTTTGGCTTACTGTTGCCCGAACCAGACCCGGATTCATTTTAATTTTCAGTTAAAAATGTTTTTCACATGTGACCAACCCTAACATGCCCAATGCACCAACCAAAAAAGGGAAGATGTGACAATTAACCAAATATACAAGCAAGCATTTAAATTATTTAATACCATTATATTATTTTTTTTAAATTTACTAATTTAGAATTAAGATTTGAAATTAACCAAAAAAGTGAAGATGTAGGGAATTGAACACGAGACTTGTTAAAGAAAGCAATACAATTCAAATCCCCTAACCAAAACTCTCAATTACGATTGAATTTTCAAGTTCTTATATAAATATATATATATATATAAAGTAAATCATGTAGAATCTGAATATATCCGGGTTAATACGTCAAACATGTACCAGACTCAAATTTTATCCGGGTCGGTCAGATCGGCCCATATTCTACCCGATCCGGTTAGACCTTTACACATACTATGTGTGACAATTCAGGCCTGCCCGACCCAGTTTTTTTAAAGACCCGGGCCGATACGGCCTGATAAAAATTCGGGCCAGTAAAGAAAGGCCCAAGCACGACACGATAATAATACCAGGCTGCTCTACCCGATAAGGCCATTATGGCTTATACAATGTACGAACAAAATCACCAGTTGGGACGCCACCGATCATTCACTTCAGCGAAAACCAAGATAACCAAGATACATCTAAAGTTTTTATTTTTCTTGCGTTATTATCAAGCAGATTTGATATGATAAAAGTAACGAATGTTTATACCCCAATGCCAAAGCATCCAACTTGCTCAAGTCACTCAAATACTGTGCTTTTCCACACTTTTGATCCTTCAATCATTAGAGCAAAAGGGTAATTAGAACACCAATCTGGTTTCAAGTTTTGAGGGAGATGAAGGGGAAAGCAACTATCAAAAAAAGAACTGCTTAGTTAGTGATTAAGGTCCCACTCTAATTTTGCTCGCTTTACTCAAACTTTCTTGTGGGTGCTGACTGTAAAGCATCATCCTAACCTGGAAAAACTTTTGTGGGAGACTATTGTGCTTCTTCCTCGTCAACAAACAAACCAATCCCGGTTATGATGACACCAAGCAGAAGATAAGTACTTAGAGAGTATGCTGGCACTTTTAAGTTCATCCTTTCTAATTTTCGAGCCGGGCCGGGCCGGGCCGTCCAATGGGCCGAATAGCTCGGCCCGGGCCCGGCACAATAAGGAACCGGGCCAGGCCGGCACAACCCGATAAGGATTTTGGTCCACAATCGACGGCCCAGGCACGTCTTATCGTGCCGGGCTATCGGCCCGGGCCGAAAATTGCCACCCCTAACCCACACTCAGTTAAGAAGGCTAGGTTCGGATCAGGTCGGGTACATTTTGGCACCCCCTACTTCACACCAATGAAAACTGAAAACCGACTCACTCTGACATATATATTAAAACATTTCACAAAAACTGGCCTACAAAGGAACATGTGTGAACTATAAACATCTAAGGTTAATATGGGATCAAATTAGTCTATTACAAAAACTAAATGGTCTTCCAAAATCACCATGGTTAGTATTGTACATCGTCGACCTCACAATTGTTTGGGCATATCAGGAGTGGAACTTAGCACACTGATAGTACTTGAACAAGGTTGTCCAAAATGGAAATATTTGGAGTCCAAGTTTATATCAGAAAAAAAAAGAGGTAAAGCCTAAAAACAACCATGACCAAGAAAAAACAGTCTAAACCATACATTAAGAAAGTTATACATTAAGAAAGTTATAGGACACGACAACCTAACAAAATACTGTGTAATGAGTAAAATGTAACATAAAGTAACAAAATTAATATCCATATTATACATAGCAACCTAATTCTAGAAGAAAAAGATTAGCTAACAAGAAAAGAATATCAAAAAGCAATATAGTAACAAATTAATAACCTAACAAAGAGGGGGAAGGATACATACTAACAAATGATGAGATTTGAGATGGGAAATGAGATTAGGTGGTAGGAAAAGAAAAGGAAGTGGATAGCAGCTGAGGAAAAGGGGATTTGACTTGAGCTGAAGCTGGAAAGAAAAAGGTTAAGTTATGAAAAAGAACACCAGCAGTGCTCGTGCAGAAATTTGACAGTCATAAAATGACAAATCATGACAATAATGGTAGACTGTGGCATTAGTGTGGAAATCTGGGCATCATCACCTATCATATTTGTCAGCCAATAGTTCCCACAATTAACCTCAAAATGATCCATCCAACTGAAAAAATAAATACTGATAATGATAACAATGACAACAATATCTCATGATATATGTATCATTAAATGAATTACCTACTTCCTTCCCATTAAACCACAAACACCATGTATACTTGCACAGCTTATTCTTGCTGCCCCGGGTCATGTCCCAAAAATAAAAATCAAACCCCTATTTAAAATTTCCCTTACCATAATAGAGATGATCTTTATTTCAGAAAGTTCAGGTCCATTTTTCTTTTACTATAGCTCCTCCAACTACTCAATTCATGTATATACCTTTTCATGCAACAAAATACTAGTAGAGAGAGATTGTAATATCATCCTAATCTTCAACAATCAGTTATTTCATGAATCTAAGAGCTAAGGCCTCCATACCCCCAGAAGTATGTGCCCCAAGGTAGTTCTGTTTTATACAAGTAGGATTTTTCTTTTACATATCAATATTTTGCTACCAAAGTACTAGCGCGTTAATGCATTATATAAATTTTTTTAAAAACCATCAACCTTTGTCTCAAAAATCAGAGAAGTCGATATCCCCCTAAAGTTGAGATTCATACAGTTCAAATGGGTTCCATATTTTTGCATGACCTGACTATCTGTCCTTCTGTACATCATAATATTGAAGGAAGTAATTCCATGATGTAACATGTTTCCGTGATTTTACATATCTAACAAAATAAAACAGAAACATGGGAGGGTCTAATGTTTTCCTTGAGTATGTCAGTAATTATTAGGATACAGCTTATGATGATTACGATAACAGCATGTTTGCACATTTATTTTAGAAGTTTCTATTCTTCTTCTACTTGTTTTTAACTTAAGTGTTTTGCAGGAGAGCCTTTACCATTGTTCGTACATGTGTATATGTAACCTTGGATTATTTTTGTTACTGTGCCAGTGTAATCTCATGCCAATGATGTTGCAGTTATTTCTTATAGTCAAGATCTTGAGGAATACAGTATTTTGGGTCAAATGATTGTAATAACCCTATAAACGGTTGTTACGCTTCAGGGTATTTCTTGGACCGCTAAATAGCAGATGTCCTGACAGTGTTCATTCATCATTTCAAGTTTCCGTACTTTAAACTAAACTTCTGTCCGCTAGTTAATAACCTGCATTCTTGATCTCCTATTCATGCTCATGTTATTTTCCATTCCTGCAAGTTACAATTCATTGATTCCATATCATTGGTAAGAACATAGGATTTTACAACTGGATACCAACGCCTTAATTTATGCCTTAAACAAGAATATTGCACAGAAACAAAATTACAACAAATAACAATTCTTTGCCATGATTTATAAAATACCTATGTAGCACAGATAATTCCATCATAAAGACATATCCCTGCTGTACACATCGAAACCTCTATCACCTCTATCAGACACCGACACTTCTTTGGACACTCCTCGGACACACGTCAAATGCTTTTCAAACATGTTCGTAATTATATGCTATATAAAAACATTAGAGATGTCCTAGATGACTCATACACTTCTTTCTTCATATAACAAGTTCTTATATATTTGAAATGCTTATTTAAATGCATTTATATATCAATAACTATACCTTAGTAGAAAGGGATGTATAAATAATATTGAGTATTATGTATCTTTTGATTTATAAATATATAGAAATAACCAGTGCACAAAATGCACGGCACCAAAAAACCAACCCACACAATCAGGATGTGGGACCCACACGGGTGTTTCGGTGAGTGAAAAACCGAGTGAAATGGGAAGAGTGGGTGTGAGTGCGGGTATTGTCGTGGGGTTTTTGGGTTTTTTTTGATTGGGAATGAGTTGTTGGGTTTTTTAATTTTGGGTGTTTTTTGGGTTTTGGGGTGGGTTTTGGGTTTTTTGTTTGTGGGTTTTTTTGGGTTTTTTTTGTTGGGGGGTGGTGGTGTGACATTCCCACATGGGACAAATGTCACATTCCCCCCCCCCCTCAATTGTATAAAGGATATACATTAAGCTATTTTATAGCAAGTTGAAGAGTCAATGACTATTCTACCTAAGTTATGACAGTGTGTGACCAGATTGTAATCATTGCACGTATTATATGTACTTTTGGTTACATGGACATGTTTATATAGGCACGTTTGTATGCACTCTCATTCGTATTGATACATATTTTACCGCCTTGTTGTCTTGTCCCCATATCCTACATTTTAAGAAATTGATGTGTTGCCTAACCTTGTCCGTGTTGAATCCATGTCCATGCTTCTCTGATAAATATGAACGCAACTGTCCTAATGTGATAATACAACTGCACAATAATCAAGTAAAAAATATTTGTAGAAGTTAAACATAGCATTTACCATCTTGCTGCAACGTTAGTTTCACATGGATATCAGTTCAGCATGTTAGTATGAATAAATGATGTGTGATATTCAATCTATAATCTGCTTTCGTGTCAGATAAACTTAAAGAGCTACGTTATACTTTATTAAATTTTTTGGACATGCGAGAATGCCCATGCAACTTAATTACTTAAAAATCTTAAATCCACTTTGGTGTTTCTCAATGGTTTACATGCAAGATGCATCTGGGAATATTCTGCTTCCTCTTCTGCATGAGAACCAACCTTTTTCTCAAAAGTGAGAAATCCACCAGCTGCAAACAACATGCCATCTGACAGATGAGGCTTCTCATATTCCATGTACATAGGAAGATGCATGTACTCAGCAAACGAAAATAAGTGGTGAGAATTTCTTTGACTCGTGAATATACAACTTATAGGTCTGATTAAAAAATTCATTCAACATGTAGAAGCTAAAGAAAGGAATATTAAAGTCCAGTTATTCTACTAATATTTAGAGGAAACATGAACATAGAAAATAGAACCTGCCTACAAAGCTTGTCACAGGCCGATGATAGAGCCTCGATAGCCTGAGCATACATACGTCTCATATCAGAAACCTTAAACTGTGAAAACTCCCCTCGGTAGACACCTAAAAACTCCTTCCATAATGTAATACAATCAGAATGTTGCATGAGTACTTTTTCCCATCTTTCCATGAGTATAGCACTGCTATCTCTTTCTTGATAGGACTTCAGAAGACGAAGTAACAATTCTTCATTTTCTGGATTCAGACCAACAGCCTTCTCCAGTATGCTTATCTTCTTCTCAAGTGTTTGCAGCCGAGCTGCCTTTTGTGGTTGAGTACTTGCAATCTTATCCTGGGGCCCAAAAAGAAAAGCAATCATCTAACAAACAATCGTGTTCTTGGATAGGATAGTAAGAGTGCATGAATATAGTAGAAGGGTGGGCAAGCTAGCTTAGGTTTCCCTTATATACCTGAAACTCCGCAAAATCTAGCCAAACTTTTTCATCATGTGGAAAGTCTCTTGACATTCTGTTTAACTCTCTCGTCCTTCGGACTACCTCATCTTCCCATGATTCCTCACTGGCCCCTTCTGTTGAAAAACTGTTCGCATTCTTATGGGATGACTGCAACTCAAGTAGAGGGATGTATTCTTCATGCAAAAATGAAGAGTTCCTCTTGTCAACAATTTTCACATGTTTCAAACCCTTGTGTCTTTCTAGTGCTGCGTACTTCATGGAACAGTAACGGCCTCCACTTCTCAATTTACTGTCAAGAACATCCAGATCCCCATCTAGATCCATGAATGAATTGGAAGGCCTCCACCGAAAAGGCTGAGAATTAATTCCATATCCTTCTGATTGATCGTGAAGTATATATCGTGGAACATCCATTCTGCAATTTAAATGTCATCATTAGTAAAAGCTACATTAAACAAAACCAATTGTATGAACTTTTGTCGAATGAAATATAAAGTCTTCAGGGACCTAACATTTGTGTAACTAGAACAAAGAGGTGTGACAAAATGATATTAGATAAACAAAATTCAACAAGGAGACAACAACGCTCCAACTCAATAGCAGGCTAAAAAGTATGGGTACGACATAGATACCAGTACGCAACGCAGCAATTCTTTGAGATATAACAGCGGGACACGTGGACAAGCCACTAAAATATGTTCATATGTGAAAGAGTGAGTTCATATATGCGTTCATACATAAAGATGTATATGCATCGAAAGTACAAACATGTTTCTAATCATGTGATGTGATTACATCCTATCACGCATATTTATTGCTTTAGAAAAGGAATGGTCATTGGATGTTCAACTTCATATAGAGTAGCTTAATATATCTCATCTTTATACCGAAATATACGTAGACGCATCATCGGTTTAAGCATTTTTCCAGCTCCACTAAGTAATAGTTAATGATATATAAATAAAATTATATAAACATTCCAACTTCCAAACATATAAGAATAAGTCATGTGAAGAAAGAGACGTATGAGTTATGTAGGAATGTCTCTAATGTTTTCATTTTTATACTAGAAAATATTGTATACAATTAGAACACGGTTGAAAAAGTGCCTAACATATGACCAAGCACTGTCAGGGAAGTGTTGGCGTCCGGCATGGGTGTTGGCTTGTCCGGCACCGACACAAGTATGGCGCTGTAATAGAACTACTGGTGCTACGTAGAAAGCAGGAAAGCAGTCAACAAAACCGCATACTACACCAACAACAGAGCCTTTATCTCAGATTTTCTGGATAGTGGATAAAGGTATGTTGTTTTCTAATTTGATGACAACAAAAACATACAACAGCAATTCTCAGATTTTTGGGGTTGGTGGTATGAATTTTTTTCTTCGATTATGTGAGTTAAGGCCATGTCCGCTGTCATATTGGCAAACAGCTTAACTTTACCCACTACCTCATCTATGCTCCTTTTCATCTAACACTAGTCTTAGTTTGTCTTTAACTACCCATAGTATAGATGACATGTGCTTCAATCATCCAATCAATTGTCTCCCATCAGTCAACCATACAAAATAGAACTTTAAATAAAAAATTGATTAATATGGACAACATGCAAATGTGAATCCACTAATGAAAAATAGTATCAGAATCATAAACCTAGCCTCCATGCACTGCATAGTCAAAAAGGCAAGAAATAGGAAAGAAGTTCGGATAACATCTTTGGGAAGGTAACCAATTGCTACAAGTAAATATTTGATTTGCAGTTTCATTCAGGAAGATTACAATGCTTACCGTGCACACTATTAGATCTAAAATAGATCAGAAAGGAGAGGAGAAATTGAGGGGAATTTGACTGCTCCAATCTGCTCAAGATGGATACAAAAGATGCTTGCATATTTTAGGTATTGGAGAACAAATAAACAGATGATTCAAACACAAGCTTTGTGATTGTTGTAGGCCAACGGTTTTGTTTTTCCTAGAGTGAGATATTTTCCCTACTTGTGGATTTTGGGATTTTTCTGGGAAGGTCTACATTGTCGATCGGTCTTGGATCAACTCTACATCCATGAGCTCTCTTCACTTAAAGAAAATGGTTAAATTTTTTTCCCTACTATTCTAGGACTTATTGTTGAGATATTGAGTCACGCCCCATATAGTTTTGATGATAAGCAAAGATGCCATCTAACATCTATGAGTACAGAAATAAGAGCTCAAGACAAATCAAGAGGCACTCATGGCTAGGAGGGAGTTCAACAAGACCAAAGATCAAAGTAAGCTAGACAAGGATCTTGAAGTATCGAGCTTACATCAAGGGACTTCTATATAAAAGTTTACTTTTTGATTTTACATTTTATTTCTCGTCGTAGCTTGTTAAAGTCTTGCTTGAAGCTCTCTCTCTCACTTATGAACCCTTTAAATTGTTTTTAAATTGTTTTAAAAATCATTTCCTAAGTTTTAGATCTTGTATCATGTGTATCAGTGTTAAGAATCGACTACCAGAACCATAAGAGTTGACACAGAGGCTGAAAAGACTTACTGAAGGTTGCCAGCAGTCGACTCATGTTGACAGGATAGTCGACTACCAGCCCAGTAGTCGACTAGCAAATTAACAGGAGTCGACTACCAGACCCGCAACGGTCATATTTGACTTTCTTCTTGTTTGACGTGATTATATCTTTTCAGAACTGTTGTGAAGCGATTTGAAGATTTATTTTGTGCAGTATCCATCCCTATATATAGGGAGATTATTTAGATGTTTATACATGATTCTCAAGCTTAATTTTCAAAGAGAAAAATTGTTTTATTCTCCAAAGTTTTAGAAAAGTTTGTTTCATCTTGGCCAAAGTTTTCTTAGCCTTCAATCCTTTTCATAGGTCAAAACCATTGATCTTCCTGAGCGAAAATTCCTATATTTTGATATCAATCTTTTTCCTATAGCTACACTCATACAAGGGCTTCAAGCAAGGCTATAGGTAAATGTATCTTCAAGCATTGCAAGTATTCTCGCATTTGTATTATGTAAGAGGGAAATCCTCATTGGAGGTGAGGTGGTTGTTCTATTTGTTATAATAGTGAATTAAAGCCCAACAAAGTTTTGGGGACTGGAATAATCCTGGAGGGGTGAACCAAGATAAGATTATGTTTTTACGATCGTGGTCTCTTTACTTGTCTCTTACTTGCACTTTACTTTCTGTAGTGCTCATCTATAATATTGTAAGTTCGATAGTTGATTGAGATTAAAAAAGGTTACTCCATTTTAATCTGAGGGAGAATTTTAGAGGAACATTTTAATTTACATAAACATTATTCAACCCCCTAGTATTTCTCCTTGCTATCATAGGTCCCAACACTTATAACCCTGGTGGCATTCCATTAAATAATTTCTTTCCAAAATCTCAATGACTCATCCTATATTCATACTACTGTCCATATCTGAGTTCAGACCAAATATAGGTAGATTGACCCCTTAGGAATTGTGTGGCCCACCTGCAAATGATATCCCCTTTGCACAGTCTCGGACTCTTTTTGACATGGACAAGATGAAATTTCAAAAGACTCAAGTGTCATCCTGAAATTGTTATGGCAACTGCTACATAAACTCATAAAAGTTGACAGATTGCTTCAGCCTTGCAGTAACATTGGTATGTGGGACATCTCTAAATGGTTGCAGATCCTCCATAATCACTCTTGCTCCATGGAAAAACGGTTAGAAGGGACTAAAAGACATTATAATAAATTTTCTTGCTTGTGCAATGAATCACTAGTAGTTAAGGACCACATGTGAGTTCCACATTGGACCTTTGTGCCCCCTAGCCATTGCACTACCACAAATGTTGGGCTTCCCTCTTAACATCTGCAAGTCACGTGCTTCAAAACAGCACTAAAGCGGTACAATTCTCGTGTCTGCTATATTGTCCATCTCCATGAAGAACCCATGCACCTTTTGCTCCTTCGCATTTAAGGGGCAATCTATCAATCACTTCAAGGTTACTTGTTGTCGGTAACATTTTTGTATTGACCTGCATAATCTTCTAAAGGCCATGTCTGCCCTCTAGCCGTCCAAATTTCTCTATAAGCTTGGTTGGCACCATGTTGGTGGTAATACGACAGCAGAAAAGCTAATAATCTAGAAATCCAACCCGACCCGACCCGAAACCGGCCTCCTTAACCAGGTATGCGTAGTGGCCAATCGGGGTCAGATAGGATCCAGGTTGACCCGACCCGAATAAAATGCAGGTCAGGTACGGGTTTGACATGTCAACCCGGATGACCTGAATTCTACCCGATTTCCTTTCTATATATATGAGGATAATGTGTATCATATGACATGGTAGGCATCTCCTTATACCAAGACATAAAAAGTGGGGTGGCACAAGTACAAGCACATGTGAGCTTGTACCATCCCATTTTTGTGTCTTATATATGAGGAGATACCTCACATGTCATATGATACCCATTATTATATATATATATATATATATATATATATATATATATATATATATATATAATAACTTCAACACTCAATTATCTCCAGGACTATTATTGGAGACTTAACACTGTAAAGAAAATGGGAGGCCGAAATCTAAGGTATGACATGCTCCTAGATTTTAACAAATTTATTACATTCTCTTCCCTAACAGATCTTAAAAGTGTTGGCTCTAATTGGAGTTGGACCAATATAAAGACAAAGGCAAGGTCGAACAATGGCCATGTTAGATAAAGCGTTATGTAATGATACTTGGTTAAATTCTTTACCATCGGCATTTTATAAATATCTCTCATGCTCCAATAGTGAACATGCTGCCATGTTACTACCGGATTTAAATGTGGGCCCAAAACCATTTAAGATTTTCAATCATTACATGGAGAGGTCGAACTTTACTAATATCATGCAGAGTGATTGGTCTACACAAATATATGGTACCCCTATGTACATACTTATCTCGAAGCTTAAATGTCTCAAATTGAAGAGAATCAATGGAGAAATGACTTTTTAGATGAGGACTCATCTTTATTTATTCGTGAAAGACTTCATGAGTTAAGATTAAATCGGGATCTACAAACTAATATTGTTCTGCAGGAAAATGAGAAGGAGCTGCTATCTAAACTGAAGGCAATAAAAAGAGAGGTATCAGAATTTTGTCAAAAGAGTAGGCAAAATTGGCTACTCTTAGGAAATCGCAATACTAAAATCTTTTATACAGCGATGAGGGAGAGGCAGTCTCATAATAATCTGTTGCACTTTATTTCTCCATCTGACCCTCCTTCAATACAAATTCAGAAATTTAAAGAAGATGCCCTTGAATATTACAAATCTCTATTCAATCAATCCAATTATTGGAATGTTTTCCCATCTCTGAATACTAAAAGGATTCTTAAACCTTCAGTAGCGCTATATCTTTTTGATCCAGTTTCAGGTGAGGAAATATGGAAATCACTAGTTGATTTAGATGGTGCGAGATCCCTGGCCAGATGGTTTTAATGCATTATTCTTTCAAACACAACGGCCAATTATTGGTGATGAAGGCTTAGCTGCAGTTCACTCTTTCTTCGGCTCAGGTACTCTCTTGAAGCATGTCAATCATACATTTTAACTTAGGTACCTAAGTCTCCTTGTGTTACTACTTTGGATGATTACCGACCAATTTCATGTTGTAATGTTATCTATAAGATCATTACTAAAGTTCTAGTAAATAGATTGCAAGACATAGTGCCAAAATTAATATCTCCTAACCAAACAGCATTTCTCAAAGGCAGATCAATTTCTGATTGTTCTTTATTAGCCAATGAATTGATAAGAGATTTCTCAAATCAGATGGGTTCTAGAGCATGTATTAAGCTGGAACTGAAAAAGGCTTTTGACAGTGTGAATCGGGAGTTTATCTATTTCATTGTGCACAGATTTGTTTTCCATCATTCATTCATTAATTGGATAAGAGAATGTATTAGTGGTGCTTTGTTCTGTATTATGATCAATGGCTCTCCAGCTGGATATTTCTCAGGTATAGGGGTATTCGCCAAGGTGATCCTCTTTCACCATATCTATTTGTCATGATTATGGAATATTTCTCTATCTCTATTGACAGGACATTGTATAATGGGAGGATTAAACCTATGAAGCAAAGCAATCTAAACAATCAGGTTTCGCACCTATTATTTGCTGATAACATATTAGTCTTTTGTAAGGCTGATAAGAAAAGTTTTGCGCAGCTAAATATTTTATTGAAATATTTTGAGCAACATACAAGATTAAGCGTCAACCGACTAAAAAGTAGAGTGATTTATAGCAAGAGATGTAAGAATCGCTTATTCTTACAGTGAATCATTAATATTAGCAGGGAAATCTTCGTATGCGATATTTGGGGCTACCACTTTTTATAGGATATCCTAAAGATCGAATGTTTGCTCCTTTGATTGACAGATGTAAGGCCAAGTTATCTGGTTGGTCCTCCAAATTATTATCCACTGATGGGAAAATTGAACTGGTTCGATTAGTTATACATAGCATTCTATACTACCGGTTCCTGAGCTACAAGTTTCATGTGTCATTAACTTCATTGAATCAATTATAAGAATGTTTATCTGGGGTAAATCTCTACCTATTTGGAGCTGGGATGATGTGTCGACCTAAAAAGAAGTTGGTATTGGTTTTACGTCGTCTTCATGATGTTAATGCATCTGCTAGCTTGAGATTATTTTGGCGTTGCTTAATTCCCAATTCTTTATAGGCAAATTTTATGAGACAAACATATTTCCATGGTCGTAATATATTTCATTGTTCATCCAATATTTCTTATTATGAGACTTGGAAATTTATCCTACAAAGTAAAGAAGTTGATGCATCATGTATTCAGATTGATACTAATTGTGGAATCTCTTAGTTGGTTGCACCTTCATTCTCCTTCTCTTCGGCCTGGAACAGTGTCCGCACGCAGGGTACTCCCTTCCCTCTTCATGAAATTGTTTGGTATGCTAATCATGTTCCCAGGTTCTCACTTCTCCTTCTAAGAGTTCTCCAAAATAAGTTACCAACAAAGCAAATCATATGCTCTCGTCATTTGTCCTTTGATCCATTATGTGTGCTATGTGAGGAAGCTGAAGAATCGGCCACTCGCTTGTTTTTTTATTGTGCATTCTCTTCTTACATTTAGAAGCTATTTGGAAGCTATGTCTGCTTAGGCTGTGTTTGGAAGCTTTGCCAAGGCTTGATATCCACAGTTCTGCCGATCTTTTTAAAAGCAAGTTCAAATCAAAATCTCCACTTTCTTTGGTGGTGAAAACGGTTCTTACTACTACAGTGTGGCACATTTAGCGAGAACGAAACAATCGCATATTCAAAGGATTAAAGAGTCATAAAATTAAAGTTTTCATATACTAGTATGAAGACGTTTTTTGTATTTCCTCTTCGTTATCTCAAAACTTTGCGGACAAAGGGAATTTAATTTTGCTTTCAAATTGGAGTCTTTGATTGGATAAAAGGTACTTGTAATAATAGCATGTGATGGATAACGACGTGTATGTCCTCTCGCTATCCTTGTATAGAGTTATAAGAACCATTTAGTCCTGAGTTGTAATGTATTGAGTTATATGAATAATATTTCTAATTTTTCGAAAAAAAACTTCAAAACACTATTGCAAGAGGAGTTGTGGTTATACGGTTTGATTTGTAGTCCTCTTCTTTAAGAGGTCTTGGATTCAATTCCTTTTACCTACAACTTTTAAGTTAATTTTATTACTTTTATTAATAAAATGGTAAAGTTAATTATACTTCACAGCTGTCATTAGTGAGGTTTAAGCGACGAGCTGCTGGCAATTATGCAACACTTAATAAATTGCCGATTGCTCGTAATAAATAGCTGGACATCAAAAAATGAGCAGTTGCGTGTAATTCAAATCTTAATTTTAAATGGGTTTAAATAGTTTAACTGATCAGTTTTGAATCAAGAGCTTTCTAGAGTACGGTTGGTCGCGGGATCGAGAGTTGATTTCCAGTTTAAGTGAAAGAGTAATTTTTTAAAACTAAAAATTTTAAATAGATCAGAGTTAACCCGAACCCGTGTATATTCTGGGTCACCCGAACCCGACCTGTTTGCCACCCCTAACTGTAGGCATGTATAATCTAAGGAAACAACATGGCACTTATAGAGAGAATGGAAAAAATTCAATCCGAGTCGGGTTAGGGTTTACTCCTATCCGGTTCGGGTCAAATCTGACCCCAACCCGAATCCGCCCCGCCATGCCCCGTTTGCCACCCCTAACTGTAGAGGCATATATAACCTAAGGAAATAACATGGCACCTATAGAGAGAATGGAAAAAACTCAATTCCAGTTGGGGGGAACATGTCTCCATATTATCTTATCAAGAAAGCTAAGTAATGTCTCTGTACTAGGGTTGCATCAGTAAGAAACATTGATGTAGAAAAAACTATTCAAAGCCACATACATACTTGTGTATATCATCCCACATACATACTTGTGTATATCATCGTAGCTTGAACATGCCAATTACATGCTAATGTATAACTGGAAATAGTTAGTGCCATATACCTCACTTGCTTAGGTCATTTGGAAGATCCCAAAAGCTATTACATCTAAAAGGCCACTCATGCACCACTAGATCAATACTACCACTAGATCAATACTAAGTTACTAGTCAAAAATATGGTAATCAGAACTCATTTACTTGTGATTGTGGAACATGGTTATTTGGTATTGGTGTAGTGGTGTGGGGTGGGGTCCACAGATCTCTTTAGTACATATAACGAAGTAGGGTGTCAGCAGGACGGTAATCAATACTAAGTTACTAGGAACACATATCTCTTTAGTACATGGAACAATAAACAAGTACATAAAATGATACTAGTCAAAAATATGGTATGCTGGTGTAGGCTTCTTTGGATGATTATTATATGTTTCTGATTGTGGAACATGGTTATTTGGTATTGGTGTAGTGGTGTGGGGTGGGGTCCATGGGGTGGAGTTAGGATCTGTATGGGCTATGTGGGCCTCTCTTGTAAGGGCTATGTGGGCCTCTCCTCAATGTGAGTTCTTCCTATTAATACAATATTAACTTGAGAATACTGGGTATCATATGACATATGGGGCTAAGCCACATATACGACCTCGAAAATTTCGCCTTTTCATATTTTTTGGATGATCAGAACTCATTTTGATCTTTATATTCTAAAAACAAGACACCAAATATAGGTGTGAACCCAATGGATTTTGATCATACATCCAACCATATCACAAATTTAACAATTTCGTAAAAATAGAACTTTTTGCGACGAGCGGATGAACAAGTAAAACCCCCTTGGATTCATCTCATATTTGATGTTTTGATATTTTTAGAATATAAAAATCAAAATGAACAGTTCCTATCATGAAAATATATACGAGAGGGTGGATTTTCCCTGAGATTCATCTCATATTTGATGTTTTGATATTTTTAGAATATAAAAATCAAGATGAACTGTTGCTATCATCTGAAAGTATATACGAGAGTGCGGAGTTTTAGAGACCGCATATGAGACCTTAGCTCATATGTCATATGATACCATTATTCTCTATTAGCTTTTGCCTTGACCCCAAAAATGAATTTTATTGTATGTATACAGTTTTTGTATTTCTCTATGCTTAAATGCACATGAGCATGAGTTTAATATAAAATTTAGCAAAGTTGCACCTCATCTTGGTAAGAATGATTTTTTTTTATTTGACACACTCTCCTAAGTAATTGTAACTTCTATATATGCATATATATATATATATAATATTTTTTCCAAATAAATATTGCCCAAAAATTCTTTCCTCATCTTCCAAAAAAAGACTCGTCTAATGTCCTTTTACCTCTTCTATTAGATAATAATAAAGAAACTAGACCACTACTTCCATTTTTGCTAAGTAGTACCGAGGATTTAGGTCCCTTAGGTTATTAAGGATGCAAAACATTGATTTCACATTTTCAAATCGCCAATGTACCACTCGCTAGTGTACCACAATTCAAAACGCGTGATCCGGCTCATGGATCTTGGTGGTTCAACATTTTCAGCCAACACAACGTCTACATTTGGCTCCTTAACGGGAAATAACAAAAGGGGAGTACGAATGACGAAGTGATGGAATTAGGTTTGCCAGGCAACTTAGATTGGGCACTTCTGTTGGTCGTCTTACAGAAGCTCTTTCATGGGACTTGGCTTGAGATTCTTAGATACATGTTTTTTTAATAAAAGATGTGATTTCTTGTTACTTAACGGATAGAATCTGTGCATCATGCTCAAGCAAGGCTTTCGAGCCTTAGAACTTAATAAATATTTTCCAGCACAAGATGTTTAAGCGTCCAATGCATGAAGGCACCACAGGTGCATGTCACAAAGCACATCATTAAATTAAGCACATAGTTAATAATCATGGTGTACCATGTATCTCACATGTGGGGCCTGTAACCACATGAAAGAATGAAAAGTCAACTTGGAGAAATCTGTAGCCAACAATAGGTTAACGAAGAATCATTATATAAGTTGTCGCTTATGTCAGTAGTTTAGAAAGTACTAGTTAACTCAAGAATCATCAATGCGATGTGGTACATGATGGGCAATTTGCTATGCAAAAAATATGTAGTGAATAACAAGTTAATGGGCAGAAATTTCGCAACAAATTAAACAAGTTTGCTGTGGATTATTAGTTGGCAACTCCTAGTGGAATAGAGAATCTTCTACACAAAGTGGGATGAAATCTGTTGTCAACATAGTTCATATTGTCCTCAATTTTTTAGATATCTTCGTATTTTGGGATAAGGAGTCTGATACGAACCGACCAACCAACAATGATAAGGCAATATTTTTAAGTGGCTAAAATTAACAAAGAACAATAGAACAAGATAGATGAGTCTCGTTAGGAGAGGAGACTCGCTCTCCAAGCTTTAAATTCAAATGAACGGAATAAAGCCTAAGAACTGTCAATGGTGACTCCCAGATTGTTCTTCACAATACTACGCGTAAAAAGCAAAAAGACGGCTAGCCCTAATTATAAAAAGAGAGTAAAACTCCAGATCTGAAGTAATAAACTAAAACGCCCTCCGTAGGCAAATGTGAGCGATATACTCCATCATGGGTTGAGCCACTTCCTCCTCCTGAAGTAAGTCACGACCCGGCCCGCTTCTTGGCCCATGCGCTCCGTCCCGTGGCATGTAGATGCGTTTACATCCGCATCAATACCCTCCCGTAGAAGAGCCAACATGTCCTCAAGGTGGAAATCAGGGAACTGCTGTTGTATCATGTCTGCCTCCTCCCATGTAGCATAGCAGTCCGGCAATCCATGCCAATTATCAGCACCTCCCGTCGTCGTCCCGGTACATGACGAACAGTCGTTACAGCCCTCACGTCCAACGGCTCCAACAGCACCTCCATGTCATCTGTAAGTGTGGGGGGTAGCGTGGGCATCGTTGTCTACTCTCCAATGGCCCGTCGTAGCTGTGACACGTGAAAAACAGAGTGAATTGAAGACGAGGGAGGCAGCTTTAGCCTATAAGCTACCACCGCTATCTTGGCCTCCACCTCAAATAGCACATAGTACCATGCCGCCAGCTTCTCGTTCCTCCTGTGGGCTAAGGACTTCTGGCGATATGGACGTAGTTTTAGGTATACCTTATCCTCCACCTGAAAGTGCACGTCACGACGATGACCATCTGCCTTAGCTTTCATCACCTGCTACGCCCTCATCAAATGCTTCTTGAATTCTTCCAACATACTGTCCCGCTCCTCCGTGTAATTCTCCACCCGTGACACCGGGGTCTCGTGGTACCCATAATGAACCAACTGAGGTGGGTCTCTCCCATATAAGATCCGGAAGGGTGTTGTACCTGCGGCTGAGTAATAAGAGGTATTGTACCAGTACTCGGCCCACGCTAGTCATCTGTACCAGTGCCGGGGGGTCTCCGAGGCAAAACACCGAAGATACGTCTCAATGCTCATGTTCACCACCTCTGTCTGGCCGTCCGACTGAGGGTGGTAGGCGGTGCTCATCTTCAAGATGGTGCCCTGCACCCTAAACAGCTCCTTCCAAAATCCACTCATGAAAACCTTGTCCCTGCCGGACACAATCGCCTCGGGAAAACCATGCAACCTGACAATCTCCTTCATGAACACTGCCGCTACTGATACTGTCGTGTAAGGATGCTTCAACGAAATGAAATTGGCATACTTACTCAAGCGATCTATCACTATAAAAATCATCGTGAATCCCTCCGATCGTGGTAGGCCGTCGATGAAGTCTATCGTCACCTCCTCCCAGACCCTCTCTGGTAATGCCAATGGCTGTAATAACCCCGCAGGCGCCATCACCGTGTACTTATGCCTCTGGCAAATATCACATGCAGCCACCATCCGTGCGATATCCCTACGCATCCCGGTCCAATATATCTCCCTAGCCATCCGCATATAGGTCTGCTGCACCCCCGAATATCCCCCTACTGCTGATCCATGGAACTCCTGGAAAAGCACTGGTATAAATGCTGATTACCGGGACAAGGCTAACGTCCCATGATAGAGCAACCGCTGACCCTGCAACATATACCCAGCCGGTCCCTCATCCCCACTCTGCAGTGTCTCCCGAATGCGCCTCAAATCTGGGTCCGACTCCGTCTCCTGCAACATCGACCCTCAATCCAACCACATAGGTAAAGATAGAGCCTGCAGCTGTGCCTCCCCCTCTCGTCGAGACAGTGCATCCGCCGCCTTATTCTCCAACCCCGGCTTATACTCAATATCGAAGCGGTATCCTACGAGCTTAGAAAGCCATCTTTGGTGCTCCTCCGTCACTAATCTCTGCTCCAATATGTACTTCAGGCTGGGCTGATCTGTCCGCACCACAAAGTGTCTCCCCAAAAAATAGGGCCGCCATTTCTAAATTGATAGTACAATAGCCATAAGGTCCCTCTCATAAATTGATTTCAGTCGTGCCCTGGCAGATAGCACTTGACTGAAATAGGCTATAGGTCTCCCCTCTTGCATCAGTACCGTCCTAATCCGTAGCCTGAAGCATCCGTCTCCACCACAAAAGGTACACTTAAATTAGGTAATGCCAGAACTGGAACGGTCGACATCGCTACCTTCAACGCCTCAAAAGCCTAAGTCGCCGCTTCCCCCCTTCGGAACACGTCGTTCTTCAACTGCTCTATCAGAGGCCAAGCAATGATGCTAACCTCTTAACAAATTTTCTGTAATACCCGGTCAAGCCCAAAAATCCTCGAAGCGCCCTCAGTGACGTCGGTAGAGGCCAGTCCAACATTGCTGCCACCATCGATCTATCTGCTGCTACCCCTGCTCCTGACACTATATGTCCCGGATACTCAATCTGCATCTGCCCGAACATACACTTCTTTCGATTTGCGTACAGCTGATGTGCTTGTAACTCCCTAAAAACCAGCTCCAAGTGACTCACATGCTCACCCATCGATCTGTTGTAGATCAAAATGTCGTCAAAGAAGACCAAGATGAACCTCCTCAAGTAGGGCTGGAAAACATTGTTCATCAAAGCCTGAAAGGTCGACGGTGCATTCGTCAAACCGAACGGCATGACAAGAAACTCATAATGTCCCTCGTGGGTACGAAATGCCGTCTTCAGCACATCCTCCTGCCTCATCAGAATCTGGTGGTACCCCGACTTCAAATCAACCTTCGAAAATACCATCGCCCTATGGAGCTCATCCAGTAACTCATCTATGACATGAATAGGGAACCTATCAGGTACAGTTTCCTTATTCAGGGACATGTAGTCTACGCAGAATCGTCAACTCCCATCCTTTTTCTTCACCAGCAACACTGGGCTAGAAAAGGGCGCACGCTAGGCTGGATCACCCTGGCCTGTAGCATCTCCCGTACCATTCGCTCTATCTTGTCCTTCTGCACATGCGGATATCTATAGGACCGCACGCTCACCGGTGCCGCGCCCTCTCACAAAACTATCGTGTGCTCATGGTCTCGTGGCGGATGAAGTCCTGGCGGCATCTGAAAAACCTCCTAAAACTACTCCAGTACCTGCTCCACCTCCGTCGGTGTCTCCCCAGCCTGCCCCTCTCTCTCAGCTGTCATCCCCTGAAACTCCACTAAATACCCATCTCCTGTTCTCCGCAGTGCCCGGGTCATGGCCTTGAAGGCCCACTATAAAAAACAGAGGCTGTGATCCCACTCAGTACTACGGTGTGATTCCCCTACTGGAACTCCATCCTGAGCTGCTTCCAATTCACATTGACCTCGCCCAAACTCTTTAGCCATTGCACCCCAAATATCACGTCGACATTCCCCAAATCCAGGGGTAAGAAATCATCCACTAACTCCACCCCCTGCAAGGTCAAGCACATCCCCATGCTCTCCTCCATCTTTCCGGTCCCTAGAAGCACCGTAAACTTCTCCATGATGCTGAGCTGCAACTCATGGCGCTCCACTATCTGACGGGATATGAAATTATGGATGCCCCACTATCAATGAGCACTGTCACCCCTGCATCAGCTAATCACCTTGATAACTTCATGGTGTCGTTTGGAGTAAACCCGACCACAGAGTTCAGAGACACCTCTGTCATGTGTGGGTGTTCCTCCTCCTCCTCTGCCTCAGCCTCTGGCTCCTCCTCAAAGTACCCCTCCTCGTCAGGAACTATAGTGATCGGCAGCAGCTTGCTCGCACACATGTGGCCTGGGGAGAACTTCACATCGCATCGGAAAGACAAGCCTTGGCTCGTCTCTCTCTCATCTCCGCCTCCGTCATTCGCCTACTAAATCCCACCGTACGGTCTCCCCATGCTTTCTCCCCTCTAGTGTCGTGGGCCCCCGTAGTCATCTTCTGCGCAACTGGTGGCAGCTGGTTACATGGGTTCTGGCCCCCCATGTACCTTTAATCCTCCTCTCCTCTGTCTGCTTCTCCTCTGCCTTCTGTGCTAGGCGTCCAAGTCCTTGGGACCCTGCATCCTCAGCTCAGCTCATATAGTTGACTGCAGCCCCCTCATAAAATTGCACACCAAGCCTCCTCTGTGACCCCCTTCACCCTACCAGAAAGCGCCTCAAACTTCTCAATGAAATCCATCATAGTTCCCTCATGTCTAAGAGTCGATAACTACTCGTAGAAATCTCCACCCGATGTCCCCTGAAAAAGGTCAAGTAGGTATGCCGCCAATCCTCCCAGGTGGAGAAAGTGTGACGTGCTATCCGCCAACGATACCATGCCAAGGCCTTTCCCTCAAAATATATGCCAATAGCTCGCATGACCTCCTCCTCCGTCAACCACATCACCTGAAGTACCTCTCTGCCCGATAGATCCATCCGTCGGGGTCTGTTCCGTCGAACACCGGCATTTTCAGCTTCTTCAACCTCCAATCTGCATTGACATTCCCAATGTGCCTCCTTCATACTCTCTCTCCTGAGGTGAATACCCACGACCTGGTCATCCTCCACCCAGACCGCCTCCACCAGCCCCAGTTGGGCCTCCATCTTCATCTGCGCACTCCTCATCAAGCCACTTATGCCTTTCAACCCCATCTGGATGATACTAGTGCCCCGAAAAGCCGGCAAAAGCTTCTCGTGGGTCCCCAAAAGGATTCGCCCCTTGTGACAGCCGCACGGCCAACGGAAGAACCCGCCGGGCCCTCCCCTAGCTTCGCCGGCCCCTGAGAGTGGTCCCAGGGGTTCGCCGCCCATGGGCGACCCCAGGTGGGGCTCGCCCCGCTCGCGCGACCCACTGGAGGGGCCGCCTGCCCCTCCCAAGCTTTCGCCGGCCCCTGGGAGTGGTCACAGGGGCTCGTCGCCCATGGGCGACCCCATGGGGGGTTCGCCCTGCCCGCGCGGCCCACGAGAAGGGCCGCCTGCCCCTCACATGCCTTCGCCGGCCCCTGGGAGTAGTCCCAGGGGCTCGTCGCATTCGGGCGACCCCAGGGGGGTTCGCCGCCCCCTGGCGGCCCCCAAAAGGACCCGCCGCATCCTGTTGCCCCCTAGGGGGCTCGCCGCATCAACCCGACCCCCTGGGGGTTCGTCGTTCTTCCTTCAGCCTTCTAGGGGTTTAAGGACCCCAATCTGCCCACCAAAATGGCTATCGACCCAGATCCGCTGAAGATGGTGGTCGCCTTGGTTTCTAGGGCTTTTTGTCGCCGATTTGCTACCTTCGATTCATCGATAATTTCCTTTCCGGCTTCGCCTTGTGGTTTCTCCCCCTTTTCCTTGTCAACAATTAGGGTTTGGACCCAAAGAGCAATATTCGCCTCCATCGTATTCAGTTTGTTTTGATGATCCTCTTGAGTTTGCGCATGATCTTTGAACCCCGTGATGATTCGATCGTTCATTATCTCCATCTCTCCGTGAATCTTCTCGCGCAAGCCCTGAATCTTCTCGTTGATTTCCTTGGATCTTGTTGAGGTCGCCATCGGATCTCACTGCTCTGATACCAATTTGATACGAACCGACCAACCGACAATGATAAAGGCAATATTTTTAAGTGGAAAAATGGAAAATAGTGGATAAAATTAACGAAGAACAATAGAACAAGATAGATGAGTCTCGTTAGAAGAGGATACTCGCTCTCCAAGTTTTAAATGAACGGAATAAAGGCTAAGAACCGTTAATGGTAACGCCTAGATTGTTCTTCACAATATTAAGCATAAAAAGCAAAAGGACGGCTCGTCCTAATTATAAAAAGAGAGTAAAACTCCAGATCTGAAGTAATAGACTAAAACGCCCTCCGTAGGCAAATGTGAGCGATATACTCCTTCATGGGTTGAGCCGCTTCCTCCTCCTGAAGTAAGTCACGATCCGGCCCGCCTCTTGGCCCATGCGCTCCGTCCCGTGGCCTGTAGATGCGGTTGCATCCGCATCAGAGTCGTCTCTTATTTTTGGGTTGACTATGCATATAGCCTATCTTCCTTGTAATCCATCTCTACGATTTTCTTGAAACCATTCTTCTCTTAAACTGTAATCTTCACATAAAATAGCTTTCGTCTATTACTAAATTGTTAGAGAGCAGGATGTGTTCATTGGAGTTCAAATTTTCTGTATGTCATACCCAACTTCTGAACGTTAATCCCATATTGAATATAGGCTAGGAAAGTCTATCTCTACTATTAAAAAAAGGAAAAATGATAATTGCAGTCGAGCATGGGAAGCCGGCGTTCTGTTCTCTTTTTCTTCGTTTTTCGGTCATCTTTCGACTGGGCCCCACATGGATGACAGCTGCAGTGTGCCTGAGAAACAACCAGCTATCTGTCTAAACAAAAAGAATAACAATCTAATACCACATAGTCTACCACCCATAGATCATGCATCTCTTTGGCGTGAGCCTGGTCACCCTTCGTCAAATCAACATGCAACAAATAACAAAGTGGGTCCACCAAAACTTCATGAGGTCTTGAAACAGACACGAAGTAAAAGGAAGTCTATTTTTTCCGAAAAACAAGAAAGTGTATTTCACAAAAAGTTCATATACTATTGTAATTGTAATTTGCAAAGTAACATTAATCATTTTAATTTAGATTGTGGCATTCAGTAATGTCTTTATCTTCTCTTCACCAGTTTGGAATTCTGATTTAGATAACCGAGACTAATGTACCTATTTATTTTGATAAAAGATTATTCGAAATATGTAGTGTTATAATATTTAGTGGGATTTCAATTTAGTTCTCACATACTAAACATAACATTTTTTAAAAGTAATAAATATTAATTTAAATTAACAGTATTATCTTTGTTAAGTACTCAATTTGTAAACACTAATTCCTAATGGTATATTCGTGAGATAATAATAAATATCAAATATCATATTCCATATTTGGTAAATCAAAATGCTCAAACTACAAACCCATGCATACACTTTCAATTTTTGACAAGTGCATTTCCACATGCCTAAAAAACTAGCAGTATATAATCCTATAAACTCAAGCAATAATTGTAGAATTAACAATCTTGGGCAAGTACCAATGGAAGAACATTAGCATGCTCAAGTAGATTCAATTTCAACATGGGTGACCTACTAGAAAGTCCCTGCTAGGGGCAGGCATCGCAGATGATTTTAGAGATAGCACCAACAACAATCAAGTGTAACTAAGTGGGCATATGGAGGGAGGCAGCTGTTAGGTTCCTTGCAATAGAAATGTGGCAGATGTTCCATGTATTGTATGTAATATTTGTTGACGACAAATAACTTATAAGTCCTTATGTGGTATACCTGGTGCAACATTTGTTGAATTGACTTTATTAAAAATTAAAAAAGAAAATTGTATTGATGTGATCAAAGGAAAATGGCTAAAATGGTTGAGGATAGTTTCAGAAAAACTAAATTTGTTGAGATGTCAGCCAATTTTTTTGGCATAGTTGAAAATTAAACCAGAATTTGCTATAGTAAATTTGGTCACATCATTCATGACACTTTTTCTACATGTATTTCTACTTACAATTACTATGTACCATGTTGTTACACAAATGCAAGAAATAAAAATTTAGTTACATCAAAATTTGATGCAACTCCAATTCCATCCAAACAAAGTACCATGCCACAGAGAGATGTCATGCCTCTTAGATCCTTAGGAGCTGCATCTAGAGTATATATGGGGCCACCTCTAGAATCTCACATCGCCTAGCGAAGTGCTATTATTACAAGGATGCAATTCTTAAAGGAGCAGTATGTGATATGTTGTGATCTGAGTATATTCCCATGTTGAACATATGCAAAGGTCACTAGTGCATATGAATTCTTATGAACTCAACAACTAATCATAGTTAATGATTTTAAAGAACCTTTGAAACACATTATTGAATCATGCACAAGCCAGAGTAATTTCAAAATGGGAGATCTGGAAAGTTCTTGCATAATCCATTGAGGATCTTCAAAAACAAAATCTGCTGGTACATGATCCAAATGGCACTGTCAATTCTGCACAATCATACTACAACAATTACTAATCACATTGGCATCAGATATGATGTGGCCACTCACATCAAAAATCTTCCACCGTGGTTGTTGATCTGGAGTAAGCTTGCTATATCTGATGAGAAGTTTGTCAATGAGTAACCATTTTCCATCAATAAGATACATGTGAAGGTTTCTCCATTGTTGATTAATCTTCTCAATGGCAATCATCCTTTGGATAGAGGAATAAAACAATGCTCAAAATGCTATTATGATTTCTTTTTGTATATCTCAACCAACAGCAAATGTATTTAAAGGAAATATAGTTTTCAAAATTATCCAACACTTCAAATCTTGAGGACTAGTTCTTTTAAACCAATGTAGAATAATGAAAGGAAAAAAAACGAAAAGACAATTAAGAAAACCCAACCAACAATCGGTTATTGTGAGGGAGCTTCAATATGCATTAAAGGTCTCCACCAAAAGTTTCAAGCTGCATAAAAAGGTGGTTTGTAACTAATTCAGATTTTCTTCCAGTTTATGCAAAACTATCTTTGTACTGGGAATCTCATTCTTGGATGAGTGAGCATGCAAGCATTTTGTTGTAAGGTCCAGTGAGTTCCCTATTTCCTCTTCTATTTTAAGAATCTTATTTGGTTTAACATCTTCCTCTGTTATTTTCGAGCGACCAGTTATTTTGTATTTATGTCCAACAACATCCGTCATGTTATAGGCGTGTTACTTTGCCACCATGCTTGTGAAAGCCGCAAATGAAATGGATGCATACACCTCCATTTACATGGAAATAGTAAAGTTCTGCCAACACTGCTTCCAAGTGTTATTAGTGAACCAGTGCCCATTTACGCTAGGAAGGCTGTGGTCAATCTGAAAATTCCATGGTCATAATCCTACTTGAGAAAGCATATGCAAAGCCAAGGATAATTGGCTTAAACTTAACCAAACCAAACTACGGTAGTTTGACTAAAATGGTTCATTTCTATCACTTGAATGGTGTGCTTCTTTTTCCCGTAAACTTACAGGTTCATTTGATGTTCGATTTAAGAAATACAAAAACCAACTGAACCAATTATGCAAAAAGATGCGTAAATATGGCTTGGTAAGAGATGGGAAGTTCAGGTAAGAGCAAATTCAGATTAAGTAATACATTGAGTACATTGAGAAAATGACGAATTAATAGAGCTCAAATCTACCATTTCCCCTAAATTTCCCTGATCTATTAGCACATCCACTCTCCTCTCTCAATTGATGGCAACGCACAAACTCCTCTCTCAATCAAGGATGACATCATCATCTTCTCAATTGATGGTGACACGCATCCCAGCCCAAATACCAAAAGAGTATTCTTTCACTAGCTTTTGGCCCAAACAACATCACTTGAGGCTTGATCCGTGTGATGCAGAGATAGCAGTGTGTGCTTCTTTTATGATCAAAGCAATTTCGTCTTTCTTGTGGGTGAAGTATATTATGATTTTTTTTATCTCAGAAAAATATGTGGAGTCCACTGAATTTTCACCCTCGAATCAACTGAATGGCTTGATGAACACTATGTGCAGAAGAAACAATCCCAGGGAAGCCAACTTTCTCAAACGAACAAATGTCAGTATCCCAATTCCTCCATTGCTAGATATCTTATATTATCTGACAGCTAAAAAATTTTGAAAAAGAAAAAATTAAAAAATTCCAAAGCAAGCAAAATGTGGATTGCCATTTGACAGTATCAACTAACAAGTTAAGCTGTATCTCAAAGTAGGCATATTTATGAATTCCAAAAAGAAATGCTGTAAAATGAACCTGTAGAGGCTCCCGTAGAGCAAATTATCGCGATCGCCATGAACATCGAATTGATAATCCTTGGCAGGCTTGGTCTCCGATCCGGCCCAAGCTCGAACACCGGACTTCCTAGAAGACTCGCGCTCCGATCTCTCCCTCTTCCGCTTCTTCTTCCTCCTCCTCTCCTCCCGCTTCGAACTCCGGCGATCGCCTTCAGAGTCGGAGGCCGACGGGCTGGACCCCACCAGGTCGTAGGCCGGCGGCCGCGGCGGGCCAGGTTCGGAGGAGGAGGACGAATCGTGGTGCGGAGGTGCGGGGGCAGCGGAGGATGAGGGAACGGAGGAGAGGTCGACGGTGAAGCTGGGGTTTGAGAGCCATTCGGGTGTGTTGTTAGAGGTTGAGGATGGGTTAGCGTTAGGGTTTGCTGAGGATGATGACGATGAGAGGGGGAAAAGCGGGAACAGAGGAGACGGCGAGGGCTCTTGTTCTTGCGCCTCCGATGGTTCCATGGCTGCCCTTTCGGCCACACGGAATCGAGGGTTTTATGTTGGCCCGACGGCTACTGACTGCGAGAAAACAGAATTAATGTTGAGGAGGGCTACATGCACCTCAAATTTTGAGGTGTATGAAATAATTGTTTTCCATTTTTGAAAAACAAATAGTGGAGAGATAGTATGAAGTGGCAGCTGATTAGGTATTTTTTTCAAAAATAGAAACTTGTTGTGAGTTGAGCGAGGCCCTTTGTCCTCCTCTTTCAACATTACATCATTACTCCTCACTAATTTAGTGGGAAGTCTCTTGGACTCTTAACTTATCATCATGAGATTTTTATAAATAAAGTACCATGGCTATTCGCCATGGTTAATTCTCTCCAATCCTCTTCTAACACGTTATCAGCACCTTGCTCTAAAAAAATTTCTACACATCAAATTTTCTTCTCCTCTAAAATCGAAGGAATCAATTTCTTGGCTATTTGGATAGCCAGCATCGCATGGAGGTTGCGCTATGGAATCTATTCTCGTTGGCGGCTCGTTCGCCGACGTCGCAAGGATGTGGATCGTATTATTCTCTTCGGATCTCTTTTTCCAGATTTTTCCGGTTAGAGGTAATTCATCGATCCATAATAAATTTTTAGATCTAAAACTAGATTAGAATAATCTAATATTATTGAAATATATTCTATTTTTGTTGATTGTATTACTCAAATCAACATATTAAAAAAATTAGAATATAATAAAACAAAAAAAACAATTTGTGATGCTATCCGATTGCAAAATTGGGCAAAACTGTAATCGATATAGGGAATTTTTCCCCGAAATTTCCCTCGAAATTGGACAGCAAAAATTGAAATTGGTAATTCAAATCGCATATTTTTGCTGTTGGGCATTCGAATCTCTCTGAGATTGGGCATTAGCTCTTGAAATTAATACATGAATATATCAAAGCACCCCTCGGGTTGAGATGGGACCTCCTATCTTCCGCCCTCCGTCGGGTTGCGGCCTCAATTGGCTTTCCCCCTCCTGTCGAGGGGGGTTGCACCCCTGTCAGAGCTAACGCCCGCGAACGCCTGCCCTTTTCATCGCCGGAGAGAACGCCCCCCTGTCGGGGTTCTTCACCGGAGAGCTCGCCCCCTTTGCCGGAGATATCGCCCGTCGGGGGAGGGGGCCTGCCGTACCCTCGCCGGAACGACCCCCCCCCCCCCCCCCCCCCCCCGTCGAGGGGCCTGACGTACCTCCCCCTCCCCGATGGAGGGGGGTCTTGATCGGATTGTGGCCGCCTTGTTTAGGGAGGCTTTCTAAATTCTAAAAGAAAAAATTTATAAACTCCTATGACGGCTGCCCTCCCCACTCATCCTCTCACCTTAAAGACCTAACCCTAGGGTAAGGGGGGAGAATAGGTTTGGGCTTTCCCTTATGGGCGTTTGGGCCAGAAGCCCGGTAAATTAAATTGAAAAATTAAATTTGTATTATTTTTGCTAACGGGCCTGCAGCCCGCAGCCAGCCCGCGGGCTACTGGCCTTCAGGCCAAATTAATTTTATAAAGATATTAGTATATATAATTCAGTTAATACCCTTTTTAAACCCTGGCATTTCCAAAATATTCTTGAAAAATCCAGATACATCGGGAAAATCGGGGTGAGGCTATTTATTTTTATTAACTCCTCTTGGGGGTTTTTGGCATTCATCAACCCTAAAATTTGTTTTGGGGTTTGAGTTAAAACAGATTTTAATTTTTATCCTAAAACTATTTAATTGTTGTGAATGGAAATAACCAGAGTCGGTTAGGATTGCGGGTATCTTAGAGATACGCCCATATCTATGTATTCGATGTATCTACTCTCCTACCATGCCTATAAATAAAGGGCTGGGGGTTCCTCCCCCAGTGGTTGATTCATAACACGTTATCAGCACGAGCCTCTAAATTTTTCCTTTCCACAAATTTTTTTTCCGTTCGTTGCGAAGGCGAAGGCGAAGGCGAGACGGGAGATCAACGAGCGCGGTGCAAGGCTTCCTCCATCAAGGGTCGTCATCCGCGTAGGGCTTCGAGCAACCGTCGCTATATCCGGAGGACGGATATAGAGGTAAAAACTCTAAAAACAAAGTTTTTAATCATACGTATGATTGCCCTCCCCTAGATCTCACAAGATCGTCATGGGGATTCATCGTCGCCTTGAAAACGACGGATTTTTCATCCCAAAAATCAATTTTTTTAGGGTTTATGGATTTTGCTTTGCCAAAACCACCAAATCAACCCCGCCGGCGGCTTCGCCGCCGGCCCCCCCCTCGTCGCCGCCCCCCCCCCCCCCTCGCCGCCGCGCCGTCCCCCGCCAAAGGGGGGCGGCAGCCGCCGCACCCCCCCTGCAGGGGGGGCGGCGGCGGCCCCCTCTACCGCCGCCCTCCCCTGCAGGGGGGGGGGCGGCCCCCGCGAGGCCACGCCCCCCTGCAGGGGGGGCGGCGGCCTCCCGCGGCCGCGCCCCCCCTGCAGGGGGGGCGGCCGCGCCCCCCCTGCAGGGGGGGCGGCGGCCCCCGCCGCTCCCCCCCTGCACGGGGGGCGGCGGCCCCGATCCGCGGCCCCCGCCGCCCCCCCTGCAGGGGGCGGCGGCCCCGCGGCCGCGCCCCCCTGCAAGGGGGGGCGGCCCCTCCGCCGCGCCCCCCTGCAGGGGGGCGGCGGCGGCGCACCTCCCCCCTGCCTGTGAAACCCTAGCAAAAAAAGGATCTGTGGGCCTGAAGCCCACAGCAGATCTGTGGGCTTCAGGCCCACAGAATTCTTCAACAAAAAAAACAGACCCGTGGGCCTGAAGCCCACAGCAGATCTGTGGGCTTCAGGCCCACAGATTTTCACAAAAAAAAACCCTATGGGCCTGAAGCCCATAGGTCGACTGCGGGCTTCAGGCCCGCAGGCCGGTTTATCTGAAAAAAAAAATTTGGGGGAGGCAAAGGGCTATAAACTCGCCTTAGAAGGCAACTTATTAGCCTAAAATATTAATTTAAATTGGGGATTCAAAGGCAAAATATTCGTGAAAAATCACGGTAAATTACGGGACGAATATCGGGCAGACAAGGGCATTTTGGGGATTCTTGGGGGGGGGGGGCTTTTGGGATGATGAGGGAAACTTTTTCCTCTGACAAAGAAAATGTTTATTTTGGGCTCTTTATCAATTTAATTGATTAAACCCCATTCAAATTACAACCTGTGCATTGTAATGATGTTTTCTGCAAATATCATATTTACATGCTTTGCATCTCTGGTATATTCTGTTGGATATTATATGCGTGGTTGTGCATTGTATTTAAAACTTAATAATTAAGAAGATCCTGCGACCGCTCTGCCGTTAGTAACCTAACGGTGTATGACGTTGCCCAGTGGTCCAATAATTATTAAGTGTTTAAATTATTTATCCATCTCTGCGAATATTAAATGCATGTGATGCCTGTGATGAAAATGTCCGATGAAAATGTTGATGAACACAATATTTCTGCATGAATTGCTAAATGTGGTTTTTGGATCGGCCGTTTAGTCCCACAGTTTATTTCCTGCACTTTTCTTTTATTTTTGAGAGAAATTGTAGTGAGGAATTTATGTAAATGTCAAAGAAAGAAGACCAACTTCCATGGAGACGGAGGCCACACTTGAAGATGGAGATATCATATGGGACCCACGGGGTTTCCAAAGTTGTATTTTCATTTTCTTTAAGCTGCAAATTTGTATAATTTGGATTGTGGACTTTTTTGGACTCTTTCTTGTGGGACTGGCCGATCAACACATTTAGTTTTTCGTTAAATATTGCCTCCGCATGAAAATGTTTTCTCTGAATTAATTATTAATTCATGCATGTTTGTGCTCTGCTAGATAAATGGCTAATATTGCAAGCGTTAATTTCGAAGGACTGGAAGCATCATGTAGAAACTATCTAAGCTGGCAGCTAGATGTAAAGTTTCACCTGCGGGCAAAGACCCTCATCGCTGCTGTGACTGGAAAAAGAAAATGTTAGCGATATAGAGAAGGCGCAAGCCATCATCTATATTCGCCGCCATGTGGACAAGACCTTAAAGGCTGAATACCTTACGGTCGAAGATCCACTTGAGCTATGGCCTGCCCTTGAGGACAGGTATAAACATCAGAAAGATGTTATACTCCCAAGGGCACGATACGAGTGGGAGAACCTGAGACTGCAGGACTTAAAGTCCGTTGCTGAGTACAACTCAGCACTTTTTAGCATCACCGCACGCCTGAAGTTGTGTGGTGAAAAAGTCTCAGAAAATCGCATGCTGGAAAAGACGTATACGTCCTTCCATGAAAAAGATGCGATACTCATGCAGCAATACCGTGAACGCAAGTTCACCAAGTATTCCGAGCTGCCGTCATGTTTACTCATGGCCGAGTAAAACAGAGAGCTTCTTCTCTCCACTCACAATATACGCTCCCCGGCACTGCCCCCCCACCAGAAGCTCACTATTCCTCTTCCTTCAAAAAGAAGAGAGATAATAAAAGAAAAGAAAGACCACAGAAGGGGGGTCAACAGAAAAATGCCAAGGGCCATGTACAGCAGCAGCGAAATAATGAAAGTAGGCGGAAGTTCACGTGGCACAGAAATGACAAAAATGATTCACCCCCACCCAAGAGGGAATGGGAAGACCAGTGCCATAATTGTGGCATGAAAAGCCACTGGTCCAAAATGTGCCGAACTTCGCAGCACCTCCAGGATTTGTATAAAGAGAACAAGTAAAATAAAGCTGAAACAAACCTGATGCCTCTGATGCTACAATCAAGTTTTCAGCTGACAACTTCGAAAATGATGACTTGCTTGATTAGCCTTTATTTTTATCTTAGCAACTTGTTTTGAGAATAATTTATGAGAGCATTTTAATTATAAAATTTGTTCTGAATGAAAATGTTTAGTAGACAACAAATGAATATGTCTATCTGAATATGCATGTGCCTTTATGTTTCACATTTTGAAACTGCTCTCATAAATAATTAGTAGACAATAAACACGTACGATCTCTTTCAATACAAAGCTCAATGTCAGGGCTATATTGAAGATCCAGGGAATGCAACACTGTTGCCCCCAAACGACACAAAAATAAAGTATTCACTAATCCCTCCGAATTCCAAAAGAAACTTTCTAAGTTTCAAGGACATCCGTTTCAACGGATCCCACTTGGAAACAGCAAATGTAAATGAAAAATTACCGTATGCAACGTCTCAAGAAAAAGGAGTAAAATCCACACTTGAACGTTTTGAGAGCCTTATAAGCCTCCACCATACGAAGATTCGGAGAAAGGAAGCAGAATTTAAACGGAGCACCTGAAGTGCCCGACATCAGCCGAGTTTTTACTCCGGCATGATGGACTTGGCCACCCTGGATTTGTGATGATGCATTGCATCTTATCCTATGGGTATGACTTGAAGAACCAGAAGATTCTTCAGAAGGGAAAACATCCCTCGCATCCCTTACTATAAGGGAAAACTAATTGCAAGGCCATCTCCACAATAAGTTGAAAAAGAATCTCCACACTTCCTCAAAAAGAATACAAGGAGATAGATGTGGATAAAATCCACCACCCCTAGTGGGCTATTTCAGTACTTCACTGTACTGATAAATGCATCCTCAGAATATTTGTACGTGTGCCTACTACAGACCCGCAACTTAGCTTTTCCAAAGCTATTGGCACAAAAATAAAAATGTTGCGGGCACATTTCCCAGACAATAAAATGTTGTAAATAAGTCTGGTTAATGTTGGGAAATATACCTCCCAGTATTTTCAAGAGTACTGCCAATCAACGGGAATTGAAAATGAACATACAAGTGCCGCATGTTCATACCCAAAATGGGTCGGCAGAGTCACTGAAAAGTAGACTCCAATGGACTGAACGTCCATTAAATCCCGATTGCCTATGGATGCATGGAGACATGCAAACTTTGCATGCTGCATCGTAAATGAAAATAAGACCCTCTGGAGGTCAGAGTCTCCAATGCAATTTGCATATGGAATGCCACCGAACATTTCTCATCTGAGAATCTTCGGTCACGCAGTCTTAAATCCCCATTGCATCACCAAAGAGGACCAAAACGGTACTCAATGTCACCTAGGTATCCATGCAGGGCTTGACTCACCCTCACTTATAAGATACCTAGAACCCCAAACGGGGGACGCATTTAAGGCATATCTTGAAGACTGTGATCTCGATGAGACGAGTTTCCCAAAAATAGGCCCAGATACTAGAAAATCTGGCGTGAAGAAAATTATAACGTGGGATACAAAAATTTTGACCCACTATGATCCGGTAACAATATAATGTGTAGATGAGATCCCGAAGATCCTCCACATACAGAAAATTGTCTACCAATTACCGGAATCATTTATTGACAACCAGAAGATTGTCAGATCACACATTCCTGCTGCAAAAACTCCAGCTAGGATTGACATCCCCGAGAATGGATGCAATCCACCAGCAGCAGAAGTGGCTGATCCTCAACAAAAAAGAGGCAGACCACCAGGCTCCTAGGACAAGAAACTCCTGGAGACCTTAAGACAATACTACCACAGGACAATGAGCTCTTGTCCACACCATCACCCTTCCCGGAATCCACTGCAGAGGAATTGCCGGGAAAAAGTGAAATTAAGTAAATGGTGTACGTACTGGGGAGGTGTTGGATAGATAGAACATAACTTGTCAACAATGTATTCACGTATCATATTGCCATATACATCGCAATGGCGATGATGTTTGTAAATTATCGTTCCACACTCTGTTGCTAGAAGGCAAACGTAGAGATTGGCCAAAATGTGGAACGTGGCAATAGAAGATGAGCTGGACTCACTTATGAAACGTGAAATGTTCGGACCTGAAGTCCAGACACCAAAAGGTGTCAAACCTGTGGATAAAACAAAGTATTGCAAACATAAGAAAAATAAATACAAAATCGTATGCTATACGGTACAACCTATAGCCCAAGGAAAATTTCGCTGAAACTAGGGATCGAACAAATTCAAATGAGCATGTCTCATAAATGATGCATCAGTCTCCCTAAGTTATCAAAAGCGAATACCTTACGATTTGGCGAAGGAAAATTTTGGATATGCTGTTATTGGATGTTGTGACGGCATACCTTCGTGGATATCTTGTAAAGATAATTTCCACATCTCCTTAAAATGCCTGAATAGACTTCGGGACGTCTATTCAAGAAAAACAATAAGTATAAATAAATGCACAACCAAGAGAATCACTTGACAAGTCAATGATTCCTACTGAAGGTTGTCTTTGCATCTGTGCAAAGAACATGATTAGAGATCTTAGTTGTAGACAACTAACATCTCATCGGATCTCCTGAAGAGAAAACCGAAATAAATGTACAAGCCTGACTTTTAAAACATGAAATAAAAAGACCTAGGCAAATATAAAGTCATGGCTCATAGAATCCTGTTACAAACGCCCAGAAGTGCGTTGGAGAAATTAAAAGGACCATTGTCATCCAAAGTACACCTACGGTGGTATACTCAATGGATGTACAAAAAAGAACCCTTCCGATCGCTGGAAGAGGGGGAGGATATAACTGGTCCTAAAGTCCCTTATCTAAGTGCAATCATGCACTCCTGGCTAAACTGCATGCGTCCCGATATAGCAGTTGCAGTTAACTCATTAGCCAGAGATAGTTGGCACCTCACTAGGGCCATTAGACCGGAGTCAAGCCTTCTGCGCTTCCTCCAAGAGTCGAAAGATTTGGACTTTCAAATTATAGTAGCATCCTCCAATATTTGTGCAAATGCAGGTTACAGGTCCGGTCCCTATACTGTGAAATCACAGAACAGGTACCAACAGTGGGATGACCATCTACTGCAAATATGCAAAGCAACTTATGAAGGCAACATCATCCTATAATTCCGAGATCCTCACCATTCCAGAATCACACCAATGGTGTATTTAAGGGCGCCTGATGGTACATCACATCCCAGTGATGACTGGGATAGAGGCTGGTTCCGTGGAGCTGACCATATAGTCTGAAGACCACATCAGAGGCGACGAAACTTGGCACACCTCTCCAGAGTTTCTGGATCCAGCAGCTGCTTGATGGTGACAAAATTTGTAATCTGTGTACATTTTCGGAATATTGTAAATATGAGTGATGATATAAGCCTACGAGATCTGAAAGCCTAAGAGCTTTTACAGATCAGGGGGAGTTGACAGAATTTGTACTCTTTTCCCTTAGCTATGGTTTTTCCCACTGGGTTTTCCATAGCCAAAGGTTTTAACGAGGCAAATCAAATCAACTCTGGATCCCGAAGTATCCACCCCTCTGTGACGCTCAGAATCCAGAAGTATTCATGAGCAGAGTCACTTGTACAAATCAGGGGGAGTTAAAGAGCGTTTGCACTCTTTTTCCTTAACTATGGTTTTTTCCCATTGGGTTTTCCATAGCTAAAGGTTTTAACGAGGCAAACCTCACCAACTCAGGATCCTGAAGTATCCACCCCATGTGAGACTCTTATTACGCTCAGAATCCCGTAGTACTCTTGAGCGGAGTCCACACCTATGGCTGGAAAAGGGGGACTGTTGTGAATGGAAATAACCAGAGTCGGTTAGGATTGCGGGTATCTTAGAGATACGCCCATATCTATGTATTCGATGTATCTACTCTCCTACCATGCCTATAAATAAAGGGCTGGGGGTTCCTCCCCCAGTGGTTGATTCATAACATTAATAAATTTGTTGGGCTGTTTATTAGTCCTGAAGCCTACTACATAATAT
This sequence comes from Scilla litardierei, assembly GCA_030789695.1. Taxonomy (NCBI): domain Eukaryota; kingdom Viridiplantae; phylum Streptophyta; class Magnoliopsida; order Asparagales; family Asparagaceae; genus Scilla; species Scilla litardierei. The sequence goes on from CM061131.1 coordinate 125,996,356, forward strand.
TAACGCATTTTATCTGGTTATTTGGGCCAGAAGCCCAGATAATTTAAATTGCTAATTAAAATGATTTTCGTTTTGCTTATGGGCCTACATCCAATATTAGAATAATAGTTAAATTTTGTGTTCTAATTTGGGCCTGAAGCCCAATTTATAGCAATGAATATAAGTTTTATAGGCCAGCAGCCCCATTGAGATTAATTTATTAATTTTTGGCAAAATGGGCCTGCAGCCCAAATGTTAATAATACATTAAAATGATTAATATTTTTGGGCATGCAGCCCCATTCAAACTACTAATTTATTTTAATTCCTTGTCATGGGCCTGTCGCCTAGTCTTTCATATTGCTAAATTTATAACACTATTGCATTAATATTAAATTATGGAATATTAGGATTTTTTCAAAATATAATTATCTTAGGGATCCTGCGACCGCTCTGCCGTTAGTAAACTAACCTAACGGTGTATGGCGTCTCCCCGTGGTCCGAGAGATTATTATATTTTCTAGCCTATTTTTCCATTTAATATATGCCTGTGTTATATACATGCGTGGTTGTTTCTTTTGTGCCTGTGGCATTTATAAACTGCGTGGATGTTTAAATAAGCTAAAATGTGATTTTTGGGATCGGCCAATTTGATACCCTTTATATTCCTTGCAATTTTATTTTCTTTTTGAGAGAATTTGTAAGTGAGGTTTATATGTATTTATGCCAAAGATCGGTGTACCGACTGTTGGATATGGAAGACGTTAGTACACCCTTGTAGGGGATGTACGAGGGAATACGGACCTCGAACGTCGCGTACACGAAGTTGTGTGCAAAGGGAATATGTTCCCTTGCGGAGAGGATCTCTAGATTGATGGGAAAGTCGCATTATATGTGCATAAGTGCATGCGACATATGGCTAATAAAGGGGTAATATCTTAAGCTTATGTTGTACCATGCAAATGGTACAACTTAAGCTTATAATATGCCATGTACGATGGTACACCTTAGTTAAATTGTTCCAAAGGAACAATTGCTCCTAAAATAACTACCTTGGGGGCTATAAATAAGACCCAAGGGTTAGCCATTTTCCTTACACTTTGCATGGCATTCTTGCATGCATTTTCATTCTAGCGAAGCTCTACCGAAATACTTCCTCTCCCTTTATCCAAGTTCTTAATCTAAAAGTAGAGATTTAGATTGTGGATTTAGTAGCCTTACTCCGTTCGTGAGAAGACTCGATCCGTCGTGGCGAATCCGAAGGCGAAGTTCGTAGACTACCGTGCCGCATACGCAAGCGTAAGTCTCAACTTCATTTATCGATCCTAACTCTGTTTTGGCAGGATCCATCATTGGTATCAGAGCCATACGGGTTCGCCCCGGTCAAACCGCCGTCCCGTCGAAACTATGAACGAGTCGTTGTCTTTTTCACGAATGGGTATCCTACCATTACGGATATGGTAGGAACGCTTCGTGACGGAGAGAACGCAGCGGTTGTTCTTTTCACGTTAGGGTCTCCTATCATTACGGATATGGTAGGAACTCTCCGTGACGGGAAGAACCGACCGTTCACGTAGTATGTTATTTTTCATTTTTGGCACACGGCCATTAGAAAATAACCACTTTCTCGACGAATGGGTGCTTCATCGACGAACGGGTGCTTCATCGAGGAAGAAGGTGGTGGTTATTCCCATCGGGGAAGATGAATTTTAGTGCATGTGCGCCATGGCCAAATGGGCTATGAAGGACATGCACCCCCCTCCCCATGCGGAGGGGGTTGGCTACGGCCAATAACTGTTGGATGTAACGATCTAGGACTTCCTGTTTGATGATAACAAACATGTGTAAATGTTCTAATGTGTGTGCTAAGTTTTTAAGGAATGGAAAACTTGTGAATTTGGTCAATGGCAAGCTTGTAATTTATGCGCAACAGAATGAGCATGGAAATATTCTAAATTGAAGCCAAAAACATGGGGGCCAAATGCAACATTAAAGCACTTGTTCTTTTGGCCAAGCAAAATTCAAAGTGGTGCCAAAAACGTGTGGCCCAAATGATTTGTGATGCTGGACTATTTTTCAAGTGAAAATCAAGATGGCAACATGGCAATTAATTGGAAAAGGTGGTTATGCATTAGCTATATAAAGAAGCCCTATAGCCTAGGTTTCAAGACATGGCTGAGAAATATTTTTGAAGAGAAACAATCAGGCCGTGACCTAGTCTTCATCTCCGAGCCGGAAAAAAAAGACCTAGCAGCCGCAACTTATTTAATCACCAGTAGGAGACAGGCCGGATAAAAAAGCCCTTCCCCTTTGATATTTATCCAAGCACATCATCAAAAGAAGGGGGAGCCGAAATATTTTAGGGATTTTGAAACAAGGGTTTGCAGCCGAAGCAAATCTCTCCCCTGCTGCCACCAAAAATGACAAAAGGTAAGCTCTTTTCGTTGTGTTGAAATTAAAGACTAATTCCCTCCTCTTCTGGATGTGTGCAGAATTCCTTTGGTAAAAAAAACAACACAAAAAGAGAACAAGTCCTGTGAGCGTCAAGCCGTGAAGCCTTGAGGGCTACTGCCGCACCCCTCCAACAGATAATTCTCCAAAGGCCAATCACGTGCAAGGGAGGGCTGGTTCCTTTCTTATTAATGCAACTCATTTCTCTTATTTTGTGTGCATGATGCAAGAGTTATTAGAGTTTTGTTTTAATTAAACTCTAGGAGAAGGTCACAGGTTTTTTTTATTAACGCAACTGATTTCCCCAAGACCACTACATGGCATCAAATGAATGATAGTTTGGGATTAATTAAAAAAAGGGTTAACTGTTATTTCGTTTTGTGTTTGCAGAAGAGTACAAACAATGGAGCACACAAGGGAAGAGGCCGGCCACTTTCTTTTCCCTTGATCCAAAAAGCCGTGACTTGTAGAAAAGCAAAAGACCCATGTGCATGACCAAGCCACAACATCCAAGTACCCAATATCAATTTCAGAGAAGGGGCAAAGCCGCAAGTTGCAATCTTTGGGGAGGTGCCGCAAGTTTCAATCTTTGGTGGAAGGCGCAAGTTTCATCGAGAGGGGAGCCGAACTATTGAGGGGACATCAGAGACTACATCTACGTCAGACGAGATCTGACCCGTGCTGATTGACGAGGACATCGCCGCTACACAAACTGAGATTCCTAAACTCTATTTATCATTATTTTGTGTAGTTGTTGTGTTAGATCCTCGTAGGGGAAATTTTACCATCTGTGTTACTTTTTGGGGACCTGACGACTGTGGGAGTCGTCACGGAGGGAGAGCATCTGACTAGATTGATAGTGTAGAGCACGTGGTGTGCGTACGAGCTAGGTGAGAGTAGATTTGGGATCTTGACTCATTGTAGCTGTACTTGATTACATATCTATCTAGTAGTTGCTTTCGGGGGCTGGAGTAGGTCGTGGGGACGACCGAACCAGGGTATATCTGTGCGTATTCTGTGATTGCTATTTTATTGCCCTGTCTGTGCTTATAACTGCGTGGGATTGTTCGTGGGTTGCACGAATATTTTTATTAGCCTATTCACCCCCCCTCTAGGCTACGATCCAGATCCAACAAGTGGTATCAGAGCTAGTTTAGAGGATCTAGTCTAGATTTTTAGATGACCATGAATATATCTGATTGTGCTTTTGCTGAAGGTCAGTCTATAGCCCGTCCCCCTAAGTTTAACGGTGTAGACTTTGCTTATTGGAAGGCTAGGATGAAAATCTATCTAGTGTCTGTAGATTATGATGTGTGGGATATTGTTGAAAATGGTTATAGTCTACCCACTATTAAAATTGAAGACACTGTTATGATTAAGCCTAAAGACAAGTGGGATTTAGCTGATAAGAAACTTTATACTCTTAATGGTAAAAGCTATGAATGCGCTTATATGCTCTCTTGATAAATCTGAGTTTAACCGTATCTCACATTGTCTAACTGCGCAGGAAATCTGGCATACTCTGGAGGTGACCCACGAGGGAACATCGCAAGTGAAGGAATCCAGACTTGCGTTGCTTTGCACAGAATATGAGAGCTTCCGCATGCTACCAACAGAATCTGTGAAAGAGATGTTCGCGAGGTTCACAGACATCGTCTACAAATCCAGTTCCCTCGGTAAGCCATACTCTAGCCATGAACAGGTACGAAAGATCTTAAGGGCGCTACCAAGCTCGTTCAGGCCTAAAGTCACCGCTATTCAAGAAGCTAAGGACTTGTCAACAATGAAAGTGGAAGACTTGATAGGCAACCTGATGTCACACGAGCTTGAGTTGCAGAGTATAGAAGCCAGAGAGAAACCTGAAGAGAAGACCAAAGCTTCCACACCATTAGCTCTTCAAGCTAACGACGATGATCTTGATGAAGAGCAAGCTTTAATGGTCAGAAACTTCAGGAGATACATTCAGACTGATCAAGGAAGAGCTGAGATGGGAAAAAGGTTCATTCGTTCTAATAATTCTAATTTTGGTAGAAATTCCTATGATCAGAAAGCTATTAATAGAAGTGAATGTTTTAAATGCAGGAAGAAAGGGCACCACATAAAAGATTGCCCACAACAATACACAGCTCAAGTTGCAAAAGGAAAAACGAAAGTGCTGACGTGGGACATGGATAGCGAAGCTGAGGAGGAGGATGAGGAACATGAAGCTCACTCATGCATGGCATTAATGGCCAAACACAATGAGGTAGAATCTCCCACTAAAGCTGAACTTTTAGAAATCTGTAAAGGAATGCAACATAGAATTGATGAACTAGAAGCTGATGTGGAATGTTATAGGAATGATAATTTTGATATGCAACAAACTGAGTATGACATGTCTATAGAAATGAAAAATATTAAACAAGAGCTTGTTGCATGCAAAACTAGCATTACTATGTTAGAAAAAGAGAAAGCTAGCTTGTCTGAAAAAACTGATTGTCTTTCATGTCCCTCTTTATTAAAGGATATTAGCATGTATAAATTAGATAAGACAAAGCTTGAAGTTGAAAATGAATTGCTCTCTGAAAAGATTAACATGCTAAATCTTGAACTTGAAGAAAAAATGAGGGATTTTGAAAAGAAAGAAGAGGAAAACAAGCAAGCTTTCATTAGTAAATGCACTGTGCTTGTGAATGAAAACGATATCTTGAAATCCAAAGTCACCACCCTAGAATTGTCAATAAAGAGATTTTCCATTGGAAAACAAAATTTGGACATTATTCTTGGAAATCAAATTTATGGTAATAATAGGCGAGGACTAGGATATGGTCTTAAAAATGTTGAAAAATCAAAATATAGAAAAGTTCACATTGAATCAACAAAGGTTGGAAATTTTCATGCTAAGTGCTTTACATGTGGATGTGTTGGTCATACTTCATATCATTGCAAATATAGGAACAAAAATATTAAGTTCAAACAAATATGGGTTCCTAAATCTTTGATGACTAACGTGAGTGGACCTTGTTGGATTCCAAGGTCACACACGACACCTCTTTTGTAGGTGGATGGAAATTTGACGAGGAGCGATAAATTGAATGTCTCATTATTTTTAGGTCCTTAGTCAAATGGCGACGCGAAGGTATATCTCATTCTTTGGACTTAATGCATACCTTTATAGCAATTTTTTTTGTTCGCTTGTTTTTGTGTGATTAAATTTGTTTTTTTTCTTGTGTGCTAGTAGTTGCATTGCTATGTGTGCATGACTTTTTTTGTTTGTGTGATTGCATCTCATGTTTGCTTTAGTACTTCATGCATTTTTTTATTAAAAAAAACTGAAAAATGAAAAACTGAAAAAAAATTGTGCTTAAATGTGTATCTTTTCTCTTTGATTCATTAGTAAAGTATGCATGAATAATTTTCATATCTATGAAGAAATTGGTGTATTATTACTTTTGCTACATGCGCATGTCCATCTTTCTGAATATTCATGGCATGTTCAATGACTGAAAATAACTTGATTTCTACACCACCTACTTCACTTCCACATGTATTATTATTGTTGCACATTTGGAGATATTGTTTATGAAGCATGGAATGTGAATGTAGGAGGAAAAGTTAACTGAATATCTAAGGGATATGATATACCTTGCCATGGATAAAAATTGAGCAAAAGAAATTTTTGGTATAAGTATTTAAAAAAATGTGAAAACAAAACATAATTGCTATGTATGGAAAATGGATACAATCCTTGGCAACGGTATTACCCACGAGTATCCAACATAAGCTTTATGGGTAAACTTTAGCGTTGGTGTATTTACTCGTCAAGCAATGCCACCCCCACATCTAAGAGTCCTTATAGGCTATGTTTTGGGGTGTGTTACCTTGAACTCATTTTTAATGAGGTGGGAAAAATCAATCCTAGGAGATAGAACGTTATCTGGAAAATGTGGATTGGTTCCGGTTGACTTTCTTAATGATTCTCCCTATGTGCTTCAATTTTAATCATCGCACGTACACGTTGGTGTTGAAGTCGTAGTTGTTTAATTTCATTGGATTTTGACTTGATTATTCTATGATTGTATACATGCAATTGTTGGTGATGGTTAATAATATTCTCTTTTTGCATGATATATGATTTTGACCTCGTGGTATGACTTTTGATGATAACAAAGTGGGAGAAAAACTGGGAAGATTTGGTATTCGGTATTTCGGTATTTGGTATTATTTGTGCTTAATGCTCGTGAACATACATGATTATTGGTTCAATTATTGGTTCAAGGGGGAGCACAAAAATAGGGGGAGCATGCATATTGTTAACTTTGCACGTCATTGTTTGCACGTCATTATTAATTCATCGCTTGTCACCCTCTATCGCCACACTTCCACACACACTATTTGGATCTTTATTGTGCAAATCTTATACCTAGTTTGTTATCATCAAAAGGGGGAGATTGTTGGATGTAACGATCTAGGACTTCCTGTTTGATGATAACAAACATGTGTAAATGTTCTAATGTGTGTGCTAAGTTTTTCAGGAATGGAAAACTTGTGAATTTGGTCAATGGCAAGCTTGTAATTTATGCGCAACAGAATGAGCATGGCAATATTCTAAATTGAAGCCAAAAACATGGGGGCCAAATGCAACATTAAAGCACTTGTTCTTTTGGCCAAGCAAAATTCAAAGTGGTGCCAAAAACGTGTGGCCCAAATGATTTGTGATGCTAGACTATTTTTCAAGTGAAAATCAAGATGGCAACATGGCAATTAATTGGAAAAGGTGGTTATGCATTAGCTATATAAAGAAGCCCTATAGCCTAGGTTTCAAGACATGGCTGAGAAATATTTTTGAAGAGAAACAATCAGGTCGTGACCTAGTCTTCATCTCCGAGCCGGAAAAAAAAGACCTAGCAGCCGCAACTTATTTAATCACCAGTAGGAGATAGGCCGGATAAAAAAGCCCTTCCCCTTTGATATTTATCCAAGCACATCATCAAAAGAAGGGGGAGCCGAAATATTTTAGGGATTTTGAAACAAGGGTTTGCAGCCGAAGCAAATCTCTCCCCTGCTGCCACCAAAAATGACAAAAGGTAAGCTCTTTTCGTTGTGTTGAAATTAAAGACTAATTCCCTCCTCTTCTGGATGTGTGCAGAATTCCTTTGGTAAAAAAAACAACACAAAAAGAGAACAAGTCCTGTGAGCGTCAAGCCGTGAAGCCTTGAGGGCTACTGCCGCACCCCTCCAACAGATAATTCTCCAAAGGCCAATCACGTGCAAGGGAGGGCTGGTTCCTTTCTTATTAATGCAACTCATTTCTCTTATTTTGTGTGCATGATGCAAGAGTTATTAGAGTTTTGTTTTAATTAAACTCTAGGAGAAGGTCACAGGTTTTTTTATTAACGCAACTGATTTCCCCAAGACCACTACATGGCATCAAATGAATGATAGTTTGGGATTAATTAAAAAAAGGGTTAACTGTTATTTCGTTTTGTGTTTGCAGAAGAGTACAAACAATGGAGCACACAAGGGAAGAGGCCGGCCACTTTCTTTTCCCTTGATCCAAAAAGCCGTGACTTGTAGAAAAGCAAAAGACCCATGTGCATGACCAAGCCACAACATCCAAGTACCCAATATCAATTTCAGAGAAGGGGCAAAGCCGCAAGTTGCAATCTTTGGGGAGGTGCCGCAAGTTTCAATCTTTGGTGGAAGGCGCAAGTTTCATCGAGAGGGGAGCCGAACTATTGAGGGGACATCAGAGACTACATCTACGTCAGACGAGATCTGACCCGTGCTGATTGACGAGGACATCGCCGCTACACAAACTGAGATTCCTAAACTCTATTTATCATTATTTTGTGTAGTTGTTGTGTTAGATCCTCGTAGGGGAAATTTTACCATCTGTGTTACTTTTTGGGGACCTGACGACTGTGGGAGTCGTCACGGAGGGAGAGCATCTGACTAGATTGATAGTGTAGAGCACGTGGTGTGCGTACGAGCTAGGTGAGAGTAGATTTGGGATCTTGACTCATTGTAGCTGTACTTGATTACATATCTATCTAGTAGTTGCTTTCGGGGGCTGGAGTAGGTCGTGGGGACGACCGAACCAGGGTATATCTGTGCGTATTCTGTGATTGCTATTTTATTGCCCTGTCTGTGCTTATAACTGCGTGGGATTGTTCGTGGGTTGCACGAATATTTTTATTAGCCTATTCACCCCCCCTCTAGGCTACGATCCAGATCCAACAATAACCACCGCGGCAACCCCCACCGGCGGGGGTGTGCGGCCACCCCACACAAGGGGAGGCCGGCCATGGCCGGCCAAGGCAAAAATGGCCTTGGCCATGACCGGCCATGGCCAAGCCATGGCCGGCCATGGCCAGGCCGGAAGTGGCCGGCCCCGGCCAAGGCCAGGGGCCGGCCTGGCCGGCCCTGGCAGAGGCCAGGGCCTGGCCGGGCCTGGCCGAGGGGGCTAGGGCCCATGGCCGGCCAGGGCAGAGGCCCTGGCCGGCCCTTGGCCAAGCCTCGGCTAGGGCAGAGGCCCTGGCCGGGAGAAGTTGCAGACCAAATAATTGGTCGACCAATTTGGTTGTTTTGGTCGACCAATCCGACAGAAGGTCTTGGTCGATCGCAAACTTGCCGACTGACCCATACGTGGTGACAAAAAGCCTTGGTCAAACTCGAATGTGCCGATTAGCCCATACGGGGCTAACCACAGTGCCGACTAGCCCATACGGGGCTAACATTTTAATGAAGTTTTTCCTTGGGCTCTACTCCTTGAAGATTAGCCATAGTGCTCTACTTCATGCGAGATTAGCCATGTCATTGTGCTCTACTCTACGGAGATTAGCCAATGTACTTATGACGTTGTGCTCTACTCTACGGAGATTAGCCAATGTATTTTTAAATTTTTTGAAAAAGATGTTTTCAAATAGGTTATATCCCGTCCTTAATCGGGATAGCGCAATTTAGAATTCCAAGTCCTACCACGATCCGGCCATGGTTATCTAACCCATGGGTGTGTAGAACAGGTCTCGTGGCTTGGCAATTGTTGCGCTAAAATTCTTTGCGCAAACTCTCACCTATTCCATTTTGAAAGATATGTTTTTCAAAAGTAATTTTCCGCTGCGAAGTACTATAAGAGTACGATTGTTTGATAAGTGATGGGGGAATATTGAAGGTTGTTCTAGATGGTGATTGGAATCATAGAGACCTTTTCGATTCTAGAACAACATCTTCAATATTTTTCGAAAGTAACTTATCAAATATAATATAATTCCAAGTGGGATTTGAATTTTTAGAACTATCCAAATGGGATATTCTATTATCATTTCAAGTGGGAGTTATATTTTAAGAATTTTAATGCAATGTTTTGATCAAACCTTCGGTTTTGTGTCTTTTGCAGCATTTTAAAAGTAAAATGTCTTCCGCTTCAAAGAATATCGTCGCTGAGTTAAACAAAGGTGAAAAACTCAACGGCGATAATTACAAACTTTGGTCCATCAAGATACAATACGTTCTAGAGGAGCAAGAAGTGCTCGAAACTCTAAAGAACGTTATGATTGAACCCGAGTTGGGCACTACGGCCCAACACCGACGAGACAAGGAAGCTTTTGATGCTTGGTCTCGGAAGAACAAGATAGCGCGCATTACGTTATTAAGCAGTATGGCTGATGACATAATGCGCATCTTCCGAGAACATGACCTAGCCATGGACATATGGTCCAAGCTAGATGAGAAGTTCGGTGGCACATCGGTGTCCAAACTTCGCTCCTTAACTATAAGGTTCGATTCATATAAGAAACGTCCAGATCATTCCATGGGGAAACATCTGCGACATATGGCAAACCTTATCTCGGAGTTAAAGGATGCAGGTCATGTGCTCACAGATGAGCAACAAATCCAAGCAGTCATACGTTCCCTACCAAATGGGTGGGATCAGATGAAGATGCATCTCACTCATAATGAGAGCATCAAGACCTTCAACGATGTTTCCAAGCACCTCGAATTAGAGGAAGAGCGGCTTGCGGCTGCCAAGCCAAGTGCAGAAGTGCACATGGTTGCTAGTTCCTCACACGGGGGAAAGAAACATAAAGATCGTTCGAAGTCTTCTAATGAACGTAATAAGCAACCTGAGTCTACCAAGGAACCCAAACATAAGGGTGGGCACAAGAAATGGCACAAGAAGAAAGACTTGAAAAGAATCAAGTGCTTCAAGTGCAACAAGCTCGGTCACTATGCTTGTTCGTGTACGAGTGGAAGTGACGAGGTAACTTGTAATACTAGTTACATATGTGTTTCTAGTTCACTATTTCTTGTGGAATCTAATCCATTTTGGGATAATTGATTCAGGTGCCACCGACCACATAACAAAGGACAGACGATCCTTCGTGGAGTATCACCGGATACCCCAAGGAATGAAGTGGATCAATGTAGGAAACAACACACGTGTTGAAGTGAAAGTCGTTGGGACTCGCAAGCTAGTCTTGGACAACGGCCGCACTCTCCTACTTCATCATGTTCTCTTCATTCCATATATTCAAAGGAATATTAAGACTGTGGTCAATTTAATGGGTCTTGGTTATAGTTGGTTCCTTCATGATTGTAATATGGACCTATTTTGTAATAATTCCTTTATTGGTACTGGGTTTGTATTTCAAAGGATTTATTGTAATAAGTACAATGTATGATTTCTCATGTAATGAAAATTTCCTTGTGACAAATTCTTTGACTAATGAGTCTAATATAATTTGTTGGCACACAAGGCTTGGTCATATTGGACCAACGCGTATGGATAGATTTGCCAAACGTGGCCTTCTATCAAATGTTTCAAAGGTTGAAATGTCGACCTGCGAACATTGCCTTGTGGGGAAATCTTGTCGCAAGCCGTTTGGAACCGGCACAAGGGCCGAGGTTCCATTACAGCTTATCCATTCGGACATATGTGGTCCGATGAATGTCAAGACAAGACGCGGAAAGTCCTATTTCATCACTTTTATTGATGATTTCATCCGATTCGGACATATCTATTTGATATCCCACAAAAGTGAAGCTTTGGCTTGCTTTAAAAACTATATGAGTTCAGTGGAGAATCAATTAGATCGCAAGATTAAGGTCTTGCGAACCGTTAGGGGCGGTGAATATCAATCAACAGTTTTAAGGAACTTTGTGATGAAAAAGGCATAGTACATCAGGTAACTATGCCTTATACTCCTCAACAAAACGGTGTTGCAGAAAGGAGAAATAGGACTTTAATGGAAATGGTCCGTTCAATGATGGCGCAAGCTAACTTGCCAATCACCTTTTGGGGTGATGCATTATTGACGACTGCTTTCATTTTAAACCGCGTACCCTCGAAATCAGTTAGCTCCACTCCTTATGAGTTGTGGAACCAAAGGTCTCCTGACTTAAACATTTTGAAACCTTGGGGTTGTGCATTCTACGCACATATTTCCTCCCATAAATATGGCACACTTGGGCCAAGGGGAAGGAAATGTATCTTTAAACGATACGCAGAAAACTCCAAAGGTTATGTTTTTGTTAGTCAGGAAGACAATGGTGGGCTAATTGAGTTTTAGTCGATGGATGTCACTTTCTTGGAAAACGAGTTTCCAAGACAGGGAGAGATAAGTCAGGACTTATCTCTATTTGAGATTTATGATCAAGAAGGATTACCTCATTCGAGTGGGAGAATTCTTGGTGAAAACGAAAATACGTTTTAACCTTCACCAATGGATTATACGAATGACGATTATCCTATTCCATACGGGAATAATGATCCAAGTGGGAGCAATTCTAACGACATTCCAAGTGGGAGTGATATTAGAATTGATCTAAATTCGAGTCAACAAGGACTTGAAGAATCTCAAATACGACGTAGTAGTCATACAAGGTTGGCTCCTCTAAGATTTGAGGATGAATTTCCGCAAACCTTTATGACTTTACTACAAGATGATGACGAGCCTGCTACTTTCAAACAGGCCGTATCATGCCCTGCAAAAGACAAATGGATGGAAGCGATGAAGGAGGAATTGAAATCCATGAAAGTTAACCAAGTCTGGGACTTAGTTAACTTACCCAGAGGACATAGAGCAATTGGGAACAAATGGGTTCTCAAGATCAAGCATAAGGCTAATGGCTCTATAAATAGATATAAAGCTCGCCTTGTCGCGAAAGGTTTTACGCAACAGGAAGGGATAGACTACGAAGAGACCTTCTCACCTGTTGTGCGTTTTACCTCGTTTCGCCTAATTCTGGCAATGGTAGCTTGCTTAAACCTCGAATTACATCAGATGGATGTAAAGACTGCCTTTCTCAATGGAGAATTGGACGAGGAGATCTATATGGAACAACCAACAGGGTTTGTAAAAGAAGGAAACGAACATAAGGTTTGTAAACTTCGTAAGTCCATATATGGTCTTAAATAATCCTCGAGGCAATGGTATATACGATTTCAAGAAGTTGTCTTATCAAATGGATTTTCCATGATTGATGAAGATAACTGCGTATATATCAAGAGGATTAAAAGCAAGCATGTTATTATGTCTCTATATGTAGATGACATTTTAATAACCAGAAATGACAAGGGCTTTGTGATGGATATCAAGGCTTGAATTTCATCAGTTTTGAGATGAAAGACATGGGGAAGTCACATATATCCTTGGAATTAAGATTTCAAGGAATCGTTCGAAGAAACTTCTTTCTCTTTCACAAGAGACTTATATAAAGAAGGTTCTAGAACGGTTTAATATGTAGGACTATAAGTCAAATTGATACTCCTATAAGCAGATGCGATAATTTATATCTGAAATCATGTCCAAAGAACCAAAAGGAAAGGGAAATTATGGAAAAAGTTCCATATTCCAGTGCAGTTGTTAGTCTTATGTACGCTATGATGCATACAAGACCAAACATCTGTTTTGCCGTTGGAATGGTAAGTCGTTACCAATCCAACCCAGTGCAAGAACACTGGAAAGCGGTTAAGAGCATAATGCAGTATCTTAAAGGAACTGCAGATTTGCAAAAGACTATGATGAAACCAAGAAGGTAGACATAAGGTACATATCTACGCATGAGATGATAGAGGATCAGCTTACGAAAGCGATCCCCAGAAATGTGTTTTACAAAAACTTATCATCTCAAGGATTGCGTAAGAGCTGAGTTGTACCAATGTAAATTCCCATGTCTGTAAATGATCAAAATTAATAAAAGAATAAGTTCTTTTTCAAACATTGCATATGAATTTCTTAAGAAATGTTTGTGTACATTTTTGAAATCTCAGCTGAATTGTGTGTATGTCGGACAGATTAAGGTTGGCTCTCTCACATGAGCAACCGCCTTATCTTATCAGATGGATAAGATAGAGATGAGACTAGTTTAAAGTCAAAATCATTAGACGAATGATTTAGAGTCATGACTTAAACAAGATAGTCGAATGAAAGATCTGCATCATATGGATGCTTACAAAAGATCTGAGATCTGTATCACAAGGATATTTGAAAGAGATCTCATAGGATTTTTTTTAAATCCTATCTGTCTTATGCGGGATGAGAGTCCGAGAATATTTTATGAGTAGTAAGGGGACTCAAAAGATAGGCACTGTGGTGTCTGATCTTTCATCCGTACAACATCATTAAGACATACTCTCCCTGGGAAAGGAGTGATGTTGTAATACGTGTTCATACCACGTATGCATTTCGACCACTGAGTTAGTAGCAATAGTGTTTGCTATTATGTGAGACTCAAAGGCCATACGGGTCTTAACTCTTACCCTCAAGGACTCCAATTGGTTCCTTTAGATTTGACGAGATGATCGCTATCTTAGCGTGTTACTTATGGGCTATGATAATTCGGCTCGGCGGGGAACGTTAGAAAAGCGAGTCTAGTCAAGATCAGAAGGTTCGCAAGAAGAGGAAGATTGATTTCATATTCACATTTGGACTTTAATGATTCAAAGCTGGCCAGCCAATTGTGATCCAGATGGGATTCAATTGTTGAATATAAAGTATAAGAAATGTGAAGAAATAATCTAGGGTAAAGCATGCGTTGAACTACTCAACCTTGCACCTTCGAGGTCGTTGTGTATCTCTAACAAGTGCACAACAACAGACTCTACGCGCATTACGGTCGCACGGTCTATTTCTCGGTATGATAGATGAAAGAACTAAGAGAAAGACGTTCTCTTACAACCCCTCAAGTGTGAGTGGGAGATGTTGGATATGGAAGACGTTAGTACACCCTTGTAGGGGATGTACGAGGGAATACGGACCTCGAACGTCGCGTACACGAAGTCGTGTGCAAAGGGAATATGTTCCCTTGCGGAGAGGATCTCTAGATTGATGGGAAAGTCGCATTATATGTGCATAAGTGCATGCGACATATGGCTAATAAAGGGGTAATATCTTAAGCTTATGTTGTACCATGCAAATGGTACAACTTAAGCTTATAATATGCCATGTACGATGGTACACCTTAGTTAAATTGTTCCAAAGGAACAATTGCTCCTAAAATAACTACCTTGGGGGCTATAAATAAGACCCAAGGGTTAGCCATTTTCCTTACACTTTGCATGGCATTCTTGCATGCATTTTCATTCTAGCGAAGCTCTGCCGAAATACTTCTTCTCCCTTTATCCAAGTTCTTAATCTAAAATTCGAGATTTAGATTGTGGATTTAGTAGCCTTACTCCGCTCGTGAGAAGATTTGATCCGTCGTGGCGAATCCGAAGGCGAAGTTCGTAGACTACCGTGCCGCATACGCAAGCGTAAGTCTCAACTTCATTTATCGATCCTAACTCTGTTTTGGCAGGATCCATCACCGACAAATGAAGACGGAGACGAAAATTGGAAAATATAGGGACCCATTCTGGGTTTCCAAATTGTATTTTTCTCTTCTTTATGGACTGTATATTCGGACTTTGGACTTTGTATTCTTTTGGGTATCTGGCCGATCCCCACATTTTACTTATTTTATTTTTAATGCGTGAATTTCAATTTCAATTAATTCATGCTTGTTTTAAATTGCAAAGATAAATGGCAAAATTGGCAAGCGTCGATTTCGAGGTCCTTGATACTGCAGAAAAAAATTACCTGAGTTGGCGAGTGGACCTGAAGTTCCACTTGCGTCTAATGGCCCTCCTTGGCTCAATTTTGGTTCCTTCATTTTTCCCTGCAGCGGCCAATGCTTCTCCTTCATCTAGCAGCAGCACTCCTACCACTGTCTCCGATGTGGATAAGACGAAATCCATTATCTACATTAGGAAACATATAGATCGGACCTTAAAGGCCGAATACCTAACGGTAGAGGACCCAATGGAGCTGTGGACAGCGCTGGAGGCACTGTATAAACATCAAATTGATGTAATATTACCGCGTGCCAGTTATGAGTGGGAAAACCTCAGACTTCAGGACTATAAGTCCGTCGCTGAGTATAATTCTGCACTTCATAATATCACTTCACGCCTGAAGTTGTGTAGTTAAGAAGTGACAGAACAACGCATGTTGGAAACGACATTTACATCGTTTCACGAGAAAGATGCAATCCTCATGTAGCAGTATCGTGAACGCAACTTCACGAAATTCTCTGATCTGATCTCATGCTTACTTAGGGCAGAGCAGAATCGAGATTTACTGCTAGCCACTCATAATTTACGTCCAGCTGGCACTGCACCTATCCATGAAGCCCACCACGTTTCTCCCCAGAAGTGGAAAAACAAGAAGAAGGCTAATAATAACAAAGGGAAATCTGTGATGAAGAATGGACGAGGAGCAGCACCCCCATCCAACAACAACAATACAGGAAAGAGTAACTTCATGAAGAAGCAAAAGAACACTGACCAAGTGTCACTTCCTAAGAAGAACTGGGAGGATAAATGCCATAGATGCGGCATGACTGGCCATTGGTCCAGAATCTGCCGCACTTCTCGCCACCTCCAGGAACTATATCAGGCGAGCCAGAAGTCTCTGCCTGAAACAAACTTGGCGGCTGTTCAGCCACCAATGTTGTTCACTGCAAATGACTTCGAGAACGACGACCTGCTCGATTAAGCTTCATCTTTTATCTATGCATTTAAAATTCAATGTTGCTTCATCTTTAATTTGCTTAAGTACGAACTTTTATTTTGAATGTCTTTTTCATTAACTTAAATAAAATTTCGTTTTACTTATAGATGAAGTATGTAATATTGTGGACAGTGCCTCGTTGCCCTGGTGTAGCATTGATATTGCTCCCACATACAACGAGACTATAAGATGCAAATTCTCCTCTTAAACATATAGGAAATCTCCAATTTTCAAGGATATTTCTTTTAAAGAAAATAACTTGAAAATTGTGGATAATATATATTGAATATCAATATGTAACTCGTCAAGAGAATGGCCAGAAGACCATCTACTTACGATTTCATTGGATCCCCGTCGGGCCCCTATAATTACAGATATTCATCCTATAGAAAGCCAACTCGACTGAGCACCAAAAGTGCCTTTCTTTGCCATAGTTTTTAACTTTGACAAAATGGACTTGGTCATCCTGGATCAGCGATGATGGACGCATCATCAATTGAATCCATTGGAGAACCTGAAGATTCTTCAAAAGGTTGAGTTTCCTTGTCCCTCTTTGTCATAAGGGAAAACTAACAGAGAGACCTTCCCTCCTGAAAGTGGGTTTAGATTCTCCTGGATTCATTGAGAGAATACATGGTGACCTTTTGCGGGCCTATTCACCCCGCAAATGGCCCATTTTCGGTACTTCATTATTGTACTGATATATGCATCTATTAGATGGTCTTATGTGTGCCTTTATATTCACTCGCAACCTAGCTTTCTCAAAAGCTTATAATGTGGGTGAATTTACTACACATATCATTCAAGACTTCTGCCAAGCAACTGGCATTAAAATTGAACATCCTGCAGCATGTTCAAACTCATAGCAAAGTCTCTGGTATAGAGACTCCAATGGATTTCACGTCCATTGTAAAATCGCAGTTGCCTGTTGATGTTTAGGGACCATCACACTGCATTCTGCATCGCTTATCACGATACGACCTGCTTGTTTCCATATCTTATTGCTGATGCTACTTGCTTATGGTTTACCACCAAGTCTTGATAAATGTGAATTTGATGAGCAAAATCTCATTAAAATAGGCACACAGTCTAAATAAGCCTGAAGCTTCTGAGACCGTATCATGGGACACAAAAGTCATCATCTCGTTATGATCCGCATACTTTTTCTGTGTGAAGTTGAGATCCAGAAGATCCTTCACATTCAGACTAAAGTACATCAATTGACGGATAAATTTGTGGACAACCAGAAGAATGTTCATTCACACGTCCCTGTTGCCAAGACGCCAGCTAGGATTGACATTCCCAAAGATGGATGCAATCCACCGGCAGCAGAATTGGATGTACCTCAATTGAAAAGAGGACGCCTGCCAGGTTCAAAATATAAAATTCCTCAAAAGAGGAAGATTCCTAGATATATCAAAATGATCCAACCACAGGATGCTGAGCTCAGACCAGCAACCTCTCCCCTCCTAATTTCCCCTGCAGAGGAAACAACAGGAGAAACATCATTATATTAAGTACGTACTGGAGAGGTACTGGACATATATAGCACAGTCGTCGACGACGGTTTTGCTTTCGTTATTGCCGTTCACGTCGCTGAATACGACGATGACGTCTACCCACTTTTCTATAGCGTAAACGCATAGAATGGCCAAAGTGGGACGAGGCAATAAGAGTAGAGCTAGACTCACTCTTGAAAAGCAAAGTCTTTGGACCAGTAGTCCATACACCTGAATTTGTAAAAACCTATGGAATATAATTCGGATTTCATAAAGAAATTGAAATGAAGGAAATGTGATCATTTTCCTACTAAGCTTAAACTTCTCTGCAAAAGCCAATACATGCAGCTCATGTACGTTGTAACAGCATATATATACGGCAATATAGATATATAGATCTATATAAAACTTCCAGAAGGGTATACTCTACACCCAGAGATGAAAGAGAGACGTAGAAACGTCTTCTCCATAAAGGCTACAAAGATCATTAGTTGATCTTAGCAATATTCTGCATGTGTATCTTTTTCGAAAGATCGTTGACAGAATTTGTAATATTCGCCGTATATGTGGTCGACTTAAAGATAATAGGATCTCCTGCAGAGACTATTTAGATAACAGATAGCTTTAAGCATACCTTGTAGATGAAAAACTGTAACTGCCTGTTTTCATCAAGACAAACTATTTACCTATTTGACCAATTTTTCAATTTTTAAACTATTTTATAATGGTTTGTCAGGAGTTTTACTGATTCCAAAAATTTCTTTTAAAAATATTTTGAAGTACCAGACTAGTTATGGAGTATTTTAGTAAAATCGGATTTCATCAAATACTCAAAACATTTCTGATAAAATTCATTTTCAGTTATTACCGTTTTGGCTTTATGAATTTATTTTCTATACAAACATCATCAAAACGATTTCAAACTTTTACATTAACATTCAATGATCATTTAGAGCTTCCCACATTTATTTCATAATTTTCTGAAGTCAGATCAGTAGAGAACCCGCAAACCCGCTTTCTAAACATTTTGGCCAAAAACTAGTATTTTCGTAGCTCAAACCCTGAAACGGACTTCGTATTCGCGATCCTCGCAACGATACGATCCCGTGGGTATGTTTTCGTAATTTTTTGGACACGTTTACTAGTAGGGGCAAAATCGTAATTTTGTATTTTTGACTATATCTACTAATTACCTTTTAACCTTTTTACTAATTACCTATCCTAATTACCTAATCAACCTACCCTAAGTATAGTTAAGATGAGGAAAACGTGTTCACGTTTTCCATTCAGATACATCTCCCCTAAAACTTAGTCAAACCCACCAACAACCCTATTAATTACCCTAATTAATACCCCTAATTAATATCATTGACCAATGGGGTTTTGATTAATGATTTTGTAATCTATTTAAACCTTACCCCAACTCAGGCATTAACGCAAAAAAAAACCCTTAATCATCCCGTACACACACTCTCTCTACCCAACCCAAAACTCTCTCTCTCTCTCTTGTTAAACCTAACACCCATTCTCTCTCCCTCACAGTTCTCTCTCTTTCCTCTCACGAGCCCAATCCACGGCAGACCCATGCACAAAGCTCTCCCCCTCTCTTTCTCGTCCGCTTCCCCTCTACCCACGCCCTCTCGCTCTCTCGCCTTCGCCGAGAGCTGCTACCCGCTCGTAGCTCCGCCTTGCATCACCACGACGAACCCGTCACCGCCACCGAACGACGTCACCCTCCCCGCTGCAGACGACGGTGACGCCCGACGTCTCAACGAACCCGACCTCGGCCTCTGCCACGCCTCGAAGAACCCCCTCCGACCCGCTCGCTCTCGCTCTCTTCGTCGGCACGAACCCCCGAGCTCCGGAGCAACCCGACTGCCGCCCTCCGACCTCTCATCGACGAAGAACCCCGTCGCTGACGTCGTCTCCAACTGCTCCAACGAAGGCCGACAGCTTCTCCTCTGTGCAAACGCTCCGCCGCCCTGTCCGACGTCGCACGCCCGCCGTGCTTTGCCCCAGCTCCCTTCGACAACGCATCCGCCCCCACTTCGAGCCACCCCTACGACGTCGACGAGCCCGCTGCTGCAGCCTCCGCCTCCGAGAGCACGACGACGCCATAGCTGCCTCGACGAGACCCCCGTCGCTTCGAGCTGCCGCTGCCTCCGACTACAGCCAAGCCCCAGCTCCGAGCAGCTCCCCTCCGCTTCGAGTCGTCACCACTCACTCCCCCGTCGACGACCTCGGAGCACTCGCCGTCGCAGGCTCCGCCACCGTCGCCAACTCGCCTGAGACGTTGACCCGCCACCGTACCGCCGCTGCCTCCGCCGGGCGACGCGACACCCTCGCCCCTATGCACGTAAAGGCGAAGAAGAGGGGGTGAGTATGATATAAAACGTATTTTATACGTATTTTGTAATAATACGTACATTTATACGTATTTAAATAATTAGATAAATATGGTTTTTTTTGTTTTTATTAATAGTAAATAATATAGGGATCGGAAAAATATGAGACCAACTCTAGAAAATCAGAAATGACATTCTGAACCCAATGGCACTAGTTTCGTCTTAATTTGACGCTTAGATTTTCCAGAATTAATTTTTAAGCCTAAAAATTAAATACGCGATTTTCGTTCAAAAATCCGTAACTTGCTATTTTCACGTACACTAGTAGGTGGGAAAAATATATGTTAAAGTACTCTCCGAGACGGCCATTTTGACAGTTCATTCGCAACTTTCCGATGCAGATTGCATCCAGGAGAAATTATTGAATAATTACGTTACTTAATTAAAAATTAGTTTTAAATCTAATTTGAGCTTTTAAAAATTATAAAAATTACTATGTGCTTCCGAAAAATATTTCCTCTTACCATAAAATTATTTTCCTTATATCTAGGCTATAGAAAAATTTAGGACACTTTTTGACGACGTTTTAATCGATTATAAAAATCGAAACGATCAGATTAAATAGGTAGAAAATAGGGTAACCCGTAACTAATGTTTTCTTGTATTTGCAGGTACCAATTCTCGTGCACCAGCATCTTTAAAGAGCTTTAGCTCCAACCTCGTCTTACCACGACAATCCCTAAAAAGAGTAAGTCACTCTAATTCTAACTTTGGAAATCTGGATAGTGTACTCGTATGAACTTAGGACCTCATATATATTCTCAGAACAACTATTGACTTGAACCAATGATTAGAGACCAAATTAAATAAGAGAACTAACCAATAGTGGAATGACTAAAGGACTAAATTGAGATAGTGCACTTTTATGGAATTAAATATCATAGTTGTTGGACTTCAAATCATCGCTCAGGACTAAATTGATATAGTGCACTTTTATGGAATTAAAATAGTAGTTGGACTTCAAAGCATTGCTCAGGACTAAATTGAGATAGTGCACTTTTATGGAATTAGATATCATAGGTGTTGGACTTCAAAGCATTGCTCAGGACTGATATCCTCTGTTGAGGCTTTTGCCTTGACTTTTCAGCAAGTAAATACAACATATCTGTATTTGTTGTACTCATTGATGGATGTATTGTTGTACACATTGTTGGATGTACGAAATGAGGGGCCTATGAGGCCATACCGATACGGATATGGATACGAATATGGATACAGACACAGATACTGATACGGTTATAAATGTGAAATGTGATACAACACGGATTACGGGGTAGTCTTGAGCTACGAGGTGTGCGGGAGTGACTGGGTCCACCCGTATTTGGTAAGCTGTACCATCACCCTAAAGGGGATGGTAGGTAGATATTTCGCGAGTTGCTCCGTGGGATGGGTGCACTTCTGGTTGCATATCGTACACTCGAGCTAAGACTGTTGCACTAGCTGATTGATACAGGGCCCATGAGGCCATATTGATACGAACACGGATATGAACATTGGACTATGATAATACATGGGATACGGGGTAGTCTTGAGCTACGCAGTGTGCGGGAGTGACCGGGTCCACCCTTATTAGTTAAGCTGTACCATCACCCTGCAGGAATGGTAGGTAGATATTCCACGAGTTGCTCCGTGGGATGGGTGCACTTCTGGTTGCATATCGTACACTCGAGCCAAGGCTGATGCACTAGTTTGATTGCTG
Organism: Scilla litardierei; assembly: GCA_030789695.1. NCBI lineage: Eukaryota > Viridiplantae > Streptophyta > Magnoliopsida > Asparagales > Asparagaceae > Scilla > Scilla litardierei. The sequence goes on from CM061131.1 coordinate 126,018,421, forward strand.
TATTGTACTCATGGTTGTTTGTATTGTCGGAACACACTATTGGGCCTTCGGGCATCTATAGAGCACATTACGGCACACACTACTGGGCCCCCGGGCATCTACGGAGCACATTACGGAACACACTATTGGGCCTTCGGGCATTTACGGAGCACATTTACGGATCACACTATTGGGCCCTTGCGGCATTTAAGACTGATGCACTAGTTTGATTGATGTTGCACTAATTGATAATTGATTGATACCATTGCTTCAGTCACGACTACTACTATTCTACGGACTAAGTCAATACTGCTCGAACGTGATAGAACGGTTTAATAATGAGCGGTCTTAAATTACGACCGAATCAGTGTCTAGAAAGGAATGGGAAGGGGGTTGGTCAACCAATGGACTTGTTCCTGCGGTCTTTGAAGTGACATGTGCCTTCAAGCCCTTACTGACTGGCTGATTTGGAAGTTAAACTAGACTTCTTATTATTAGGCCATCCTACACTATTAGATAATCAAGCGACGCTTATCTTTACTTAAGTATTACTACATCTACCTATTGTCATCTCATTACCGATTGGTCAAAACATTGTTAACCCGGTTGTCTTACTATTGCCATTCCATTGGTCAAAATATTGTTACTACCACAAGCCACGCCACAGTCGTTATTTTTGCACTTGTACAGTCATCTTTACTTTATGCATCACTTCTGAATAGTTAGTATTTTAATTATCACTCTTACATACCTGTCAGCTCATACTTTACTTTTTGTACCTATCTGACCATCTCTTGTTTACTATAATCTGTTCCATACTTTTGCCCTACTTTGTTTCTATTGCTAGAATTGTTGTGACTTTCCTACGGTTCCATCTCTGTGGCACCGCAGACGACTTACATATGGAGGCAGATGCTCTAGAGTTAATAGCGCCAGAATTTGACCATGAGTCTGCAGCTTTCAGAGTTGTTTCCAGTTGTATTTACTTTCCTTCATGTACGATTGTTTGACCATTTTTGTACAATATGGATGTAATAATTGGACACTATTTGGGTATTTTTTGTACATCTCTGCATCGTGGCTATTTTGTTTTCACTGGTTAACTGCAGGACCTGCGCAAATTTCCTAAAGTAACAGGCCCGGGAATCGGGTCGTTACAGCTTTGGTGGCCCTCGCAGGTCCGCGCTACCTACCTCGTGAACAATATAGCAAGATCAGGATGTACAGTATAAAATACTCAAATAGAACTCTCGAGTACAGGATGTCTCAAGTGTTCACCCGTATTGGATATACGGGTGAAGCGTCCTTATTGCCATCTTCATTAGAATTTCCTTGATTCCCATCACTCTTCATTTAACTTGATGACCTTTCGATTGACCTTGAACTCTAGCCACGTCTATTTTAAGGAGGGTAACATTCTAAGTCTTGACCATCCGATGTTTGAATTCAACCGAATCAGATCAGAAGGACCAGTGGAGACTAGGACAAATTTACCGAGGCAATGACATCCTTAGCTCGACTCTGTTAGTCACCATTAGCACGAGTAGAAGCCTTAAACTTTATGATCCTCCTTTTTATATAGTTTTATCACCTCAGGTTCCAAGTTCGAACAGATATTATCATAACTATCATTTCATTACTTGAAAAGTGGAGAAAATTATTACGATACTAATCTCAGGACTAGTTTCGGAATCTATGGTGATGTCAATAGTATGTATTTATATATAACATCTCTTGTTTTCTTGATGATGTGATATCACATTATATTTCATGTTATTTACAACCTGATTTACTAGATTACTATCTTTTCTATCATTTATTTGCTTGAGCTTCTTCATAACATCAATTATTTATTTCAAAAGGATTTTTTTAAATTCAGAGGACGGAATTATTTTAAGGAGGGCAGGATGTAACGGCCTGTTTTCATCAAGACAAACTATCTACCTATTTGACTAATTTTTCAATTTTTAAACTATTTTATAATGGTTTGTCAGGAGTTTTACTGATTTCAAAATTTTCTTTTAAAAATATTTTGAAGTACCAGACTAGTTATGGAGTATTTTAGTAAAATCGGATTTCATCAAATACTCAAAACATTTCTGATAAAATTCATTTTCAGTTATTACCGTTTTGGTTTTATGAATTTATTTTCTATACAAACATCATCAAAACGATTTCAAACTTTTACAGTAACATTCAATGATCATTTAGAGCTTCCCACATTTATTTCATAATTTTCTGAAGTCAGATCAGTAGAGAACCCGCAAACCCGCTTTCTAAACGTTTTGGCCAAAAACTAGTATTTCCGTAGCTCAAACCCTGAAACGGACTTCGTATTCGCGATCCTCGCGACGATACGATCCCGTAGGTATGTTTTCGTAATTTTATGGACACGTTTACTAGTAGGGGCAAAATCGTAATTTTGTAATTTTGACTATATCTACTAATTACGTTTTAACCTTTTTACTAATTACCTTTCCTAATTACCTAATCAACCTACCCTAAGTATAGTTAAGATGAGGAAAACGTGTTCACGTTTTCCATTCAGATACATCTCCCCTAAAACTTAGTCAAACCCACCAACAACCCTATTAATTACCCTAATTAATACCCCTAATTAATATCATTGACCAATGGGGTTTTGATTAATGATTTTGTAATCTATTTAAACCTTACCCCAACTCAGCCATTAACGCAAAAAAACCCTTAATCATCCCGTACACACACACACTCTACCCAACCCAAAACTCCCTTTCTCTTGTTAAACCCAACACCCATTCTCTCTCCCTCACAGTTCTCTCTCTCTCCTCTCACGAGCCCAATCCACGGCAGACCCATGCACGAAGCTCTCCCCCTCTCTTTCTCGTCCGCTTCCCCTCTACCCACGCCCTCTCGCTCTCTCGCCTTCGCCGAGAGCTGCTGCCCTCTCCCAGCTCTGCCTTGCATCACCACGATGAACCCGTCACCGACACCGAACGACGTCACCCTCCCTGATGCAGACGACGGCGACACCCGACGTCTCAACGAACCCGACCTCGGCCTCCGCCACGCCTCGAAGAACCCCCTCCGACCCGCTCGCTCTCGCTCTCTTCATCGGCGCGAACCCCTGAGCTCCGGAGCAACCCGACTGCCCCCCTCCGACCTCTCATCTACGAAGAACCCCGCCGCTGACTCATCTCCGACTGCTCCAACGAAGGCCGACAGCTTCTCCTCCGTGCAAACGCTCCGCCGCCCCGTCCGACGTCGCACGCCCGCCGTGCTTCGCCCCAGCTCCCTTCGACAACGCATCCGCCCCCGCTTCGAGCCACCCCTACGACGTCGACGAGCCCGCTGCTGCAGCCTCCGCCTCCGAGAGCACGACGACGCCATAGCTGCCTTGACGAGACCCCCGTCGCTCCGAGCTGCCGCTGCCTCCGACTGTAGCCAAGCCCCAGCTCCGAACAGCTCCCCTCCGCTTCGAGTCGTCACCACTCACTCCCCCGTCGACGACCCCGGAGCACTCGTCGTTGTAGGCTCCGCCACCGTCGCCAACTCGCCTGAGACGTTGACCCGGCCACCGTACCGCCGCTGCCTCCGCCGGGCGACGCGACACCCCCGCCCCTATGCACGTAAAGGCGAAGAAGAGGGGGTGAGTATGATATAAAACGTATTTTATACGTATTTTGTAATAATACGTACATTTATACGTATTTAAATAATTAGATAAATATGGTTTTTTTGGTTTTTTATTAATAGTAAATAATATAGGGATCGGAAAAATATGAGACCAACTCTAGAAAATCAGAAATGACATTCTGAACCCAATGTCACTAGTTTCGTCTCAATCGGACGCTTAGATTTTCCAGAATTAATTTTAAGCCTAAAAATTAAATACGCGATTTTCGTTCAAAAATCCGTAACTTGATATTTTCACGTACACTAGTAGGTGGGAAAAATATATGTTAAAGTACTCTCCGTGACGGCCATTTTGACAGTTCATTCGCAACTTTCCGATGCAGATTGCATACAGGAGAAATTATTGAATAATTACGTTACTTAATTAAAAATTAGTTTTAAATCTAATTTGAGCTTTTAAAAATTATAAAAATTACTATGAGCTTCCGAAAAATATTTCCTCTTACCGTAAAATTATTTTCCTTATATCTAGGCTATAGAAAAATTTAGGACACTTTTTGACGACGTTTTAATCGATTATAAAAATCGAAACGATCAGATTAAATAGGTAGAAAATAGGGTAACCCGTAACTAATGTTTTCTTGTATTTGCAGGTACCAATTCTCGTGCACCAGCATCTTTAAAGAGCTTTAGCTCCAACCTCGTCTTACCACGACAATCCCTAAAAAGAGTAAGTCACTCTAATTCTAACTTTGGAAATCTGGATAGTGTACTCGTATGAACTTAGGTCCTCATATATATTCTCAGAACAACTATTGACTTGAACCAATGATTAGAGACCAAATTAAATAAGAGAACTAACCAATAGTGGAATGACTAAAGGACTAAATTGAGATAGTGCACTTTTATGGAATTAAATATCATAGTTGTTGGACTTCAAAGCATTGCTCAGGACTAAATTGATATAGTGCACTTTTATGGAATTAAAATAGTAGTTGGACTTCAAAGCATTGCTCAGGACTAAATTGAGATAGTGCACTTTTATGGAATTAGATATCATAGGTGTTGGACTTCAAAGCATTGCTCAGGACTGATATCCTCTGTTGAGGCTTTTGCCTTGACTTTTCAGCAAGTAAATACCACATATCTGTATTTGTTGTACTCATTGATGGATGTATTGTTGTACACATTGTTGGATGTACGAAATGAGGGGCCTATGAGGCCATACCGATACGGATATGGATACGAATATGGATACAGACACAGATACTGATACGGTTATAAATGTGAAATGTGATACAACACGGATTACGGGGTAGTCTTGAGCTACGTGCGGGAGTGACTGGGTCCACCCGTATTTGGTAAGTTGTACCATCACCCTAAAGGGGATGGTAGGTAGATATTCCGCGAGTTGCTCCGTGGGATGGGTGCACTTCTGGTTGCATATCGTACACTCGAGCTAAGACTGTTGCACTAGCTGATTGATACAGGGCCCATGAGGCCATATTGATACGAACACGGATATGAACATTGGACTATGATAATACATGGGATACTGGGTAGTCTTGAGCTACGCAGTGTGCGGGAGTGACCGGGTCCACCCTTATTAGTTAAGCTGTACCATCACCCTGCAGGAATGGTAGGTAGATATTCCATGAGTTGCTCCGTGGGATGGGTGCACTTCTGGTTGCATATCGTACACTCGAGCCAAGGCTGATGCACTAGTTTGATTGCTATATTGTACTCATGGTTGTTTGTATTGTCGGAACACACTATTGGGCCTTCGGGCATCTATAGAGCACATTACGACACACACTACTGGGCCCCCGGGCATCTACGGAGCACATTACGGAACACACTATTGGGCCTTCGGGCATTTACGGAGCACATTTACGGATCACACTATTGGGCCCTTGCGGCATTTAAGACTGATGCACTAGTTTGATTGATGTTGCACTAATTGATAATTGATTGATACCATTGCTTCAGTCACGACTACTACTATTCTACGGACTAAGTCAATACTACTCGAGCGTGATAGAACGGTTTAATAATGAGCGGTCTTAAATTACGATCGAATCAGTGTCTAGAAAGGAATGGGAAGGGGGTTGGTCAACCAATGGACTTGTTCCTGCGGTGTTTGAAGTGACATGTGCCTTCAAGCCCTTACTGACTGGCTGATTTGGAAGTTAAACTAGACTTCTTATTATTAGGCCATCCTACACTATTAGATAATCAAGCGACGCTTATCTTTACTTAAGTATTACTACATCTACCTATTGTCATCTCATTACCGATTGGTCAAAACATTGTTAACCCGGTTGTCTTACTATTGCCATTCCATTGGTCAAAATATTGTTACTACCACAAGCCACGCCACAGTCGTTATTTTTGCACTTGTACAGTCATCTTTACTTTATGCATCACTTCTGAATAGTTAGTATTTTAATTATCACTCTTACATACCTGTCAGCTCATACTTTACTTTTTGTACCTATCTGACCATCTTTTGTTTACTATAATCTGTTTTATACTTTTGCACTACTTTGTTTCTATTGCTTGAATTGTTGTGACTTACCTACGGTTCCATCTCTGTGGCACCACAGACGACTTACATATGGAGGTAGATGCTCTAGAGTTAATAGCGCCAGAATTTGACCATGAGTCTGCAGCTTTCAGACTTATATATATATATAATGTAATCAATATAAACCAAGGTAATCACCACTGCTCCCCCTGAATCATATACATGAACGATCATACATAAAGTCTATATGATTCAAGTTATTGTTTAACACTCAACATTTAATAAGCACAATAAGCACATCCTTTGTTTATTTCTCTCCCCCTTTGGCATTATCCAAAAGACATGGGGGGTATAGAAACAACAAAAGCAAAAATAGAGTGGAAAACATAAAGGTATATCTAATGTAAACTAGATAAGCTACCAATTGAAAACAAGATATCAAAATAGAAATATCAATTGCAAGAGCAAATATCCAACAACAACTCAACCACCCTCAATTATCACAAAAAGATAAGCAATAAGCATATGTGATATAAGATTACAATAGATACTAATTGTAAAGAGTAGCGTGAGCAGTGTTAGAAAAGTGACAATATCGTAATTAGTAGTAGCTACTAGCTATAAATATGATACAGAATATGGATAACAATGCAAAAATAATGACATCACTTGTGAAATAAAAACAAGTGTTCAAATAGTGTCAAGTACACCGACAAACTCAATTATCACAAAATTTATAACATTAAGCATAATGTGATAGACTGTCCTTGAGCAAGGGCATGACATATGACATGAACATGATTAAATACATAATGGTGGAATCAAAATCATCACAATGACATAGATTAACAAATAATATCAATAAACTGAGATCTAATTCAAACATAAAAAATGCAACAAACATAACTAAGGAAATTTTTAACCATGCATACAAAGTTATGTTATGAAATAATAACACAAATTAAGTATAATGGCATGTGATACCAATTGTAGGCATACTAAATCATCTCCAAAAGTAAGCATACCAAATCTAAGTGAAGTGTGCGATGTAGGCATACACAAATATCTATATCATGCAAAAGTGTTATGCCAAATAGAGATAGAAACATCATAAAACGAATGGCATACACAATTCTAGCACACTAGGAAACTAATTGAAACAACGTTCAAAAGAACCATAGTACTAGCATGCATTCCAGAATAGATATTCACATAATGAGTCGATGATAAGCATGGAATGCCATGATGTCACGCCCCGCTTCCCAAAAATATGGAGGCGAGACGCGAGAAGGTCCGCTCAGACTTGAAGCTGCAAAGCTCCAAGCCCGATAAGCGTCAATCAAAAATAAATTTGGCAGGTCCTTGCAACGCGATACGAAACAACAATAATAATAAGGGAATGAGACAATAAGCAATTTATTAAATCTCAGAATATCCATAAAATAAATTACAATATCACAGAAAAGCCACCAGGCTCAAAAGGAAAAGCTAAGGCCCAAACATGGCCAACAAGGTACAACATACAAGTAAGGGTGCCACGCACCAACAACTAACAGCAAACCTAAACAAGGAAGAGAACACAAGCGACCTCTAAGACTGGTCACCAATGACCGCAAACTCCTCCTCAGCAACCACTGGCTCAGCGCCAGCAAACACTACGTCCTCTGCAACGGCCTCTAGCTCAGGATCTAACATGTGTCACCCAAAAGAGCAAGGGGCACATGTCAGCAAGTCTAAAAAGACTTGGGCAAGGAAACTGAAAGGAAAGTAAACTAACAACCTAGCAGTTATAGTTTGATGCATAGCATGACGAGTTTAGTATGTGAGTAATCAAATAAAATAAGATGCAAGTGACAAGTAACAAGTAGCAAGTATGGCATGTATGACAAGTTTTACAAGTATAAACACGGACAAGTACAAGTCAAGTAAATCACGTCAAGTAAACACATCGTGCACAAGTAAGACATGGTGTAACAATAAGTGCAAGAGAACAATTATCATGGCATGTCAAGAGTAGCCAAGCTACTAACAATCTCAATTTTTTCACTAGTCACGTTTTCAAGTTATTTGTAGATGTTTACGCCTTACAGTTGAACTGTTGGACATTCACACTGATTGGCCGCTTAACACTACCCCAGAATCCAGAGTTTACGCCTTACCACTGAAGTTGTTGATCGGGCAGACTCCCAGTTGATTGGCCGCTTAACCCTTACCCCTCCCACACGTAAACAAGCCAGGGTCCCTGTACACGAGCTCAGTAAATGAGCCAGGGTTGCCCCGCACAAGAGCTTGTTTATAGGTTCACAATTTGGCGTAGGATTGTGCCCGCTAAAAGCAGGTGCCTAGCCGGAAACAAGTAGATCGGGCATTGGCTATCAACCAACACGCATGGCCCGCTTCTGGAACACGAGCCAGGAAACACAAGCATTGTAGCGTGTGCTACGAATGCGACATTCAACATGGATAGCATGGCAAGTAGTAAGGCGTACATGCAAGGAATTAAACATGGCAGTTTAATATGCATGAACAACAAGTTAAAAGGGTTGGACCTAGCTTCGTTGTCAAGCTAGATCAATTGAGGTGACGGATCTAGTTTCATTGTCAAACTAGATCAAATAAGGCGTCTAGGCAGCTATCATTTCACTGTCTAGTCTCTTTTACGCTACGGTACAAAAGTGGCCTAAAACATGGCCCAAAACCATAGGAGGCAAGTTTCACTTGCCTAGCTCCGAGGATGACGATCAACGAGGCCGTCACACAAATGCTAACTACGGAGATGAGATCACTGCCATGGCAAAACAATATTAGAACAACATCCAACCTAGTTTTATTAGGGTTTTATAAAAACACAAATGGGTTATGAGAATATTATAGAATCGAGTTATTACCGAATCACTAGCGGAAGAACGATGCCGAGCAAGCACTGCGACGGAAGAAACGATCCGGGGAACCTACGATTCAGATCTGGAAATGGTTGGAGAGATTTGGAGAAATGGGGTTTTTGGGGATTTTGGGAGTTTTCGGCGACCTAGAGTGGTGGCCGGCCTAAATGGAGAGGGGGAGAGGCTCTTGATGAAGGAGGAAGGCTAGAGGAAGGTTGGGGAAGATCAGAGGTAAAGGGGGAAGGAAAGAGGCCAGGAGGAGAGAAAGAAAGAAAAGAAACGAAGTGGGGTTTAAATAGAAAACGACCTAGCGGCTGCCCAGAAATTAGGGTTTCGACACTGATTAGTCGGTCAAAGAGCAACCACTGACCGACTAGTTTGGGAACTAGTCGGTCGGTTGACCAACGCAGACCGACTAAGTGTAAACAGTAACTCCTGACGAAAAATAGGATTTAGATTTAGTCGGTCAAAGAACAACTACTGACCGACTAGTTTCTCATCTAGTCGGTCGACGAATGTTCTTAGACCGACTAAGAATGAACAGTACTTGGTATCAAAATGATCATAGAGCTAGTCGGTTAAAGAACGATTGCTGACCGACTAGTTTCTCATCTAGTCGGTCGACGAATGTTCTTAGACCGACTAACGATAAACAGTAACTCCTGTACAATTGATTTAATGAACTAGTCGGTTTGAGAAGAGTTGCCGACCGACTAGATCTCAATCTAATCGGTTGGTTCCCCTTCTTGAACCAACTAAAGTGCACTAAAAGTGCCGAATTGAAGCGCGAAGCTTCGGGGAGATTTCTATAGCTTCTAAGATCAACCTACCTCTAAGATATGAGCGATATGAAGCTCGTCATGAGTGACTTACTCCAAGCTCAACGATCTAAGGAAGAAGCTAGGAAATCACAACGAAACGATCGAAAATGAAAGCTACGGAGACGAAAACCACACATAAGGAGAAAATCCACCAAAACATACATATATAATATAGATAATCCAAATACATGAAAACCATTCGTTACATCCTACCCACCTTAGAATAAAGTCCGTCCTCGGACTTTCTAACATACCTAGTCGCTCTGGTAACTACCCTCAATCATATCACATTCAATCACGTATAATCATTACAAGTGCTTATATTCGCACTAGGTAATCAAACATTAACACTACTAGCATGCATCATCCACGCACATCATACTCTTATACCTATCATAGCCATTCATACTCATACATGTATCTCAATCATATATATGCATACATCCCTTATGTAGCTATTACTTACCTAGCACCAAACATTAGTCCATATACTCACAACCAATTAAATAGTTCACACCAGTAAATACCATCGTAACACTCTACGTTAGGTAGCTACCTATGAACAAGGCAATAAGAATACACTACTTCCTATATCTCCTAGTATACATCCAATACCAAACACGTCAACACACGTAATCACACCACACCATCTAAACTCAAGTTATTATATTTAATATACTTCCACCATCATTATAAATTCACAATTTATAGCCATTCCAATACATGCAAATATTTCACTATAACTTCACATCACATACGGCCATATAATTATACCCACGACACGCCACACATATTATAGTCACCAAAACTTATAACTAAGCATATTCTTACCCGTGCATGGTGCACACCCACACACGCTAACATTTCATTCATATTTACCAATCATACGATTATAAACTCAGTACATCGACACGCTTAGTTTAAGCTAGTACATATATATATTCACGCAGGCAAGCCCCCTAATAAATAACTATACCACAAGGCCAACACCTATACCTATATACTGGTTTAGTGACCCACAATCATGTGCGTAACACAACAGGACACAAACAATCCAAACATTATACATACATCATTCAACATCTCACACCAATCACAGACAATACACCAATGTACATAGAGTATACCCACTCAAGCTTGAGTGAGACTCAAAATCATAGCAGAATATTCTATATGCATAACACATCATCCATACATATACCAATACTACTCCAATGCATACACATCTACCAACATAACCATATACATATCATAGTGTTAAACACACTTAATATTTTAATCAGGTAATATCACATATTTCAATCACTTCATATACCATGATATTATTACAAACATCAGCACCCCTATAATTACAATACTCTCCCTAATAAATGCTGTCATCGTATGGTCACATACAAGTATCATATATTCATACCAAACAATATACAATCTATGTACTTACACACACTCCTATAAATCTATATGACACGACTCATCATATGTAGCCTAAGTAAATAGCTAGACATCACTATACAATCAGTCACACATCAGAACATGTAATCCCTACTTATCCCTTATATACGTACATACAATCACGCAATACCTACGTATCCTAGTATCTATAAGCATGTCCACTCGTACTCGAGGGAACACGAAGACTTATATGTATATCACACTTATACTCATGCAGCTAATACATAACTACCTACACACAACATACCAATACCAACCACAAACAACTTCATATGCATCATGGAATCTAATACACTACGACGACACATCAAATTACACTAATGGGGCCCACCAATTATATTAAGGTTGACACTGGCGACGACAAGCTCTATTGGCTAGACAAAAGGAAAGAAACTGAAATCAAAAGCGTAACGAATAGAAGGATCGAAAAGCATGAGAACGGTCATGTAATGAGGTAATGATGCTCCATTAGGATACATGGAAAACAGTGTGTAAAAGATATAAGTTAAAATGAAGAGTACGAAACCGGTCGATAAAATGAGTTGTTTGAAATAAGTTTGAGTCGAATATATATAATAAGAGGAAATGGTTCATTTAGCTTATATAAAGCTATCACGAGTAAAGCAAATCAATTATACGAACATATAGGGCATATGTTAGAAAATGTTATGCGGCAGTAGTTTAAAAATTTTGGGAAAAAGTTTCGAGATTCAAGGAATGAAATCAGATCAAATATAGTGTAGAGGGTTTATGCTCATGCCAAATGTTTTTCCAAGTCTTAAAACTGAAGAGAAATTCCAACAAACCGTATTGAAAGTGCTTTTTAGAGAATCCGGGTTCGCCAACAGAAAATGATTTATACAAGGGTCTTATAGCACGAGCGCAACGTACATAGTACTGATATATAAAAATAATTGTAGTTCTATTCTAGAAATCATTTTTAGAAATATGTATGATGGATGGAAAGGTAGTAACATCTTAGTAGTATGGAAGTAAGTGGGAGGATATACATATATAGAATTATTAAATTAGTAATAAAGCTTTAAAACCGAATTATGGAGGGTCTAAATCAGGAAATGGTTTCGAAAAGTAATTTTACGAAAATCTGAACTAGGGAAAACGTTGAGCATAAAATCGACTTGCTGAAAGCTGAAGTCCCATGTGACTTGAAAAGTATATAAGAAGTAAGCACGATACGGTATTCGAATAAGTTTTAATGGCATAAGTAAGAAAAGAAAATTATAATTCAGGTTAGGAAAACAGAAGTACGGTTCAGAATAAAATTGGTATATGAAAAGGGGCAAGACATTTATATCGATATGAAAATATAGGCTGGAAAATATTATAAACTAATAATCAAAAATCTCGACAAAAGTTTCAACATTTAGAAAGGAACAAATAAATTTAAGTCGCGAAAGAGTATGAAATCTAATATATATATTAAAAGTTTGCGAACAAATTTAAACTTAGCGAAAGAGGAACATCGAAAATACTTTTAGGGAAAACTAGGATTTGCCACAAGAACGTGTTGGTATAAAGACTTTGAAGTACGGGTACGACAAACTTATAATTAGTATATATACATAAATTAATTAGAGTTCTATTTATCTTGAAAGAAGTATTTCAAAGTACGTATGGTAAATAGCTAAAATGAATTTTGCAATATTAGAAAAGGCGGTATATCGAATTATCGAAATAGTACTAAAGTTTAAAATCAAGTGCGGACGATATATGTTAGAAAAATAGTCACAAGATAGTAATTTAAAATTACGACCAAATAGTCTTCAAAATCTAAGAATGACTTTTAGCTCAAACGGAAGTAATGGAAATATACTGAAAGAAGGTTTAAAACAAAATTTAAATCGAGTGGAAACTTTTAATAAGGAAAAATTTGGAAACGACTTTGGAAGAATCAAGATTTGCAACGGGAAAGATTTGAAGGGTCAACGATAATAGTAAGGAGGGGATCATGTGAATCGATGGCAATGAATGTGGTTGTGTGATGACATGCACCTAAATTACGATTCAAGAAAACTATGATGAAAACCCACGGTCAGTAACACAGAAGTGTAGTGATCAGGAAATGATTGAAACAGAGGGTCCTAATCATCGGTTGACTAAAGGTCAAGAAAACTTAACACTAAGGCTTCCTAATGGCTAGAGTAAATTAGAGGCCTCAGGGAAGGTTCTAAGAGAATCGAGATCAAGTTATGTTGGGCCCGAAATCGATGAACCCAAGCGAACGGCTAAAGAAATCCTAGGAATCTATCATGGTCAGGGCTAGACAGGAACCACTAAGGTAACTCTTAAGACTATCATATCAATCACTAGCATGGAGTCTAACAACAATCAGGGACCTCTAACTAGCAAGCACAAACTTCTAACTAAGTCTTACTATAGTCCGGACCTAATGGATTCCTACCAAGCTGGGACAGGTGTTCTAACACATCTACTAGCCACCTAAGACATAGGAACGCTAAAAACCTAGACTCCGGGCTTATAATTTGGATGTTCTAATTTATTTAATGGACATTCTATAATTATTATCGTTGTTCCGATAGTTCGCATTTGCAAATGGACCTGCATGGGCCACCAATAAAACCTGTCACGCCCCGCTTCCCAAAAATGTGGAGGCGAGACGCGAGAAGGTCCGCTCAGACTTGAAGCTACAAAGCTCCAAGCCCGATAAGCGTCAATCAACAATAAATTTGGCAGGTCCTTGCAACGCGATACGAAACAACAATAATAATAAGGGAATGAGACAATAAGCAATTTATTAAATATCAGAATATCCATAAAATAAATTACAATATCACAGAAAAGCCACCAGGCTCAAAAGGAAAAGCTAAGGCCCAAACATGGCCAACAAGGTACAACATACAAGTAAGGGTGCCACGCACCAACAACTAACAACAAACCTAAACAAGGAAGAGAACACAAGCGACCTCTAAGACTGGTCACCAATAACCACAAACTCCTCCTCAGCAACCACTGGCTCAGCGCCAACAAACACTACGTCCTCTGCAACGGCCTCTAGCTCAGGATCTAACATGTGTCACCCAAAAGAGCAAGGGGCACATGTCAGCAAGTCTAAAAAGACTTGGGCAAGGAAACTGAAAGGAAAGTAAACTAACAACCTAGCAGTTATAGTTTGATGCATAGCATGACGAGTTTAGTATGTGAGTAATCAAATAAAATAAGATGCAAGTGACAAGTAACAAGTAGCAAGTATGGCATGGATGACAAGTTTTACAAGTATAAACACGGACAAGTACAAGTCAAGTAAATCACGTCAAGTAAACACGTTGTGCACAAGTAAGACATGGTGTAACAATAAGTGCAAGAGAACAATTATCATGGCATGTCAAGAGTAGCCAAGCTACTAACAATCTCAATCTTTTCACTAGTCACGTTTTCAAGTTATTTGTAGATGTTTACGCCTTACAGTTGAACTGTTGGACATTCACACTAATTGGCCGCTTAACACTACCCCAGAATCCAGAGTTTACGCCTTACCACTGAAGTTGCTGATCGGGCAGACTCCCAGTTGATTGGCCGCTTAACCCTTACCCCTCCCACACGTAAACAAGCCAGGGTCCCTGTACACGAGCTCAGTAAATGAGCCAGGGTTGCCCCGCACAAGAGCTTGTTTTTAGGTTCACAATTTGGCGTAGGATTGTGCCCGCTAAAAGCAGGTGCCTAGCCGAAAACAAGTAGATCGGGCATTGGCTATCAACCAACACGCATGACCCGCTTCTGGAACACGAGCCAGTAAACACAAGAATTGTAGCGTGTGCTACGAATGCGACATTCAACATGGATAGCATGGCAAGTAGTAAGGCGTACATGTAAGGAATTAAACATGGCAGTTTAATATGCATGAACAACAAGTTAAAAGGGTTGGACCTAGCTTCGTTGTCAAGCTAGATCAATTGAGGTGACAGATCTAGTTTCGTTGTCAAACTAGATCAAATAAGGCGTCTAGGCAGCTATCATTTCACTGTCTAGTCTCTTTTACGCTACGGTACAAAAGTGGCCTAAAACATGGCCCAAAACCATAGGAGGCAAGTTTCACTTGCCTAGCTCCGAGGATGACGATCAACGAGGCCGTCGCACAAATGCTAACTACGGAGATGAGATCGCTGCCATGGCAAAACAATATTAGAACAACATCCAACCTAGTTTTATTAGGGTTTTATAAAAACACAAATGGGTTATGAGAATATTATAGAATCGAGTTATTACCGAATCGCTAGCGGAAGAACGATGCCGAGCAAGCACGGCGACAGAAGAAACAATCCGGGGAACCTACGGTTCAGATCTGGAAATGGTTGGAGAGATTTGGAGAAATGGGGTTTTGGGGATTTTGGGGTTTTCCGGCGACCTAGAGGTGGTGGCCGGCCTAAATGGAGAGGGGGAGAGGCTCTTGATGAAGGAGGAAGGCTAGAGGAAGGTTGGGGAAGATCAGAGGTAAAGGGGGAAGGAAAGAGGCCAGGAGGAGAGAAAGAAAGAAAAGAAACGAAGTGGGGTTTAAATAGAAAACGACCTAGCGGCTGCCCAGAAATTAGGGTTTCGACACTGATTAGTCGGTCAAAGAGCAACCACTGACCGACTAGTTTGGAAACTAGTCGGTCGGTTGACCAACGCAGACCGACTAAGTGTAAACAATAACTCCTGACGAAAAATAAGATTTAGATTTAGTCGGTCAAAGAACAACTACTGATCGACTAGTTTCTCATCTAGTTGGTCGACGAATGTTCTTAGACCGACTAAGAATGAACAGTACTTGGTATCAAAATGATCATAGAGCTAGTCGGTTAAAGAACGATTACTGACCGACTAGTTTCTCATCTAGTCGGTCGACGAATGTTCTTAGACCGACTAAGAATGAACAGTACTTGGTATCAAAATGATCATAGAGCTAGTCGGTTAAAGAACGATTACTGACCGACTAGTTTCTCATCTAGTCGGTCGACGAATGTTCTTAGACTGACTAACTCCTGTACAATTGATTTAATGAACTAGTCGGTTTGAGTAGAGTTGTCGACCGACTAGATCTCAATCTAGTCGGTTGGTTCCCCTTCTTGAACCAACTAAAGTGCACTAAAAGTGCCGAATTGAAGCGCGAAGCTTCGGGAAGATTTCTATAGCTTCTAAGATCAACCTACCTCTAAGATATGAGTGATATGAAGCTCGTCATGAGTGACTTACTCCAAGCTCAACGATCTAAGGAAGAAGCTAGGAAATCACAACGAAACGATCGAAAATGAAAGCTACGGAGACGAAAACCACACATGAGGAGAAAATCCACCAAAACATACATATATAATATAGATAATCCAAATACATGAAAACCAGTCGTTACACATGAGCATAAGGAAGATAAGCACTATATCACAAGCTCAAAACTAGCATCAAGCAAGAGCATGTAAAGATGATATCCAATATAAATAGTCTAACACAGTGTGCAAAGCAGGCAAATAATGTCAAGATCATGACATCACTTGAGAAGGAAACCAAGTGAACAAATAGAGACATGATCTCATCTTAGCTCAATTATCACAAAGGATTCAACATGAGACATAATGTGACAAAACATCTTTTGAGCAAAGGCATGAAGATAGTCTACGTTCAAAGTCACAAGGTAGAACATAAACGAATAAAGTTATCATGAACAGCGCATGCATGCATACCAATTGTGCGAATAGAATAAAAAGGCTTGCGTAAGCATAATATAATCGGAGGTAGCATCAAAGAAGTCATAGTGCATCAAGATATATTCATGGAAGAATATCTATGACAGAATATACATATCATCAAACACAATATAAAGCTTATATGATTGTGTATAGCACAAGTTATCTCTAACATCTCATAAAAATAGCATAAAATATGAGCATGAGATGAGAGATGACATAGTGAGAAATATAGCTTGAAGATCACTAACTAAAATGAATGAATGTTATGTCACTTGTGAAAATATCATACATGAAAGATTTAGCTATAGACATGAAAGATCTCTTGAATAAAATTATAGCTAAACATCAGTCATGAAGTAATTAAAATGATAAGTAACATACATTGATCACCCCAAATCATATCAATACGTCTAAAAAAGATAATCATACAAACTATAAGAAAAGTATGAGATGTGTGGTGATACAATGAACAAATATGCATAAAGATCCTAAATCATTAATTTTATTCATGGCATGAAAAAGATATGAACATCAATAAGCAACTAACCAATTCATTATATGAATGTTATAGCTACCATGGTACATGAGTCATAATAAGACATATATGACATACATGAACAAGGTAGTCACATAAACAAACAATCTTCATGAGGGTGTGACAAGAATGAGCTAATGAAGAAGTATGCTATTCTATACAAATCGAATATATTAAAATACCAATTGTAAACATGGTAGTCAAAACCAATATATTAAAATACCAATTGTACAAAACACATACTTACAACCATTTAGCTCTCCCTATATGTGTGCATCTCCAATGCACCATCCTTTCCTTTGAATTGATCCATCATTTATAAACCAAGGAGTGTATAGAGTAGGCATCTTGCACAACAATCTGACAATTCAACAATTGGTGGTATCCAAAAACTTTTTGGATCCAATAGGTTAAGGAACAAAATCAAGTAGTCCAATAACCAATCATTTACCAATTGCAAATAACACTCATCAATAGAAATGCATGACATGCATTAATAGGAGTTATTATAATTATGAAAATCATACATATAAGGAATTAACAATTCTCAACCATTAGAAATTAGATACACATATACTAATAATTCCTATGCATATGATTTAGTCAAGAAACATCATTATGAATACACACATCTAATACAATAGTGTGTGCTAGAAAGATTCCTCGTTCAATATGCATATGTGCACAAAATAAACATTCACGGCACAACACATATTGAAGGAAGGCATGAAAAGTAATACCACAACGAGTGTGCATGAAAAGCATAAAGTATTAATTTTCATAACCAAATTTCTCTTTTCCTTTGGCATATCAACAAGATAGGAAGGTGCAAATTGATAATAAATCACCAAGGGCAGAGAAATCAACTGATCTATATGCACAACATAATATGAATGAAATGCAATGACATATAAATGAAAATGTCATACTCCCACACATGTCATACAAACTATGCAAACTTGAGAGTAGTGAACGAACTCACATATATATGGGTACAAAAAGTAATCAGACAAGCATGGTATCCAAGCAATGAAGTGCAATAAGAGTGAGTAAGCAAGGTGGAAATCAAATAAAGACTGAGTTTGATTTTTATATATATAGTCGCATGAGAATATGTCATTCCAAATATACGATTATATATGTGTATTCATACCATGCCGAGAAACAATCTTAGGAATCCAAAAGATAGTAATTTGGGATTCTTAAGAAGAGGTTGTGTAGTGGCATGAGTAGGAAGTTGGGATGCACGCTTGTGAAGGGGAACATAAATATAAGCGTGTCCAGTGTGTGAAACATGCAAATGAGCATTAGTTCTAATATGTAAATTTTTAAGCCACATGTTATAAATAATCCTTGAATAAACATATGAGTATGGATTATGAATACACAATGCACATCAGTCAAGAATTTGACACACGTGAAATACATAGACATGAATGACATACAAGACACACAATATGCAAACATAGGATATGCATGAGATAGTCTCAAACACAAAGTGACATCTACATGCATCCAACACACATGGATACCAAATGTAAGAATATACTTACTACATTAAGCTCCCCCTACCTTGGTGCATCACTTAAGCACCATCAACTCCATATGAATGAAAGTCTTTGCAAATCAAGGAGTTGGTAGAGTTGGTATCCCAATGTGGATTGAACCTAGAAAACATAATTTTAGTATCCAAAAATATTTTTGGATCCTATGGGTTAGGCAACAAATTTAACAAACTAAATTAAAATTATTGTAACCCATATCCTAATGTAATCATACACAATATTAATGAAACATGTAATCAAGTTACTAGATAAATATATAGCCATATACATGCATATACCAATTGTACCAAAAGTAAATATGTATATTAATCCAAAAGCATGACATGCATAACATGCAACAAAACATAAATATGAACCAAAGCATGTGTTGCATGAAAAAGTATTAGATATTCTACACATGAAAATCCTAAACACAGTGATTTACTAATAATCAAACAATAGATATCAAATTCAATATGAATTTAAGTTTCTAACAAACATGAGCATCTAAGACCAATATGCAAACAAAAGAATAAACCAATTCTTAACGCAAATGCTTTGGTACCCATAAAATGAATATAAACTTATGGTACCAAGCAAAGAAGGGTCAACGGAAACTAACCCTTTGGAAACCAAGTCCAAGAGGACCGTGATTTCCCAACATAATCATCATTCAAAATAATATCATGAATATAAGATGGACATACATATCCTTAGCATGATTACTAGTGTTCTTAGGACCCCAAATAGTGTATGATTTGGGTATCCTCTTCCTAGTGGTTGCATGCACAAAAGGTTGATCTCTACGTGGTGCATGTGGCCTAGGAACATGAGATCTAGCAAGAGCATGAGGAAATGTGTATGGAACATTGTGTTGTGCTAAAGCATGATGATGGACATATGGTCCATGGTGTGGTGTTGCATACATACGTGGATGAATATGAGGTGTGTATGCATGAGGATGATCATGAGAATTAGCATGCATATGTGGATGTGATGTTTGATCATAAGCATGTGAAGGTGCATGAGCATGAGTACGTGCATGAGAGTGTCTCAAATGAGTGTTTGCACGTGCTCGTGGGTGTGGAACATAAAAACCATCATTTGTAGGAATGTGAGGAGTGGAGGCATTCCTACGTGTATTGGTGTATATGAATGCATGTCCCTTCCTTTGATGTCCACCATTGGTGGGTTTCTTTACAAAGGAGGGAGGAATATGAGTGGTGGTTTCCTTAATAGTAGAACTACACAAGTTGTTATAGACACCACTCGTGGATGCACCGGAGGATGGCCTCACAAAATCTATAGTTAATTCACTATAGCAGGTGCGTGCATTGGATGCACTTGTATTAGAATAACCAAGGACAACACGATGGTTTGCCGGTAGTTGATTCTTTAGCAAATCATCCAAATTGTCCTTTCCCTTATTGAATCTCTCAACAATGGAGGACATGAGCTCATATTTCTTCGAAATTGAAGAAATATTGGCATTCAAGGTGGATGCATGTGTGGTGAGCTCGTGCACTTGGGATTTGAGATCCTCATTCTCAATGCCCAAACTAGTGTTTTGAGATTGAAGATTTTCAATCTCAAGATCGGTACTATCTACAATGGAAACACGATCAAATTGAGATTTGAGGGACCACCTCATTTCTCAATATGCCATTTTGAGTAAGCAAACTTGCTTTCTCAATAGCGAGTGTCTCAACAATGGTGTCATTGTTTGAGGTGCTACATGTATATGTGTTAGTGAGACTAGCAATCTTATTCTTAGCATCACAATATTTCTGTATAAGCTTTTGCTGTTTATCAAATAATTGTCCAAAAGCAATTCTAAGATCATCCATTGTTACCTCTTCATCGTTGCTATCACTTTCACTTGAATCACTTGATGTGTCACTAGAGTCACCCATAGTGGCATCCTCTCGTCCCATCAAACCCATGAATGAATCCCTTTCATCATTGGAGAAAGAACACTCCGAGGTGGACTCTTCTTGCTCCGCTAGCATGTGCCATATTTGATATTCCGTTGTTGCCTTGGACACACGCATAAGAATGTTATAAGATAAATACTCAAGCAAGATATCCATTACCTCTTGATGTTTCTTCACCAATTCTTTTTGCTCATTTGTCCAC
Source organism: Scilla litardierei (assembly GCA_030789695.1). Classification (NCBI taxonomy): domain Eukaryota; kingdom Viridiplantae; phylum Streptophyta; class Magnoliopsida; order Asparagales; family Asparagaceae; genus Scilla; species Scilla litardierei. The sequence continues at coordinate 126,039,611 of CM061131.1, forward strand.
TTATGTTCGAAAGTGGTAGGTGCGCGAAGGGGCTTCTCCACAAGCTTCCAATAATCATCGTCAATGGATTGAATATAAGCCTTCATCTTTACACACCAAATTTGATAGTTGGGTCCAATGAGATATGGTGGAATAAGACATCGTGTGTTATTGTTTTTGGTTGCCATAGCTATTACCTTGCTCTGATACCAATTGTAGTGACCCTGTGCTATGAGGAATAAACACTAGAGGGGTGTGAATAGTGTTTTATAGAATTATAAGGAATTTACGCCATATAAAACCCTAATTAACCAACAAATGCGGAATGAACGAAATGATCAACAACCCAAGCAAGAATGCAATGCTAACATGCAATGTACCCTGGTTCGGTGCCACCCAAGTCTCCCCGACTTGTTCCCGGTGCCCTAATCCAGCAATACCTGGATCCCCTCCAGATACTCTAGTAAAACCACTAGAGCCACACGTGCAATCGACCTACAATCGATGTCCGTATATCCCACAACCCGGGAACACGCAAAGACCTTAATCCCACAACCTGGGACTAAGCACACTCTCACAAACCGAGAGCAAAACTTATTCTTGACTCCCACAACTTGGGATCAAGCCAACCCTCTCAACAACCGAGAGTATACAACAATTCATATGTATATAAAATGAAATGTAAAGCTCTTACCACAAAATCATATGCCTTGAGAAATACTTACCAATATAGGGCAAGAATGGATTTTGAGGAAGAAGATAGAACCAAACCCTAGCTCCACCAAGATGGACAACAATAGATGGCTAGGGTGAAGTTGGTGACTTGGATTCAAGCTCTTAGCTTGAGAAGCTCACAAAGAATGAGAATCTCTCTTGTGGAATTAGTGCTCAAAGAGTAATGGAGAGATTCTTGTGAGATGAGAGAGCTTAGAAATGGAGTTGAATGGCTCTTCTCTTGGATGTGAAAATGTCTCTAATTTCAGCCTTGGATTACTGGTTTGAAGCACTCAAACTTATAAAGAGAAGAGACAAAATGGTCACAAAAATTGTGGCATTAAATGCCCAACGGCTCTATTTCTGAAGCTGCTTAATCGGTCTAAGAAGGATCACTGACCGATTAGTTTTGCAACTAGTCGGTCGGTGAACCTTCTTGGACCGACTAGAAGGTTGACAGCAAAGATAGTGAAATCAAGAGATAGAAGAACTAGTCGGTCTAAGAAGAAACATCAACCGACTAGTTTGACAACTAGTCGGTCGGTGAGCCTTCTTAGACCGACTAATTAGTCAACAGTAAAGAAGTCGAATTTCACAAGGAGAACTAGTCGGTCTGAGAAGAGACACCAACCGACTAGATCATTGTTTAGTCGGTCGGTGAACCTTCTTGGACCGACTAATTGGTCAACAAATAGTCTTGAATTAATTAGGATAACTAGTCGGTTTGAAAGGATTTCCAACCGACTAGATCGTCATCTAGTCGGTCGGTGAACCTTCTTGGACCGACTAATTGATCAACAGTGAATGAGCTGAAACAAGTAAGGATGTCTAGTCGGTTCAAGAAGGATTTCCAACCGACTAGATCGTCATCTAGTCGGTTGGTTCTTCTACTTGAACCAACTAAGATGCATAGGAAGCCAAGAAATGAAGCGAAAAGCTTCGGAAAACTTTCTATGGGCTACTAAGATAATCCTAGCTCTAAGATATGAGCGTTATTAAGATTATAATGTAAGTCCTACTCAAGGCTTAACATTCTACGAAAAGAAGCTAGAAGACTATAAAATAAACTAGACGAACCGTCTTCAAAGCTTCTATCAGAATCTCTTGACTTCAATAATGCTCCTTGAGCTTCAACGAAGCTTCAGGCACACGATCACACGCTTTGAGAAGTCTTGAGACGTTGCTTGAGATGTACAAAGTAATTTGGCGACGATCTCCATAATTCTTCATGGTCTTGAGTCTTTTAGTTGAATGACTTGAAAATCTCCAACGTCATAGTCTTCGAAGCTTTTGTCTCATTCATTCCTATCTTCTCTTTGGATTGAATCTCCATTCATTTGTTGATGCTATTGGCTTGAGGTTTGAGGTAGCCTTTGAGTTCTTCAAGCCAATGCTTCACCTTTGTTGATCTACCAAGTCCTCCACTTGAATCAATATGTGTAGTCACTTTTGATCTTCTTGAATCTAATAGGTGACTTTTAAGCTAACTGCAAACACATGAGTTAATCACAATGATTTGTGTTTGATCATCATCAAAATCAAGGTGGAGAGTCCAATACTCAACATATAGCGTTGAATGCCGTCATTGTAATATGCTATAATCTCGCTCTGATACCAATTGTAAGGACCGTCTTACCCTTGGAATACTAACAACAAACTCTAGAGATGGGGTGAATAGAGTAATGGCAATAAATTGTGCAATTAAAATTTAAATTGCAAATGCGGAATAATAAATGTAAGATGAATTAATCAACACAATTAATCCAAACGCAAACATAAGATTTTACACTGGTTCCCCAAACTTGGGTATGTCCAGCCGAACTAATATCCACTATAATTCTTACATAGAAAAGTGAATACAATCTCACACAAAGGATTTGAATTCTCACACCGAGATATTCTTGCTCTCACAAAGAAAGACTTATGCTCATATAGAGACTCAAACTCTCACACATAGAGATCTTAACCAACCCTCGCATAGAAAGTTATACTCTCACACAGAGAGTAACTAGCTCTCACACAGAAAGCCAGGGTTTCAATGAAAACGCATAGTAAAAACAAATATTCTTACATATGCCTTGATGATGAACTTACTCAATAATGAATGCAAGTCATGGAAGAGAATCTCTAAGTGATGAGATTGAGCTTGATTGCACTTGGATGATTTCCCTTGAGCTTGACTTCAATACACGAAGGAGATTTGGAGCTAGAAGAGGGAAATGAGAGAGTTTGAGAGTGGCTTAATGATTCTTAAATGATCTTCAATAGTTCCAAGAAGTTCTAATGAACCGAGCCCTCTCCAATATATAGGAAGCCCAAAGGAACCATTAAACCCAAAGAAAAACCCCAAAATAATAAATCTACAACTGTTAGATTTTGGCATTTTATGGCACAGACAGTCGAATGATGAACAACAGACAGTCGACTGGTCAACGCCTATAAAATTTCCAACGGCTATACAGGTAATTGTAATAGTCTACACAGGCGCCTGTACAATGGGCAGCGTCTGAATATCCTTCGTCAGTCACCTCCTGCAGTGGATGGAAATGAAGCCGAGAAATGCAACTTACACACTTTGTGTATACAAACGACTGATGACCCAAGTACATTCGCTGAGGAAATACAAGCGACTGTAAACTCTGAATCAGTCGGCTGTCATACAAGGTGGATAAATACCCAAAAATGCAAGTTACACACTTTGACATAGAGACGTCTGTAGAACAATGTACATGTACCTGATGGAAGATAAGCACCTATCATTTGTACTTCAGTCGCCCGTTCCTGTGAGCTCAAGAATGAGTCAAGAATTATGACTTGAGCTTGTGCACAACAACCGACTATAGAAGGTTAGCCAGGCATCTGGAATCACCCAGTCGTATGTTCTTCCTTCATCAGTCACCTGTTGGAGAGCTAAAAACTCCAGTTTGAGTTTAAGGCAAGGTGAACCTATTGGGATGGTTTTTATGATAATCCTAAGGCTCACTAATGATGGAAAATGCATATTCATGTATGAGTTAGTCCATCTAACAAGGCATTACAATAATCCTAGACTCAAAAAGGGCAACCAATAAATGAAATAATACATGGATTACATTGCTTTCCTTAGAGTCTATGGCTTTAATCCTTGATGCCTTGAAGCTCCCCATCATCTCCAAGCATTGGCACCCCTTGAGTCCAAGCTTTGGCATTTCACTTCTTGATGTCCATCCTTGCACCAAGCATTCAGTCTCCAAGAATGATATTCTCTAAATGATAACTATGTGACTAAAACATGAGAGTCATCAGCAACAACATAATGGTGTGATCATCGTCAAAATAACATTGGTATGAAACATCAATACTCAACATGCCTCCCTTCATTTCGTTGCTTGTGGACTTGTCATCTGGCCGTTTTATTTGATCACCCTTCTGGACTTGCCATCTAGAGCCTTATCCACCATCTCCAACTATTTGATGACATATTTAGAATACCACAAGCCTATCTACATCCTCAAAATGTATTTGTGAACATTGTTTGAGAAGAGTGCTTCTGAGGAAACAATTTGATGTTTTTGTTTTAATTAGGACATGTAGTTATTTTTGGATCATGGGTGGTATACTTGGAAGTATACATCTTACTTGTGAATGGTGTCACATTTTTTTGTATGGGGGCATATAGTTATATTTTGTTCTTTGATGAGCGATGAACTTATATTTTGTACTGATCACCATCGTTATATATTAATGAAAGTTTAATGCTTATTGGAAATGTGCCATTGTATTGCTAATTATTCTAATTTTATGCACTTTCAATATGAATGTTGAATCCTCTTCAACTTATGAGTTTTGATGCTACAAGCTTAGACAAATGGTTAAATGAGAACACATTCACTTATGTGTTTTGGTATCAGTTTGTCCATCACATAGTTGTACTCTACATGAGCACTAATTGTTGTTGGTTTATTCCTCCATCCTTTTAGATTATGACAAAGGGGAAGAGAAACATATGAGTATTGTAACGACCTGCTCTCGGGGGCATGTTACTTATTTGATTTATTTGCAGGTCCGCAATTAACCAGTGAAAACAAAGTAGCCACGATGCAGAGATGTACAAAAATACCCAAATAGTGTCCAATTATTACTATCCATACTGTACAAATTAATACAACAAGATTAAATGAAAGATAAGAAGTACAACTGAAAAGGTAAACTCTACTACTGCAGCCTCAAGGACTAACTCTGGCTCGCAGGAGCCTCTATGTCAAGCTGTGCATCGTCTGCGGTGCCACGAAACATGGAACCGTAGGTAAGTCACATAATTTTTTCAATAGACATAAAGTAGTGCAAAAGTACGGAGCAGTCTATATTAAGCATTTTAAAGACCATCATGCTAGTGCAATAAGTGAAATAAGAGCAGACATGCAGGCAAAGGCGTAAAGTAAAGTAAGGACATGCAAGCATGCAAGTGCGACAAGTAAAGTACATCTAGTCAATCATGCAAGGGCGACAAGTAAAGTAAAGTAGGCGAGCAGGCATGTGGGACAAGTAAAGTAAAGGTGACCGAGCAAGTACAACTAGTAACGTAAAAGAGTAACCATGACGATAGCAATAATGTGATGTCCATGACAATAGCAATAATGAGAGGTCCATGTTAAGAGAGAGAGTAATTATGCCTAGCCTAGTGTAATGCCCTACGAAGCTACTGCACAAGTACTAGAGGGGGGTGAATAATACTTTAAAATAATTAAGAAGATAATTCCTAATTATCTTGCAAACTCAACCAACAATGCGGAAATGTAAATATAGACAACAAAGAAATGCAATCGCAAACAGACAATTTAACGGGTTCGGATCGACCCAAGTCTCCCCGACTTGTTCCCGGTGATCCTACGTCCTAACCACCCGGATCCCCTCCGGATACTTGAGTTAGAAACCTCTAACTCAAATTTGCACAATGAAATACTTGTAGAAACCTCTACAAGATCAAATCATACACAAATGAAATTGTGACTCCCACAAACCGGGATCACAAATAAACTCTCACAACCGAGAGTAAATCACTTGCAATATTCAAAGTAAATAAAATACGAAATTCTTACTGACAAAATCCTATGCCTCGAGTAAACTTACGAATTAGGGCAAGAAGGATTTTGGGGAAGATGAAGGCACCAAACCCTAGCTCCAAGATGTAGATCAGCGATGGAGACCTAGGAAGTTGTTGGTGACCTAGAATCAAGCTCTTGGCTTGGAAGGCTCACAATCAATGAATCTCTCTTTTGAAATAAGAGTGAGGGAGAGATTCAAGTGAGAAATGAAAGAGCTTTGAATGAGGATTAAATGCTTCTCTTTGATTCTCTAAAGATCAATAAATATCAGCATTGAATGCTATTAAAGCAGCACTCCAAGTATATATAGGTTAGAGGAAAGAGAGAGCAAAATTTGTGGCATTTAATGCTCCAACGGCTCTATTCTGAAGCAGACTAGTCGGTCAAAGAAGGATCACTGACCGACTAGTTCATCAACTAGTCGGTCGGTGAAACAACATGAACCGACTAAGAGGTGAACAATGAATAAAGAAGTTCAGACTTAAAGAACTTAGTCGGTCTAAGAATACTTGCCAACCGACTAGTTTCACAACTAGTCGGTCGGTGAGTGTTCTTCGACCGACTAACAGAAGAAATAGAATAGTCTAAATACAAGTTGAACTAGTCGGTCTGAGAACAAATTCTAACCGACTAGTTTCTCAACTAGTCGGTCGACAATCGTTCTTAGACCGACTAACGATAAACAGTAACTTAGGCTGTACAGTGAAATCTCAACTAGTCGGTCTAAGAAGGCTTCCTAACCGACTAGTTTCACAACTAGTCGGTCAGTGAACCTTCTTTGACCGACTAACTGTAAACAGTAAGTGAGCTAGAAATTGAGAAGGCATTCTAGTCGGTTCAAGAAGCTTTGCCGACCGACTAGGTTGCCATCTAGTTGGTTGGTTCTTCTTCTTGAACCAACTAACATGCACAAGAAGCTGTGAATCGAAGCGCGAAGCTTCGGAAAAGTTTGTATGGGCTTCTAGTAAGATCCTAGCTCTAAGATATGAGCGTTATGAAGATAAAAACGTAAGACCTACTCAAGGCTTAACATTCTACGAAACGAAGCTAGAAGACTATAAATAAAACTTGACGAACCGTCTTCAAAATCTTCGATCGAATCTTCATGACTTCAATAATGGTCCTTGAGCTTCAACGAAGCTTCAAGCATACGATCACACGCTTTGAGAAGTCTCGAGACATCACTTTTGATGTTCATAGAAACTTGACGACGATCTCCATAACTGCGCTCACAAAGAGTTAGTTCACGATATTTATGTTTGTTCATCATCCAAAACCAAATCCGGGGATTCAATACTCAACATTCTCCCCCTTTTTGGTGATGACAAACCAACATAAATAATAATAAAAAATAATGATTCAAATGAAATTTACTTACTCCCCTCTGCATTGATGACACGTTAATCCCAAATTAAATAATAATCATACGCATCAAGCAGACGAGTAAAGTATAAAATATGAATTCAATTATTGAAATATCGATTTAAAATCCATTTTTATATCTTAACTCCCCCTAAATCTAACATATCAAATTAGATTCACGGTAAATTGCTTTAAATTATTATTAGCACATTGTCATTATTAATTCTCTCCCCCTTTGGCATTAGCAAAAAGAGCTGGAGGAGATCAACGACAACAACAATGGCTTCAAATAAAAGCACGGGAGTCGTAGAATACGACCACGGTCCAAATGACACCAAAGGAAAATATGAATTAAATCAAAGCGTGTCAATGAGACCAAAGTCGATAATCGAAAAAAAATCATCAAAACTCAAATCAATTTTACGGATTGAGTTATGGAATATACTCTCCAATATCAACATTCTCGATGAATTAAGTGCATGGAAAACAATTCTATGTTTTTATAGAATTAATTTCTATTAAATCAAGAGTATCGTCGAGCAACGAAGTCAACATCAGAGACAATAATATAATGTGCACATAAGAAGTAAAAGGCAAAACGATGTATATATATCAAACATGATACAAAAAAATGTATACATCCGCCAACATACAAAATAACGATCGAACGATCGAAGCACATCATACAACATATGTCACACCGGACATCAAAAAGGAACATACATCACAAATGTATCATCAGAACATCAAAAAATACATCAAAATCCAGAACCACCCAAACTATCCTAACCCACTCTCTCACTACAAGATATATCATCCAATGTGCATTAGGAGAGTCCTCCAAGCAAGCTCAGGAGGCGGCGGGAGGATCTGCAGCAGCAGCAGGCTCTGCAGAGGGAGTGGTGGTCACTGGGTCAGCAGGAGTGTCCACAGACGGTAGAGTCGCAACAGGAGTGGCCTCGGGAGCACCAGACGAAGTATCCATCGGAGGAACGGTGGCAACAGGTGTGCTCTCGGGGGCACCGGTAGAAGTAGCAGTAGCAGCAGACGTACCCTCTGGGGCACGAGCAGCAGAACCAACGAGCTCCTGGAGCTCATCCTCATCCATCTCCTCCTCGTCAGAAATAGACGGAGGAACCTCTATGCCCATGCGAGAACAGATGCGAGCGAGCATCTCCTCAGAGAGAGCACAACGAGACTCCACACGTCGCAACGAACGTGTAAGCTCAGCGAGAGTAGGAGAAGGAGCAGGAGTAGTAGCTGAAGCAGAGGCTGAAGGGGTCGTCCTCTGAACATGACGAAGCGTCGCAAGAGACTTCTTGACGGCCGTCGCATTCAGAGGAGGACCAAGGGGACGCTCATCATCGGGAGGAAGAGGGACCTGGAAGTGACGGAAGACGAGAGTCAATAGGCATGTGTAAGGAATGTGGGCTGACTTGGTGGACTTTCAAATACATTCGAAGGAGTCCATCTTGTCAAGAATAATCCGTGCCTAATTGATCTCGCTCCCCATGAAAATAGCGTAAATGAGTTTGAGGAATGGCTGGGAGGGTAAGCTAGATGAGCCGTACTTCGGAAGGAGGCACGACTTCAAGATAAGATTTAGAACCCAGGCATTTGGCTTAAAAGACTTGGATGGGACGCCAATCATGGCGGGAGGGATGACATGGAATATTTCGGAGAGCATGGCCTGGTCAAGATCAGAAATGTCATCGATAGAGATATCGGCAGGGAGGAGGCCAGAAGAGGAGACACCTATCAAATCCCCTAAGATGTCTACTGTGAGGACAATCAGTGTCCCCAAGACAGTCGTCTCAATGGAATGGGTCTCGTCGTACTGACCGCGAACACGTTTCGCATAGAAAAGCTTTACTAGACGGGGGTAAAGGTGTGGATTCGCCTTAGGGTCATAGCGAAGATAATCAATAAGACCACTAGACGAAAGAAGATCGGCGAGATGAGGGAAGTCGGAGAACTGAACGAAGTGCTCCAACAGCAGAGGACCGTGCTCAATACGGTTGTAAGCCGCGAGACACAATGGGTCGTCGCGACACAACGATATATCTATGCTGCCAACTGGCATGTGATCCTTCCCCTTAGGCTGACGAGTACTAGATCGGGGTGGTGGAGTAGGATCCCTATGCGTAGGCTCGGTCTCAGGGATATATTTCGTGTCAGAATTAGTATTAGCTGGAGGAGTGGGAGCACGGAATGAAGCTGGCTTGGTCTTGGGCTGAGATTGAGCTCTAGGTTTAGCGGTCGCCGTCCTCTTCTTCTCAAGAGGAGGTGAAGAAGACGATGGATTGGTCGTTTTTGATCGGCGTTTGGGTTGCGGGGGGTCCGTAGATGGAGATTTGACGGTCATAGGTGACAGACGCGAGGGTTCGACTGGGATGCGTGTCTTCACCATAATCGAGACGAGACACACACAATCGACACGCGATCGACACAAATGAAAGCTAAACCCTAACACAAACCCTAGGAAACGAGCTGAAATCGGATTGAAACCTAGGTCTAAAAGCTTAGAGGGAGTGATAGAGTTACCCTAGGAGGAGGAGAGAGGAGATCGACGGCCGGAGAAGATCTGAGATGGCCGGAAAACGGCCGGAGGAGAGGAGGAATACGAAGGGATTCGGGGGTTTTTGGCTGAGAAAGATATTTCGCACCAACTAGAATGGAAAATAGTCGGTGCGGAGTCGTGTAAGTCGATTGGAAGTCGAAAAGACAAAGCAGTCCCCGATGCATTTAGTCGGTCATAGTTCAAGCGCTGACCGACTAGATGACGATCTAGTCGGTCGGCCAATGAGCTTGAACTGACTAAGTGCAAACAGTAACTGAAGCCAAAATTAGGGCTTGAGTTAGTCGGTCTGAGTTCATTCACTGACCGACTAGAACGTAATCTAGGCGGTCGGTCAATGAACATGAACCGACTAAAAGAGTTCAAAAATTTTAGAATTTGAAATTTTGAGTTCTCTCCTAATCGCACTTGGACGAAACATCGTAATACTCTTATTAATCATAATACTACCCCATAAAACCTCGAAAATCTTAAATTTGACGTTCATGAATAAATCGAGCACAAATTCCGAAAATTCAACCATAAATCCAGAAAATTCCAATAAATCTAGCATGTGCAAATATAAACGAAATTTAATATCATGCAAGATTATTGAACAAAATATGAATCCTAAATCTCGGATTCACCTATAATCCCCAATTCTCGACGCAACCGTATAAAGGAGTCTTCCTTGAGTGGTTTCGTGAAAATATTGGTGATTTGCTTCTGGGTTTCAACGTACACTAAAATGATGTCCTTTTTAGCAACATTATCATCTAAGAAATGGTGACGGACATCTATGTGTTTAGAACGGGAATGGTGTACCGGATTCTTAGAGAGACATATTGCACTTTGGTTGTCCACCATGATAGGGCAAGTATCACAGTTTATACCAAAGTCTTTAAGAGTGTGTCTCATCCAAAGAACCTAAGCACACGCGGTACCGACGGTAATATATTCCGCCTCGGTGGTTGAAAGTGATACGGAATTCTGCTTCTTGGAAACCAAGAGACAATAGAATTTCCTATAAAATGGCAAGTGCCACTAGTACTTTTCCTGTCGGATTTGCATCCCGCATAATCTGTGTCATTATATGAGATTAACTCATTTGTGCTAGACTTTGGATAAAGTAATCCAAAGTCAAGTGTGTAACTTAAATAACAGAAAATACGTTTTACCGCTACTAAGTGAGATTCCTTAGGTTGAGACTGATAACGAGCACATACACATACAACAAACATAATATCGGGCCTACTAGCGGTAAGATATAATAATCTACCTATCATACCTCGATATAGACGAATGTCTACATCTTTGCCGCCCGTATCTTTATCAAGATGCATAGTAGTGCTCATTGGAGTCTTCTTCCCTGAGGCATTCTCCATTCCAAATCGCTTTAGCAACTCCACAGTGTACTTGGTTTGGTGGATGAAGATTGCATCATTCATTTGGCGAATTTGGAGACCTAAGAAATATTTCAGCTCACGTACCCATATAGGTCATCTCAAATTGATCCTTCATGACATTAGAAAACTCTTCGCAAAGAGTGAAGTTAGTAGCACCGAAAATGATATCATCAACGTAAATTTGAACTAAAATTATATCATTATTCGAATACTTAACAAATAATGTAGAATCAACTTCTCCCATTTTAAAACCTAAATCTAAAAGAAAATTCTTTAGACGGTCATACCAAGCTCGAGGAGCTTGTCTCAAACCGTAAAGTTCTTTCTTAAGTTTGAAAACGTGATTTGGAAAATTTTCATTTATAAAACCCGGAGGTTGAGAAACATAAACTTCCTCAACAACATCTCCGTTTAAAAACACATTTTTTACATCCATTTGAAAGAGTTTAAAATCTTTATGGCATGCAAAAGATAACAATAATCTAATAGATTCTAATCTAGCTACCGGAGCAAAGGATTCTTCGAAATCAATACCTTCCTCTTATTGATAGCCTTGAGCTACTAACCGAGCTTTGTTCCAGACGATGATTTGGTTTTCGTCGGTCTTGTTCTTGAAAATTCACTTCGTTCCTATAACGGTGTGGTTCTTCGATGGCAATGGAACAAGCTCCCAAACCTCATTCCTCTCGAATTGAATGAGTTCCTCTTCCATGGCAAGGATCCAAGCACCATCTTCGCATGCTTCGTTAATATTCTTTGGTTCTATCGAGGAGGCAAAGGCACAATGAGCGAAGTAGTTGACTTGAGATCTCGTCTTGACAGTATCAAGGATATTGCCAATGACTTGCTCATGAGGATGGTCACGAACGGTATGAAGCCGTTTGGGAATTCCCTGATCACTATGAACATTCTCAAAAGATTCGTTAGTAGGGTTAGTAACATTAGAATCAATAGAATTAGAATTACCAATTGAATCACATAAAACATCCATAGAGTCATCATCATTAGTAATTCTAGTTGGGACAAAACCTTCATTAAATGAAACATGAAGAGATTCCTCGATCGTTGAGGTTCGTTTGTTGTATATCCGGTAGGCTTTGCTATGGGAGGAATATCCAACAAATATCCCCTCATCGGATCTTGGATCAAATTTGTCCAAGCTACCATACGTGTTTTTAATGAAACATTTTGAACCAAAAACTCGAAAATGTTTAACTTGAGGCAATCTACCAAACAACAATTCATAATAAGTTTGTTTGGTGTCGGGCCTCAAAAGTATCCTATTAAACACATAGCAAGCGGTATATACTGCTTCCGCCTAAAATTGATGGCCAAGTTGGCTATCATCAAGCATAGTGCGAGCACATTCCACTAGCGTCCTATTCTTTCTCTCAACAACACCATTTTGAGGAGGTGCGCAAGGGAAGGAAAAGGTGTGAGTAATACCAACTTCATCACATAAATTTGAGAAAGACTCATTCTCAAATTCCCCTCCATGATCACTATGAATAGTGACAATGGTGGTTCCAATGAGATTTTGTACATTCTTAACAAATATTGTGAAGTTTTCAAAAGCATCATTTTTATTACTTAAGGGAAATACCCAAGTAAATCTAGAAAAGTCATCAACGATGACAAGTCCATATCGTGCATTTCCTAATGAAGCAACTCTAGTTGGCCCAAAAAATCTAGATGTAATAGCTCTAGAGGCCGCTTAGATGAAATGCTTTTCTTAGGTTTAAAAGACGATTTTGGAAGCTTGCCTCGTTGACATGAGTCACAAAAGCTTTTCTTTTGAAAGACAAGCTTAGGGAAGCCTCTAATAGAATTTAACTTGGAAAGCTTAAAAAGTGTTCCAAAGTTCACATGACCAAAACATCGATGCCATAAGTGTTGTTCACTTTTGTTGGCAATGAGACATTGTTCATGTGATCTTGGAAGATCTAGAATATATATATCCTTATGGCGTGTGCCAGAAAATAATAAATCATTATTATCTTTTCTTAAAATATGGCACATTCCTTTCGCAAAGCTAACTTTGTAACCTTTGTCACAAAGTTGGCTTATTGAAATAAGATTGTGGTTTAATCCTTTAACAAGGTAAACATCACTTATAAGTGGTTTAGAAGGATTACCCACTTTTCCAACACCTATGATGGTTCCGCTCTCGTTGCCTCGAAAGACTACCCGGTTTCCATTTGCAATGGGCACCACTCCGGAGAGCAATTGAGCGTCACCCGTCATGTGTTTTGAACACCCGCTATCGAGTATCCAATTATTCTTGGAGCTAAATTTGGATTTTTTGCTCTTTTTTTTCTTGAGTACCTAAAGATAGAAAATATCGTATCATGGTACCCAAGGTCATTGGATCCTAAAAGATTAGACCTTTGAAAGCCAAGTCCAATTGGACTTAGACTTCCCCACATAATCATCATTATGCACTACATTCATGAAATAAGAATTCATGTAAGTTTGTTTTTCATGCATATTTGTGTCCTTCGGGCTTCAAATAGTGAAGATTTTGGGAGCCCTATTCCAATTGGGAGCATGCATGCGTTGTTGATTTCTACGTGATGCATGTCGTGGATAGGCATAAGGCACATGATGAAATGGTGCATGATGATAATTGTTCATATGATGATGTGAGTGAACATATGCATGTGGAGGAACACGTGCGTGAGGGTGTCTCACATGGTGTGCACGTGCCCGTGGATGTGGTGCATAAAAATCATCATATGTGTGAACATGTGGAGTAGGATGTGTGTTCCTACGTGGCATGGTATTGGTGTACATATACGCATGACCCTTCCTTGGAGGTCCACCCAAAGTGGGTTTCTTTCCAAATGAGGGTGTGTACGAGGTGGAAGCACTATTGGTAGATGAACTACCAATAGAGTGTTTGCTACCACTCGTTGAGGCATCGGAAGTTGGCCTAACAAAGGTAGTGGACGACTTGGATGAATTTCCCATCTTATACCCCAAGCCAATGTGGTGATTGGCCAGAAGTAAGTCATTTAGGATATTATCCAAATGGTCCTTACCTTTATTGAATTTATTAATTCGGCCTAATGTGCACTCATATTTCTCGGTGAAATAACGCATAGAAGCATCCAAAGTGGACACTTGCGTTGTGAGCACATAAACACGAGATTTGAGATTCTTATTCTCAATACTCAAAGTCGAGTTTTGAGAAGTTAAATCCGATATCTTGTGTTTCTCCGAATCCTCAATGTGAACATGCTCAAGTTGAGATTTGAGATTCACAATCTCATTTCTCAAGTCTTCAACAACGGTGTCGTTGTTGATGATGATGGGTTTAGGCGAGGTTTGGAGACTAGTTAACTCATCTTTGGTCTTAGTATATCTATTTACTAATTTAGAATATTTAGACCAAATTTGTTTGTTAGCTAATCTAAGGTCATCCATAGTTACCTCATCATCGCCTTCATCCTCGCTATCATCAGAGGAAGATCCTTGATCATGTTCCTCTCGTGCCATGAAGCACATGTGTGCTTGCTCCACTTGATCATCGTCCGACTCTCCACTTGAGGAATCCTCAGAGTCGGTGAATGTCCCGACAGGTCCTTTCTTGTACCCTTTCTTGTACTTCTTTGACTTGTCGAACTTTGGCTCCTTCCACTTCTCCTTTTGCTTATTTTGAGGACAATCCGCTTTCATATGTCCTGGCTTGTTGCATTTAAAGCACAAATGAGCGGAGGCATTAGAAGAACTAATTTTAGATTTGTTCTTGAAATTACCTCTCCGGAAGAACTAGTTGAACTTCTTTGCCATGAGGGCAATGGATTCCAAGTCCAACTCGTCTTCCGAGTCTTCATCATCGGTAGATGTAGATGTAGATGGAGCGGCCTTGAACGCAATCGCCTTTTTCTTTGGCTCGTCTTGCTTCAAGTAGGACTTCATCTTGTCCTGCAACTTAAGTTTGCTATCCTTGCGTACCTCATAAGACATTAAGGTACACATTAGTTGAATAACCATATACTTACTCATATCATTACCTTCCTCGATGGCGAAGGTACGTTTCTCCCAACAAGAAGGAAGTCCGTCAATGATCTTTGAGACTTTCTCCTTTTGGGTATAGGTTTTCCCAAGAGCCTCCAACTCGTTGGTGATGTCGACGAAACGAGCATAATACTCCTTCATCTTCTCACCCTGTTGCATATGAAATAATTCGTAATCTTTATTCACAACAACGAGTTTGGAGTCTCTTACCCTACTCTTTCCTTCATGCAAGATGAGGAGGGAGTTCCAGATTTGATATGCACTCTTACATGTGCATATCTTATTGAAGTCCTCGGGCTCCAAAGCACATTGCAAGGCGTTTATTGTCTTGGCATTGCTTACCTCCGCGGCGACCTCCGCGGTAGTCCACTTCGCGAAATCTTCTTCGGCGGGCTCGACATACTCCGACATCGTGGCTCTCCATAGTGAAGCACTCCGGAGGAAAGTTTCCATCCGGTATTTCCAGTACCCATAGTTGGTACCGTTGAAGAAGGGAGGCCTCATCGAGGAGTGTCCTTCCATCACCGAAGAAGCTCCTTCACGGTTCCTGAAGGTGCTATAATCTGAAGGTGGACGAACGGTCTTGTTGTCGTTGGAAGACATAGTTAGGTACTTGGCTCTGATACCAAATGTAATGCCCTACGAAGCTACTGCACAAGTACTAGAGGGGGGTGAATAGTACTTTAAAATAATTAAGAAGATAATTCCTAATTATCTTGCAAACTCAACCAACAATACGAAAATGTAAATATAGACAACAAAGAAATGCAATCGCAAACAGACAATTTAACGGGTTTGGATCCACCCAAGTCTCCCCGACTTGTTCCCGGTGATCCTACGTCCCAACCACCCGGATCCCCTCCGGATACTTGAGTTAGAAACCTCTAACTCAAATTTGCACAATGAAATACTTGTAGAAACCTCTACAAGATCAAATCATACACAAATGAAATTGTGACTCCCACAAACCGGGATCACAAACAAACTCTCACAACCGAGAGTAAATCACTTGCAATATTTAAAGTAAATGAAATACGAAATTCTTACCGATAAAATCCTATGCCTCGAGTAAACTTACGAATTAGGGCAAGAAGGATTTTGGGGAAGATGAAGGCACCAAACCCTAGCTCCAAGATGTAGATCAGCGATGGAGACCTAGGAAGTTGTTGGTTACCTAGAATCAAGCTCTTGGCTTGGAAGGCTCACAATCAATGAATCTCTCTTTTGAAATAAGAGTGAGGGAGAGATTCAAGTGAGAAATGAAAGAGCTTTGAATGAGGATTAAATGCTTCTCTTTGATTCTCTAAAGATCAATAAATATCAGCCTTGAATGCTATGAAAGCAGCACTCCAAGTATATATAGGTTAGAGGAAAGAGAGAGCAAAATTCGTGGTATTTAATGCTCCAACGGCTCTATTCTGAAGCAGACTAGTCGGTCAAAGAAGGATCACTGACCGACTAGTTCATCAACTAGTCGATCAGTGAAACTACATGAACCGACTAAGAGGTGAACGGTGAATAAAGAAGTTCAGACTCAAAGAACTTAGTCGGTCTAAGAATACTTGCCAAACGACTAGTTTCACAACTAGTCGGTCGGTGAGTGTTCTTCGACCGACTAACAGAAGAAATAGAATAGTCTGAATACAAGTTGAACTAGTTGGTCTGAGAACAAATTCTAACCGACTAGGTTCTCAACTAGTCGGTAGACAATCGTTCTTAGACCGACTAACGATAAACATTAACTTAGGCTGTACAGTGAAAGCTCAACTAGTCGGTCTAAGAAGGATTCCTAACCGACTAGTTTCACAACTAGTCGGTCGGTGAACCTTCTTTGACCGACTAACTGTAAACAGTAAGTGAGCTAGAAATTGAGAAGGCATTCTAGTCGGTTCAAGAAGCTTTGTCGACCGACTAGATTACCATCTAGTCGGTTGGTTCTTCTTCTTGAACCAACTAACATGCACAAGAAGCCGCGAATCGAAGCGCAAAGCTTAGGGAAAGTTTGTATGGGCTTCTACTAAGATCCTAGCTCTAAGATATGAGCGTTATGAAGATAAAAACGTAAGACCTACTCAAGGCTTAACATTCTACGAAACGAAGCTAGAAGACTATAAATAAAACTTGACGAACCGTCTTCAAAAGCTTCGATCGAATCTTCATGACTTCAATAATGGTCCTTGAGCTTCAACGAAGCTTCAAGCATACGATCACGCGCTTTGAGAAGTCTCGAGACGTCGCTTTTGATGTTCATAGAAACTTGGCGACGATCTCCATAACTGCGCTCACAAAGAGTTAGTTCATGATATTTATGTTTGTTCATCATCCAAAACCAAATCCGTGGAATCTGTACTCAACACCTAGTTCGTGACTTATAAAGCATAGTACGGTAAGCAACCAAGAGTCCACCTGATACCACGAGTGCACGAACCCGGGTTAACCCAATTCTATGCAACAAATACAATATTGTTTGATATTCTGCGATTCCTAACTGTGAATTTGTCACCGACTGGCGAGTCGGGACAACAACAAAAAAGGTCAGACTGGTCGCTCCCGCCCACTTGCTATTATAAGTTACCTTAAAACTCCAAGTGTCCGTGATGTCTATCAAGTACATGTTCATTACGAGATGTTCCTCAATGTTATTCCACAAGATGTACCACAAGATATTCCACAATGGTGTACCACTAGATATTCCACACGAGATAGTACATTCGACAATTCATGAGTCATATGCATGTCATGAAGCAATTGATGCGACTATTTAAACGTGAGCAATCATGCAATAAGTGTATCCAAAGTTTATGCATGCTATTTAAGCGACAAGCAACATGACATTCCATATGTACGATGATAGTTAGACCATGACCACTGATTGACTTTCTTATTGAAAAACAAGGAAGATAAGGATAAAGACAAGTCCAACAAAGATGTTGATTCCATGCTTCGAGCATGCGGTTTTCAATTAGTACATAGTTTACCCAAGTAGATGGTCGTGTGCTACAACCATCTAAGTTGAAAGTTAGCGATGTCGTACGTTTAAGTCAAAGTCGCTCTATGGTTGATTCGTTTCCGATTTAGTTAGGTCTCTAGCCATCTGTTCAAGTCAATAACTGTTCTGAGACTAGATGTCATATACTAAGTTCATACTAGTACATTATCT
Organism: Scilla litardierei; assembly: GCA_030789695.1. Classification (NCBI taxonomy): domain Eukaryota; kingdom Viridiplantae; phylum Streptophyta; class Magnoliopsida; order Asparagales; family Asparagaceae; genus Scilla; species Scilla litardierei. Next base: position 126,057,893 of record CM061131.1, read on the forward strand.
AAAGTTATAAAGTTAGAATTAACGTGACTTACAGTTATCGAGATTGTCGTAGTAAGACGATGTTGGAGCTATAGCTTCCAAGGGAGTTGGTGCACAAGAATCGGTGCCTGCAAACACACGAAACAGCTGGTTAAAGAACACACTATTTTCTATCTATTTAACTTGATCGTTTTGATTTTTATAATCGATTGAAATGGTGTCGAAAAGCGTTCTAAATTTTATATAGGCTAGATATGAGGAAAATAATTTTACTGAATGAGGAAATATTTTTCTGAAGCTTCTGATAATTTTTATAATTTTAAAAGCTCAAAATCAATTTAAAAACTATTTTTAATTTGTTATCGTATTTGTTCAAACATTTATTCTGGGTGCAATACATATCAGAATGTTTCAACTAAGCTATCAAAACGACCGTCTCGAAGAGTACTACAATATATAATTTTCTCGTACGTCATTATAATTGAAATTCTTAAGAAATTGATTTTTAAAGGAACACATCATAATTAGTTTTAAACTTTAAAATTTTGCTGGGGAAAATATACTCGCCACTTGGTGTTGAAACTAGCGCCAATGAGTCCGGAACATTGTTTCGGATTTCTGGGCCTTGCTTGGTATTTTTCTGATCCCTATATTATTTACAGTCAATTTAACTAATTATTCACTTAAAAATATACTATATACTAGTATCATATACTGTACTTCATACTTATACTATTATACAAATATACTATACGCAAACATAAAAATCTCACATCTCCTTCTTTCTTTTGGTTTCTTTCTTTCTTTCTTTCACCTTTTCTTTTGCAGAGGAAACAAGGGGGCACGACAATGGGGTGGCTGGCCGGAGGAGGGGTCCGGGGCGGCTAGCACGGCGGGGAGAAGCGGAGGATCTGGCGGATCTGTGCAGCAGTGGGCGATGGGGGCAGCAGATCTAGCAAGAGCGGTGGGCAGATTGGTGCTAGTGGGCAGTGGATCGATGCAGGCGGGCGGCGGATCTAGGGCAGCGGCACGGGAAGCTCAGCAAGCGGGGCGGCGCACGTGGCGGGCAGAGGCGTGTGTGCACATGCGGATCCACTGGTGGGGGGGGGGGGGTTTCATCAACGAGCGGAGGAGGCCTGGGGGGCTGGGTGGCGGTCTCTAGAGGGGTGGCGGCGGCTTATGTGTAGGTGCACGCGTGTAAAGGCGGAGTAGCGACGATGGTCGTGGGGGCTGTCGGAGCTCCGTGGAGTTGGTCTCGTCGGTGATGGAATAGGGGGATGTCATAGGAGCTGATCGGTGGTGGTCGGAGTTGCTGGGAAGTTGTGGTGGATGATGTGGATGTTCGGCAGCGAGTTGGCCGTTGGTGGGGGGTGGTGTGTTCTGGCGATGGAGATGTGGGCTGCAAATCTGTTGTGTATGAAGATGGGGAAGAGAGTGAGTTTCTGCCATGTTGGGTTGTGACTGCAGGGAGGGATCCTTAAGCAGAGATAATTCAAAGAGCCCACTAAGTTTCGGATAGAAGTTGGGGGGTTGCCTTTAAAATTTGGCGATTGTTTGGTGTTGATGACAGGGGAAAGGGAGATGCCGAGAGAGAGAGAGAGAGAGAGAGAGAGAGAGAGAGAGAGAGAGAGAGAGAGATGAAGGTGAGAGTAGAAGATAAATGCCTCTGCTGTTTGTGGGTGTTGCAATTAAAAAGGGAATAAATGGGTGGTTATCTGCCAACGGATGAGAGGAAAATATATAGGGTTAAGTAAAAACTAAGTAAATAATAACAATAATAATATTAATGATAATAATAATGGTGTTAAATGAATCCCCACCCCTAGTGTCGGATCCGAGCTAAAAGGGGGTTGGTTAATGTGGATGGTTAGGAAAAATAATTAGGGTAGATCTAGGGGTTAAGGTACGAGTAATACGGTAATTAGTAATAGTAAAAGTAATTAATGGATGTAATTAGTAAATACGGAGGAATACAACCACGTTTTCACATACGATTTCAAAAAATTACAAAAACATACCCACAAGATCGTATCATCACGAGGATCGCGAATACGAGATCCATTTTGGGGTTTGAGCTACGGAGATACTAGTTTTAGGCCAAAACGTTTAGGATGCGGGTTTGCGGGTTCTCGGTCGATTTGATTTCAGAAAATTACGAAATTAATATGAAAAGCCCTAAATGATCATAGAGTGATACTGTAGAATTTTGAAAATGTTTTGATGATGTTTATATAGAAAATTAATTAATTCAGCTAAAACAGTAACAATTAAAAAATGAATTATTGTAAAATTATTTAGAGGTATTTGATGAAACCCGAACTTACTAAAATACACCATAACTAGTTTGATACTTCAAAATATTCTCTACAAGGAATCTTGAAATCATTTTTGATATAAAACTCCTAACTAACTATTATAAAGTAATTTTAAAATGTGAAAATACGTGAATGCGTAAATAGATGTACGGGCAAATATGGGTTGTTACAAGTATTTGAGAGTGGCTTCGAGAGCTTGCTTGGAGTATTTTTGTTGGAATATTCATAGTAATTATAAGGGGGGACAATAACCATAGGTGTTTGATCACTCCTTATTTTACACCTTTTTTCCGTGTATTTGCATGCCATTTAGATTGCCCAAATCATGTTTTTCACGATATATCGACGATATTGCGATGCTTTTCACGATTTGTTGTTTTTGTCGCATTCAGGTGATTTGGCGCGATTTGGAGTGATCTCGAGATGCGCTTACTCTAGACGGCCACCGACGACCTCCCCGAGGGGTATTTTGCTGTTGGAGAGGAGCGGAAGAAGAATGGACGTCGCAGGAGCGACGAGGAGGTCAAAACAATCAGATTGGGCATTTTTTGTGTCCCACTCGGTCGAGTGGAGGAGCCACTCGGCCGACCAGCGAGACACTGCTCGGCCGACCCGTTCAGACACGATTTCCATGTGTACTCGGCCGAGCGACGGAGACCACATCGGCCGAGTGACGATACCACGTCCGCCCGAGTGGCGCCCAGACGAAGCCCCTCCAAAATATCGAAGTTTCTGTTTTTCGGCCACCTGAGCTTCAGAAGACCCACTCGGCCGAGTGGATTATCCCGTCCGCCGAGTGCAGTGAAGCCGTCGGCCGAGTGACGACAACTCACTCGGCCGAGCCGCTCTCGAAGTGAAGACCCCTGAAGGCCCCGACTTACTGGAAAAGTACATGGTTTCTCACTCGGCCGAGCGACATTTGTCACTCGGCCGAGTGCGATGCGCTGCCTGTAGCGAAATTTGCGGAAAACAGGCTGTGCAGGGGCGTTTTGGTCAAGATTTTTGGACGATTTTTGGGGCTATTTAAGCCCTGCTTTTACCCTAGTTTAGGGAGCCATCTCTTAGATTTTTTGCAGCTTTTTAGATTACTTTTTAGCTTTATTATTGTGATTGGAGAAGAGGAAAAACTTGGATTTTTGTTGGATTAAATTAAAGAACTCCATTGGTTTGCATCTCTCTTCCCTAAAAATTCTATTTTTATTGTTTATCTCAACATTTGTGATGAATTCCATTGCTTATTTCATTGATCAAATTTGTGATATTGCTATGATTTGTGAGTAGTCACCACGTCTTGGGGCGTGGGGATGAACCCTACGAGCCCTATTTCATAATTGTGATGAATTGGTGGAAATTGAGCTAGGATTGTTATTTGAGATTAGATTGGGATCGATTTACTACGGATGGCTAGGTATTCATATCAATTGGGATTTGCAAGAGATTGGATCCCAATTCGATAGGAAACCCTAGAAATCCGAATTGGGTTGGAGTCAGATTTTCGAAGTATCGGTTTGCAAGAGATTGGACCGATATTAGGATTTCCGGGTGCAATTCCATGCCAATACCTGTTTGCAAGAGATTGGACGGGTAGGAACTATCCCAATCTAGATCGTGGACCGAGTTTGCAAGAGATTGGGTTCGGTGCGCGATTGGACGATGATGTTGATCCTAATGCTAGCTTCCCTAGGCTAGGGTTTGCAAGAGATTGGACCCGAACCTAGGAAAGCTATAGACCGGCAACAGCGCGAGAGCGTGAGCTTGGTTCTACATTCAGTTGCAACTAGTTCATCCGAATTCTCATTCTAGCAATTTTAATACCGACGAACCACTCTTATGAAATACGGTGAGTAGCGGGGATTCCCCATTCCCTAGACGTTCTTTATTTGATTTGATACTTCGCACATTTGTTTGACGATTGTGACAGGATCGCCCAAGGCAATTATCTCTCTTGAATAGCCAGGTTGATTAGGAACAAGCACGGTCATTCGTCCTCCCTGTGTTCGATACCCGCTTGCCGCTATACCGTGCGCTTGCGGTAAAACTACAACTGTCGCTCCGGGACGTGTATCCGGGGCGCGATCAAGTTTTTGGCGCCGTTGCCGGGGAGGCGATTGCGTTTGATCCTTTCTCACCCTAGCTACTTCTTTCTTTTATTTTTATTTTTTCTTCTTTCATTATTATTATTATTTCCATTACTATTCTTACCTAACCCTTCCACGGTACTAATCATCTCTTTGAAACTCTGTTTTCCCTGTGCATGTACACGAGATCTACGGCGGACCCCGAAGCCTTATTATTTGATCCGGAGATCGAACGTACCGCGCAGAGACTTAGAGCGGAAATAAGACAATATCCGGAAGGGCGGTTTATGACCAACCCGGAAACTCCCGAAGAATTGGCGGCAAGGATGGCGAGAATAATTTCTATTCGCGATAGGCTTCGGCCTAAGACCTTTTCTACCACATCATCCATTGCCGTGCCGGAGTTGGCGGCCGACAAGAACTTCGAGCTAAAGACTGGATTGGTGGTTTTGATGCAACACGACCCATTTCATGGGAACGCCCATGAGAACCCCCACTACCACATCCAATCATTCTTGTCGAAGTGCGCCACATTCCAAATGCCGGGGGTCCCCATCGATGCCATCAGACTGCGTCTCTTCCCCTTCACGCTAAAGGACAAGGCACTCTATTGGCTGAGGACGCATGCTGACGGAGTTTTCACCTCTTGGGACGGGTTGGCGGATGCATTCATTGACAAATTCTATCCGCCATCCAAGACGGGGAAGATCCGGAGCGCTCTCATGTCCTTCAAGCAAGGACCACAAGAGACGCTCTATGAAGCTTGGGAGCGATTTAAGGATTTACAGCATCAATGCCCGCACCACAGTATAGAAGATTGGGAGCTAGTGCATAGCTTCTACAACGGTCTCTAACCGGGGACCAAACAAATTATTGATGCCGCGGCGAATGGTGCTATCTTGTCAAAGACTCCCGAGGAAGCTACGGCCCTAATCGAGGAGATGGCCTCAAATAACCAACAATGGGGCGATGAGCGAGGACACTCCACGTCCTCCTTAAAGCCAACAAGCATCTACGAGGCGAAGGCCGTAGCGGAGCTTACGAGCAAATTTGATTCTCTCCACAAGGTGGTGGAGAGATTGGAGAAGTTCATTACGGAGCCCTAAGGAAGCCCTTCCACCTCCGCGCCGACGAACCAAATGTGTGATTGGCAAGACCAATCTCAAGCCATGTACTCGGGAGGAGAGCAAGTAGAAGGATCCTTGGAGCAAGTACAATATGTTGCGGGGAACCAAGGGTATTGGTCCAATCCGGCCGCAAGAAATCATCCGGGATTCTCCTACGCCAACAATGAAGGAGCTTTGAACCCGCCACAACAACCGCCTAATCACCACCACCCCAACAACAATATTACCAACCGAGGGGGCCTACTCAACAAAACTTTCAACCGAAGCAACACGTTCCACCTTATAGGCCTCCCGGATACAACCAAGGGTGGAGGAATCAAAACCAAAGCCCTCCACAAGCTCCGCAACGAACCGACTTCGAAACTAGAGTGGAGGCGTTCATGGTCGAGCAAAATAAGGTGAATGCTACTTTGAAGGTGGGGCAAGACTCTCTTAATACCGTAGTGGCTCAAATATCGGAGCAATTGGCTTTGCTCAATCGGAACACTCAACGATTGCCGGCGCAACCGGAGCAAAACCCACGGGGCAACACCGGCCACATCAACGCCGTAGTTGCCGTTACTACTAGAGGCGGGAAGGACACCACCCCCGCCATGATTCCTACCGAGGAGCCCGTGGAGGAGCGCTTGGAGTCAATTGAGCCAATAGTAGAAGTTGAAAATGAGAAGGAGCCGCATGACGAGGAGAAATCTAGAGCGGAGCAATTGATTGAGGAAAGGCGCTTCATGCCACCGGTCCCATTCCCCCAAAGGCTCGCTAGAGCTAAAATGGAGAAAAGGCTAGCAAAATTTCTCGAGTACCTAAGAGGAGTTAGCCTAAATATTCCCTTCCTTGACGCCATCGTCGAGATCCCCACATATGCCAAATTCTTGAAGGACTTGATTTCGGGGAGAAAGAGGAAGGAAAAGATAATGCTAGCCGAGGAGGGCTCTTGGTTTACCAAGAGAGAGAAGGAGCCGGCGAAATTTAAAGATCCGGGGAGTTTTCGGATTCCTTGCACCTTGGGTGGCGTTCCTCTTCAAAAGGCGTTGGTTGACCTTGGGGCTAGCGTGAGCCTCATGCCCCTCTCCATGTTCTTGAGACTAAACACCGGGACAAAGTTGAAACCCACCGACATGCGCATTCAATTAGCCGATGGACGGATAACAAGGCCGATGGGGATTGCCGAAGACATCCCACTTCAAGTCCCGGGTGGAATATGCTTGCCATGTGACTTCGTCATCATGGACGTTAAGGAGGAGGGAGACACCTCATTGATACTTGGACGCCCATTCCTCGCCACCGCCGGAGTCATCGTCGACGTGCGCGAAGGTACCTTAACCTTAAACGTCGGAAACATCGAGGTGGAGCTCCACATTCCTAAGGCTATGAAGCATATGCCTTATCACGAGGAACTTGACTACATGGACCTCCTTGATGAGGTGATAGAGGAGGCGATTCCCCACTCAATTGGCGCCCTTTTTGATGAAGATTTTGAAGAAGGCCCGGATTTAGGCCATGAAGAGAATAAAGATGATTCCCCCGACCTCTCCGGTGAAGAAGATGAAGGCGACGCTGATGTCGCAAGAATTCGAGAGCTCTGCAAGCTCTCGAAATTAAAGTCTCCAAAGAAAGCTCCGCCGGCACGGAGACCGGCATCACCGGTTAAGCCGTTGACCGGAGCAAACGCTAGCTTGGGGGAGCCTCCCCCCGACACTATTCGAGACGAGAGACCACCGCGGGAGAACGCGCCGCCGCCACATCCGAATCCAAGCGCGCTCCCCGGAAAATTCGATGGGTGCATCTCATATGCACCAAACATCCCGCATTGATTGAAAATTATAGGGGGGTCGAGCTCACGACCTTAAACGAGCGCTTGTCGGGAGGCAACCCGACGGTTTTTGCTTAATTTTTACTTTTTCTTTATTTTCGTTTTAGAAATTTTTAGTGTTTCGAGTCGTTCGCCCAAAAATTTTGTGATAACGGGTCCTATTTTTCTTGACAGGAGAGGAGATAGGTAGATCCATCATGAGGAGGATGAACGAGACGACGAGGAGCGCCCCAAGAAGGCGCTCGATGCTTAGGAGGAGGATGAAATCGACTGGAGGAAGAAAGACGGAGTTTAGAGCCCAAACGAAGACAAACAGCAGAAAACAAGGCTCACTCGGCCGAGCATACTAGTCACTCGGCCGAGTACAGAAGTTCGTCCGGCCGAGCCGCTCACGAACGAGGGAAGTCTGCTATACCCAACTCTCTCTCTATTTTCCTCATTTCATTATAACTGCTACTCGGCCGAGTATATATATTCACTCGGCCGAGTGAAACGGATACCCTCCTAGGGCGAGTCATGCTGAGTAGCTTGAGTCACTCGGCCGAATGGACTTACTCCACTCGGCCAAGGCTGGCAAAGCCACTCGGCCGAAGCGATATCGGGGAGGAAACTTTCAATGATCTCGCTCGGCCGAGTGACCACGTCACTCGGCCGAGTCGTAAGTTTTATTATATAAGGGCCGAGGGGGGCTCATTTTTCGAAATCCCAAAACCCCCCAAGCGCCCGACGCTCCAGCTCCCCTCGCCCGATCTCGCTTCACTCAGACCCTCACCCGCCCGGACGACCTCGCCGCGCCGCCGCTCGGTCCGCCACCACCGGCCGAGCACACGCCGGTGCCTCGCCCGAGTCGCCGCCGGCGGCACGCCGTCCGATCACCTCCGGTAACCCTGTTTTCGCCGTTTTCTCCTCTTTTCGTGTATTTCTTGAGGATCCATGTGCTAAACGCCCCCCTAACCCAAATCAATTCCTATATCTATCCATTATACACCTATTGCTCCATACATTTTGATTATTACTCACTGATATCTCTTTTTCATGCGCAGGTTGCTTTTTGGAGCTTAGGGGAGCTCAGGGGAGCTTCTACGGGCTGCTCAGGACTTCGTGGAGGCGCGAACTTCGCACGCTTCCACTGCTTAGCACTCACGGCGTGTTTGGGTATACTCTTTCCATTCTTTTACACGCACCGCACTTTTTTCACTTTTTCGGCGCGCGCTCGGGGCCAATATGCCGCCCCGGACACGGCCGCGGTCGACGAGAGCTTCCGCCAAGCGGAAGCGGTCGGACGAGCCCGGCCCCTCCCACTTGGTGGAGGACTCTCCTCCGCCTTCCCCCACACACCTCGCACAGCCGGTAGGCCCCGCACACCCCGCACAGCCTGCAGCGCACCCACAGCCCGCACAGCCCGCACAGCCACTCCCCGCCGCTGCACAGCCACCACCACCGGCTCCACTGGTCGGGCCGCTCGGGATCACGTTCCGAGACGACGCACACCGCGCCGTCTTCGACCGTATCTCCCAGCGCTCGATCGTACCCTCCAGGTTTGCACACCTCGCTGACCTTGGACGCCTGGGGGTACTAGAGGGGATACTCACGTTGTACGACAACGTGGGTTGGCGCGACTTCCTTCAGGTGTCGGCGGACACATTCACCCGCCCGACACTTGAGGTTTTGAGTTCGATCGCCCGGACCGATGAGGGATGCTCATTCAGGTTCATGGATCGAGAGTGCCAGGTCACTCTCGATATGATGAGAGCGTTCTTCTCATGGCCCGCAGTCCCCGGAGCCGATCGCGGTTACGGCCCTACCCACATCCCCCACCTTCCTTCGATGCCGGCGCCTTCTGGGCCCGGATTACAGGCCACCACGCCGCCTTTGACCCTAGTAGGGCCAAGGCCTCGGCCATTGTCCACCCCTGCCTACGTATTGCCCAGCGCCTCATGGCGACCACCTTTTTGGCCAGATATGAGCCGGGCACGATGTCTACGCCAGAGCTCTACATGCTCTATACGATGACACGTCCCAGAGCTCTATCTAGGGATGGACACGAGCTTGTCCCCGCCGTCGTGATCGACATTGCGGCTTGGTTTTTAGACCGCATCATTGTATCGGTGGGCGCTCGCTCACCGATCTGCTGCGGCGGTCTGATCGCCCTGCTTACCATGATGACGGGCGAGGACCTACCTGACGACCTGCGGCGAGTATCGGGCCCCACTTCTTTGTCGATTGATGTCATGGCCCGGATGATGATGCTTCGTCCGCATGGTGAGCGTCACTGGGTCTGGTTGCACGACCCCTACGGGGCCGATTACATGATTCTCCCGAGCCCTGCTCGGACCCAGATTGCACCAGCCCACGTTGACTGGCTCCCAGAGATGGATGTCCTCATCCCCGCCGCCTACGTGCTCGAGGCCGAGGAGGCCGAGCAGGCACACGCTGCCCACGCTGCCCAGGCTGCCCCCGCAGACCCTGCTGCACACCCTGCCGAGCCTGCCGCCGACCCTGTTGACCCAGTGGCCCCTCAGCCCATACCAGTCGTTTCCGCTGCTCCTGACACTTCTGTCCCCACCTCTGTCAGTGTCGAGAGTACTTTTGCTGAGCCCACTTCCACCACTGTCACCACTTCCGAGGCTGTCCCCACCACTCCCGCTGCCACCTCTGGCCCTCTGTCCGTGGAGCCTCTTTGCTCCGCACTCCCCGAGCGCCCGCTGACCTTTGTCAAGCATGGAGAGCCCTCGTTTGCTACGGTCGTGGAGACCATGGCTAGCATGATCTCCGCTGGGATTGCGCCTTTTGGTCCACACAGTTCCGCCCCAGCGGTAGAGTCCTCTGTCTCCACAGCCGCCGTATTCTCCGAGAGCGTCGTGGCGTCTGTCCACACTTCTGGGCCACTGACCTCTCTTGCCACCTCGTTGCCACTTTTGCACGCTTCCTTTGCTGCCGCTGCCTCTACTTCTCACCAGCCGGCGTCCCGGCCTCACACTGAGGCCAGGCCCACATTTGCTGGCGCGGCACCTTTTGTCCCCTTCCCTGCTGAGCCCGTTACATACTCCACACGCGTACGCCAGCCTCGCCCTGCGCAGCCTAGACCGGTGCGTCCCTCTGCACCACCCCCGCCCGACACTGTACTACAGAGCATTCGTGCTCTTGAGTTGGCGGTGGGCGGTCTCAGAGGTGACCTTAGGACCCTGGCCTCCACCGTCTCTACGATGGCTGGACGCTTTGACCTGATCCCTCAGATCCACTACTGCCTGACACAGATCTTAGAGCGTCTCCCGCGCGTACCCCCACCCACCCAGCAGGTTCCCACACACACTTCCACACACACTAGACCTGCTCCCACTTCCACGCCCACCTCAGCTCAGCAGCCTACACCACCACCACCACCTCCTCCACCTCGGGACGGAGACGGTGCATTGCCACCTTCTTAGGCACCCCTGATGCCTTAGTCTATTCCTGCCGTTATGCTGCCCGTTTCTACTGGGTCCCGTTGCATTTTTGTACGCCCCCCTCCCCTCACTTATTTTGGGATTCTCATTTTGCCGTATCTATTTATATATCCTTTTTGGGAGAGGGAGAGTTTTTGGTGACACATCTATACTCGTATCACTCATATCTGTGCATGCATCATATCCGCATCATATTTTCATTTCTTTATTTTTCGTTTTATTATCTTTTTTCTTTCCATCATGCATGCATCCTCACTTGCCCCTCACATTACTTGTCTCTCTGTGTGCCACACTTTGCACATTGAGGACACTGTGCCGTTTAGCTTGGGGGAGTGAGTTCTCACGTTCTTTTTCGTTTTGCCACCTTTATTTTTAGTTTTTCACGCCACTTTCCGCTTTTGCTCTTATTTGCACTTATTTTCATCATTTTTTCTCATTTTACCATGCATCACGTTTTTCTTATTTCTCTGCGTGCCGCATTGTAAATAGTTCTATTTTTCCTTTATCTTTATTTCTTTCTTTTTTCATCTCATGCTAAAGATGAATTTTCTGTGATGATGTCTACGTGGAGTTAGCTTATTCTATATGCATGCTATATTTGTCATGTCTTAGATTTTATTTATGATATCATATGCTATGACCTGCTTTGCATTTAGAAATAGTAACCCACACTTTTTCCACATGAAAATGGATGAAATTTTATTATTAGCTGAGCCTGAATATTCATATGTATGCTATCACAGAAAACACACCAAGATTCACGCATTGAATGCCTATATCTGGAGTACTGATTTCTTTTCCTTTATCACTTCTATATGCATGAATTGTACACTTCACTTCAGGATGATTGAATGATGATTAGCTATGATATATCTGGATTAGTTAGCTTTTTTGTGATCAAAACTGAGTAGATTAGATTACCCTGCTGAAGTTGTCGTGCATGTCTTATAGAGTGAGCCGAGAGTTATATATATTTCTTTCTCCACAAATCTTGAACATCATTTCTCTACTTTTAAAAATCATTGGTGAATCTCCCGTTAGTGATTCTATTTTATGGCATTTCCCCCGCTATTAATTCCTAGCTCCAAATCCCCTATTCAAAAAAAAATAATAATAAAAGAGAGAAAAACATTCTTGTATATCATTATCTCTCTCTGAGTTGGGATCATTGTGTATATATTGCTTATTGCAAAGAAAAAAAAAGAGAGGAAAAATCCTCAATAAAAGATCCCATCTCACTTTCTTTCTCTCTTCTTTCTTTTCGTTGCTTTTGGAGCTATATATATAAAAAATGGGGATGTAAATATTTTTGTGCCACCACGCTTATAGATAAGCTCGGGAGAGGGGATCCATTGATGAGTGAGAGAGTGACTACTTGACATTGCACGACAACCTAGGCTAAGTAATATTCTGTACTCGGTGAGATTGTTTCTAGCTTTACGAAATCCAGAAATCTAAGCCTAGCGTTCATTTCATGAAATCCATACTTTTCTATTCTCTCTAATCTATAGTGTGATACTCTTATACTCCAGATAGAAAGCGTTCAATTGAAAAGTGTGTGATCTGTGATTTGTATACCGCTTTAAATGATTCAGACGATGTTATTTTTAAAATCATTCCGTTTTTCATGATTATATCGTTGTTCGTGGGTTTTCTATTTCTATTTGCACTATTATACTATGATATCAAAATAAAATTCTTTGACATGTATTTCTCATTCGGTGCATGTTATAAGAGTAAGTGAAACCCACGTCCTGAGAAAATGATCTAGCATCCCACCTCTTCGCTTCTTTCTTTCTTTCTTCCTTCATTGTTTCCATTTCGTTTTCATTCTTCTTCGTTTTTCATTTTTTTTCGTTTTTCGCCGTTTTCGTTTTCCGAATCCACCGGGTTCGCCTTTTACTTATCTTCCTCGAGGACGAGTAAGAGGCAAGCTTGGGGGATTTTGATCACTCCTTATTTTACACCTTTTTTCCGTGTATTTGCATGCCATTTAGATTGCCCAAATCATGTTTTTCACGATATATCGACGATATTGCGATGCTTTTCACGATTTGTTGTTTTTGTCGCATTTCAGGTGATTTGGCGCGATTTGGAGTGATCTCGAGATGCGCTTACTCTAGACGGCCACCGACGACCTCCCCGAGGGGTATTTTGCTGTTGGAGAGGAGCGGAAGAAGAATGGACATTGCAGGAGCGACGAGGAGGTCAAAACAATCAGATTGGGCATTTTTTGTGTCCCACTCGGCCGAGTGGTGGAGCCACTCGGCCGACCAGCGAGACACTGCTCGGCCGACCCGTTCAGACACGATTTCCATGTGTACTCGGCCGAGCGACGGAGACCACATCGGCCGAGTGACGATACCACGTCCGCCCGAGTGGCGCCCAGACGAAGCCCCTCCAAAATATCGAAGTTTCTGTTTTTCGGCCACCTGAGCTTCAGAAGACCCACTCGGCCGAGTGGATTATCCCGTCCGCCCGAGTGCAGTGAAGCCGTCGGCCGAGTGACGACAACTCACTCGGCCGAGCCGCTCTCGAAGTGAAGACCCCTGAAGGCCCCGACTTACTGGAAAAGTACATGGTTTCTCACTCGGCCGAGCGACATTTGTCACTCGGCCGAGTGCGATGCGCTGCCTGTAGCGAAATTTACGGAAAACAGGCTGTGCAGGGGCGTTTTGGTCAAGATTTTTGGACGATTTTTGGGGCTATTTAAGCCCTGCTTTTACCCTAGTTTAGGGAGCCATCTCTTAGATTTTTTGCAGCTTTTTAGATTACTTTTTAGCTTTATTATTGTGATTGGAGAAGAGGAAAAACTTGGATTTTTGTTGGATTAAATTAAAGAACTCCATTGGTTTGCATCTCTCTTCCCTAAAAATTCTATTTTTATTGTTTATCTCAACATTTGTGATGAATTCCATTGCTTATTTCATTGATCAAATTTGTGATATTGCTATGATTTGTGAGTAGTCACCATGTCTTGGGGCGTGGGGATGAACCCTACGAGCCCTATTTCATAATTGTGATGAATTGGTGGAAATTGAGCTAGGATTGTTATTTGAGATTAGATTGGGATCGATTTACTACGGATGGCTAGGTATTCATATCAATTGGGATTTGCAAGAGATTGGATCCCAATTCGATAGGAAACCCTAGAAATCCGAATTGGGTTGGAGTCGGATTTTCGAAGTATCGGTTTGCAAGAGATTGGACCGATATTAGGATTTCCGGGTGCAATTCCATGCCAATACCTGTTTGCAAGAGATTGGACGGGTAGGAACTATCCCAATCTAGATCGTGGACCGAGTTTGCAAGAGATTGGGCTCGGTGCGCGATTGGACGATGATGTTGATCCTAATGCTAGCTTCCCTAGGCTAGGGTTTGCAAGAGATTGGACCCGAACCTAGGAAAGCTATAGACCGGCAACAGCGCGAGAGCGTGAGCTTTGTTCTACATTCAGTTGCAACTAGTTCATCCGAATTCTCATTCTAGCAATTTTAATACCGACGAACCACTCTTATGAAATACGGTGAGTAGCGGGGATTCCCCATTCCCTAGACGTTCTTTATTTGATTTGATACTTCGCACATTTGTTTGACGATTGTGACAGGATCGCCCAAGGCAATTATCTCTCTTGAATAGCCAGGTTGATTAGGAACAAGCACGGTCATTCGTCCTCCCTGTGTTCGATACCCGCTCGCTGCTATACCGTGCGCTTGCGGTAAAACTACAACCGTCGCTCCGGGACGTGTATCCAGGGCGCGATCAGTGTTTTAACTCCATGAATAATAAAATGTCTAAACTAGTTTTGAAACTGTTGTATGATTCAGTGGGAGTTTTGAAATTCATACTTCATTTTATTCTTAAAGTTGATTTCAATTAAGTTGATTCACTTGATCTCCTTTTCATGCTTCAACCTTTCCTATGTGTATCACCATATGCTTCATGATTTGTGTATTCATATATGTTGATGGCTTTGATGAATAATATACACAACTTATGTGATACACATATCATTAACTAGCATTGATGATCCGATATTCATATGATTTTTGGACTAAAATATTTGGCATCAATGCAGGGGGAGTCAGTATCTTTACATTCAAGCACATTTATTGATTATGGTTATGATTGTTTGTCATCATCAAAAAGAGGGAGAATGTTGATATTGGTTTCCCCAATGTGGTTTTGATGAAAAACAAACATAATCAATTTTGACTAATCCCTATGTTTTATAGTTAATGAAAGCATCGTCAATATAGACAAAGTCGTATTAAATGAAGACGATGAGTCGGATCATTGATGCAAGTACATCAATCAACGAAGCATGGAAATTAAGGAGTAAATGCAAGGAAATCAAAGCATTGGACTTAACATACTCAAATGGAAGTCTTCAAGGAATTCAATAGGAAGTGAAGATGATAAAACATGTATATCTTTCTTTCTTCACTTCTTAGTTGTATTAGCATGTTAAGCCTTGAATAGACTTGATATACTATCACTCATAACACTCACAACACTCTAGATCATATATCATAGAGTGTCATATGGTTAGAACTTGCATAAACTCAAAATAGAGTTTTTCAGCCTACCTAGACGTCTGGTAATTGATCTCCAGAAGCCTAGTGCTTATGCATATTCAGTTCTCCAAAACCCTACCCAGTACAGTGCCTGAAGTTCTCATTCCAGACGTCCGCACAGTGTGTCAAGCACCTGGATGAAGAATTCCAGACTTCTAATTAATTCTAGTTGAACTTCCAGTATCTTGGCCACTGCTGACTGACAGAAATCAGATGTCTAATGTTATGTGTCCAGACGTCTTGACTTTGTATCAGACGCCTGGATGATATACAACAGACGTCTGGTTAATTACGAACCAAATTTCCAGTATCTTAAACTCTGCAGTTAAGTCATGATTAAGGCATCTGGAGATTTTTTTTCGGATGTCTATATAGTCGGCCAGATGTCTGGACCAATATATTCCAAGTGACTCTCTCTCTCTGTGTGTGTGTGTGTGTGTGTGTGTGTGTGTGTGTGTGTGTGTGTGTGTGAATGATTATATGTCTGTCGCCTTAGCGCCATACGACTGTACAGTGGACCAGACGTCTGAGAAGTCTTCTTCAGACGTTTGCCAAGTGTCCCTTAGACTGCATTTATGACCTAGTCAGAATAGTACAGTGTGTGTGTGTGTCTGAATGATTATATGTCTGTCGCCTTAGCGCCATACGACTGTACAGTGGACCAGACGTCTGAGAAGTCTTCTTCAGATGTTTGCCAAGTGTCCCTTAGACTGCATTTATGACCTAGTCAGAATAGTACAGCAGACGCCTTGTCGTTCTACTTCAGGTGACTGATGACTTGGATTTCTGCCCGTTAATAGCTATTTCTAGCATTTAATGCTTGGGATTTTTAACAGATTTTTGATAGAATTTGGTGAGCTATTTAAAGGGCTTTAATGTCTTGACAGAAGTTAGCCATACTATTAAGACGTCATTCAATACACTCTGAAATGATTTTCAAGTCATAAATTCTTCATTAGAGCATTAAAGATCATTCAAAGATATTCAAGCTCAAGCACTGAGTGTCAACTTGTCTCCAAAGCTTTCAAGATTAAGCTTCTAGCATTCATTGCTAATCTTCTTGAGATAAAGTAGCAAGTGCTCATACTCTCATCATTTAGAGCATATCACACACACCTCATTGCCTCATTCTAAAGAGTAATATTCAAGGCATCAGTTATGGAAATTGTTTCATAGTTCGGCTTTATGTTTCTCTTGATACTTGAGAAGATCCTCTCGGTTGTGAGAGCATTCCATTCCTGGGTTGTGGGAAGTGAAAGGAAGTGTATTGGTTTTTCAATTGTCAGGTTTTGGCAAGTGGGTATTAGTGGATCACTAATCACTAGCAGGTTTGCTAGTGGGTTGCTGGAGTAGGATTCAAAGGAGTCGGGGAGACTCAGAGTCGGGGAGGCTCGGTGGATCCAAACCAAGATAAATCCTTTGTTTGCGTTTGTTTGTCGGTGATTGTTGCTCTATGTTTCTATTCCGCACTAAGGTTGTATAAGGGATATTTAATTTGGCGTAATTTCCTTATTATTGTTATAAAGCATTATTCACCCCACTGTAGTGTTTTCCCCATATAGTTTCAGATCCTACAATTGGTATCAAAGCAAGGTTTTTCAAACTATGGCAACCACAGCCAACAACAATCACGATGGTGCTTCGTCTATCGTTGAAGGCCAATCCATAGTCCGACCTCCACACTTCAACGGGTCAAACTATGGATATTGGAAGGCCAAAATGATCATCTTCCTAAAGAGTGCTTCTCTTTGGCATACGGTTGATAAGGAGTATGTTGATCCGATTGAGGAGGACTACTCAAAATGGACACCGGCTCAAGTGCTCTCAGAATCAAACAATGCAAACGTAATGAACTTGCTTATATGTGCAGTGAATGCAACCAAATTCAACAAGGTGTCAAATTGCACAACTGCACACCAAATATGGAAACATTTCTAAATTGCTCATAAAGGGACAACTCAGGTAAAGTTGTCAAAGCTTCATGTTTTTGTACAACGTTTTGAGATGTTTCAAATGCAGGAAGCAGAAACCATCTCTAGCATGTATGCAGGGGTCACGGATATCGTGAATGAGCTTGAAGCTCTTGAGAAAGAGTACACCCAAGCAGAAAAGGTAAGAAAACTCATTATGGCCGTCACTCCGGAATGGGAAAAGAAGACAATGGCCATTGAGGAAGAAGATAACATGGAAACCTACACAGTTGAGGCCTTCATAGGAAACCTCATGACTTATGAGGTTAGGAAGGCAGATAGAGATGAAAGGAATGCACTAAGAGCTATACCCGAGCCTAAGAAGAAAGCAATTTCTTTCAAGGCCACGTCGGAGAATGAAGACTCCGATGAAGATATTGACATGGAATCCTTAGCTCTTATGGCAACAAAATTCCAATGGTTTTACCGAAGAGGTAACTTCAAACCAAGAAACAAATTTTCTTCTACTAATGATTCTTCTTTATGTTTTAATTGTAATAAGCCAGGACACATCAAGATGGATTGCCCCTTGCTTAAGAACGAGGAGAAATGGAAAGCTCCCAAGTACAAAAAGGGAGATGTGTACAAATGGAACAAAAAGAAGAAGGGACTAGTTGGAACTTGTGATGATTCTAGCGATGATACGAGTAACGAAGACTCGGAGGAGGATAAGGGAGAGGTAGCTCACCCATGTTTCATGGCTAAGGGAAGCTCTCGAAAGGACTCATCTAGTGATAGTGATATTGACACCGATGAGGTAACTATGGATGAACATAAATTAGCAAATGAACAATTATTTGATAAGTATCAAAAATTGTGTAACTCATATATGATTTCTAAGGACAAACTTGCTAGCATGGCTACCTCATCAATGAATTTTGATATGAAAGTTAGCTCTTTTACTCATAATGTTATTCTTAAAGAGAAATCTACGTTGGCTTCTCAAAATGAATGTTTGAAGAGCGAGGTTATACCACTCAATTCCCAATTAAACAAAGTCCAAACTAGTGATTGTGGCGATATTGAGATTGAAATACTTCGATCTTAAACCACAATATTGGGAAATGAGAATGCAGCTCTCAAATCCCAAGTGCTAGAGCTAAATTCATAAGTATCCACTTTGGATGCTAATATATCTTCTCTTACAAAGAGATAGAGCTCATGTTCTCCAACATTGTTAGCTTCAACAAGTGAAAGGACAAATTGAACACAATTTTGGAAACCAACTTTCCGCAAATTACCGCGGTGGACTTGGATTTTCAAAAGATAATGCTTCCACCTATCATACATCTTATAGTGGAGCCACTATAGGCTTTGTGAGGCCATCCTCTGATGCATCCCCAAGTGGATCATCAAACCTCTTGTGTAGTTTATCTACCAAGACTAGCACTATTCCAGTGAAACCATCTGTTGGGAGTTTTATATTTATAGACCGCAAGCGCATGTCATCGTTATAGTGCTATACGGGTCGTCCCCAGGAGGTAGTCGCTGAGTACTGATTTCTTTCGAAGTTAGAAAGCTACACCTTCAATATGTGATTAAGATGAAAATTAGATAAAATATCAGAGGATAAAGGCTCTAGGGCTTAGGGTATCTCCGCCATCGAATTAGGGTTAAGATTGGATTAAAGTTAACCAATTGTTGGATTCATTGGCGACTCGGGAGATGTCTTCTAACCTAAGGGCATGTTAGTTCTTTGGTTCAAGACTAACGTTGTTTTGATGATGATCAATACATTATGTTAGTGTGCTAATCAATCTTATATTTTAGTCTCAGTTTATCTTAATGATTATATGTTGATGAGACAAAGCATATTGCTTGGAGGATGATGCAATGGATATATTAAAGACTTCCAAGAGAGATGGTGTGCTCAATCTTGGATGAAGTTATGAATATCATCTAATGAACCCAAAGCATGGAGTATGATGATGGATGGACATCTAGAGGAGTAATGCCAAAGCTTGGAGCTTGATGAAGGAAGCTCATCAAGAGGTGCCAAAGCTTGGAAGTTGTTGGGGAGCATCAAGGTATCATGAGCTTGAGGACTTAGACTCTATAGATGCAATATGTAATCTATGTAATTTCAATTACTTGCATTTCTCTTTTTGAGTCTAGGATTATTGTAATGCCTTGATAGATGGTCTACTCATTCATGTATATGCATAAACATATCTTAGTGAGCCTTAGGATTATCATAGTTTCTAACCCAATAGGTTCATCATGCCAAATGACTCAATTGGAGTCTCTAGCTCTATTACAGGCGACTGTTGAAGGAAGGACATGCGACTGGGTGATTTCAGGCACCTGGTCGACATTCTATAGTCGACTGTACTGTATAGCTCAAGTCAACATTTCTTGACTCTTTCTTGAGCTCTTGGAAATAGACGACTGAAGTTTACTTTAAAGTCGCATGTCTTCCATCAGGCGCCTGGGATTTGTTCTCCAGTCGCCTGTCTGCCAAAATGTGTAACTTGCATTTTCTGTGTTTCATCCCACTTTGCAAGTCAGTCGACTGATGAGAGGTTTTTAGTCGCCTGTCAAATTACAGGTGCTTGAGAATTGGTCATCTAACGTCTAAAGACACTAGTGCAAAAGTTGTGTTTTTTCTCAGCTCCTTTCCATCCCATGTGACAGTCGCCTGCTGAAGGATATTCAGGCGCCTGCACATTGTACATGCGCCTGTGTAGTCTTCTACAGTCGCCTGTCATGGATCAGAATATAACCGTTGAGATTTTTATAGCCGTTGACCAGTCGATTGTCAGTTGTTCATCAGCCGACTGTCTGTACCGTAAACTGCCAAAATCTAGCCATTGCAAATTTCTTCCCTTTGGGTTTTTGGTTGGTTTTATAGGCTCTTCTTGGCTTCATATATATAGGAGATGGCTTAGTTCATTTAGAACTCTTGAAAGGTTTACGAAATCATAGACGATCATTTAATCTCTTCTTTAAGCCACTCCTTCCTCATTCCCTCTTAGAGCTTCAATCTTATGCTATAGCATCTAAGCTCTGGGGAATTTCTCCAATGGATTTCAATCTCATTCATTTTCTTGGAGAACATCTTTCTTCTCTTCATTTCAACACTCAAGTGAGAAGTGTTAGAATTCATTCCTAGAAGAGAGAAAGACCGACAAGTGCAATCAAAGCAAATCTCAAGCACTTGGTCATCCACACTTGCCTGCCTTCTTCATCACATTTGTAAGATCATTTCAAGGCATATGTAAGTATTATTTCGTTTCATCTTTTGTGAAACCCCTAATTCTCTTCATGGGAATTACTCACTCTCTTTGTGAGACTCACTCTCTTTGTGAGAGTTAGTGTCTCTTTGTGTGAGATCAAGAGTCTATCTGCGTGAGAGCAAAAATCTCTCTGTGTGAGAGCGGGAATCCAAAATCCTCTGTACGAGGTATCTCTGTGTGAGATTGTATTCACTTCTCTGTGTGAGATTCATAGTGGATATGGGTGTAGCTGGACGTACCCAAGTTCAGGGAACCAGGATAATATCCTTGTGTTTGCGATTGTTGTTGTTGAGCATGCTCTTTAATTTCCACTGCTTATTGTGCTTTAATTTCATTAACTTTAATTAAGCACTTTGCTTGCCTTTACACTATTTATCCCTACTTTAGTGTGTGTGTGTGTGTGTGTGTGTGTGTGTGTGTGTGTGTGTGTGTGTGTGTGTGTGTGTGTGTGTGTGTGTGTGTGTGTGTAGCCCCTCCAAGTCCTAAAAGTGGTATCAGAGCCTTGGTTTGGTGGCTTTTACAAGCAAGATGTCGTTGACTCAACAACCACTCTCCCTTCCTCCCGTATTCAAATGCAAATTCTTCTCAAAATGGAGGAAGAACATGTTCTGTTGGCTTGATGAGCACGATGATTCATTAATTATATCGGATGCCCAAGAATGGAATGATTTGATCAATGCTCTCTCTCCGAAAATTGCAAAGAAAGTGGAGGAGTTTGAGACGGCAAATGAGATATGGGAATATCGGTGGAGAGGAATCTTGTGATGATGAGAGCATCGTTGGTAATGAGGTATCTCATAATTCTCTCGTTCAACGTATTAATTTTATTGAAAATGATAATGCATTGTTTATGGACTTTCCTAAAGATGATAAGTTTAAGCTTAAAGAGAGATGCTCACACAAACACACATCTTCATCATCCAATATTTGTGATGTTACACATTTTATTGCTTTGAATCAAGAAAAAGATGCTCTTGATTCTCACGTGTGCATGTTGAGCAAAGAGAATGACTCTTTTAAAGCTCGTATTGAGTATGATCGTGTTTTTCATAAATCTGTGAAAGAGAGTCTGTATGCATCACATCACATTGAACTTAAATCTTTGCATACCGAGAAAGATACTCTTTTTCTCAATTGAGTGCCTTGAGAGATGAGAATGCTTCTCTCAAATTCCAAATGGGGAAGATGCATTCGGAGTGTGATTACAACATTTTGAGAGATAAGACATTGGCTCCCAGTCAAAATATTGTAAGCTTAGCTCATGTTTATCCAAGAGAGATGAATACATTTCTTCTCTTCTAAAGAAATGTGAGATATTGTCTACTCAAATTGAAATTTTCAAATTGAGTAAGGATAAGGTTTTGGGATCCTCTTCATTGAAGGTGAAAAAACCAAGCTCTTCTCTTAAAATCACCGAAATAAATTTTATTGGGGGGGGATTCTAATGAGAAAATCACATCCAAGTCTTCTTTTGGTAAAAATCAACTTTGAATATTAAGCCAAAGAAGAATCATGCATATATGTACACCTCATTGCATAAGAAGTCTATTCAAAAACCTATGGGTGTGAATGTTTCTTCACATGTTGATATGCATGATAAATCTGCCCATAGGAATAAGTTGCTTTGCTAGCAATCTAGATTGATGCTAAACCTTTGCATACTTCACATGTTCCTATGCAGAGTAGAAATTCTTGTGTGAATGTTTCTAATGCTAAATTGCATGTTTCACACATTGGGCACGCCAATGTTTATGTTCCACATCATTAGCGTGCACCCTCACCTCCTACTCATGCCTTATCTAAACCTCTTCTTAAGGATCCCAAATCACTTTCTTTGTGAATTCCTAAGAAAGTTTCTAGGCTTGATAGGAACTCGTTTATAAATTCATATGTTCGTAAAGTTATATTTTCAAATGACTCTTGTTGGAAACTCACAACTCCTCATAAGGGTTTGATGATATGCTACAAATATTTATATGCGTACACTAACTTTATCTATGCAGATTTTATAGACATACTCAGATCAGATAATCATCTGACTACACTTTGCAAGAAGCATCAAGTTTAAGAAAAGCTTATCGACAAATTTTTATAACTTGTGATATATGATGTAATCTTTATTTTCTTTCTTGCATAATACGTAGAATGTGAAAGCCTTGATGATGGTCTATCTTATTCGTTTCGGGTCCATCCTCAAAAATTGAGTCAAAGACCAAATTAGTCGACCAATACCCCTTTCTGGTCGACCAATCACAAATTCCAGATATTCAGAAAATTCCAAAATTTACCCAACGCTATTCTTAAGTCATTAGGATCATTTTCTGAGAATTTCCCAAAATTTGATTTTTCAAATTTTTGGTCGACCAATCAAGTTGACTGGCAGACCAGTCAAGTTTTCAGAATATTATAATATTCTGATTTTTGATTAAATAATTAGTTTTTATAACTAATTATATCAGTTTCTCAAACCACCTCAAATAGTCATATTTTTGCCTATTTATATCAGTTTCTGACAGTTTTTAGTGAATGTTTTCTGTCTTTTACCGAAACAGTGCTTCAACAGTCCAAGCCTATTTTGGCAAAAATATTGGTCGACCAATAACCCGATTGATCAACCAATTTGACAAAAACAGTTCAGAATTTTTTGAAAATTTAGACAGTTGTCCAATGTTCAAAAATTACCCTTTTGGCCTATAAATAGACCCCAAGACCTCTGCCTAAACATACGAAATAATTCTCTCTCTCTCTCTCTCTTATATGCTTAAGTGTTCTTTCTCTCACTAGAAAGAGAGTTGTTTTCAAATTTCTTTGGGGAACCTCTGCAGAAACTCTTCCTCAACTAGAAGTCCATTTTCCAAGTGTGTTCTACCAACAATTCTCATCAAGAACCTTGGAGAATCCATCGCCAACCTTACGTCATAATTCCTACATTATCAAGGCTATATGTGATATTATTTCATACTCTTTCTTTACTTTATTTGGTTAATCTCTTGTTGAAGAGATTGTACAATTTTGTAATACGAGAAGTGTTGACATCTTAGTATGTAGATTACTTGTGGGGAGCAAGTGTTTTAGTGGATTGAAATCTCTACAGGGTAGATGACTGAACGTAGGATCACAAGGATCTGAATCAGGATAAATCTTTGTGTTTGCGTTTGTTAATCTCTGGATTGTGTTCATCTATTTTAGCACTCTTATTGCAATTTTTTATTTACTTTTAATTTTGCAATATCGTCGTGATTTACACTATTCACCCTCCTCTAGTGTATTTGGTGTGCCAGGAGATCCAAAAACTATATACGGAAACCAAACTCCTTGTTTAGTTTCCACCTTGCTAGCTCACTTACATTGTTATTTATTGCTTGGGTACCATGGTTGTATGTATACATTTTGTACCCACATTTATGTGAGTGTGTCCATTACTCCATTTTTTGCATGTTTTGTATGATTACGGGGGAGTATGGAATTTTTGTTTGCTAACATTATTTTTCCATGCAAATGTCACATTGCATGTCATTCAAATTATGTTTGTGCATATGTGGTGGTTATTTCTCTTGCCCTTGGTTTTCCTATTTGGCTATTACCCATCTTTTTGGTATGCCAATGAGTGAGAGAAATGGGTTATGTAAAAATATACCTTATGTTTTTATGCATTATTATCAATTGGTATGTTTTTACATAATATCCATCAATATGATTTGTACTTTGCATGTTTATATTTTGTGCACATTTGCATATTGATTGTTGGAGTTTATTAGCACACATTTTTTATTTCAATGTTTATTATATTTTGACATAATGGATTGTCATCATCAAAAGGGGGGAGATTGTTAGTTCTTGGGTTCAAGACTAACATTGTTTGATGATGATCAATACATTATGTTAGTGTGTTAATCAATCTTATGTTTTAGTCTCAGTTTATCTTAATGATTTTATGTAGATGAGACAAAGCATATTGCTTGGAGGATGATGCAATGGATATATTAAAGACCTCCAAAAGTGATGGTGTGCTTAAGTATGGATGAAGTCATGAAGATAATCCGATGAAGCCAAATCTTGGAGCATGATGATGGATGGACATCTAAAGGAGCAATGTCAAATCTTGGAGCTTGATGAAGGGAAGCTCATCAAGAGGTATCAAAGCTGGGAAGTTATTGGGGAGCATCAAGATATCATGAGCTTGAAGATTTAGACTCTAGTAGATGCAATATGCAATCCATGTAATTTCAATTACTTGCATTTCTCTTTTTGAGTCTATGATTATTGTAATGCCTTAATAGATGGTTTACTCACTCATGCATATGCATATACATATCTTAGTGAGCCTTAGGATTATCATAGTATCCAACCCAGTAGGTTCATCATGCCAAATGACTCAATTGGATTCTCTGGCTCTATTACATGCAACTGTTGAAGGAATGACAGGCGACTGGATGATTCCAGGCACTGATCGGCCCTCGGATAACGATTGTAGTCTTACCGCAAGCGCATGGTGTAGTGGCGAGCGGGTATCGAATACGAGAAGGACTAATGACGGTACTTCGTTTTAATCACCTAGCTATTGGTGGAAGGATGGTTTCGAGAATATTGTCACAATCGTTCAATTAATTATTTGAATTCAATATAATAAGGGCGTCTAGGGCTATGGAATTCCCACTAAGGATCGTTATTTATCTTTGTGAATCGTGAATCTTAATGTTGCAAGGCCTGAATTGTGGTGAACTAGTCGTAACTAAATAGAGAACCAAGCTCACGCTCTCGCGCTATTGCCGACTTATAGCAACCTAGGTTAGGGCCCAGTCTTGTGCAAACCCTAACCTAAGATACTAGCATGTGGATCGACATCATCGTCCAATCACCCCTTGAGCCCACTCTCGTGCAAACTCGAGTTACGATCTAGGTTGTGATAGTTCGTATTCGTCCAATCTCTTGCAACCGAATATGGGTATAGATTTATAATAAAAATCCTAGCTTTGATCCAATCTCTTGCAAATCAAGTCTAGAGAATCTCGATTATAAACCTAAATCGAATATCTAAGCCTTCCCATCGATTAGAATCCAATCTCTTGCAAACCCCAATCGATGGAAATCCCTAGCTATTCGTAATAAATCAATCACAACCCAACCATCTATTAATTCTGGCAACATATGAATTCGTTCATCATAATTCTAAAATCGGATCGATAGGGTTCATACCCATGCCCTAGAACAGCCAAATTACTCGCGATTAATCATGGCAACAACAGAATAAATAAATAAAAACATATAGCAGTTCATGGTTGAGGGAAAGAAATTCACAAAATCAAGAAATTTTAGAAACAAGAACAAACCCGATCTCCAATATTCAATCTCCAATCTTCAATCTCCAGCTGGGAATTACAATTAGAATAATGCTAAAACCTAATTTCTGGTCTCTCCCTAAACTAGGATGAAAACTAGCCATAAATACAAGCCAAAGTCGGCCAAAAAATCCTGACAGATTTGCCCTGGCACAGCCCAGAACCCTAGTTCGTGATACAGGCAGACTGCGCCACTCGGCCGAGTAGAGTATGTCACTCGGCCGAGTGACGGACCCAAAAGAAAATAGAGAATTGGGGGGTTTTGGGGGTCTGTCGCTCTGCGTCACTCGGCCAAGAAGAGTATGTCACTCGATCGAGTAGACTTTCTCACTCGGCCGAGTGAGTCTTTTGCTGATCCTCTCCAAATTCCAGAGAGTCGGCTAAATTTTCATGTGGGAAGCTCTGACTCACTCGGGCGAGTGAAGTTCTTCACTCGGCCAAGTGAGTTCATTCACTCACCCGAGTGGACTTTGACTCCAGGCGCTCATGTAATCGCTGTACTCGGCCAAGTACGTTCTTCACTC
Organism: Scilla litardierei; assembly: GCA_030789695.1. Taxonomy (NCBI): domain Eukaryota; kingdom Viridiplantae; phylum Streptophyta; class Magnoliopsida; order Asparagales; family Asparagaceae; genus Scilla; species Scilla litardierei. Next base: position 126,084,294 of record CM061131.1, read on the forward strand.
GACCGAGTGAACTGCGTACTCGGTCGACTGGCCTGTTTCTGGAGTCCTATCTTCTCCTCCTCACCTCCTCGTCGATTCTATCTAACTTCTTCTTCTTCTACTCATCATCTAGTGCTGCTAGCTCATTGATAGGGTCATAGGCGATGCTCCAGCATGCGTGCAAGTCCCTTGATCTCATTTATGCTCCCGATCGCTCCATATTTCCTAAAATCCAACAAAAACAAGAAATAGTGAAAAGCAACGCGATATCGTCGAATAATCGTGAAAAACGCGATATGGGTGATCAAAATGACATGTAAACATGCAGAAAAAAGGTGTAAAATAAGGAGCGATCAAAATCTCTCAAGCTTACCTCTTACTCGTCCTCGAGGAAGATGAGTAAAAAGGCGAACCCGGTGATAAAAAATAAGGAAAAAAAGGAAAAGGAAGATAAAATAGAAAACGGCGAGGGAGGTGCCAGATCATTTTCTCAGGACATAGAGTTGCTTACTCAAATAGCGCACGGTGAACAGAAACATGCCAAAGATTTTTACCTCGATATCATATCATATATAAGTGCATTTGATATAGAAACCAAGAACGTCAAAATGATATGAAATATGAAATCATTCCGGAATTATCATCGTCTGAGGCATTCAAAGTAGTATACATAATCATAGATTGCACACTTTTCAATTGACCACTTTTTACTTGGAGTATAAGAGATATCACACATCATAAAGCAATAAGAATAGAAAGAGATGGTATTCATGAAATGCATGCCAAATTTTCAATTCATAGACTTCGTAATACTATAAGTAATCTCCCTAAGTGTCAAAAATTACCTAGCTTAGGTCGTTATGCACATATAAGTGGTCACTCTCTCACACATCATTGGATCCTCTCCCCCAAGCTTATCTATAAGCGTGGTGGCATCAAATAAAACAATACGATTTTTCCCATATTTTTTTGAAGCTCCATAGGGATAAAATAAAAATAAAAAGAAAGTGAAAGAAGAAAGGAAGGAGGGATTGCATATATACAAGCAAACTTCTCCTTTCTCTCTTTTTTTGTTCTTTTTTTATATACAATAGCAATCCCAAATCTAAGATAGAAACGTATGCATGTTTTATTATTCTTTTGATTTTGGGGTAATGGAGCTTGGATTTTTATAGCATGGGAAGATGCCTATATAAGATTTCCCATGGGGAGGTTCACCAATGATTTTAAGTATAGAAATGATGTTCAAGATATGTGAAGAAAGAAAAATATGCAACGCTCAGTTCACTCTTTTGTATGTGCACGACAACTTTCAGCAGGGTAATGTAATCTACTCAGTTTGATTTCATAAAGTAAACTAATCCGGTCATATAAAAAAAGGCATACATTCAATCAACCGGGAAGTCGAGCGTAAAATTTCATGCAAATAGAAGTGATAGCAAACAACAAAGCAGTACTCCAAGTTAGGCAATCAATGCGTGAAGTTTGGTGTGTTTTCTATGAAACGTATACGATATAAATCTTCTGACTCAGCTAATGCTAGAATTACATTCACAATCATATAATAAAGATGCATGTAACTATCCTCAAATGCATGGCAATGTATAGCATATGATATCTGAAATAAAAACGATGGCATGGCAAGAGAATATGCAAATGAGAGCATGCTAACTCCAAGTCATCATCATCACAGAGAATTCATTTCTAGCAAAAAGGATAAAAGAAATAAGAATAAAGGAAAAATAAGAACTACTATACAAATGCAGTACACACAAAAAATAAGAAAACGTGATGCATGAGAAAAATATGAAAACGTGGGTGAAAATAAGTGGAAAATAAAGAACGGTAGAAAAAATGAGGATACGAATGAAGAAAATGAAAAGTGCGTGAGACACTCACTCTCCCAAGCTAAACTGCACAGTGTCCTCAATGTGCTAAGTGTGGCACAAGGAGAGATATAATAGGGAGGAGGGGGTGTGAGGATGCATGCATGATAAAGGATGAAAAAGAAAGAAAATGGGATGGATATGAGATTCATGAGTGCACAGATCAAGGGGGGTGCAATATAATGGTCACAACGATACCTCCTCTCTCCCAGAAAGCTATAAACAAATCTCAGCAAAAAGTGGCCAAAATGTGTGGGGAGAGGGGGTGCAAAATCAGCAGCTAATATAGTATCAATCACAGCAGCGACAAAAAATATATGAGAGGCAACAAGTGCGTGCCTAAGTAGGTGGTGGGTTGCTAGCACCTCCCTGTGGTGGAGGAGGGGGTGGTGGTGATGGCTGCTGTGAAATGGGTCGGGCTGTGGCAGGTGGAGGCTATGGCAGGTGCGCAAGAATCTGGTTCATGGTGACCTGAATACCAGGCAGAAGGACAAAGCACTGCTGCACAGAGCTAATGGTGGCAGTGAGAGCCCGAAAATCAGCTCTGAGGCCACTCACAGCCCCCTCGACAGCACGGAGGTGCTGGACGAGAGCGGGTGCAGAGGGTCGCACTGGTGGAGGTCGGGGCTGATGCACACGGCCACCGTGGACAAGTGGGGCCACTACTGGATGAGGGTGTGGTGTTGTGCTCGATAAAAGACGCTCTGCCTCTGTGGGAGGCTGAGACGCAGGAATGCTCTCAGAAGTGTGAGCAGCATCAGAATATGAAGCAGTGACAGAGGGCGAGAAGGGTGGAGAGGTCACTAACACAGAAATGGGGACAGACGTCACAACACTCTCGGTGAAAACATCGGCATCAGAGACGTCAGGGTCGACGACTGGGAAGGTCGTGAAATCAACAGAAAATGACTCCCCGGGGGTCGAGAAATCTGGTGAGGACAGGGTCTTAGCTGTCGAAACTAGGGAGGGCTCGCCTCTCTTAAATATAGTAGGGGAGGTGCTCTCAGAGCTCACGTAAGAAATATAAGCAAAAGTCGATGGCACAGAAGTGGTGGTGGTGGACTCAGCAATGGTGCTCCCGACACTGGCAGAAGTGTAGACAGAAGTGACGGGAGCAATGGTCAAATCAGGTGTAGGTTGAGGGATCGGGATCTCCGGGGCTAGAGGGTCAAGGAGGGGCTCCAACTGAGCGCCCTCGGGCTCAAGCACGTATGCAGCTGGCATGGGAAGGTCCATCTCTGGTCTCTACACCCCTCCTGTGGGTCCAATGTGGGTCCGAGTGGGGCTTGGAAGCACCATATAATCAGCAACAAAAGGACCGTGTAGCCAAATCCAATAATGCTGACAATGAGTATGCAACATCCTCATGCGGGCCATAACGTCTACGGAAAGTGAAGTAGGGCCCATGGGTCGAAGTAAACCAGCTGGGATCTCGACTCTACACAAAGGAGCTAGCAAGGTAATCAGACCGCCGTAATAGATCGCCGTCCTGGCGGTGCAGAAGAAACAATGCGGTCTAGATACCAGCTAGCAATATCAATCTGAACGACGGGAACTAATATGTTCCTGGTGCCCTCAAAGGCTCTCGCTCTAGTCATCGTGTAGAGCATATAAAGCTCAGGCGTGGACGTCGTCCCAGGCTCATACCTTGCGAGAAAAGTGGTCGCCATGAGGCGCTGAGCAATGCGGAGGCATGTGTGGATGATAGAGGATGCATTGGCCCGACTAGGGTCAAAAGCGAATGGGGATCCCGTGATCAACGTCCAGAATGCATGTGTATCAAATAAGGGAGGGCCGATGTGTGTGGGAGCAAAAGCACCGTTGGGGTCCGGGACAGGGGGCCACTGGAAAAAGGCTCGGAGTATATCAAGAGTGATCTCGCACTCACGATTCATCAGACGAAACGTGCAACCCCTAGGAGTCCTACGGATATAACTCATGACCTCGAGTGTCGGTCGGACATATGTGTCCACCTACACCGACAGAAAGTCACGCCACCACACATTGTCATATAACTGGAGTAGGCCCTCGAATACCCCTAGGTGCTCAAAATCTGCATTGTGTGCGAACCTAGAGGGAACAATCGATCGATGGGAGATTCTTTCAAATCTGATGTGGTATGTGTCATATCAGAAAGTGATGCCCATCGTGTCGAAAGCCAGGACTGGCTGTGTCGGTAGGGGTGGAATGGGTACGGTAGGGGGCGAAAGTGTAGGTGGTGGTGGGCTAGGCGACGGGGAGTCCGCTCTAGCAGAGGAAGAGCTAGGCTCGCTAGGCCTCCTCCGCTAGGGAGCGGGCGCCCGCGCACGGGACCTAGTGCGTGAGGCATGGTAATGCCGTGTGACATACCAACCAATGCTAAATGCTAATAAAAAGGAAAGAATATACCGAGCACGAAGCGACTCCAAGCAAGCAATGCGAGCAAAGAAGCACCTCCCCTGAGAAGCGTCGAATCTGTCCTTGATCTCCCCCAAGCTATCCTGAAACACAAAATTGATTGATTAGCAATGAATATCGAAAAATTTAAGGGAAAATCAAGAGAAATAGATGTGAACATGGTTTAATTTCGATTCAGAACAAAATAGGGCTTACGAAATGGAGAATAGGAGAAAAGGGGATTTTTGGGGCTAAGGATGGTCGGCCGGCGGCGAGGGAGGCGGCGGTGGACAGCGGTCGGACGGCAGGCAGGTGGCAGGGGTTGCGCCACTCGGGTGCGGCCGGTGGAGACTAGGTCGAAGGGAGAGGGTGCTCGGGCGATTAATGGGATGCTCAAGCGATCAAAACTTGATTTGGGGGATTTTGGGTTTTAGGGCCGAATCACTGGGTAATATAGTATTGGTCACTCGGCCGAGTGGCAGAGAGCACTCAGCAGAGTAGCCACTGTTTCGAGAATTTTAATTTTTTTTCAAAAAATGTTCTGACTTGGCCGAGTAGAACTATCACTCGACCGAGTAGACCAAAGTCACTCGGCCAAGTTGCTAGGCTACTCAGAGCTTTTCAAGTGCTGAAAGTGTCTGGTTCACTCTGTCGACTCGACCGAGTGGCATGTAATTAACAGAGGGGGGTTTTTTGAATCTTCCCTGAGCAGTACCCTACTCGGCCAAGTAGGATCTTCACTCGGCCGAGTAACAATGTCACTCGGTCGAGTGGGCTGCTGTTTTCAGCTCCAACTCTCTGTTTTTTCTCCACCTTTTGATTTTCTTTCCCCCGTCAGTTTCTTCCTTCTTTTGACATTTGAGAACATCCTTGGAGTGCTCCCCATCGCCATGGTCGTCCTCCATTCATGTGGTTTCCATTCTCCTTCTCCTGAAATGAAAAATGTTGCCCGTTGTCAGGTTTTTCTTCGACACTTGACTCTAAACACTAATAAAGATCTAAAACAGAAAATGAGAAGAAAATTCAACTAAAAGTGAGATAGAAACGTCGGGTTGCCTCCCGACATGCGCTTGTTTAAGGTCTTGAGCTCGACCCCTTAAGATTCATGATTAAAGCTCGATGTTTGGCGCATGGGAGATGCGCGCATCAAATTTACCGGGAAGGCCGCTTGGGTTCAGTTGTTGATTCTCTTCGATCTTCCTCGGCTCCCCTTCATCATGGGTAGTAGTGGGGGGTGAGTCCCCCAAGCTTGAGCCTTTGACGTCCTTTTTCTTGGCCGGCAGCGAAGATTTGTTGGCCGGTGGAGCTTTATTCTCATACTTCGCCGTAGAGAGCTTGCATAGCTCTCTAATCTTAACGACATCAGCGTCGTCCTCGTCTTCATCTGTAAGAGGATCTGGCGGGTCTCCCATCATATCGTCATTTTTGGTAAGTTGGCCCTCTTCGAGGCCGTCATCGTGCTTGGCCTCAATGGAAAATGGCATGGCATCGTCAATCACCTCGTCGAGGAGGTCCACGTAGTCTACGTCCTCTTGCCAAGACATATGCTTCATCGCTTTCGAAATGTGGAGCTTAACTTCGATATTACCGACGTTCAAGGACAATGATCCTTCCCTCACATCTACAATCACTCCGGCGGTGGCTAAGAGAGGGCGTCCAACTATCAACGACGTATCACATTCCTCCTTAATATCCATCACCATGAAGTTGCATGGCAAGCAGAGTCCTCCCGGTACATGAAGTGGTATGTTTTCAGCTATCATCATCGGCCTAGTGATCTGCCCATCGGCGAGTTGTATCTTCATGTCTGTGGCCTTGAGGTCAGTTCCTGTATTCAATTTATTGAACATCGTGAGGGGCATGAGGCTCATGCTTGCTTCCAAATCTACTAGAGCTTTCTGAAGTGGGACTCCTCCAAGCGTGCAAGGGATTCGGAAACTACCAAGATCTTTGGACTTGGTCGGTGCCTTCTCCTTTCTAATAAACCACGTACTTTGCTCGGCGAGCATGATCCTTTCTTTTCGCTTGTTTCCTGCGATCAAATCCTTGAGAAACTTCACATAGGACAGGATTTCGATGATTGCATCCAAGAATGGGATGTTCAAGCTTATACCTCGCAAATACTCCACAAATTTGGCAAGCCTTTTCTCGATCTTTGCCTTTGCCAACCGTTGTGAAAATGGTACCGGTGGTGTATAAGTTCGATCCTCTCGTGGCTTTTCCACTTCAGATTTTTCACCGTCGCTTGGTGCTTTTGGGTCTTCCTATTCATTGATCGGCTCCATCTCGACCGAAATTTCTTCCCTCGGCTCCTTAGCTTGAATCATGGCGGGAGTAGTGTCCTTCCCACCTCTTGTAGTCACCGCCACAACCACATTGATGTGGCCGGTGTTGCTTCGTGGGTTTTGTTTCGGTTGAGCCGGCAATTGTTGATTGAGATGCGTACTCCGCCTGTTTCTGGAGTCCTATCTTCTCCTCCTCACCTCCTCGTCGATTCTATCGAACTTCTTCTTCTTCCGCTCATCATCTATCGCTGCTAGCTCCTCGATAGGGTCATAGGCGATGCTCCAGCACGCGTGCAAGTCCCTTGATCTCATTTATGCTCCCGATCGCTCCATATTTCCTGAAATCCGACAAAAACAAGAAATTGTGAAAAGCAACGCGATATCATCGAATAATCATGAAAAACGCGATATGGGCGATCAAAATGATATGTAAACATGCAGAAAAAGGTGTAAAATAAGGAGCGATCAGGCATCTGGCCGGCATTTTACATTCGACCGTAGTGCATAGCTCAAGTCACCATTTCTTGACTCTTTCTTGAGCTCTTGGAAACAGACGACTGACGTTCATTTTACAGTCGCTTGTCTTCCATCAGGCGCCTGCGATTTGTTCTCCAATTGCCTGGCATTTTCTGGATTTCATCCCACTTTGCAAGTCAGTTGACTGATGAGAGGTTTTCAATCGCCTGTCAAATTACAGGTGACCGGCGCCCCGCTCGAGTCGCGGCGGCGCGGTGTCGTTTACCGCAAGTTTCACGGTTAGTGTAGGGTGCGGGAATATCGAACTCAGGGAGGCGAGGTTGTGCTTGGTTTAGGTAGGACCTAAATCACCCCGAGGGGCGAGCCAGCCCGAATCGGTGAATGGTTGTCACGAAAGGAAATAAATGGGTATGAACAACAAGAAAGAAAACCCGGGACTTTGGTTTCCAACCCGACGAGAGACTCTCGCCGACGCGGCCTACGGGTATGGATAGCGATCGGGATTAGGGTCTAATGGTGAGACGTTGCCTCTAAAAGTGGTACCGGCGTCCCATGGGCCCGATATTCCGGTCGGTGCCCAGGATGATACACCAGACTTCCCGGATTCGATCAGTGGGCACTCCCGTGTCCATTAACACTGATCGATCCCGGGAGCACTAAGCCCGCAATGATATCTCCCAACGTCTCATCCTGCCGCTCCCGCGTGCAAGGATTCGGCGTCTACGCTAAGGGTGTGATCTATGGCTAGGGAGTCAACCGCCAAGTTTATTCCCCCTTGGCCCAACGGTCAAAGGAGGTCTTTTTCCCGCCGATGACAATGAAACACCCCGCGTAACCGTTAGATTCCTACTCCCTATCGATTTCCTAACCCTATGGACGCATCGGGAAGAGCCCCCGAAGGGGTTTCCACCAAAATACCAGATTTGGGAACTACTCACAAAAATTCATGAAAAAGCGATCTAAATGAAATTTAACCGTTGGAATCATAATCGGACAATTGCAATGCGGAAGTAATAGAGTAGTAAAGACAATACTAAAATTTTAGAAAGATCTGAAAACTTACAAAAGAGTAACAATTACAGCCGTCACAAGGAAATAAAACAGTAGAAAAAATAACAGCTCTGGTTTCTGGAACCCTAGGGGTTCTATTTATAAACCGCCGCATCAACCGATCAGTTGACAAGTCAACCGATCGGTTGATCCGTTACAAAATAATAACAGAAAACGGCGAGCTTTCACCCGATCACATGAACCGGTCGGGTGAGTTCTTGAGTGACCGGTTGGATCTTGGAGCAGTCGGGTGAATCGATCGGTTCGACGTCCGTGTCTTCAGCTCTTCTTCTTCAGCTACAGATGAACCGATCGGGTGAGAGTCACCCGATCGGTTGGCGTTTTGCTTCGAGAAAACAGAGAACAGCCCCCGCTGAACCGGTCTGCGAACCGGTCGGGTGGCTTCTTTGTGAGCTGCGGCAGAGACCGGGTTGTGCACGTGTGCATCACCCGATCGGTTGGAGATGACCAACCGACCGGGTGAGGGGCTGAAAGATGAATTCTTTGGCGTTCGACCCCCTGGATCACGCGTGACTTCTCCCGTTGCTCCGGGGACTTGGGATATCATCGTTAAACGTCCCCTACGAGGTCAATCCCCTGCAATCATGGAAAAACAAAGAAAAGTGAAAGAAAACGGGAAAATACACGAAAACAAATAAGAGACGGTGGAAAAACACGGAGAAACACAAAAGAAAACGTGCGTGAATATATGAAATATAAACGCACGTCAAAATCCCCCAAGCTGAACTCTTCCTCGTCCTCGAGGAAGACGAGTGAGAGTAGGAGCTCGGAAGGGAAAAATAGAGAGGAAGAAAGAAAAAGAAAGCTCTAAGCCCTAGATCGTCCATCAGAGCCATCAAAATCGAAAACGACACACCCAGCAAGCAAACGTCAAATCACACCACTAAACCTAGGAAAGCGAGTCCAATTAAGTGTCGTGGGTCCACGCAGTGAAGCGCGAGTGAGCGTGGTCGTGTGCTAGCAAATGGTGATGCTTTCTACGATGTGCTATGAGGCTCGATATACACAAATCCAAGATATGACCCAAAATATCGATCCGAATTGAATTAAGCGGCGAATATAAGCTCAAGCATGCATGAGAAGAGAGAGAATAGAAGCGTATCATGCATCGGGGACTCCACAACTAGGGTTAAGGAAATCACGCCACTATAGCTTAGATACTAGCTAAAAAGTCCCTAAGCCAAGTGTTTTCGATAACGACGGGGGTTGAGATGATGTGGAGAAGAACACTCGGTGCAAATTCTCGCCTTCCCTTTATTCTTGGCAAGTATGAAAAAATATTCACACGGGAATTTTTTTTGGGTTTTGGGCATTTGTATTTTTTTTGGATTTTGGGCTATACACAAATTTTTTTTCTTTTTCTTTTCTTTTTGGATTTTTCTTTTCTTTTCTCCCTTTTTTTTGGATTTTTGGGGTTTTGGCTATACACATGTGTACTCTCCCAAGTGGGAGAACGGTACACGACGAGGGGATTTGCACCAAGTAAAACAAAAAAGAAGTCGAAATCTAAACACTCGGGCAAAGTAAACTATTCTCGCTAAATAGAGCATAGGCTAAATGGGTTATCCTAGTCCTTAGTTGTGGAATCCCGACGCAAGCGAATTGAAGTATACGATATAAATATAGCATGCATATAGTGGAAACAAATACCGCATATTCAAATCGGAGCATGATAATCTAGGGGTCATTCCTGGACATGTATATAAAGTAAAATCACAAAGCAGAAGCACACCAAATGCTAGTCACGACACACGACTCACAAATAGCTAAGTGGACCCACGATGCGTGAAATGCAAGAGGACTCGAAATCCTAGGGTTAGTGAGTGTGATTTGATGCAATGCTAGGTGTGTGTGACTTTGTGGTGATTCATCATAGGATTCATCTCTAGGAGAAAGAGCTAAAAAAGGAGAAAAGAAAGAAAGAAAAGAAAAAAAACACGGAGAAAAACGACTCAAATAAACGAAAAAAGAAGGACTCAAATGACGCACACGGTGCGACTCCCCCAAGCTGAAGTTTGCATTGCCCCCAATGCAATATGAGTGAGTACGGGAGGGCAATGAAGATGGGGGGAATACGCACTGACACAAAAAGAAGTGAAAATCAGGAAAACTCGTAGATGAAACTGAAAAAGAAAGAAAGATCAGAATCAAAAACAAACAAAATGAAAAGAAAAATAAAAACACAAGCACGACACTCAAAAATGAAAAAGAAACACACACACACACAAATGAGAAAAACAAACAAAACACGACAGCACACCAAAATAGACGTCCCCCAAGCTTGACCAGAAAGTGCTAGCGAAATGGTGCGATCGATGAAATGCAGATATGTGCAAGGGGGAGTCAAAAACAAAAGAGTTGAAATCAGAAAACGACACGCGAATGGTCCCCCCCTCCGACAGAGACAAAGCAGGGCCCCCAAAAGACAGATAGGCACAAATATGGGGGGGGGGGCAGAAAGGGGGAAAGAAAGATCAAGCAGGGGCACCACCCTCCGGAGGTGGTGACGGGGGCCTACGCTGTGGACCAGGGGTCGTGGGGGGTGGAATGTGGAGCTCGGAGACGTCGGGTGGGTCTTCGCGGATGTGGCGAACGAAGCCCTGAAGAAAGGGGAGGTCTTGGTTGACGGACTCCTCGGTTATCCGACCACCCTGCCCAGCTAGGAGGATCATAGCCATGAATCGATCGGCTTGGTCTTGATCGGGGGCAGATGGGTTGGAGGTGGTGGGCTGAGCGGGGGGCAGTGCGTGACGAGTGCGACGGGTGGGCCTAGGGTTCGAAGAGCTGGCGTCGGTGGGTTTAACACGGCGGGGAGGCATTGTGCGGGTGTCTTGTGTGCGTGCGAGTATGTAAAAGTACAATGAATCAACACAAACACGAAATACGGCCAACGAGCAAATGGAATATCTGGGGTAAAAATAAAATTAAGGAAAGGAGCGAGTTTACCCAAATGAGATGAAGATAGTTGCTCGTAGACGTCCCGATGCTACTCGATTGGAGCACGCTGTGAAGCCGCAGCGATCTCTTCAACAAGTTTCAATGTTTGGGAAGGATGGGTGAAATTTATGGTTTTGTGTGCAGGGAGATGGCGGGGGAATGGAGGGAAATCGATGGTTGACGGGTAGGGAGATGGCGGGGGAAGACGATCGAGGTTGATCTTGGGGAAGAAAGAAGGCAGGCGCACGAGATGAGTCGAAACGGCGGCGATTTGGGCGATCGGGCGAGGGTGGAAATGAACGGGTGTCGGGGGGGGGGGGGGGTTTATATAGAGTTTTAAGTCGAACCGATCGGGTGACTTGTCACCCGGTCGGTTGACGGTTAGGTCGAAAATCTTGCCGAAGAAATGCTACAGGCAAACCGGTCGGTTGACTTATCAACCGATCGGTTGGCCGCTCCACTCATTTTCCCGAGAACTTAGGGCTGCTCCCCCGGTCACGTCAACCGATCACGCTCGAACTCAACCGATCGGTTGATATTCCCCAAAAATTTCCGAGAGTTCTCCCCAGCTCACCCGGTCTGCCACCCGGTCTCTTCATTACTCAACCGATCGGGTCATATGGGGACAGATCTCGGCATGTATCTGATACATCCCAACCGATCGGGTGAGTTGTCACCCGATCGGTTGGGGCCTTTTTCCTGCAAAAACCAATAGATTTGTTTAAGTCACCGAACGGATGTTCTCGCGGCTGATTTTATTTATAAAAATAGATAAAATAAAGTAAAAAATAACGCTAAAAAGTGGGAAAAAGTTTAGAACATGGGTTGCCTCCCATGAAGCGCACTTGTTTAACGTCGTTGGCTCGACGCCCGCAAGAGATGCTCACGGTGGCTGATACGGGTGATGCCCAAATTTCGGCATCTCTTCCTCATTGGAGCTGAAGGCGCTTGGAGTAGTCAGCAGCTGGAAAAATACTTGCTTGACTACCCTCCCCTTGTTCTTGGGATCCGGGGGCTTTTCCTTGGTGTTGGCGCTTCCCGCCATCTTCTTCAGGATCCGGACCTCGTCTTTAGTGAGGTCCGTGGGCTCTTTCCCCGTTCTCCTCACAGGAGGAGCCTTGGGGAACCCGGGAGGGGTCGTTCTTGCTGCACTCGGTTTTCCAGCAGCTTCTTTATGCTTGGGGCCGTCTCCATCTTCTGAATCCCCCAAGTCATCGGGGGGGGGGGGGGGGGGGGGGGGGGGGGGTTCTCAGGAGAATCTCCCAGGAGCTCTCCTCTGCAGCTTTTTCTTCCTCTATCTCAAGCAAATTGCACCGAAGGTCATCAGGGGGATCGGGGTGCTTCATGGACAACCCCAGATCAAACTCAACTTTCTCTCCGCTGACGTTCAAAGAGAGTTTTCCGTTCTTCACATCTATTAGAACGCCAGCAGTGGCCATGAAAGGCCGTCCCAGGATAATGGGGGTGTGTGCGTCTTCGGGCATGTCCATGACTACAAAGTCCACAGGCACATGCACCCCTCTCACATTTACGGGGAGGTCATCAACAACTCCCACTGGATATTTGACCGACCGGTCAGCTAGTTGTAGGGTCATAACGGTGGGCTCCAAATCACCCATTCCTATCCTTCTGTACATTGACAAGGGCATCAAGCTAACACTCGCTCCTAGATCAACGAGTGCACGATGAATCTTCACAGCCCCGATCGTGCAAGGAATAGAGAAGCTCCCCGGGTCCTTGAGTTTCGGCAGGTTTTCCCTCTGAATAAGAGCGCTACATTCCGCCGTCAGCACTACTTTCTCCTTTCTTGACCCTCTGGTCACCAAATATTTCAAGAATTTTGCATAGGAGGGGATTGTTTCGATTGCTTCTAAGAAGGGGATTTGCAGGCTTAGGTCCTTGACCATGGCGAAGAACTTGCCATATTTCTCATCAATTTTTTCCCGAGCCAACCGTTGTGGAAATGGCACAACGGGTTTATACACTTTCGGGCTCTCTTCCTCCTCCTTCTTCTCTTCTTCAGACACTCCCTCCGGAGTCATGGGATTTGATGATGAAGCACCGGCGTTATTTGATTTTTCGGTCGGGCTCTCAACGACCAATGGTGCTTCCGGGTTGCTAGGGGGCACTCTAGTAGGAATTTGTGTCCCGCTTCTCAGAACGATAGCGGACACATTCGCGTGCTCGTGCACGAGTGCCGATGTTTGGGTTGCCCCCCTCGGGTTCACCTCCGGTTGTGGCGGCAATTGGTTTTGTGACCTTGCAAGGTTCGCCACTTGTAACCCCAGCTGGGTTACTTGGTCCGTGAGGGTCCGCTGACCCATTTCCAGCTTTTGGTTGATCCTCTCCTGGTTGGTAATATATTGAGTTAAGAGAGACTCAACCGGAGAGACGGCCCCCTGTTGGCCATACTGCTGCTGCTGCTGGAACGGTTGCTGATTCCTGGGGGCGTAAGATTGTTGCTGAGGTGGTTGCTGCTGAAATGGTTGCTGCTGAACCTGATTCTGCTGGGGCCTAGCCGGCTGATAAGTTTGTTGCTGCGGCTGCTGAGGCGGTGAGGGCTGAAATGGTGGCTGGTAACTGAAGTTTGGGTGGTTCCGGTTGTTTGGAGAGTAGGCCGGGTTGGAATTTGTCCTTGGTGGATACGGCGCATTTCCCGTGGGGTTGTAAAATAGTGCGCTCGCCTGATCCAACGGTGGTGAGATGTCACCACCGTCGAATTCCCCAAAGAATTCGGACTCAACCGCAGAAATTTGCTGTGTACCGGCCCCACCGGCTCCTACCATTAGTGCGGAGATCTGGGTCGAAAGCAAGTCGAACTTGCTTGAAAGTTTGTCGACGTCCTCGACTCTGTGTATACCCCCGGATCTTGGTGTGGCTCTCTCGTCACACCACCGCTCATTGTTGGATGCCATATTTTCCAGAATATGCCCGGCATCCTCCTCGCTTCTAGACATGAAGGAACCCCCAGCCGCGGCGTCCATAGAAGATTTCAGGTCATCCCTCAACCCATTGTAGAACAGATTAATAATCTGCCACTTCGGAAGCTCATGGTGAGGGCATCTTCTTTGCATCTCTTTATATCTCGTCCAAGCTTCATGCAAGGACTCGTGGCTGGCCTGGGAGAAGGAGGAGATCTCACTCCTCAACTTCATAGTCTTCCCCGGAGGAAAGAACTTCGTCAGAAAAGCATTGGAGAGCTTCTCCCAGGTGTTGAAAGTGTTGGGGTCCTTCCCCCTTAGCCATTGCTTGGCTTTGTCTCGCAAAGAGAAGGGGAACAGCTTCAGACGGATAGCCTCTGTAGTGACACCATTAATCCGGAAGGTGTCACACTTCTCCAAGAAGGAGTCCAGGTGCTCGATCGGGCTCTCCATGGGCGCACCCACAAACTGGTCCTGCTGGATCCATGTCACTAGAGACGGCTTCAGCTCAAAGCTTTGGGCCGCAATAGCTAGAGATCGGATGGCGGAAGTTGCCTCGATGGATGGCATCGAGTACTCCAGCAGAGACTTGTGAGGTGGGGTGTTCTCCTCCATGGATTCGGGATCTTCTCTTCTTCGCTTCTCGGCGGACAAACGCCTAAGGGTGGCGTTAATCTCTGGATCGAGGGGAATCAAGTCGTCAAGACTCCTTGAACTCCTGCGCATGAAAAACAACAAACACCCGTGAAGCGACAAGTGGGAAAGAAACGAAACAGATAAAATAAGAAATAAAAATAAGAAAAATAAAAAAGAAAAAAAAAAGAGAATGCGAAAACTATCGCGAGGTAGGGATATAAGCTAGACACGAGGGTTCAAGAGATCCTAAAATAACAAGCACGTTGCCTCCCCGGCAACGGTGCCATAAACTTGACCGGCGCCCCGCTCGAGTCGCGACGGCGCGGTGTCGTTTACCACAAGTTTCACGGTTAGTGTAGGGTGCGGGAATATCGAACTCAGGGAGGCGAGGTTGTGCTTGGGTCAGGTAGGACCTAAATCACCCCGAGGGGCGAGCTAGCCCGAATCGGTGAATGGTTGTCACGAAAGGAAATAAATGGGTATGAACAACAAGAAAGAAAACCCGGGACTTTGGTTTCCAACCTGACGAGAGACTCTCACCGACGCGGCCTACGGGTATGGATAGCGCTCGTGATTAGGGTCTAATGGTGAGACGTTGCCTCTGAAAGTGGTACCGGCGTCCCATGGGCCCGATATTCCGGTCGGTGCCCAGGATGATTCACCGGACTTCCTGGATTCGATCAGTGGGCACTCCCGTGTCCATTAACACTGATCGATCCCGGGAGCATTAAGCCCACAACTATATCTCCCAACGTCTCATCCTGCCGCTCCCGCGTGCAAGGATTCGGCGTCTACGCTAAGGGTGTGAGCTATGGCTAGGGAGTCAACCGCCAAGTTTATTCCCCCTTGGCCCAACGGTCAAAGGCGGTCTTTTTCCCGCCGATGACAATGAAACACCCCGCGTAACCGTTAGATTCCTACTCCCTATCGATTTCCTAACCCTATGGACGCATCGGGAAGAGCCCCCGAAGCGGTTTCCACCAAAATACCAGATTTGGGAACTACTCACAAAAATTCATGAAAAAGCGATCTAAATGAAATTTAACCGTTGGAATCATAATCGGACAATTGCAATGCGGAAGTAATAGAGTAGTAAAGACAATACTAAAATTTTAGAAAGATCTGAAAACTTACAAAAGAGTAACAATTACAGCCGTCACAAGGAAATAAAACAGTAGAAAAAATAACAGCTCTGGTTTCTGGAACCCTAGGGGTTCTATTTATAGACCGCCGCATCAACCGATCGGTTGACAAGTCAACCGATCGGTTGATCCGTTACAAAATAATAACAGAAAACGGCGAGCTTTCACCCGATCACATGAACCGGTCGGGTGAGTTCTTGAGTGACCGGTTGGATCTTGGAGCAGTCGGGTGAATCGATCGGTTCGACGTCCGTGTCTTCAGCTCTTCTTCTTCAGCTACAGATGAACCGATCGGGTGAGAGTCACCCGATCGGTTGGCGTTTTGCTTCGAGAAAACAGAGAACAGCCCCCGCTGAACCGGTCTGCGAACCGGTCGGGTGGCTTCTTTGTGAGCTGCGGCAGAGACCGGGTTGTGCACGCGTGCATCACCCGATCGGTTGGAGATGACCAACCGACCGGGTGAGGGGCTGAAAGATGAATTCTTTGGCGTTCGACCCCCTGGATCACGCGTGACTTCTCCCGTTGCTCCGGGGACTTGGGATATCATCGTTAAACGTCCCCTACGTGGTCAATCCCCTGCAATCATGGAAAAACAAAGAAAAGTGAAAGAAAACGGGAAAATACACGAAAAAAAATAAGAGACGGCAGAAAAACACGGAGAAACACAAAAGAAAACGTGCGTGAATATATGAAATATAAACGCACGTCAACAGGCGCCTGAAAATTGGTCATCTGTCATCTGAAGGCACTAGTGCGAAAGTTGCATTTTTTTCTAACCTTCATTCTATCCCCTGTGACAGTCGTCTGCTGAAGGATATTTAGGCACCTGCACATTGTACATGCGCCTGTGTAGTCTTCTACAGTCGCCTGTCCTGAATCAGAATATAGCCGTTGTGATTTTTATAGCCGTTGAACTGTCGACTGTCAGTTGTTCATCAGTCGACTGACTGTGCCGTAAACTGTCAAAATCTAGCCATTGCAGATTTCTTGCATTTGGGTTTTTGGTTGGTTTTATGGGCTCTTCTTGGCTTCCTATATATAGGAGATGGCTTGGTTCATTTAGAACTTTTGAAAGGGTTAGGAAATCATAGAAGATCATTTAATCTCTTCTCTAAGCCAATCCTCTCACATTCCCTCTTAGTGCTTCAATCTTATGCTATAGCATTTAAGCTCCAGGGAATTTCTCCAAGGGATTTCAATCTCATTCCTTTTCTTGGGGAACATCATTCTTCTTTTCATTTCATCTTTCTTCTCTTCATTTCATACAGTCAAGTGAGAAATGTTAGGATTCATTCCTAGAAGAGAGAAATATCGACAAGTGCAATCAAAGCAAATCTCAAGCACTTGGTCATCCAGACTTGTATGCATTCTTCATCACAATGGTAAGATCATTTCAAGGCATATGTAAGTGTTATTTAGTTTCATCTTTTGTGCAACCCCTAATTCTCTTTATGGGAATTAGTCACTCTCTTTGTGAGAGTTACTCTCTGTATGAGAGTTAGTGTCTCTCTATGTGAGAGCAAGAATCTCTTTGTTTGAGAGTAAAAGTCTCTCTGTGTGAGAGCAAATATATCTCTTTGTGGGAATCCAAAATCCTCCATGTGAGGTATCTCTGTATGAGATTCATAATGGTTATTGGTGTGGCTGGATGTACCCAAGTTTGGGGAACCAGGGTAATATCCTTGTGTTTACGATTGTTGTTATTGAGCATGATCTTTAATTTCCGCTGCTTATTGTGCTTTAATTTCAGTAACTTTTAATTAAGCACTTTGCTTGCCTTTACACTATTTACCCCCACTCTAGTGTATGTGTATCCCCTCCAGGTCATAACAGGGCATTCTCTTATCCACTACTCTTCTGATGCATGATAGGATGGTCCCTTATGTTGTCCCTTCCCCCTGCTCTTGCGATGATATGATAGGACTACCTTACCTATATCGATGTCGACTCTCGTCGGCACATCGATATATGTTAGGTTAATTACGTCCGACGGCTATCCTCGATCTTCCTCCATACCACTCTCATGGATGAGGGTTTGGTTCTATATTAGGAGGGCTCTAATTGGCGCCTGACTCTCATCGGCCATACCGATAGTATGGGTCAATGTAGGGATAGAAAACCCTACATTAGTCCCGACTCTCACCGGCGGCTAATCTAATTATCCACAAGGAAGAAGATCGATATATATCGACAATTGGCATCCTAATACACCCCAAGTCATCAAGTAGCCAACAATTAATTTATCAATTCATCCAATCCATTGCCCAAATTCAATGGGGTTCAACCCATTGCCCTAGATGAAACACTACTCACTACCCAGTATTAAGAACTCAGTCACAAGCATATATTCATCAACCATTGAAGTAGATTCAATATAGATATTCAGAATTAAACAATCCACAATAGCTATTAGCAAATGAATCTATTTCTATTATCAAATTAACAATCCAAAACAAGAACTACAAAATAAATAAACTAAAAGCTATAGAATAAAGGGAGAATAACACTTGAAAATCCTCTGAAAAAGACTGAAAAGTGCAGAAGAAAGACTGGGTTTTGCAGAGAAAGAAGAAAGGTTTATATATATTGCCCAAAAGACCAAAAGCCCCCTAACTAACTCTTACGACGCCCCCGTTTTACCATAGAGTCCAATTCGATGCTACCGCGTCGAAAACGACGCGGTCACGTTATTTGGATGCATAAAAGGGGCCACAGAAAGTAGCAGCAACGTGATCGCATGGTTGAAGCATGTGGCAGCATCGATTGCAGCTTTGCTGATCGTTTGATCTTTGAAACGGTCGCGTAAAGTGACCGTTTGGCTTCAATGCTCTTGGGATTATGCGGCTGCGTCATTTGTATCACACGACCGTGTCGAATGAGATTTTTTCATCTTCTTCCTTCAGTGACGTGGCCGTTTGCGGTGTCTTCACGTGGCCACGTGAAATTGAGGACTTGAGCTTGCTAGGTGTCCTAATGACTTGTCACATCAAATCGACACAACCGTTTGTGTCGTTTTCTTCTTCTTCTTCCCCCTTTGCACGCTTTGAGCTCCCGCCTTTTCTCCTTGCATTCTTTTTAGCTTTTTTCATGCTTTATGGTCCAGATTTGATACGTATTTTCTGAAAAGCATGAATGGACCATAAATGTTAAAAGGAAACAAAAATGGGGAAAACGGGATGAAATGATGAATGAAATGACGTGAAAAGTGCATGAAAAAGGGGTAAAAACTATATCTAAAAACACTTATCAAAATCCCCTAAGCTAAACTCTTCCTTGCCCTCAAGGAAGACAAGGGAGAGCTTAGATTGGAGGCACGCAATCAGGCATACAAATGATGATATGAAACTTCGAGAATTTCTTTAAAATCGAATTTATTTACGTGTGCGAGTTGAAATCTCAAAATCATGGAACTTAAACGTGTCGATTTCTTTCCGTCAATAAGAAAATAATCCTAGGACATCGTTTCTAACCTAAATCGTCAAGTAATATACTAGACTATGGTCACACTTAAGTTCTAGATATTTCCTCTAACCCGTCCTTAGATTGAAGAGATAGGAATCAAAGTTATGCATTGGTCGAAGAGCGGATAAGTATCGTATAATGGGTCATTAGTCTATCGAAAAAGTGGCTCTCACAACACGTTAATTTTCCTTGATTCATGAAATTACTAGGTTTATTCATGCTTCCAAATTTTTTTTCATTTCATATATACAATACATCTCCTTTTTTGCGTTTTACAATTGGCTTGTGTAAGGAGCGTTGGGTCGATGACTACCAGATTAGACGACCTTAGGGCACTGGGCCATGAAGGACCCCTCGGGCCTACTAGCTTAAACCAAGTAAAATCCTTATTCATATGCACTCCCCCAAGCTAAACCTTTCGGTGCGAGGCCCCAACGATTCCTGAGTCGTGGGGATCCGGCTACTCGGTGTCGCTGGGAGAATGGTGCACATATTAGTTTTTTGTCTATATATAAATGTAGATTTTTTCTTTTTTCTGTTTTTTTTGAAAGAATGGGTAGGTTAAGCAAGGTCAATCCTCAGTACTGGATGATATGTTGTTATCCAAGTTTCGAGGGATTCTAATCCATTATTCTCAACTATCGGCTCTACGGTCCAAGCATAATGTAGGTTTCCTAAGGTTCAACCTAGGTTGGTTTCAAGTACTTCTATCTTAAGGACTTTGAGGACGACCAAAGCTTGGATATTACATGAGATTTGAGGATATGGACATGTCCTATTCAATTATCATAATCGACATCGTGGAAATTGAGCGTGAGAGTTTTAGAAAAAGAAATTCAACTCGAGATTCCACGCATATAAAAATTCGAATTCGAAAAATTCTCGAATTGGATGCAAGTATATACAGATGGATGCATGATGATGTAAGATGCATGATGCGGATTCATGTATTTTTTGGTGTTTTCGGACGTTTTCAATTTCTTTGGTTTTTGGATGCATATAGTAACTTAAATGTGATGCATGGGGGAAATAAAAGAAAAATAAAAAGAAAAGGAAATAAAATATAAACATGATGCAAATGAAAAGAAAAAAAATGAAAAATAAAATAAAATAAAGAAAGATAAACGTGAAACGCTCCTCCCCCAAGCTGAACTGAGCGTTGTTCTCAACGCGATAAAAACATGAGAAAGATTGATCGTGAGGACAAATGTGTGATGGGGAGAGGAGATCCAGGTGCATCTCCCCCAAGCTGAAATGAATCGTTCCCTGAGAATGAGAATGAGTGAAATTGAGGGCCATGTAATCAGTGGGAGGTGCAAAAGTCATCCCATCAAACAGTGCCATCGTCAGGTGGTGGCTGGGTGGTGGAAGTGGGTGGAAGTGATGGCTTAAATGATAGTGTGGCTGTGGTGTCTGCTGGAGGTGAAGATGGTACGTCCGGAGATGAGGAAATGACTGTGACATCATTGGGTGGTGGTGAGATGTGGGGATCAATAGTAGATGTGGGAGGGGGTGGTGGTACTGGTAGTGTGTTGGAAGATGGTATGGCTATGACATCAGTGGGTGTTGGTGAAGAAATGGATGGGACCACGATGGCTGGAGGAGGTGATGGAATATGTGTGGATGGCTGTGGAGATGGTGGTGCTCCAGATGTAAGACATGGTGAATAAACGAGTGGAATCACTATGGCAAGAGGAGGTGAAGGTGGTGCACGTGGAGATGGTGGTGGTGTAGGAATATGGGGTGGGATGGTGGAAATGTGAGATGTCAGGATGGATGGATGCACAGTCTGTGATGGCTAGGGTGGTGGTGGTATGGGTAGGAGGGTGGGTACTACAGCTAGGTAGTGCCCCTGAGAGTGATGACATCGGTATGTGGCATCGAACTACGACTGGAGGGTCGCGGCGATGAAAGTGAAGCCATCTACCAATGACTTCATCTCAGTCATGGTGTCCCTTATATCACGAAGGGAGATAGCCATGGAGGTCTTGAAATCATAAATATCCTCCTCCACTCGATTGATATGCTCGAGATAAGAAAAGGGTGGAGGAGGAGTGCTACTAGAGGCTTCGTCGTGTCGGCGAGATCTCCTGTGAAATTGACGGAGTGTGGGCCTGACAGGGACTGATGATGTGGAAGCATGAGGGATGAGAGGATCCTGGATTTGATGAGGCTGGGCTTAAGGCTGTGGCTATGCAGGGTCAAGCTGAGGCTGAGCAGGTTGTGCCTGAGCACACTGGACAAGATCGGGGTCAGCTGGAAATATCCACTACATGGCTACCCAGCACCAAAACGAGTAGGGTCTAGGAGTCTAGTGTAGGGGGTGTGATGGATCCCGTAAAGCCAGAAAAACCTCCCGTCCCTAATAGCTTTTATCATATGCATGTTGGCGAGGACAGAGAGGCCAAGGTAAGTGGGCCCTGTGATAGGGTGCATGTAATCGTGGACTTTGTATGAGACAGTAGGAAGCATGTCGATGATAGTGATAAACCCTCCACAGTAAATACGAGATTGTGGGCTGGCGAGGGTGTGGAGAAATCTCTGGGTCAACCACGACCAGGCATGAAGGAGGTATCATGGGGAAGCAGTGCCATTGTCGTGGACAACACATGGTTGGGTCGTGCGCCATAGAAAGAAAAGCTTGTCCTAAGAGACCTGTCCAGTCTCATATCTAGAGAAGATATAATTCGCAATAATGCGATGCACGATGCGAAGGAAAGGATGGATAATACTGGAGGCCTTCGCCCGTATGATGGGGAAATAAGAAAGGCCAATAATCTGCTGCCAGAAGGTGTTTTGATCCTATTTGTTAGGATATGGATCGTTGTGCATGTATGCGTCAGGATCTAAGGCCAAGGGCCATTTAAACAGGGGGTTCAGTAAGTTTGTTGATGTGCTGCATTCCTTATTCATTAAGCGAAATATGAACCTCGATGGCTGGCTCCTAAAGAGGATGGAAACTATAATGTGAGTCTTGATGTGACCATATTTTCCATGTTTTATTCGCATTATTTCAAGTCATATTCGCCTCCAAACTCCATATTTTTGTACATTATCGCGCTTCTGACACCATATTCGAGTTTTGTATAGCCTTTTGGATTTTCTAGAGTTTTAGAGCGAATTGGAGCTATTTTGGGACATGGGCACATCCGACACGTCCAAGACATCATTGGCAAGGCTCCATAAGAGTTCGTCGAGGAATGGAAGAAGATCGGAGGAGAGGAGGGGAATAGAATAAGAAATGGCAAAGTTGAGATCAGTTTCCCAGGTAACTCGACCGAGTAGCATCAGCTACTCGGCCGCGCTGACACGTAGAAATCACACAGGAAACAGCTCGACCTACTCGACCAAGAAGACATCCGACTCGACCCAAGTCGCACCAAACAGATGAAGATTTTAAGCTTTTCTCCAAGGCATCCCAGTCGACCGAGCAGTAAAGCAACTCGACCGAGCAGCTCACCTACTCGAACAGAGTCGTAAAGAAACAGAGCAACATTTTGGAGGAAGTTTTGATCTACTGTAGCTCGAACGAGTAGGGGACTACTCGACCGAGTAGCCCAAATCAGCCAGACGCAGAAGCAGCAGCAAGCGGAGGCTGTAGCTGACTCGACCAAGCAGGCTCTGCTACTCGGCTGAGCCACGCGACGCGACCAACCTAATTTGTGGGCCCAAGTGCCCAGATTTTCTGAGATTTTTTGGGATTGTTACCCTATGTATTTAAGGACGTTTTAAGCTTTATTTTCAGAGAGAAACTTTAGAGAAACTCTTAGTTTAGTTTTAATTAAGTTTTTGTGAGTTTGTGCCGTCGCTATTTTGTATGAAGCAAAGCTTGGATTTTTATTGCTATTTCGCGCAAGGAATCTTGTCTTCTTAATTCTCTTTGGATTGATATTGCTCTACGATGCGTTGGTAACAATTCTCTATACTTTCTATTGTTTTTGATGCTTTCCATTGTTATGATGAATTCCATTGCATCCATTAAATCTCCGTTGTTATTTCTATGATGCATGAGTAGTTCTATCTAGGGCTAATGGATTAGCTCATGGATTTTAGGATTGAGATACAAAGTTTGGATTTTTAGGTTGTGTTGGTATAAAAGGGAAGTATTTTGGTTGGTCTTGCAGAGTTTGTTGGAGAACTCGTACTGAGATCGTGCCCACGGTCGGTGGAATCGATTGGCTTAAGGAGTATCCTATAGGCTTAATTAGGGAGTTAGTGGATTCAATTGGGACTCATGACCATGCCCGGCTCATGTCTTAATGGGATCCACCGACAAACTATATTACTAATTGACGGCTACCACCATTGCGTCAATGAGAGCCACCAAAATACATCGAAGCTCTAACCCTCGAGAGTGTCGTGAGCTGAGATCATTCCGTCCACGAGAGTGGCGTGAATATTGTCGATTCTTAATGCACGTGTTGTTGGATCTGGATCGTAGCCTGGGGGGGGGGGTGAATAGGCTAATAAAAATTATCGTGCAACCTACGAGAAAACACACGCAGTTATAGGTACATGCAAGGTAATAAAATAGCAATCACAGAGTATGCACAAATATACCCTGGTTCGGTCGTTCCCACGACCTACTCCAACCCCCGAAAGCAAATACTAGATAGATATGTAATACTGTACAGCTACAATGAGTCAAGATCCCAAATCTACTCTCACCTAGCTCGTACGCACACCACGTGCTCTACACTCTCAATCTAGTCAAATGCTCTCCCTCCGTGACGACTCCCAAATTCGTCTGGTCCCCAAAAAGTAACACAGAAGGTAAAGTTTCCCCTACAGAGATTGCTACACCAATACAAAGATAAATAAATAGAGTTTTAGAAATGCTCAGTAATAGTGTGTCGTCTCTGTCAATCTGACAAGTAGTAGACCCTGATGCCCCTCAATAATTTGGCCTCCCTCTCGATGACAACTTGCGCCCTCCACCAAAGGTTTAAACCTGCGGCACCTCACGGTCCTCACCAAAGATTGAAGCTTGCGGCAGTGCTATTTGATTCTGCAAGGAAAAATATCTTTGGCCTCTGATCTCTTGAGTTACGGCTCCCCAGTTCTGATTGAACAACAAAAACAATTAGGCAGGGTCGGGATTTGCAAAGAAAAGAAAAACGACGCACTGCTCTTTTGAAATAAAGAGAATGATGTGCTTCCCTCTTTTCTTTTGATTTCCAATGAAGAGATCTTGGATGGCCTTTTAATTTTGAAGTGCTGCTACTGCTCTTTGATGATTGTGTGTTGCGGCAACGAACCCAAAGCAATCAATCTGAAGATGAGAGGAGGAGCTCTGGGAATTTTCCAAGCACAAACAGAAAAATAATTCGGCAGCCTCGGATTGAGAGAAAAAAACGTTGTGCGGCGCCTCTAATAATTTTTGTGCGGCTCCTCAAATAATTTTTGTGCGCCTCTAACCCTAAAGAGCAGCACCTCCTGTCTTTCAAAGAGGAGGGTATTTTTTTTGTGTGCTGGGTTATCTTCGAAAGGGGAGAGGCCAAGGAGAATTCGTATGTCTCATAAAAAACGTGCATACAAAAAAATGACAGACTTTGTGCCCTCAAACAATTGTTTTGAAAAAAAAACAAAAACCCCAATCTCTTTTTTTCACTTTGCTTCAAGAGGCACGGCTCAAAAAAAATAAGATGAAGACCCTTAAAAAATGAGACCTGCTATCTGCACCCCTACTCTTAGGGGTGCATTGACCTTTGTTTCACTAAATTGGAAAATTTATAAACCTATTTCTCAACTCCGCCTTAGTTTTTTCCCATCTAAGTAAAAATTGGCACAAAAATTTATATGCACCCCTATGCATAGGGGTGCAGATAGCAATTGCCTAAAAATTCAGCAGACTTAGAGTTAGCAATGGGTTAGGGTCTTAAAAAATTCGGCAGACTTATGGTTTTCTTAAAAAAATAATTCGGCCCATCTCTCCTTTTATGATCCGATCTGTTACTCCCAAGAAAACCAAGCAATATCCCCCTTTTCAACTTAATTACCATGGTGCCATGCACTTCTCAATTTGATTAAAGTGTTTCCCTTTTGTATTCAAATGCTTGACACACGTCTCACAATTAGACTCCCCATCATAATGGACACGTCTCTTTGTGAATCAATCACAGGCTCTCCATTCCTGAAACACTTAACACACAAGTTAAAAACGTTCACACACGTTTGTTATCAATAAACACGAAGTTCATAGATCGTTGCTACCAACACGTGTCGTGTGCGTCTACGGGTTAATGCGTTACGTTAGATTCTTGGTGCTTAGAACCATGAATTCCACATCTTGGACGTGACAATCCCTATAAAACCAATGCAACGTAAGAGTCTTAACTAAGCATCGACGTCCGACGATCCTAGTGGTGAGTCCTAAAGCCCTAGTCTTTATTAATTGTTCACAATCCAAAACAAGCAATCTTTCAAAACCGACTGCTACCTACATTCTGAGATTTAAAAATAACCCAAGACAATAACATCTCTACCTTCCCTGTATGATCGATATCTTTTATACTATTACTTGACACCGTACGCTTGCGTAAAGTGCCGTGGATTCGCATTTGAGATACATTTAGCACTTGGTGTTCGTGCCATTACTAGGTGAGTTTTAGGTGTTAGTTCACGGGCGATCAAGTCTCTTGTAGGTTTTGGCCTCGCACTCCAAAAATTCATCCCCACCACTGTTGCAGAGGAGTGTGCCGACACCGTTTACGAGTCCAAGTGAAGATAGAGCGGTGATGCTCGAGAATTTAGTGGGGACAATGGCTTGTGGGTAAAGGGAGAGATATGTATCACGCTGATGTTCGTCAGTGAAAGTGATCCCTAGGGTGTCTACTTGTGGGGCACCAACGGGTGCGTTACCCCTAGCAGCGATGGCTTGAGCCTCAGCGAGGGTAAGGTTTTGCTAACACTTAGCTCTACCCCTACCCCGTGTTGGTCTAGAAATAATCTCTTACCCCGTGTGCATAGAGGCAAGGTGAGTGAAGTGTGGGTGTAATGAATAGTGTGTGAAGTGTAGATCCAAGCAAATTTAGTGAATTCAGTGAGTAAATTGAAAATTTTACGAAATAAGGAACAAGTTTACCAAGTGATGGAAGCTCATCGCTAAAATCTTATGCACCAAGCCAAGAGAGAAGTCCCCCCAAGTTGCTCTTAAACTCCAGTATAAGTTCCTAGCCCTTGAGTCGTTTGAATTTGCCAGAAAACCCTCCACTCGACTGCGTCTAGGGTTAAGGGATCGCCCGTGTCGACTGGAAATGGAGATGGAGATGCGGTTCGAGGTCGGGGGAGTGTTTGTGGGGTGGTTTTAGAATGAGGAGAGGAGTTTTGGATGGTTGGAAGTCGTTGAAGATGGAAAATTTGAGGGGGAGAAGTCGAAGAGTCGGGGATTTGTGAGCTTGAAATGGCCGAGTGGGGTTTTAGGGCCTTAAATAGAGCAGGGATGCGATCGCAGTAAGTGGTCGCATCATTTTGGAAATGGCAGCATCGTTTGGATGAGCCAAAATCAAGGGTTTAAAGTACGATGTGGTCGATTCGACGCGGTCACATCGATCGGAAAATCGATCGCGTCTTGTGGAAAAATTAGGTGCTCAAAAATTGGTTCGACGTGTTTGTTTGGTTCTAGTTTAAACAGCCACGCTGTTTCGACAGTGGGATGATTTTTGGCTTAAAAAGACAGAGAGTTTTATATGGTACATGGCCGCGTCGTTTTGGTGAAACGACCGCGTCGAATTGGAAATTTATGCTTTGGAATTTTGGGAAAGCACGTGGTCTCGTCGTTTGGATTCAAACAGCCGCGTAAAGGTCGAAAATGGGTATGGAAATTTGGCTTTGGGAAGGGTTGGATGCAGTCGTTTGGTTTGAGTTCAAACGGCTGGGTCGTTTCGACAGTGGGGTGAATTTTTGGCCTCAAAAAACTGAGAGTTGGGGGGCATTACATGGCCGCATTATTTGGGCGATGCAGTCGCGTCGAATAGGAAATTTTGAGTTCAAAAATCATCATAAATTGCTTACAGCAAATTGGTCGCGTGTGTCTTTGCGACACGGTTGCGTCGAATATGATTTCAACTCATCTGCAGCTCCTCTTTTGCTTTCCTCAATGCGTCTGTGTAGAGTATCCCACACGGCCGTTTAAAGCTATTCTCCAGCTTCTCCAAGCTTCTTCTTGCATTGAAAAATTTGAGTTAGTTTTTGGGTTTTGGGGTTTTATTAAAAATAAAATTCAGACTAATCTAAACTAGAATTAAGCTAGGAATTGAAATACAAAAACGATACTAAAAGGCTTGGGTTGCCTCCAAAGAAGCGCTTCTTTTAATTCATGAGCTCGACTCTCTATTGATGTGGTCATGGTGGATTTAGGGTGGAGAGATCCAGAATTTCTTCATCTCCATGCTTCCTCTCGTTCTTGCTTGACGTGGCAATGCATTTCTCCTTCATTTTTAGCTCTCCGAGTCAATAGGATGCGATCATGGGTCTCCTTCTTTGACCCCCTTCTTTGGCACTCCATCAAGTTTCCTTGCCAAGGAGATCGTCTCAGATTCTTCTTCATTCTAGGAGCTAGCATACAAAAGTTTCTCCGTGGAGCTCAGAAATACGTCCTCTAGCTCCGTCTCCTCAATCACCTTTTACAGAGGATCAACTTGATCGCAGTCATCCTCCATGAACTCCTTCATGCTCTTCTTAAGGTCAAATTTTGCTCTCTCGCTTCCAACGTTAAGGGACAACTTCCCTCCATTAATGTCTATCATTACTCCTATGGTGGCTAAGAAAGAATGTCCCAAGATAATGGGAATACGGGCATCTTTCGGCATATCCATAATCACAAAGTCACACAAGATTACCATGTCTCCCACCTTCACCGGTACATCCTCTAGAATTCCCACGGAGTACTTGATTGACCTATCTATGAGCTGTAGCGTCATCCTTATGGGCTTTGGCTCTCCCATCCCTAATCTCTCACTTATACCCAGCGACATCAAGCTCACACTTGCGCCCAACTCGCATAGCGCCCTCTTGATTTTCATGTTCCCTCTGGCGCAAGGGATGGCGAAGCTTCCCAGAGCTTCAAGCTTTTCGACACACTTCCTCTAAAGGATAGCAGTAAACTCCATAGACAATACGACCTTTTTCCTTCTCCCTCTTGTCTTGATTAACTCCTTCAAAAATTTTGCATACACTGGGATCTCGGAGATGGCGTCCAAGAACGAGATTGAAATGTTCAGCTGCTTCAGCATGTCGAAGAACTTTCCATATTTCTCTTCTAATTTTGCCTTCGCCAATCTCGAAGGGAATGGGCCTAGGGATGTACACGCCCGAAGGTTCCACTGGGGTGTCTCCAACGGATTTTTCAGTCTCCCTCTCCCTTGACAGTTCCACAGTTGGTGATTCTACGACGTCATTTTCATCGATCTTGATCTCCATGCGATGATCAACTTCCACCATGGGCTCACTCTCTTCAGCGGCTGGCATTACCGGGTTCTCAGTCTGTTTACCACTCCCAGTGGTAATGACATTTACGTGCCCTCGGGGGTTTGCTTCAGTTTGCCCTGGTAACTGTCCTTGAGGCCTTGCTATCTGTGAGAGTTGCATTGCCATTTATGTCATGTGATTTTCCATCGCCTTCTAACCTATAGCAAGCTGTTGTGTGGTGGTCATGAGCTACCGGATAGACGATTTGAAATATTCGTTCCTCTGAGCATGCGTGAGAATATGGCTTTCAATTAGTACGTCCAAGTTAGATTTAGAACTAGAGGGCATATTAGTAGGAAGTCTTTGGTTGAAGTTTTGAAATGGCCCTTGAGGAGGAGGTGCATGGAAATTTTGAGGTTATTGTGGGTACGGCGGTTGAGCTTGCAATCCTGGACTCCTATATGAAAAATTGGGATGCTTCTTCCATCATAGATTAAACGTGTTGGAGTATGGGTTGTTGGGTGGCCTTGGATTGTTTCCATACAATGTATTGGCCTGATCGATGGTTATTGACCCGCCCCCCCCGGCGGCTGCGCGCTAGATGTGTGCAATGATACGATTGGGGGCGTGAGATTTAAATATTTGTAACTGCAAGCGCACGGTGTTGTAGTGTGGCTTGGGGGTCGAACTCAGGGAGGCATGGATGTGCTTGTATCAAAGAGGATCAAAATCACCCCGTGGGCGAGCTAGCCCAGATCGAATGATGGGTTGTCACGGTAAAGGAATGCAAGGTATAGACAATATGAAGGAAAAACCCGGGACTTTGGTTTCTACCCTATCGAGCGACTCTCGCTGATACGTCCTACGGGTAGGATGGCAATCAGAATTAGGGTCTAAAGGTGAGATGTTGCCTCTGAAAGTGGTACCGGCATCCCATGGGCCCGATATTCCGGTCGGTGCCCAGGATGATACGCCGGACTTCCCGGGTTCGATCAGTGGGCACTCCCGTATCCATTAACACTGATCGACTCCGGGAGCACTAAGCTCGCAACGATAACTCCCAACGTCTCATCCTGTCGCTCCCGCATGCTAGGATTCGACGTCTACGCTAAGGGCATGAGCTATGGCTAGGGAGTCAACCACCAAGTTTATTCCCCCTTGGCCCAACGGTCAAAGGCGGTCTTTTTCCCGCCGATGACAATAAAACACCCCGCGTAACCGTTAGATTCCTAATCCTTATTGATTTCCTAGCCCTATGGACGCATCGGGAAGAGCCCACGAAGGGGTTTCCGCCAAAATCCCAAATTTGGGAACTACTCACACATATTTAGTAAAAAGCGATCTAAACAGAAATCGACCGTAAAAATCATGATCAGACAATAGAAATGCAATGGTAGTAAATCAATTAAGATAATACTAAAGTTTGACAAAGATCTGAAAACTTACAAAAACTGGAAAATTACAGCCGTCACAAAATAAAGAAAACAGCAAAAAATAACCAACTCCCGAATCTGGGAAACCTAGGGTTATATATATAGAAAACGACATCACCCGATCGGTTGAAAAGTCAACCGATCGGGTGAACCACTTCACAGAATTACAGCGCAATGCGGGATTTCACCCGGTCAGGATGAACCGGTCGGTTGAAACATGGATGCGGTCGGTTGGATCTTGGTGCCGACCGGGTGAGGAGACAGGGTGGATCTTCGTGTCTTGGCTCTTGAAATTCTGCTACAGGTGAATCGATCGGGTGAAGGTCACCCGATCGGTTGGCAATCAGCTTCGAATTCTAGAGACTTTGAGCTTTTGACCCGGTCACTGAACCGACCGGGTGACTTCTCGTGAGCTCCAAGCTGCGTCCAGGTGGTGCACGCGTGCATCACCCGATCGGTTGAAGATGATCAACCGATCGGGTGAGGGGCAGAAATATGCTATCTTCGTCGTTTGACCCCCTGGATCACACGTGACTCCTCCTGTTGCTCCGGGGACTTGCGATATCATCGTTTTATGCCCCATATGCCAGTAAACTCCTGAAAAATACGGAAAACACGGAAAGTGAAAGAAAACAAGAAAATACGAGAAAACGAATATAAGACGGCGGTAAAATACGGAAAAACATGGAAGAAAATGTGCGTAAATATATGAAATATAAACGCACGTCAAAATCCCCCAAGCTGAACTCTTCCTCGTCCTCGAGAAAGACGACTGAGAGTAGGAGCTCGGAGGGGAAAAATAGAGAGAAAGAGAGAAACAGAAAACTCTATATCCTAGATCTCCCTTCAGGGCCAACAAAATAAAAAACGACACACCAAGCAAGCAAACGCCAAATCACATCACTAAACCAAGGAGTACGAGTCCAGACAAGTGCCGTGGGCCCACGCGATGAAGCGCGAGTGAGTGTGGTCGTGCGCTAGCAGTCCGTGTCACTATCTACGATGTGCGATAAAGCTCGATATACACAAATCCAGGAAATGACCCAAATATCGATTCGAATTGAATAAAGCGGTGAATATATAGTTCAAGCATGCATGAGAATAGAGAGAGAATCGAAACATATCATGTGTCAGGGACTCCACAACTAGGGTTAAGGCAATCACCACACTAAAGCCTAGATGATAGCTAAAAATTTCCTAAGCCAAGTGTTTTCGAAACCGATGGGGGTTGAGATGATGTGGAGAAGAACACTCGGTGCAAATTCTCGCCTTCCCTTTATTCTAGGCAAGTAGGAAAAGATATTCACACGGGAATTTTTTGGGTTTTGGGTATTTGTAAATTTTTTTTTGGATTTTTGGCTATACAATCTTTTTCTTTCATTTCTTTTTGGGTTTTTCTTTTCTTTTCTCCCTTTTTTTGGATTTTTGGGATATTGGCTATACACATGTGTACTCTCCCAAGTGGGAGAACGGTACACGACGAGGGGATTTGCACCAAGTAAAGCAAAAAAGAAATCAGAATCTAAACACTTGGGTAAAGGAAACTATTCTCTCTAAATAGAGCATGGGCTAAATGGGTTATCCTAGTCCTTAATTGTGGAATCCCGACACATGCGAAGTGAAGCGTACGATATATATATAATCATGCATACAGAAACAGGCAAGAGAAGCAAATACCGCATTATTCATATCGACTCATGATAATCTAGGGGTCATTCCTGGACGGGTATATAAAGTAAAATCACAAAGCAGAAGCACACCAAACAGCTAGGCCCGACACATGACTCACAAAAAGCTAAGTGGACCCACGACGCGTGAAATGCAAGAGGACTCGATATCCTAGAGTTAGTGAATGTGATTATCGATGCTATGCTAGGTGTGTGTGATTTTGTGGCAATTCATCATAGGGTTCATCTCTAGGATAAAGAGATAAAAAGAAGAAAAGAAAAATTAAAAACACGATGAAAATGACACAAAAACGAAAAAGAAAGACTCAAATGACGCACAAAGTGCGACTCCCCCAAGCTGAAGCTTGAATTGCCCTCAATGCAATAAGAGGGAGTACGGGAGGGCAATGAAAATGGGGGGGAATACGCATAGACACAAAAAGACAAGAAAAACAAGAAAAACACAGATACGAAAATGAAAATAAAGAAAAATCAAAATCAAACCACACGACATAAAAAATAGAAAGGAAAGAAAGAAAAAAGAGAAAGATGACATGACACACAAAAAGTGAAACAAGCACACACACACAAAGAAAACAAAACACGACAACACAGCAAAATAGACTTCCTCCAAGCTAGACATGACAATGCTAGCAATGAAATATGAACGTGAAAGTGCAGAAATATGCAAGGGGGATGTAAAAAAAAAGTGAAATAAAAAATCAGGAGAAGGCGAATCCTCGCCCTCCTCGGAAGAGGGTGTGGCTGGGTGGTCGGGGGATGCGGGGGGTGTGCGGAGAAGTGGGGACAGAGGTGGGGGAATAGGTGTAGTGGTGGTGTGAACGATGGGTAGAGTGTCGGTGGAGGTGGGTGGTGGTGGAAGTACGTCGATCAAAGCGGTGGTAGAAGGGATAGAAATGGGGGGAGAAGACGTGATGGTGATGGTAGTGGGTGGCGGTGGGAGATATTTGGAGCGCACCGGCAATTTCTTACGGTGCACATATGAGGTGACGGTGGAGGAGGGAGGAGGTGGTGTGGGGGCGACGGAAGTAGTCATGAGAGGAGAAGTGGATACCTGGATGGGAATAGATGTGGGTGGGGGAGATGATCACCTAGGTGGGGGAGGGGGAGGTGGGGATGGGTGGGATGGTGGATGAGAAGAATGTTGCGGGGGAGGTGATGGAGGTGGGGATGTGTGGGAGGGTGGAGGAGAAGATCATCGAGGTGGTGAAGGTGGTGGTGAGGGTGGTGGTGTGGGTGGGGGTGGTCCGTGGAGGTGAGTGAGAAGGCGAAGAATGGCGGCCACGTTCCTCTCAAGTGCGAGGAAGCGTGGGTGAGTGAGAAAGGAGGACGGTGATGGGTCCGAGGGGGCAGAGGACATGACAAGATCACGGAGGGCAGCGACCTCCCTCTCGAGAGCAAGACGGGTAAAGACCTGGCGGTGACCGAAGGAAGTGGACTGACGTGAGGCAGAAGTGGTGCCGGCAGGTGATGTGGAAGTAGTGCTGGCGGTAGTGGTCATGCCGGCACTGGACATAAGGCCAGAGATGGCCGCAAAGAGGTGCTCAGAAGTGATGGGGCCTGGAGCAGAAACAGGGTGACTCGGGCCAGCCCCAATATCTCCCCGGGACGCAGGAATATCCTGCTCGCCTAAGTGGGCGGTAGGGGACGGTGGTCTGCGTGCGTCCGGGGGAAAGAAAGGAAGGTGCAACCCCGCTAGAAACTCGGGATCGGGCGGAAAAGTCCAATCCGCCACTAAAGCTATGGTCATCCGAGCAGGGTTGGGGAGAATGGTGTAGGGGCGAGGGGGGTGGCCGTAATTGAATTTGAAACGACCATCGGGGCAGGGCCTAATCATATGAATGTGCCGCAGGACGTCAAGATCTAGACGTGAGGGTCCTGCGGCAGTAGGAAGATTTTGGGGGATGGGAATGTTAAACTGGGGGGAAGAAACAATAATAGTGATAATGCCCCCACAACAGATCTTGCCCTTCCAGGCCCTGCTAATCTCGAGAAGCTTGTAAACAAGCCAATCGCCGGCATGGACAGGGATAGTCGGGGCCCTAAAGCTAACTCCATCATCATCACGAACAAAGGGGAAAGTCATGGCCCAGAGAATAAAAAGATCGGGGATAGTCACGGTGCCTGACTCATCCCGCGGGAAAAATGCAGAGGATATGATCCTATGGGCCAGACGAAATATGGGATGGATGATGGAGGAGGCCTTGGCCTTACCACGGGGATAGCGACAGAGTATGGTGAGGCGGAACCAAAAGTTATCGACGTCAAATTCCGGGGAATATCCGTAGTGTCGGATAGCATCATTCCCAAGAATAGGAAAACCAAATATATCGCAGATGGTATCCAGGTTGGTGCGGATGGTTTGGTTATGCACCCGAAAAGTGACGATCGACCCCGACTCATAAACGAGGGAGGAAAGGAATTCTAGGGTGAGTAACGGGTAGGATACCGCAGAGGCATTCAGGAAGGCCAACCAACCTAGGTTAGCAAAAAGAGTTTCGACCTCGGTGAAGACACCGAGGTCGACGAGTGATTGGGTGTGGGCAAACTTGGTTGATAGATTCCCCCGAGTATCTAGTCTGTGGTAGAAGTCTTTCTGCTCTTGGTTCCTAAATAGGTACCCATGTGGGCCTAATATGGGGTCCACAGGGGGGATGATAGGCGGGGGAGGGGCTAGTGTCAGTTCACGTGTGTGGGAAGGAGGACGTGTTTGTTTACGTCTCTTTCGAGATGGTTCCTCCTCCCGCAAGATACCCTTCCCCTTATCTCTCTCCCGAGCCATGTGTGCGAGTGAGTGATGCAAATGAGTGCAAAGTACTATCAAAGTGCACACACACGAACAACCAAGCAAATTAAATATCTAGGGTAAAAATTGAAATTTGAGAAGTGGAGCGAAGTTACCCCGTAGAAATTCGAGTTCCTCGCTTGTAGATGACCCAATGCCGTGCAATGGGAGAAGCGTGGAGCCGCGGCACTCTTTTTCAGCAAAAATTCGAAAAGTGGGGGTGGATGTTGGGAATTAGGGCTAGAAAAATGCGAAATAGGAGAGAGAGAGAGAGAGAGAGAGAGAGAGAGAGAGAGAGAGAGAGAGAGAGAGAGAGAGAGAGAGAGAGAGAGAGAGAGAGAGAGAGATGGAGAAATGCAAGGGGGAGGTGGAGAGAGAGGCTAATGGAGGAGTGGAGGAAGTGGGAGGGGAGTTTTTGGCCGTTGGGAGAAGTTGGAAGGCGAAACGAAGGCGGAGGAGGCGATCGGGCGAGGGGCTATGAACGGGTGGATCGGGGGATATTTATAGGGTTTAAGTCGAACCGATCGGGTGAGAAGTCACCCAATCGGTTGACTCTAGGTCGAAATTTTAAGCTGAAAAAGCGCTACAGGCGAACCGGTCGGGTGATAACTCACCCGATCGGTTGGCCGCTCCACAGATTTTCCCGAAAGTTTAGGGTTTCTCACCTGGTCCCTCAACCGGTCTCGCTTCTTGTCACCCGGTCGGTTGACAAATCCCTGAAATTTTCCCGAGAGTTCCCCCAGGTCACCCGGTTTGCCAACCGGTCTCTTCTTTCTCCACCCGATCGGTTCATTTAGTTACTGATACGGTTGTTTTGCTGATACATCCCAACTGATCGGGTGAGTTATCACCCGATCGGTTGGGGCCTTGTTTTCTGCAAAAACCCAAAAATCGCCTAAGTTCCATGACGGAAGTTCTTGCGGCTGGATTTATTTATTAAAAATAGATAAAATAAAGTTAGAAATAATTCTAAAAATTGGAGATAGAGATTTAGAGCGTGGGTTGCCTCCCATGAAGCGCTTTTATTTAACGTCGTTCGCTCGACGCCTCAAGCGGTGGTCAATTAGGATCCGGAGGGTTCGAGGAAGAGTTGTCGATCGTTGAGAATCCGACCGGAGAGAATTCTGGTTCTCCTACTGCATAGTGTTTCAGACGCTGTCCGTTGACTTTAAATGGCTCATCCCTTCCCATTATCTCAATAGCCCCATGCGGGAAAACCTTGGTGACGCGGAATGGTCCCGACCACCTTGACTTCAGCTTTCCAGGAAAGAGCTTCAGCTTTGAGTTGAATAGGAGAACTAGGTCCCCTACATTGAATTCCCTCTTCAAGATTCGCTTATCGTGCCATCGCTTTAGCTTCTCCTTGTAAATCTTGGCGTTTTCATAGGCATTGAGCCGGATCTCGTCGAGCTCGTTGAGTTGTAACTGCCGGTGCCCACCTACCTCCTTGGCGTCGAAGTTTAGATTCTTAATTACCCAAAATGCCTTATGCTCCAATTCCACAGGTAGATGGCAAGCCTTCCCATAGACAAATCGGTAGGGGGTTGTGCCGATCGGAGTTTTAAATGCCGTCCTGTAGGCCCAAAGCGTGTCAGGAAGTTTTGATGACCAATCCTTCCTAGAGTTGGCCACCGTCTTTTCTAGTATGCTTTTAATCTCCCGGTTAGAGACTTCCACCTGATCGCTGGTCTGCGGGTGGTAGGCACACCCCACCCGGTGTTGTACCCCGTACTTTTTCAAGAGAGCCTCGAATTTCTTCTCTATAAAGTGGCTCCCTCCGTCACTGATCAGGACACGAGGTACACCGAACCGCGGGAAGATGTTGTTTTTAAAGAACTTGGCCACCACTCTGGAATCATTGGTTGGACTGGCTATCGCTTCAACCCATTTCGATACGTAGTCCTCAGCCACCAAGATATACTGGTTCCCTGAAGAGGAAGGGAACGGTCCCATGAAGTCCACTCCCCACACATCGAAGATTTCTACCTACAGGATGTAGTGTTGAGGCATCTCATTCCTTTTGGAGATATTCCCCGTCCTTTGGCATTTGTCGCAGGCCTGGACATAAGCATGTGTGTCCTTGAAGAGGGTTGGCCAGTAGAATCCGCTCTGGAGAATTTTTGCTGTGGTTTTGTAGGTGCTCACATGCCTTCCACATTGCTGACCGTGGCAGTGGGAAATAATGGAGGTCGCCTCAGTTTCAGGGATGCATCTTCGTATCACCCCATCATTGCAGGTTTTGTACAGATGGGGGTCATCCCAATAAATTTGCGGACCTCATGGAAAAATTTCTTCTTCTGCTGGTAGCTCACATTGTGGGGGACGATGGCACAAGCCAGATAATTTGCGATGTCGGCGTACCAGGGAGTCCAGGAGGAAGAGACGAAGAAAAGATGCTCGTCAGGGAGCAAATCATCGATCGACGTAGCATTTAAATCGAGGGTAGACATCCTGGACAGGTGATCGGCAACAACATTCTCCGCCCCCATCTTGTCTCTGATTTCCAGGTCGAATTCCTGGAGGAGGAGAATCCACCTAATGAGCCACGGCTTAGCTTCCTTCTTGCTCAATAGGTATTTAAGAGCCGCGTGATCTGTGTGCACGATCACCTTGGCACCAACGAGATATTACCGGAACTTGTCCATGGCGTATATGACCGCTAGCAATTCTTTTTCCGTGGTAGTATAATTCCTTTGGGCGGCGTCAAGGGTCTTGCTCGTATAATATATGACATGCAGATTTTTATCCTTCCTCTGCCCCAAGACGGCACTGACCGCATAATCACTAGAGTCGCACATCAGCTCAAAGGGTAGATTCCAGTCCGGTGGCTGTATTATGGGCGCGGAAATCAAAGCTTGCTTCAGGGTGCGGAAGGCCTCCATACACTCCTTGCTGAAGACGAAAGGTACGTCCTTCACGAGGAGTTGGGTCAGCGGCCTGGAAATCTTCGAGAAGTCTTTTATGAAGCGGCTATAAAATCCCGCATGTCCTAAAAAAACACGGACTCCTCGAAGATTGAGCGGTGGCGGAAGCTTTTCAATCACCTCAAATTTAGCCTTATCAACCTCGATCCCCCTCAAAGAGATGATGTAGCACAACCCCTTCTTGGACCATGAAGTGGCACTTCTCCCTGTTTAGGACTAATCCCTTTTCTTGACATCTTTCTAGGACTTTAGTTAGATTACTGAGGCACGAGTCAAACTTAGTTCCATAGACGGAAAAATCGTCCATGAAAATCTTCATGATGTCCTGGGAGTAGTCGGAGAAGATAGCGGACATGAGTCTTTGGAATGTAGCAGGGGCGTTACAGAGTCCGAACGGCATTCTTCTATAGGCATATGTCCCGAATGGGCAAGTGAAGGTCGTCTTCTCATGGTCATCGTTATGAATAGGGATCTGAAGAAATCCGGAGTACCCGTCCATGAAACAGAAATAGTTGTGCTTCGCCAGCCTCTCGAGCATCTGATCAATGAAGGGGAGAGGGTAATGATCCTTCCTCGTAGCCTTGTTTAGCTTTCTATAGTCAATGCACATCCTGTACCCCGTGACGGTCCTCGTTGGTATCAACTCGTTCTTCTCGTTGCGAATCACCGTCATTCCTGCTTTCTTTGGTACGACGTGCACCGGGCTAACCCAGTGACTATCGGAGATAGGGTATATGATACCGGCATGTAGAAGCCTAACAATCTCCTTTTTCACAACTTCCATCATTATGTGATTTAGCCTCCGCTGCGGCTCAGAGGAGGCTTGCTCATCTTCAAGCAGAATTCTGTGTGAGCAGAGGCCTAAGCTAACCCCTTTTAAATCTTCAATTGCATATCCGAAAACTCCTTTAAACCTTTTTAAAACACTAAGAAGTTTGGTCATTTGGTCTTCAGGCAGTGAAGAGTTCACTATGACCGGCAGGGTCGAGCCCGTCCCCAAATATTCATACTTTAGCCCCGGGGGTAACTCTTTCATCTCAACTTCATGAGGCCCCGACGCATACTTCTCAAGCTGAGCATCCTCAAGGGAAAGGAGTTCTTCGTGGATTTCTTGAAAGCCATCATCCGGAGCCTCACTCCCAGCCGCGGTTCCGCATGGGAAAGTCTCACAAGGTATTGTGGGAATAACCGAGGAAGGCATTGGGTCTCTTTCAAGCTCATAATAATTATCCGGGAAGAAGGCTTCTAAGTGAAAACAGGTTTCAACAGTCGGTGGTTCCCCACAACTGTTTCTAGCTTCCTCATTGTCCAAAGATCCGGGATGCTCGATAGAAGTCTGTAAGGAGTAGATCGGTTCCTGCCCAACGTAACCCACGGACTCAGCCTGATGGTTCTCCTGACAAAACTCTGCGAACAATTCTTCCTCACTAAACTTGGAACTAGGAATGTCGATATACGCCCCTTCATCATGAGGAAAGAGAGTTGCCGTGACAAGGTGCTACTGCATATCATGATACCTCCTCTGATTTTCCACAGCGGCAGCCAGAAGGGATAGTATATTCGAAGTATTTAGGGATTCTACGAAGCTTCGTGCCAAACAGCGGATGTGGTGTGAGTGATCCCAGATGTCTCCTGAAACTGCATGCAGCATCCTCGTCGTGGGGTGAAGAGCCTATAAGAAAGGAGAGAGAGAACTGCACAAATAGCAAACACGTCAAAAGCACGGGTTGCATAAACGGGAAGTGAATGTAGCGACGGCAGCACGGCGATTCAGTCAATCAGTTCTATACAATTACTATCTATAATATGTACAAGTGAAATTGAAAAGTGTAGAGTGCGAAAATTATCGCGAGGTAGGGATGAGAGCTAGACACAAGGGTTCATGAAATCCAAAAATAACAAGCACGTTGCCTCCCCGACAACGGCGCCATAAACTTGACCCGCCCCCCGGCGGCTGCGCGCTAGATGTGGCAATGATACGATTGGGGGCGTGAGATTTAAATATTTGAAACCGCAAGCGCACGGTGTTATAGTATGGCTTGGGGGTCGAACTCAGGGAGGCGTGGATGTGCTTGTGTCAAAGAGGATCAAAATCATCCCATGGGCGAGATAGCGCAGATCGAATGATGGGTTGTCACGGTAAAGGAATGCAAGGTATAGACAAAATGAAGGAAAAACCCGGGACTTTGGTTTCCACCCTATCGAGCGACTCTCGCCGATACGGCCTACAGGTAAGATGGCGATCAGAATTAGGGTCTAAAGGTGAGACGTTGCCTCTGAAAGTGGTACCGGCATCCCATGGGCCCGATATTCCGTCGGTGCCCAGGATGATACGCCGGACTTCCCGGGTTCGATCAGTGGGCACTCTCGTATCCATTAACACTGATTGACTCCGGGAGCACTAAGCTCGCAACGATAACTCCCAACGTCTCATCCTGTCGCTCCCACGCGCTAGGATTCGACGTCTATGCTAAGGGCGTGAGCTATGGCTAGGGAGTCAACCGCCAAGTTTATTCCCTCTTGGCCTAACGGTCAAAGGCGGTCTTTTTCCCGTCGATGACAATAAAACACCCCGCGTAACCGTTAGATTCCTAATCCCTATCGATTTCCTAGCCCTATGGACGCATCGGGAAGAGCCCACGAAGGGGTTTCCGCCAAAATCCCAGATTTGGGAACTACTCACACATATTTAGTAAAAAGCGATCTAAACAGAAAGCGATCGTAAAAATCATGATCAGACAATAGAAATGCAATGGTAGTAAAGCAATTAAGATAATACTAAAGTTTGACAAAGATCTGAAAACTTACAAAAACTGGAAAATTACAGCCATCACAAAATGAAGAAAACAACAAAAAATAACCAACTCCCAAATCTGGGAAACCTAGGGTTCTATATATAGAAAACGACATCACCCGATCGGTTGAAAAGTCAACCGATCGGGTGAACCGCTTCACAGAATTACAGCGCAATGCGGGATTTCACCCGGTCAGGATGAACCAGTCGGTTGAAACATGGATGCGGTCGGTTGGATCTTGGTGCCGACCTGGTGAGGAGACCGGTTGGATTTTCGTGTCTTGGCTCTTGAAATTCTGCTACAGGTGAACCGATCGGGTGAAGGTCACCCGATCGGTTGGCAATCAGCTTCGAATTCCAGAGACTTTGAGCTTTTGACCCGGTCACTGAACCGACCGGGTGACTTCTCGTGAGCTCCAAGCTGCGTCCGGGTGGTGCACACGTGCATCACCCGATCGGTTGAAGATGATCAACCGATCGGGTGAGGGGCAGAAATATGCTATCTTCGTCGTTTGACCCCCTGGATCATGCGTGATTCCTACCGTTGCTCCGGGGACTTGCGATATCATCGTTTTATGCCCCATATGCCAGTAAACTCCTGAAAAATACGAAAAACACGGAAACGTGAAAGAAAACAAGAAAACACGAGAAAAGGAATATAAGACGGCGGTAAAATACGGAAAAACCCGGAAGAAAACGTGCGTAAATATATGAAATATAAACGCACGTCAGTTATGCCCTATGGTGTCATCAACTTAGTTAGGGATTCGTTCCCTGGGTGTCCATGTACACCACAAACCTCACAAGTGCCGTCGTATGCGGATTAGAAGTACCAACCCCAATCATCGACAATTGTTTAGCTAATGCATCAAATTTTGCTGAAAGCATAAATACTTCATCAATTTCATATTTACCTCCCTTCTTGGAGGCGGTTCTCTCATTGCTCCAAAAGTCATTGTTGGCGGCCATGTCCTCCTATAACTTTTTGGCTTCCACGAGAGTTTTGCTCATAATTGCACCATTAGCGGTGTCATCGATCGACATCTTCACCTCTCGGGATAGTCCCTTGTAGAAATCTTGGATTAGTAGACAGTCAGGCACACTGTGGAGTGGGCAGTTGCGTTGCAAATCTTTGAACCTTTCCCAAGTTTTGTACAGTGACTCCTGGTCAAGTTGGTTGAAGTTTGTGATCTTATTGTGCATTTTGACAATTTTCCCTAGGGGAAAGAATTTTGTTAGAAATGCACGTGAAAGAGTATCCCATGAAGTAAAAGTATTGGATCGTGGCTTCTAAGGCAGTCCTTAGCTTTATCCTTAGAGAGAATGGAAAAGGTCTTAGCCTGATGGCGTCCGAGGTGACGCCATTCAATTTCAGCGTATCCATCTTTTGAAGAAAGATGTTTAGGTGTTCGTTAGGGTTCTCCATGGGCTTTCTTGCGAATTGGTCCTGCTGTATAAAACTAATCAATGCCGATTTTAGTTCAAAATTGGTGGCCTCCATAGTTGGCTTTCCGATACTCGACATCGACCAGTTAAAGGGCATAGAGAAGTCCATAAGGGACCTAGCAAGCTCTGGATCAAGATTGTTAATCTCCTCGGCCATTGTTTCAAGTGCTATTCTCCTTCTCCTTTTGACGTTCCTCCAACGTGCAGTTGCTTCAGTTTCAGGGTCCAATAGATGCAAATCTGCTACGCCCTATGATCTCATGCGCATACACAATAAGAGCTACACTAAAAGAAAACGTCAAAAGCACCAAAAATCAATAATAAAGAAGAGAAAAATAGAAAATAAAAACAAAAACAAAAGAATGCATAGTCTATCCACAAAGATCAAAATCAATATCAAACCATACCTTCCCGGTAACAGCACCAAAAACTTGTTGGGAGTTTTATATTTATAGACCACAAGCGCACGACGTCGTCGTAGCGCTATACGGGTCGTTCGCAGGGAGGCAGTCGCTGAGTACCGATTTCTTTCTTAGTTAGAAAGCTACGCGGTCAATAGGTGGTTGAGATGAAAATTAGATAAAATATCAAAGGATAAAAGCTCTAGGGCTTATGGTATCCTCATCATCGAATTATGGTGGATTAAAGTTAACCAAATGTTGGATTCATTGGTGATTCGGGAGAGGTCGTCTAACCTAAGGGCATTCTCCTATCCACCACTCTCTTGATGCCTGATAGGATAGTCCCTTATGTTGTCTCTACCCCCTGCTCTCGCGATGCTATGATAGGACTACCTAACATATATCGATGTCGACTCTTGTCGACACATCGATATACGTTAGGTGCAATACGTCCAACGGCTATCCTCGATCTTCCTCTGCACCACTCTCATGTATGAGGGTTTGGATCTATATTAGGAGGGCTCTAATCGGCATCGACTCTTGTCGGCCACAACGATAATATGGGTCAATGTAGGGATCGAAAACCCTACATTAGTCACAACCCTCACCGGCGGCTAATCTAATTATCCACAAGGGAGAGACTGTTATACATCAACAGTTGGCATCCTAATATACCCCAAATCATCAATTAGCCAACAATTAATTTATCAATTCATCCAATCCATTGCCCAAATTCCATGGGGTTTAACCCATTGCCCTAGATGAAAAACTACTCACTACCCATTATTAAGAACTCAATCACAAGCATATATTCATTAACCATTGCAGTAGATTCAATATAGATATTCAGAATTAAACAATCCACAATAGCTATTAGCAAAGGAATCTATTTCTATTATCAAATTAACAATCCAAAACAAGAAATACAAAATGAATAAACTAAAAGCTACACAATAAAGGGAGAATAACACCTTAAAATCCTCTGAAAAAGACTGAGAAAGGGCAGAATAAAGTCTGGGTGTCGTAGAGGAAGAAGAAAGGTTTATATACATTGCCCAAAAGACCCCTAACTAACTCAGACGGTGACCGCGTTTTTGCACTAGGGTCTAATTCGATGCTATTGCATCGAAAACTACGCAACGTCAAAAACGACACCGTTGCGTCGTTTGTATGCGTAAAAGGGGCCACAGAAAGTAGCAGTGATGCAACAGCATGGTTGAAGCATGCGACTGCGTCGATTACGGCTTTGGTAGTAGTTTGATCTTCGAAACAGTCGCGTAAAGCGACCGTTTGGATTCAATGCTCAAGGGATTATGCGGTCGCGTTGTTTGTATCACACGACCACGTCAAATGAGATTTCTTCATCATCTTCCTTCAGCGACGTGGCCGTTTGCGGTGTCTTCACGTGGCCACATGGAATTGAGGACTTGAGCTTGCTGAGTGTCCTAATGATGCGGCCGCGTCGAATCACCGCGGCCATTTGTGTCATTTTCTTACTCTTCTTCCCCTTTTGCACACTTTGAGCTCCTGCCTTCGCTTCTTGTGTTCTTTTTGGACTTTTTCATGCTCTATGGTCTAGATTTGATACATATTTCTTGAAAAGCATGAAATGGATCATAACAATAAAACGAAAAAAAACGAAAAAAAACGGGATGAAATGATGAATGAAATGA
The DNA here is from genome assembly GCA_030789695.1 of Scilla litardierei. Taxonomy (NCBI): domain Eukaryota; kingdom Viridiplantae; phylum Streptophyta; class Magnoliopsida; order Asparagales; family Asparagaceae; genus Scilla; species Scilla litardierei. Next base: position 126,128,018 of record CM061131.1, read on the forward strand.
CATGAAAAATGCATGAAAAAGTGGGTAAAAACAATATACAAAAACCACTTTTCACCCTCCTTTGGAAAGAAACCCACCAAGTGTGGACAACCAAAAAGTTGACATGCGTATATGTACTTACGCACCCAACCACGTTGGAGTGCACCTACACATAAAGCTCTTACGTATGACAAGTTTTATGCACCACACCCTCGTGCATGTGCAACCACTCATGTGAGAATTCCACATGACCGCACAAACACTCATGCGCATGGTTATGCACAACCACATCATGTTCATGCTTATACACATGTTCATCCACATGCTTACCATGCTTCACATTAATATGCACTTAATGCATATATGCCAAATGTGAAAAATCACATGAATGGTCACAAGGCACGCACACATCGTGCAAGATCACATTGTATGAATCATGCACACCCTCACATATATTACCCACATGCATCACAATATGGCTATACACCAACACACACGCACCCTAATGCATATATACATCTGCTTGCTTCCATTAGAAATCCATCGTCTATACATGCACCCATAAGGCATAGGACTTCCAAGAGTCATTTGATTTGGGGTCCTAAAAATACTAGCATGTATGACAAAGGAAGGTATATGCAATCATATTTTAGGGATCTTATAGATAATGTGAACTATGGTGGAAAACCAAAGTCCACTTCGACTTGGTTTCCAAAGGGCTAATCCCCTTGGACCCAACATGATTGGGGTACTATATGCTTATAGTGAATTCTATATGTATCTAAGAGGAGGAAAAAAGAGCAAAATGGGAAAAGATGGCTCTAAATGCAAAAAGAATGATTGGATACTCGATAGCGGGTGTTCCAAACATATGACGGGAGACCTAAGTTTCCTCTTCGAAATTATCTGTATCAAGAATGATGGAATGGTCACATTTGGAGGAATGAGAAGGTTTCCATTGTAGGAATTGGAAAGTTTGGTAACCCCTCTAAACCTCTCATAGAAAATGTTTGTCTTGTTGATGGTTTAAATCACAATCTTATTTCTATAAGTCAACTTTGTGACAAGGGTTACAAAGTTAGTTTTGATAATGGATTGTGTAGTATTTTCAATACTACTAATGATAATATTTTGTTTAGTGGCACACATAAAAAACATTTATATCTTCGATATGCCACACACTCAAGACCAATGCTTGGTTGCTCACACTAATGAACAACTTTTGTGGCATCAACGCTTTGGTCATGCACACTCCAAGCACCTTCATAAGTTGTCCAAGCATAACCTAGTTAGAGGGTTTCTAAAACTTTCTTTTAATAAGAAAAGTTTTTGTGATTCAAGGTGGGAGAAGAGGGAATTTTGAGGGGGAAGATGAAAATGAAGTGGAATTGGAGAGAGAAATCACGCAGCCTGATCGATTGGGGGTCTGGGTTTTTATAAGGGGTGGCGACACGACCGAGCGACGTGGTCACGTCGTCCTATGGGCTTATTTCTGGGGATGGAGAGCTTGTTTCATGCGGTCGAGTGGGGATTCCACTCTGCCGCATGGCTTGGGTCACAATGCTATCTAGAAATGCTGATATCCTCTAAGCTACCCATGCGACCGTGTGGATATTTCCATGCGGTCACGTGGGTTCTTCTCCAATAGCCAATCCAGTGATGATTTCATGTTTTCTTTTCTCCTTTCCTCCCTTACACGGTCGTATGAAATGTCCCTGCAACATAAAAACCAAAATAAAAATAGAGATCAGAATATTGGTTTTTAGTCTTAGGATTTGGGGTCTATATGATTTGGGGTGTGACGAAATGAGGGGTAAGCAAGATTTATTCAAAGGAAATTTATTAATTCTAACAAGAGCCTAAAGCTAATATGTTCTTCTCGCTATGAGAGGAAGCAAATTTATTAAAAGAACTATCCCAAAAAACAAGTATAGAATATGTATATTACTGGATCGAGTACACCTATTTTAAACGGTGGATCCAGGACGTGTATTAGTGCAGGCATCTGCTCTATCTGCTCCTTCCATAGCTCAGCTAATATCTTGGTGCCACGAACTTCATCGGGCTCTAGCAATGCTCCTCCAAGCACCTCCCGAGGATGTCCACCTAGATCCTGCAGGAAGCGAGAAGCATCAGCTCGATGGGAGAAATTCTTCCTCGCAATGAATGTATCCCAGAGAGAATCATCCAAATGAAATGGAAAACATGGAATAAGGTGAAGAAAACTCCCTGAGAATAAGATGTTATCCCTGACGATGACATTATTAATTTCTCGCCTTTTCCTTCAATATCCTCATCAGGTGCTGACATGACCCAGCATACCTCTGTGGAATGTAAACATGTGTCCTGCAGGAAGTACGTCATGTCAGAGGCATCTGAATCTAATAAATTATGGAATAAAGTATGTGATTCAAAGGTAGAGTTCAGAATATCTCTCTGAGTAGGAGTGTTAAGATTTGGTGGATGTGGTGCCTCTGGTGGGATGGTAAGGGCCTGGGGAGGTGATGATGGAGGTAAGGATGCATCAGGCTTGCTAAAACAAGTCATGGTATCTATGGCCTCACGTGCATCCTCTTCGTTGGTATGTGCATGCTCTGCGGCCTCCTCATTGTTCTCACATGGCATGAAATGGGGTATGCGATCAAGTGGGAAGAATGGCTTGAGCTTTTCAGGTTTGGAAATTTCCATGATGCCCTCGTGTGCCCTATGCACGTCATCAGCCTTGCCAAGGATTATTGTATCCATCCATCGTCCTACGCATGGCTCATCATCCATTTGATTGTCAAAAGTGGCATAATGTGGGATGTGGCTCTCGGTGACCTGTATTTAAGAGATGGTACATGTAGGAGGGGAAGAAATTATAAAATGATCATGGATAGATTACCTTCTGATGTGTGAGGGGCCGATGGTGCTTTGGACTTAGGAGCTTCCTCCAAATATCTCCAAGCTGCATCAGATTACATATTGAAAAATTGGCCTTCATTCAGCTGCACCATGAATCTTTGCAGGGCCACTGGCAATCCTCTATTGAAGAAGCGAATGAGGCCGTGTGCATTGAGCGTGTGCTATGGCAACCCAAGTGCCAATGTATGGAACCTCGCCCATACCTGCTAGAAACGCAATCCGTCAGTGTGGGTGAAGCTAAGAATGAGATCCACTGGCATTGGTTGCCACTCCGCCTGGTCTCCACTAGTGGATGTGACCTCTCCCCCTGACGATGTGACTTCAGTGATCGGATCCCCAACATGTATTTTTTATTGCCCTCGTGATATGGAGATTTGGGCTAAATTTTGGGCAATTTCTTGGAGGTGGGTTTCGATCGATGTGGTGGGGGAAGGTGACATCATTTGGCCTTGGTTTGAAGGAAAGTTTCTAGGAGAAGCTCAAGACTTGACTTTTGTGGAGGTGTATGCACATAGGTCTCGGGATATGGATGGGAGGGTTCATGGGGTAGGTTGTAGGCATATGGATGTGTGGTGTGGGGAAGAGCATAATATTGTAATTTGGTGTAAACATGCATCTACATCCCACATACTTCCCAAACTACTACAGGCTACAAAAAATCATTGTAGTCTCCCTTCTGAGCACTCTATGTCACAGATGTTGGGAGATGTGTATGTCCTCGAGGCAATTTATCTCTGTGTATGTGTACAAACATTTTGTTCGAAATAATAGTAAGCTGTTTGGGAAGAATTTATTTAAGTTAATAATAATGTAATCTACATTAGAACTTAGTTCAAGTCCTGAGACTTGATGCGAGGTCAAACAAGTATTGAGATGAGGATCTCGATCATAGAAAATTGCTTGACCTTTTGTAGTATAAGTCTAAAATCGTTCATGGTCGTAGATGTATGTAGAGAAGGATATCGATACATTGGATAGACCATTGTGTCTGTCTTCACCATGGAGTGGTGACGATGATCTCATGTTCGTTTGACTTGGCGAAGTCAGAGACGAGACACATGGGCTCATTAGAGAATGAGTTCACTGAATGACCTAACGAGAGTTATCATATGGTTAACTTAACTAATCTGTCATAATAAATCTCAGTGATGATAGGCAAGTTGGTCCTTAGACCCAAGGTCATTGTACGAACATGCACGTGAACGGTGTCACTTAGATGTCTGACCTAGCTTCGAGGCAAGTCCCGTCGAAAGGTCTTTGATTGGGTGACACTTAAAGCATGCACGGAGAGTAATGACCAAGAGAGGATTCATCTCTCCCGTTAATGGGGAGTTAGTGTTGCACGTATTAGTTTGGTCTTTAGTGAAAACTTTGGCCAAAGTATGTTGGAAGAATTCCAACATTGTTAGACTAAAGACCGCTGGAGACTAACCGAATTCAAGCTATTAGAGTTGACAGTTGACCATACCATATGCTTGACTAAGCGACATAGTTGTGACGAATGGACTAAAACTGCGGCATTCATCACAGATACAGTCAAGGTGATCCCGACAATACTCGTGTCTATGAGTTAACCACATAATTATGATACCGAAACAGGGACGGAACCTGCTGCTCGTGGTTACTGCCGTTTGAGGTTTCGAGCCCCACTTGCAGTAGGGTCAGGCTGTAGGATCTCACACAGAGTGAGTCCTTTGTCAAGTAATAGGTAGGATTAGGGAGATGCTGCATTGGATGCAAAGGAATTAATATGTCATAAAATGTTTGTGACAAAAGCTTAAAGACTAATTTTATATGTGGGATGAACACATTAAATGCATACATGGATGATGGAAACATCCCGGTCAAAACCTAGGTTCAAACGATGTCCAAAACATGCTCCAAACAAGGAAAATAGAGCCAAAACAACAATATGAGCCCAAAAATATTAATAAAGGATGGTGTACTAAGGTCTAAGGCCCCTTAGCTTTTGTCCCGGCCCTTTGGACCGGGCCGGTGGATACTTGCACCTGCTGGGCACCAGACGTACTGTGGCATGTGCCGCGCGGGCTTAGCATGTGCCAGTTTTGTGGGGCCCATGTGGTGGGCCCCACAGCTAGGGTTCTGAACCCTATGCGAATTTTTCTGGCGGCTGGATTTTTTTAGCGAAAAGTAGTTTTTGAGCCATCTTGGAGACTATGTTTGAGGGGTCAAACGAAGTCGGAATGGAATGCCGTTTGTTTCTATGCTATCACCATTCAGTGCTCTTCGATTTGATATATGATATCTCTTGCGAAGATCAACGGTGAGGGAGGGAAAATTTGTTGAAGTTTGGCCTTCGTGAAGGTCAAACTTAAAATCAATTTTCTCTCCAAATAGTTTAGTCCCACATCGGAAATTGTGAAAATGAGAGGGGTCAGCCGCCTATATAAATAGGGGCCAACCCCCCTCCTTGAAACCTGCACTAAGCTCCAGATCTGAGTAGCTCCATTAAACGTGAGCAAGCTCGGATCTAAGCTTAAATTAATATTCTCTCTTTCTCCCAAATTCTTCCTTGCTCCTGATCGAGCTCTAGTAAAGCTACAAAGAGTTCGGATCAGATCCGAAGTCTTGACAGAGGATCCACTCAAGGTGAAAATTTCTGGAGCACGTGGTTGGCTCGGTGACAAGGGTGTTGCTCACCTCGGGATGCGGTTTGGCTCGGGAGAAGCGGCTCAGCCCCAACGCGGAACATCACTTTGGAGATAATGAAAAGTTGCAGAAAACGATGCTTCGCCCGGAAGCGAAGTGACATGTATGTAATTTAATATTCATGCATTTATAATTGCAATAGTTTGATAGATCTATCTTTTGGGGTTGGTGACCACTCCATATTTTACACCTTTTTTCTGCATATCTGCATACCGTTTTGATCGCCCATATCACGCTTTTCACGATTATTCGACAATATTGCGATGCTTTTCACTATTTCTTGTTTTTGTCGTATTTCAGGATATATGGAGCGATTTTGATCGATTGTGAGATCAAGAGGATTTGCGCCCACTCCAGAGAGTCAACCATGGCCCTTTTGAGGGTTATTCTGCAATGGAAGAGGAGTGGAAGAAGAAAGAACGCCGTAGGAGCGACGGGGGAGCGAAAAGATGAAGATTGGGCATTTTCAGCATGCCACTCGGCCGAGTGAAGGAGTCACTCGGCCGAGCATTGAGACCCCGCTCGGCCGGCCAGATCGGACACGCAACAGAGATGTATCAGCGTGCACTCGACCGAGCATCGCACGCCGACTCGGCCGAGTGCGGAGACTCCGTCCGCCCGAGTGGCACCCAGACGACGGCAAGCCAAAATGTCCAACTTACTGTAATCCGTCAGTCTGCCCCAGAAGACCGACTCGGCCGAGTGACGAAAGCCGTCCGCCCGAGTACCAAATGCCCCTCGGCCGAGTGACATTTGCCACTCGACCGAGTGATGCCGAGGACATGCAGCGCCCAGATTTTCAGACAGCCTCTCACTCTTTTGAAATCTGCTATCATTCCAGCAATCAAAATATTTTTCTCATATTTTATATGGATAGTAGACTTCATGATGGTTCCAACGCTACCAAGAACGCGCAAATCGGAGGTCGGATGAAATCTAGGGAATTTCTGCAAGTTGATGCTGCAGTGCTGGAATATGCATGTCAGTGTCACTCGGCCGGGTCACATATTCCACTCGGCCGAGTGCGGCCTGGGCCCAGATTTTAAGTTGCGGTTTGGGCTGTTTTGGGCACGAATTTGAGGGGTTTTCTAGGGTTTCTTGCTAGGGTTTTGGGGGAGTATTTAAGGGGTTTGTAGCCACCATTAGAGGGGATCCCCATTATGTTTTATTAGAGTTTATTTTAGAGGCTAGGCCATGCCCTAGGCCCCCTCTTGGATCAAAAGGCTTGTATTTGGATTGGAATTCTTCATCAAAGCTAAGTATTTCTATTCTTATTATTTGAATCTTTGTTTTTCTATCTTTTTGTATGCAAGCAATGATTTCTATTGATTCTCATATCCTTATTGCTATGCTAGAGTAGATTTGTTGTTCTAGGGTTTGGGGATGAACCCTATGGATCTAATTTCATATTTATGAAGAATGAATTCTAAATTGCTAGAATTGCTAGGAGGTTAGGTTGTGATTGATTTCCTACGGATAGCTAGGGATTTCCATCGATTTGGGATTTGCAAGAGATTGGATTCTAATCGATGGGAAGGCCTAGATATTTGATTTAGGTTTACAATTGGGTTTCTCTAAATTTGGTTTGCAAGAGATTGGACCAAAGCTAGGATTTTTAATTGTAAATCTATACACATATTCGTTTGCAAGAGATTGGACGAATACGAACTATCACAACCTAGATCGTAACTCGAGTTTGCACGAGAGTGGGCTCGAGGGGCGATTGAACGATGATGTCGATCCTCATGCTAGCGGCTTAGGTTAGGGTTTGCAAGAGATTGGGCACTAACCTAGGTTTGCTATAGACCGGCAATAGCGCGAGAGCGTGAGCTTGGTTCTACATTAAGTTGCGACTAGTCCACCTCAATGCAAGTTTAGTAATATTAAGATTCACTATTTACAATGATGTATGACGATCCGTAGTGGGAATTCCCTAGCCCTAGACGTCTTTATTTGATTTTATATCCCCATACTTTGCCCGACGATTGTGACAGGATCGCCGCAAGGCAAATTTCCTCTTTTATTATATTGTATTTGAATCGATATTTGACCGATTTCTTTATCACCGACACCGACATCCACCACCATTTCCATTATATCATACCATAGCCATCTCCACCAATAAAACCATCGTAGTCAAACCAACCTAGGATAGATTGGAACCAACACCACCTCCTCGTGTTCGATACCCGCTCGCCACTTTGCCGTGCGCTTGCGGTAAAACTACAATCGTCGTCCCGGGTGTGTATCCGGGGGCGATCAAGTTTTTGGCGCCGTTGCCGGGGAGGTGTTTCCGTTGGTGCCAATTTGTCACAATTAGGTTGATTAGACTACGAAAAAAATAAATAAATAAAAAGGAAATTTTCACCCCTGCCACCATTATTATCATTTCTATATTCTTTTGTGCCACTGATATCTTTTCTCCAGGTATTTATCTTTGTTGATCAGGTGCTATGGATTATACTACGTGGACCACAGATTTTGATCAGAATGCTCAGACGGGAGATTACTATTTTGATCAGAGTGCTCAGATGGGAGAATACTATTATGATCAGAGTGCTCAGATGGGCGAATACCTTTTTGAGGAGATGCACTGGCCCGAGCTTGATGAGAGACAAAGGATCTTTTTTGATGAGATGCATGCACACCAGGTTGAAGTGCAAGCCGGGCTTGAAAAGGGTAACCTTCTATTGGAACGGGTGAAGAGGCAACTTGAAATGAATATGCTCATGCTTAAGGTTGAAGGGATTTCCAAAGATATCAGTTCTGCTTCTTCATTTTATGTGCAAGAAGCATCGCCAGACTTACTACCAGAGCCAGAATGTGCCGTCGTCGATCCCACTTCCTACGATACATCTATTGCATATGAAGAGTGGATGGACGAAGAGGCAGTGAAGGAAGCAGAAACTGAGTCATATGCGCAGCCAGAGGAGGACGCATTTCAGAGATTATTGGAGGGTCTCTTGGAGTCAGTGAGGTTCACCGGTTCAGAGAGCATTACGGCAGGTGATGCATTTGAGCTACGATTTGCAGATTTTGTTATGAACCGTGTTTCAGCTGCAGGAACAATTGAGGAGGACATCCATGTCAGACTTGAGGGGGATAGACTATATTTTCGGATTTCTTGCGGGCATTCCCCTCCACATGATACATCCCCACAAGCTGACACACATGAGCAGCCAGCATCACCATCCCAGGGAGAGCCTACATTGATAGTTGATGAGAAGGCAAATGAGCACACTATCGAGCCAGAGCATGCTTTTGAGGAGGCCTTACACACAGAGCCAGAGCTTATCACCGAGGAGGTCATGCATCGAGACGAGGACACAGCCATTCATGAGGATCCCGAGCACTATCCTCCTCCATTAGAGCTTCCGCAGCCACCTCATCCTCCCACTGACGCAGAGGACTACCCCACAGAGCTTATGGCTCCCCTTCAGGATTCATGTACATACGATCAAGAGGTACGATGGGACGTATATGTGGAGGAGAGCGAGGAGTAAGCACCCATGGACACATATGAATATGATCAAGGGGTGCACTGGGATGAGTCCGATGATGATGAGGAGCATCTTGATGGGGTCCACACCTATGATCTAGATTTACCTGAGCAGTATAGAGAAGACACCGTGGAGACAGCTATCACGGCACGTGAAGATATTGGATTATTTCCAGGGAAGTATCGTCCACCACTATTTATTTCATATATTTCTATTGACGATCCTCTTTGGAATACTTTTATTATGAGGGTGAAATTTTTGCAGCGAACTGATGCATCCTATTCTCTGCAGGGTACAGGTGGAGTCCTTGTGGGAATGCTGGAGGATGCATTGCTAGAGTTCGTTGGTGTTCGTGGACATGTGCGCCTGGCAGAGCCACGGAAGGAGCAGTTGGAGCAGTTGCCTGCACCGGCAAAGATACTGGATCCGCCTTTTGCTATAGGTGATATCAATCCAGTAGTGTAAAAATTTTATGCTTTCAATAAACCCGAATCCTCTCGACAGCGAGAGGACCGTTTAGATTTGCTTGAATAAATATCATCTCATATGACGGCAACAAAAATTTTTACACCCCAAACCCATTATATATTAATTGCCCACTTTATATTTTGATGTGTCACATCCTTTTTGCTCACCACCCACCGAGCATTTCTTTCAAGTGAAACCTTACTTTCTTATTTGTTTGACTTGATATCGCTTAGCGAAGCCGTGATATTTTTGATCGAGTCATTTGAATAAGATTGTTTGGTATAAGCTTGGGGGAAAGCGCTCTCATGCATCATTGTATGTGCATGTTGTTGCATTAGGATTTCATGTCATTCATTTCATCATTTTTCATTCACCCCTTTATTATTATCGTTGTTCCTCATATTCTTCCACTATGATCACATTGAGGACAATGTGAAGTTTAAGCTTGGGGGAGTGCATTTCCATGCCATTTAGATGCATTAGTTGCATTTTAACCTTATTTTTAGGTTTTTTGTTGGAATTTTTCAAAATTTTGCATCATCTTTTTGAATTTTCCATCTTATTTTCCTTTTATGTGTGTTCATGCATCATATTGTGTGCTTGATTTTTCTCTTCTTTCCTCTCTTTTATTTTATTTTCTTCATTTTCTTTTCCTTCTTTTCCTTCTTTTGCTAGATTGGTTCCTTATGATGATATCTCTTATTGCTTTAGCAACCATCACGATGCTTATTATTCATTGCCATGCTACTTCGAGTATTTCATTATCCTGCTATCCATGTGCTTGCTTATATATTCTTTTGATGATTTCTCTATATGAATGCATGATATTAGTTGAAACTGAATGTATGAATTAGCGTTTAGTATGCTTTTGTTGGAAGTGCACCAAGATTCACGCATCAATTGTATAACGGGAGCATCTGCCTTATCATCTTATTCACCTTCTGTTGCATGCTTGATATGAAAGTACTCTTTACCGCTTGACTTCACTTTTTATTGAGATGATTGAGAATATCCATGCTTACATATGAGTTTTAGTTGACGTATTATTTTATTGAACCGTTCGTGCACATCTTAGAGTGAACCGAGTGTTACATTATTTCTTTCTCCACATATATCTTTTTATTCTCTACATGTCACTTGAGTTCACCTCCTAAAGCTACTTATATCGCATCTATTTCCCAAAAACCCCTACAAAAGAAAAGTTAGCTCCAAAAAGTCCAAAAAGCCAAAAAGGAGCCAAAAGCCAAAAATACAAATCATATAGCTCCTACAAAAATCCAAAAAGAAAAAAATGAGAAACAAAAAGTTCAAAAAGAAAAAAAAAAGAAAAATACATTTCTCTATCTCATTATTGGAGCCACAAAATACTTGGGAAAACCAAGGCAAAAATCCCATTTTCCACTATCATATTCATTTAGATGTGATGCCTCAAGCTAAGCTTGGGGGGGTGAATTCATTTGACCATATGAGTGAGTGCGACATTAGAGTGGAGAGGTGCACGAATGGGGAAGTTTGATAATGCTGAAACTTAGCAAAATACCTTAGTTATGGAAATTTCTTATGAATCGATATAAATACGTGAATGCCATGATTTATTCCATTCTCTATTGCATGCTTGGTGTGATTCTTATATGCTTCATTTATAACTTTTGATTGAAAAGTGCATTGCCAACATTTGTATATTAAATCCTATGAAATGCGTGACGTGGATATGAATTGATTGTATGAATTTAGAGAATCCCTTTTGTTGTTCTTAAAAACTTGCAAGAACTATGTTTATGTAAGATTTGAAATCCTTATAGCACGTTATTTGTATTTTCCAAGTCATCGTGATGTGTAGCTTATGGCTTGAGATCTGAGAGTATAATCTAGCGACCACTTCCACTTTGTATTCTTTTATTTCAGTTCCCTTATTTTTCATCTCCAGAGTTCGTCTTTTTTGCTTATCTTCCTCGAGGACGAGTAAGAGGTAAGCTTGGGGGATTTTGATCACTCCATATTTTACACCTTTTTTCTGCATATCTGCATACCGTTTTGATCGCCCATATCACGCTTTTCACGATTATTCGACAATATTGCGATGCTTTTCACTATTTCTTGTTTTTGTCGTATTTCAGGATATATGGAGCGATTTTGATCGATTGTGAGATCAAGAGGATTTGCGCCCACTCCGGAGAGTCAACCATGGCCCTTTTGAGGGTTATTCTGCAATGGAAGAGGAGTGGAAGAAGAAAGAACGCCGTAGGAGCGACGGGGGAGCGAAAAGATGAAGATTGGGCATTTTCAGCATGCCACTCGGCCGAGTGAAGGAGTCACTCGGTCGAGCATTGAGACCCCGCTCGGCCGGCCAGATCGGACACGCAACAGATATGTATCAGCATGCACTCGGCCGAGCATCGCACGCCGACTCGGCCGAGTGCGGAGACTCCGTCCGCCCGAGTGGCACCCAGACGACGGCAAGCCAAAATGTCCAACTTATTGTAATCCGTCAGTCTGCCCCAGAAGCCCGACTCGGCCGAGTGACGAAAGCCGTCTGCCCGAGTACCAAATGCCCCTCGGCCGAGTGACATTTGCCACTCGACCGAGTGATGCCGAGGACATGCAGCGCCTAGATTTTCAGACAGCCTCTCACTCTTTTGAAATCTGCTATCATTCCAGCAATCAAAATATTTTTCTCATATTTTATATGGATAGTAGACTTCATGACGGTTCCAACGCCGCCAAGAACGTGCAAATCGGAGGTCGGATGAAATCTGGGGAATTTCTGCAAGTTGATGCTGCAGTGCTGGAATTTGCATGTCAGTGTCACTCGGCCGGGTCACATATTCCACTCGGCCGAGTGCGGCCTGGGCCCAGATTTTAAGTTGCGGTTTGGGCTGTTTTGGGCACGAATTTGAGGGGTTTTCTAGGGTTTCTTGCTAGGGTTTTGGGGGAGTATTTAAGGGGTTTGTAGCCACCATTAGAGGGGATCCCCATTATGTTTTATTAGAGTTTATTTTAGAGGCTAGGCCATGCCCTAGGCCCCCTCTTGGATCAAAAGGCTTGTATTTGGATTGGAATTCTTCATCAAAGCTAAGTATTTCTATTCTTATTATTTGAATCTTTGTTTTTCTATCTTTTTGTATGCAAGCAATGATTTCTATTGATTCTCATATCCTTATTGCTATGCTAGAGTAGATTTGTTGTTCTAGGGTTTGGGGATGAACCCTATGGATCTAATTTCATATTTGTGAAGAATGAATTCTAAATTGCTAGAATTGCTAGGAGGTTAGGTTGTGATTGATATCCTACGGATAGCTAGGGATTTCCATCGATTTGGGATTTGCAAGAGATTGGATTCTAATCGATGGGAAGGCCTAGATATTCGATTTAGGTTTACAATTGGGTTTCTCTAAATTTGGTTTGCAAGAGATTGGACCAAAGCTAGGATTTTTAATTGTAAATCTATACACATATTCGTTTGCAAGAGATTGGACGAATACGAACTATCACAACCTAGATCGTAACTCGAGTTTGCACGAGAGTGGGCTCGAGGGGCGATTGAACGATGATGTCGATCCTCATGCTAGCGGCTTAGGTTAGGGTTTGCAAGAGATTGGGCACTAACCTAGGTTTGCTATAGACCGGCAATAGCGCGAGAGCGTGAGCTTGGTTCTACATTAAGTTGCGACTAGTCCACCTCAATGCAAGTTTAGTAATATTAAGATTCACTATTTACAATGATGTATGACGATCCGTAGTGGGAATTCCCTAGCCCTAGACGTCTTTATTTGATTTTATATCCCCATACTTTGCCCGACGATTGTGACAGGATCACCGCAAGGCAAATTCCCTCTTTTATTATATTGTATTTGAATCGATATTTGACCGATTTCTTTATCACCGACACCGACATCCACCACCATTTCCATTATATCATACCATAGCCATCTCCACCAATAAAACCATCGTAGTCAAACCAACCTAGGATAGATTGGAACCAACACCACCTCCTCGTGTTCGATACCCGCTCACCACTTTGCCGTGCGCTTGCGGTAAAACTACAATCGTCGTCCCGGGTGTGTATCCGGGGGCGATCAAGTTTTTGGCGCCGTTGCCGGGGAGGTGTTTCCGTTGGTGCCAATTTGTCACAATTAGGTTGATTAGACTACGAAAAAAAATAAATAAATAAAAAGGAAATTTTCACCCCTGCCACCATTATTATCATTTCTATATTCTTTTGTGCCACTGATATCTTTTCTCCAGGTATTTATCTTTGTTGATCAGGTGCTATGGATTATACTACGTGGACCACAGATTTTGATCAGAATGCTCAGACGGGAGATTACTATTTTGATCAGAGTGCTCAGATGGGAGAATACTATTATGATCAGAGTGCTCAGATGGGCGAATACCTTTTTGAGGAGATGCACTGGCCCGAGCTTGATGAGAGACAAAGGATCTTTTTTGATGAGATGCATGCACACCAGGTTGAAGTGCAAGCCGGGCTTGAAAAGGGTAACCTTCTATTGGAACGGGTGAAGAGGCAACTTGAAATGAATATGCTCATGCTTAAGGTTGAAGGGATTTCCAAAGATATCAGTTCTGCTTCTTCATTTTATGTGCAAGAAGCATCGCCAGACTTACTACCAGAGCCAGAATGTGCCGTCGTCGATCCCACTTCCTACGATACATCTATTGCATATGAAGAGTGGATGGACGAAGAGGCAGTGAAGGAAGCAGAAACTGAGTCATATGCGCAGCCAGAGGAGGACGCATTTCAGAGATTATTGGAGGGTCTCTTGGAGTCAGTGAGGTTCACCGGTTCAGAGAGCATTACGGCAGGTGATGCATTTGAGCTACGATTTGCAGATTTTGTTATGAACCGTGTTTCAGCTGCAGGAACAATTGAGGAGGACATCCATGTCAGACTTGAGGGGGATAGACTATATTTTCGGATTTCTTGCGGGCATTCCCCTCCACATGATACATCCCCACAAGCTGACACACATGAGCAGCCAGCATCACCATCCCAGGGAGAGCCTACATTGATAGTTGATGAGAAGGCAAATGAGCACACTATCGAGCCAGAGCATGCTTTTGAGGAGGCCTTACACACAGAGCCAGAGCTTATCACCGAGGAGGTCATGCATCGGGACGAGGACACAGCCATTCATGAGGATCCCGAGCACTATCCTCCTCCATTAGAGCTTCCGCAGCCACCTCATCCTCCCACTGACGCAGAGGACTACCCCACAGAGCTTATGGCTCCCCTTCAGGATTCATGTACATACGATCAAGAGGTACGATGGGACGTATATGTGGAGGAGAGCGAGGAGTTAGCACCCATGGACACATATGAATATGATCAAGGGGTGCACTGGGATGAGTCCGATGATGATGAGGAGCATCTTGATGGGGTCCACACCTATGATCTAGATTTACCTGAGCAGTATAGAGAAGACACCGTGGAGACAGCTATCACGGCACGTGAAGATATTGGATTATTTCCAGGGAAGTATCGTCCACCACTATTTATTTCATATATTTCTATTGACGATCCTCTTTGGAATACTTTTATTATGAGGGTGAAATTTTTGCAGCGAACTGATGCATCCTATTCTCTGCAGGGTACAGGTGGAGTCCTTGTGGGAATGCTGGAGGATGCATTGCTAGAGTTCGTTGGTGTCCGTGGACATGTGCGCCTGGCAGAGCCACGGAAGGAGCAGTTGGAGCAGTTGCCTGCACCGGCAAAGATACTGGATCCGCCTTTTGCTATAGGTGATATCAATCCAGTAGTGTAAAAATTTTATGCTTTCAATAAACTCGAATCCTCTCGACAGCGAGAGGACCGTATAGATTTGCTTGAATAAATATCATCTCATATGACGGCAACAAAAATTTTTACACCCCAAACCCATTATATATTAATTGCCCACTTTATATTTTGATGTGTCACATCCTTTTTGCTCACCACCCACCGAGCATTTCTTTCAAGTGAAACCTTACTTTCTTATTTGTTTGACTTGATATCGCTTAGCGAAGCCGTGATATTTTTGATCGAGTCATTTGAATAAGATTGTTTGGTATAAGCTTGGGGGAAAGCGCTCTCATGCATCATTGTATGTGCATGTTGTTGCATTAGGATTTCATGTCATTCATTTCATCATTTTTCATTCACCCCCTTATTATTATCGTTGTTCCTCATATTCTTCCACTATGATCACATTGAGGACAATGTGAAGTTTAAGCTTGGGGGAGTGCATTTCCATGCCATTTAGATGCATTAGTTGCATTTTAACCTTATTTTTAGGTTTTTTGTTGGAATTTTTCAAAATTTTGCATCATCTTTTTGAATTTTCCATCTTATTTTCCTTTTATGTGTGTTCATGCATCATATTGTGTGCTTGATTTTTCTCTTCTTTCCTCTCTTTTATTTTATTTTCTTCATTTTCTTTTCCTTCTTTTCCTTCTTTTGCTAGATTTGTTCCTTATGATGATATCTCTTATTGCTTTAGCAACCATCACGATGCTTATTATTCATTGCCATGCTACTTCGAGTATTTCATTATCCTGCTATCCATGTGCTTGCTTATATATTCTTTTGATGATTTCTCTATATGAATGCATGATATTAGTTGAAACTGAATGTATGAATTAGCGTTTAGTATGCTTTTGTTGGAAGTGCACCAAGATTCACGCATCAATTGTATAACGGGAGCATCTGCCTTATCATCTTATTCACCTTCTGTTGCATGCTTGATATGAAAGTACTCTTTACCGCTTGACTTCACTTTTTATTGAGATGATTGAGAATATTCATGCTTACATATGAGTTTTAGTTGACGTATTATTTTATTGAACCGTTCGTGCACATCTTAGAGTGAACCGAGTGTTACATTATTTCTTTCTCCACATATATCTTTTTATTCTCTACATGTCACTTGAGTTCACCTCCTAAAGCTACTTATATCGCATCTATTTCCCAAAAACCCCTACAAAAGAAAAGTTAGCTCCAAAAAGTCCAAAAAGCCAAAAAGGAGCCAAAAGCCAAAAATACAAATCATATAGCTCCTACAAAAATCCAAAAAGAAAAAAATGAGAAACAAAAAGTTCAAAAAGAAAAAAAAAATACATTTCTCTATCTCATTATTGGAGCCACAAAATACTTGGGAAAACCAAGTCAAAAATCCCATTTTCCACTATCATATTCATTTATATGTGATGCCTCAAGCTAAGCTTGGGGGGGTGAATTCATTTGACCATATGAGTGAGTGCGACATTAGAGTGGAGAGGTGCACGAATGGGGAAGTTTGATAATGCTGAAACTTAGCAAAATACCTTAGTTATGGAAATTTCTTATGAATCGATATAAATACGTGAATGCCATGATTTATTCCATTCTCTATTGCATGCTTGGTGTGATTCTTATATGCTTCATTTATAACTTTTGATTGAAAAGTGCATTGCCAACATTTGTATATTAAATCCTATGAAATGCGTGACGTGGATATGAATTGATTGTATGAATTTAGAGAATCCCTTTTGTTGTCCTTAAAAACTTGCAAGAACCATGTTTATGTAAGATTTGAAATCCTTATAGCACGTTATTTGTATTTTCCAAGTCATCGTGATGTGTAGCTTATGGCTTGAGATCTGAGAGTATAATCTAGCGACCACTTCCACTTCGTATTCTTTTATTTCAGTTCCCTTATTTTTCATCTCCAGAGTTCGTCTTTTTTGCTTATCTTCCTCGAGGACGAGTAAGAGGTAAGCTTGGGGGATTTTGATCACTCCATATTTTACACCTTTTTTCTGCATATCTGCATACCGTTTTGATCGCCCATATCACGCTTTTCACGATTATTCGACAATATTGCGATGCTTTTCACTATTTCTTGTTTTTGTCGTATTTCAGGATATATGGAGCGATTTTGATCGATTGTGAGATCAAGAGAATTTGCGCCCACTCCGGAGAGTCAACCATGGCCCTTTTGAGGGTTATTCTGCAATGGAAGAGGAGTGGAAGAAGAAAGAACGCCGTAGGAGCGACGGGGGAGCGAAAAGATGAAGATTGGGCATTTTCAGCATGCCACTCGGCCGAGTGAAGGAGTCACTCGGCCGAGCATTGAGACCCCGCTCGGCCGGCCAGATCGGACACGCAACAGAGATGTATCAGCGTGCACTCGGCCGAGCATCGCACGCCGACTCGGCCGAGTGCGGAGACTCCGTCCGCCCGAGTGGCACCCAGACGACGGCAAGCCAAAATGTCCAACTTACTGTAATCCGTCAGTCTGCCCCATAAGACCGACTCGGCCGAGTGACGAAAGCCATCCGCCCGAGTACCAAATGCCCCTCGGCCGAGTGACATTTGCCACTCGACCGAGTGATGCCGAGGACATGCAGCGCCCAGATTTTCAGACAGCCTCTCACTCTTTTGAAATCTGCTATTATTCCAGCAATCAAAATATTTTTCTCATATTTTATATGGATAGTAGACTTCATGACGGTTCCAACGCCGCCAAGAACGTGCAAATCGGAGGTCGGATGAAATCTGGGGAATTTCTGCAAGTTGATGCTGCAGTGCTGGAATTTGCATGTCAGTGTCACTCGGCCGGGTCACATATTCCACTCGGCCGAGTGCGGCCTGGGCCCAGATTTTAAGTTGCGGTTTGGGCTGTTTTTGGGCACGAATTTGAGGGGTTTTCTAGGGTTTCTTGCTAGGGTTTTGGGGGAGTATTTAAGGGGTTTGTAGCCACCATTAGAGGGGATCCCCATTATGTTTTATTAGAGTTTATTTTAGAGGCTAGGCCATGCCCTAGGCCCCCTCTTGGATCAAAAGGCTTGTATTTGGATTGGAATTCTTCATCAAAGCTAAGTATTTCTATTCTTATTATTTGAATCTTTGTTTTTCTATCTTTTTGTATGCAAGCAATGATTTCTATTGATTCTCATATCCTTATTGCTATGCTAGAGTAGATTTGTTGTTCTAGGGTTTGGGGATGAACCCTATGGATCTAATTTCATATTTGTGAAGAATGAATTCTAAATTGCTAGAATTGCTAGGAGGTTAGGTTGTGATTGATATCCTACGGATAGCTAGGGATTTCCATCGATTTGGGATTTGCAAGAGATTGGATTCTAATCGATGGGAAGGCCTAGATATTCGATTTAGGTTTACAATTGGGTTTCTCTAAATTTGGTTTGCAAGAGATTGGACCAAAGCTAGGATTTTTAATTGTAAATCTATACACATATTCGTTTGCAAGAGATTGGACGAATACGAACTATCACAACCTAGATCGTAACTCGAGTTTGCACGAGAGTGGGCTCGAGGGGCGATTGAACGATGATGTCGATCCTCATGCTAGCGGCTTATGTTAGGGTTTGCAAGAGATTGGGCACTAACCTAGGTTTGCTATAGACCGGCAATAGCGCGAGAGCGTGAGCTTGGTTCTACATTAAGTTGCGACTAGTCCACCTCAATGCAAGTTTAGTAATATTAAGATTCACTATTTACAATGATGTATGACGATCCGTAGTGGGAATTCCCTAGCCCTAGACGTCTTTATTTGATTTTATATCCCCATACTTTGCCCGACGATTGTGACAGGATCGCCGCAAGGCAAATTCCCTCTTTTATTATATTGTATTTGAATCGATATTTGACCGATTTCTTTATCACCGACACCGACATCCACCACCATTTCCATTATATCATACCATAGCCATCTCCACCAATAAAACCATCGTAGTCAAACCAACCTAGGATAGATTGGAACCAACACCACCTCCTCGTGTTCGATACCCGCTCGCCACTTTGCCGTGCGCTTGCGGTAAAACTACAATCGTCGTCCCGGGTGTGTATCCGGGGGCGATCAGTTGGTCGGATCAACCCCGAGATAGTAGAGATTCTGGCTAGGGTTAATTCTTTAGGGCTGTTCTTAAAATGATTTTAAGATGTTTTCTGCTACTTTTTTTATTTCGTCATCCGTTTGACTTAGGCAGGATGTCGATTTTATAACCTTTAGGACCTAGATACACTACAATAGAGGCATAAGAATTCGACGTCCACATTATGCTCTAAATTGCACCAGCGAAACAAATAGGAAAACAAAGAGAGAAGCGTCAATAGTACAAGAGAATATCAAATATAAATGGGGTGGTGGGGTTGTTTATTTATTTTTATTTTCATATGCACGTAGACTAACTAGCGTAAGATTAAACCAATATCAATCAAGACAATCTCTCCATCAACGACGCCAGAAAACTTGTTGCATGAGGTAAAGCTCTTGATATTTATAACCGCAAGCGCACGGTGTCATCATAGCGGTAACAGGTCGTCTGCAAGGAGGTTGAGTAATTGAGTACTAGTTAATCCTAGGCTACGGTTAGCTACGTGAGAGAGATATGCTGAGTTGGGAGAGTGAAATAGAATGAAAGGGCTCTTGGGCTAGGTATCACCATAATATGGGTTGAGCACGGGGATGAGCTCATTACATGGCTATCGAATCATCCTAGGGTGAAGTTGTTGTTCGCTTGAGCTTTCAATAATTTATAATTCCGCAAGTGCACTGTGTCATGCAGCACAAACGGGTCGAACACAGGGAGGTGTTTGTTGAGTACCGATTTTCTTCTAAGTTCGAAAGTTACACTATTGAATAGTGGTCGAAGAGAGAATTAAAATGTGAAATTAGATGATAAAATCTCTAGGCTTATAGTATCCCCACCATTGAACTTGGGTTAAGGTCGGATTAATAGTTGACCGACTATTGGATTCATTGGGACTCGGGAGAGGTCATCTAACCTAAGGGTATTCTCCTATCCCCCACTCTCGTGGTGCATGATATGATAGTCCCTTATGTTAATTCATATCCACCGCTCTCGCGATGCTATGCTAGCCTATCCTACCCTATACCGATGCCGACTCTCGCCTATACATCGGTATATGCTAGGTACATTACACTCGACGAATGCCCCCAATCTTCCTCCACGCCACTCTCGTGGTCAGGGAATTGGATCTATATTAGGAGGGCTCTAATCGGTGCCCAACTCTCGTCAGTCATGCCAATAGTATGAATCATCGAAGGGATCGAGAGCCCTAGATTGGTCCCGACTCTCGCCGGTGGCCAATCCATCATCCACAAGCGAGGGGATCGAATCGACGATGATAATTGGCATCCTAATATACCCCAAATCCATAATTAGCCCAACAATTTAATCGATTATTTCATCCAACCATGGCCCTATTCCATTGGGGTTCAACCCATTGTCCTAGATGAAAACTACTCATTACCCATCATAATTGGAGTCATTTTAATCATGGGTGCAATGAGAAAAGCCATAGATTCAGAAAATAGCTCAAGAGATGGAAAGTAAACACAATAGCAATCAAAATAGAAAACTTCTATTATATAAATCTAGACTAACACAAGTGCAACTACTAAAGCAATAAAATAATGCTGAATTAAAAAGCAATAAAAATCCTTACAAAACCTCCAAAACCCAGAAAAATGGCTGAATAAAAGATAGGTTTTGCTCAGGAGGAAGATGAGCTTTTATATAATCCCCTAAAAGACCAAAAAGACCCTACAACTAACCCTGGTGGTGCCCTTAGATCGCTTAGAAATCTGATTCGATGCGACAACGTTGAAAACGACACGGTTACATCATTCAATTGCATAAGTTAGGGCAGCGGGGGCTACAGCGACGCGGTCGCATCGCTAGGGACATGGCCGCGTTGAATTCAGCTTCGACACTCGTGTTTTCTTGAAACAGTCACGTGGAGTGACCATTTGGTCTTCAGATTCTCGGGATCACGCGGTCGCGTCAACTTCGTCATGCGATGACGTCGATTGTAATTCTTTGTCTCTTCTCCTCCGTGACACGGTCATTTAGACGCTGATGATGCAGCCGCATGGAGTTAGTTTCTGGAGCTTATTTTACGAGACCATTGGTTCACCTTGGCGCTGCCGTGTGGAATAGAGTTGAGCTCATCTGGGGTGCGGTGACCACGTGTCTGCGTCGAATCGACGCGGCCGTGTATATCACATTTCTTCTTCTATCTACCCTAATTGCATACTTGGGTCTTTCGGCTCTGCTCCTTTCGCCTTTTCGCTCATTTTTCATGCCTTATGGCACCTAATTAGCATGTATTTCTTGCAAAGCATAAAAGGGGCCATAAAAGCAAAAGAGGTAACAAAAATGGGGAAAACGGGGGGAAACGATGAAATAAACGATGTGAAATGTGTATAAAAAGGGGGAAAACTATATACAATAAATACTCATCAAAATCACCCAACCTAAACTCTTCCTTGTCCTCAAGGAAGACAAGAGAGAGTATAGATTGGAGGCATGCAATCAAACACGTAAATGATGACATGAAACGTCGAGAATTTTCAAAAATAGAGTTTATATACGTGGACGAATTGAAAATTTGAATTCATGGAACTTAAGCACTTCGATATCTTTCTGTCGACGAGGATATAATCCTAGGACGTTGTCTCTAACCCAAATCGTCAAGTAATATACTAGACGATGGCTACACTCACATCCTAAGACATTTTCTCTAATCTGTCCTTAGATCAAAGGGATAGGAATGGTCGAAGAAGGGATAAGTTCGGGATAATGGGATATTGGTCGATCGAAAAAGTGGCGCTCACAACACATCAAGCTTCCTTGATTCTTGAAATTGCTAAGCTTTATTCATGCTTTCTTATATATATACAAAAAATTTCCTTTTTCTTTTTCTTTTTCTTTTTCTTTTTCTTTTTCTTTTTCTTTTTTTGGGATCTATGATTGGTTTGTGTAATGAGTGTTGGGTCGGTGACTCCCAGAGCAGAGACCTTAGTGCAGACGAACTTAGGGCACCGGGCCAAGAGGGATCACTCGGACCTACTAACTCGAACAATGTAGGATCCTTATTCATATGCACTCCTCCAAGCTAGAACTTTTGACGCGAGGCCCCGACGGTTTCTATGTGGGGATTCGATTACTCAGTTTTGCTGGGGAAACGATGCATTTTTTCTATTCACAATTTTTTCTATTCTCTTTTTTCTTTTTTTTGAAAGCATGGGTATACTAAGCAAATTAAATCCTAAGTACTAGGTGATGTGTTGTTATCCAAATTTCGAGAGACTATAAGCCATTATACTCAACTATCGGCTCTACGGTCCATGCATAAAGTGGGTTTGTAAGTTTCAACCTAGGTCGGTTTCAAGTACTCTTATCTTAGGGATTATGGGGACGGCCAAAGCTAGAATATTACAAGGGATTTATACCTATGGACACGTCCTATTCATATACTCAGATCGACATGGTGGAAATCGAGTGTAAAAGTTTAGAAAACGAATTTCAACTCGAGATTCCACACATATAAGATCTCGTTTTCGAAAAATTTCTCAAAGCGAATGCAAATGTATACAAATGGATGCATGATGATGCAAGATGCATGATGTGAATGCAGATGTTTTTGGAGTTTTTGATTTTTTTTTCATTTTTTGGCTTTTTAGTGCATATATGGAATATAAACGTGAAGCAAGATGAAAAAGAAAGGAAAATGGAAAATGAGAAAGAAAAACAAAAAGAAAATGAAAAATAAATATAAAGATAAAAACGAGAAAATAAGAAAGAAAAAAGAAGAAAAATAGAAAATCATCGTGAAAAACGCTCCTCCCCCAAGCTGAATTAGGCGATGTCCTTAACACGATAAAAAACACATGAAATTTATCGTGAGGACAAATAAAGTGAGGGGAAGGAGATCCAGGTGCATCTCCCACAAGCTAAAGAAATTCTTTCCCAAAAAGTGAGATTGTGTGATACATGGTCCATGCGGTGTGAGGGAGTGCAAGGGTCATCCAATCATGCAGAGCCACCGTCAGGTGGTGGCTGGGTGGGTGGTGTGGGTGGTATGGATGGAATTGGATGGCTCAACTGAATATGCAAATGTGGTGTCAGTGTGAGGTGGAGATGGAGTAGATGGAACTACCTCAGATTTATGGGGGGGTGAAGGTGGAGGTGGAGGTGGACGAGAAGATGATAACTATGAGATCCTCAGGTGGTGTGGATGTGTGTGGAGGTGTGGAACTACGTGTAGGGGATGGCATATGTGTGGATGGAGCTAGAGAAGATGGTGCTCCATAGGAGGGTATGTCTGCGGCCTCCGTGGTATGTGGTGGAGAAATGGGTGGAACAAGGGGGTCGGGATGAGGTGAGGGAATACGAGTGGTCACAGTCTTGGGGTGTGGTGAAGGTGGAGCCTATAGGGATGGTGGTGGTATAGGAATAAGAGGTGGGGTGGGATAGATGTGAAGTGTGGTGGTGGTGGTGGTAGCTACGTGAGGAGTCAAGGTGGATGGGTCCATAGGTATCTGAGATGGTTGAGGTGTCTGAGATGGCTGGGATGGCTGAGATGGTCGTATGGGTAGGAGAGTCACGACATCAAAAGTAAGCTCATCAATCGAGGACTTCATCTCAGACATGGCATGTGTGATGTCTTAAAGGGAGTTGGCCATGGAGGCCTTGAAATCCCTAAGCTCCTCTTCCACTCAAGAGATATGCTCGAGATGAGAGAGTGGAGGAGGAGGAGGAGCACTGGTAGATGTTTCGACCTGTTGGCGAGATCTCCTGTGGAACTAACGAAGGGTGGGCCTGATGGTGAGACTGGAAGTAGAAGTAGGCTGGATAACGAGATATTGGATATGTTGGAGCTGGGCCTGAGTCTGGTTAGTATTAGGCTGAGGCTGTGCAGGTGGTGCCTAAGCTCCCTGGGTAAGATCGGGATCAGCAGGAAAAATCCACTGCATGGAGGAGTGGTTAGTATTAGGCTGAGGCTGTGCAGGTGGTGCCTAAGCTCCCTGTGTAAGATCGGGATCAGCAGGAAAAATCCACTGCATGGAGGAGCCAGGTCCAAAGCATGTAGGGTTCGAGAGCCTAGTGTAAGGAGTGTTATTGGGCCCATAAAGCCAAAAATATATGTCATTCTCAAAAGATTTGATCATGTGCATGTTGGAGAGGACAGAGAGATCAAGAGAAGTAGGACCTGGGGCGGTGTGCAGGGAATTTGGGATCTTCAGGTTGATGGGAGGAAGCTAGGTAATGATGGTGATGAAAGATGAGAGAGTGTGCACTAGAGAGGGTGTGGAGAAATCTCTGGTATAGCCAGGATCCAGTGTGAAGGATATAGTGTGGAACTGGAGTGTTGCCCTCACAGAGGACATGAGGCTGAGTGTCACACCAAAGGAAGAAGAGCTCATCCTAGGAGACCTGGCCAGTCTCGTAATGACAGAAGATGGAAGTTGCTATAATGTGATGGACGATACGGAGGCCAGAGTGGATGATGCTATATGCCTTCGCCTGTGTCATGGGGAAGGGTGAAAGGCTAGTAATCCTCATCAAAACATGTTTGCATTATACTCAGGAGGATATGGGTAGTTGTGGAGGTGTGCTTCAGGCTCTAGTGCTTGGGGGTCACTTAAAGAGGGGGTTCAAGGAGTTTGTGGACATGCCGTACTCCTTGTTCATGATACGTAATGAGAACCCCGACAGATATCTCTTAAATGTGGAAATAAATTCTAAAATGAGCCTCTGATTCGTAGCCTCACATTCTAGGAATTCCTCCCATCTGATGTTTCGGAGGAGGGTGCTGACAACTTCAAGGAGACATAGTGCAGATAGAGCGGTGATGATTGGGAATTTGGTGGGCACTATGGTCCTAGAGTTGAGGGAAGTGAAAGTGTCACGTTGATTCTCGTCAATGAAGTCAATTCCTAGAGTGTCGATCTGAGAGGGAGGGAGAGTTGCGGCACCCCTCTTAATAGAGAGTTGTGGCACCCCTCTTAAGAGCGGCTTGGGCTTGAGCAGACGTCCAAGTTTTCTGACGTTTGCCCTTACCATGGGAAGGTCTCTCTTGGTAGGCATGGTGTGTGAGAAGTGAGTGATGCAAGAGTGTGTGAGGAGTGTGGTGTAGTGCAGACCCATGCAAATTGTGCAACTTCATCGAGCAATGCGAAAATTTAATGAGTAAGGAGCGAAGTTACCAATGTTGGAGCTCCCCGCTGAAATGGATAGCACCAGTGCCTAGAGAGAGTTCCCCAAGCTGCTTCTTTACCTAACAATTGATCTCGAGCTGCCCCACATCGAATCGATCTACAAAACCTTAAACGAGCCGTTTTAGGTTTTTGGATTATCGCATGCTTTGAATGGAGATGGTGATAGGAGGTTAGATTGATGGAGGGGATTGGGTTTTTGGATTATTTGGGAGAGTGTGGAGAGGATTTAAGAGCTTAAGAAAGTCAGAGTTAGGCAGATTTGAGAGAGGGAGTCGAAGCGTTCGAAGAAAATATGCGTGAAGCGATCGGTTAGGGTGTTTGGTGGTATTTATAGAGTAGCACAATGGTCGCGTCATCCATGACCAAATGGCCGAGTCGATTTGGGAGCCAAATTTCAAAGGGTTTGGATGCGACGCGGTCAATTCGACGCTGTTGTGTCGATCGGCATATCAACCGCGTTGATCTTGGAGAAGTGTATTTTTGGCTCGAGAAAATAGAGAGTTACGCGGTCGCGTAAAGTAGATGAAATGGCCGCATCGAATTGGAGGATCTAAAGCTCAAAAATTTTGGGTCGACGCGACCGTGTCGTTTGAGTTCAAATGGTCGCATCGATCCGACAGGAAGATGAATTTGAGCCAAAAATATAGAGAGTTATGCGGCTGTTTCGATTTGGTTAAACGGTCGCGTCAAATTAAGAAATTTGACCTTGGAAATATATGCAGGGACACGGTCGTTTCGAGGCGGTTCAAACGGCCACATGTTTTGGCTTTGGGCATTAGGATTAACACGGTCATTTTGATTGATGTGAAACAGCCGCATGGATCCTGTAGAAGGTGGATTTTGGTTTCAATTTAATAGAGAGTTACGTGGCTGTGTCGACTGGGCGACACATCCGTGTGAAATTGAAATTTTGAACTAAGAAGTTACCTCAGTGACGCGGTCGTTTGTGCAATCCCCATGTGGTCGTGTCGATCACCATTTCAGCTGCTCTTATCCTTTTCTTATTGTTTTCTCCACGCGGCCGTGTGGATTCACACCATGTGGCTGTTTAGAATGGGTTTTCCAGCTTCCAAGCTTCTTCCTACAATGAAAAACACTTGTCAAATTTTAGGATTTTGGGGCTTTATTCAAAGAGAAAATCTAAGCTATTCTAAACTAAAATCTAAGATAGAAATAGAGATATTAAAAGGATATAAAAACTCTTGGGTTGCCTTCTAAGAAGCACTCGTTTTAAGTCATGAGCTTGACTCCCTATTTTTATGTCGTCATAGCGGCTTAAGGGTGGAGAAGTCCCAGATGCCCTCGTCTCCATGCTTCTTTTCCTTGATTAGATTCAGATTGCACTCTCCATGGTTTCTCAGCTCCTTAGGGCTCGTCGTGTCATCATGAAGGATCTTCCTTAAAGCTTTCTCTAAGAGCTTCTTTTGGTTCCTCCTCCATCGTTATTTCCTTAAGTTTTTCCTCTGTGCTCAAATTATCGTCGGGGGGCTCTTCATCCAAGTTCAAAAACATCTCCTCCTATGTAGTCTCCTTGATCTCTTCTTCAAGGAGGTTGACTTGATTTATATGGTCACCTTCTATAAAGTTCTTCATGGAACTCTTGAGGTCAAACTCGACATTCTCTCAGCCCACGTTGAGGGAGAGTTTTTCTCCCTTAACATCAATAAGTATGCCTGACGTGGCCAAGAAGGGTCGGTCAAGTATGATTGGGATGCGAGCGTCCTCGGACATGTCCATTACGACAAATTCGCACAGGACCAAGATTTTTCCTATGTGCACTGGCACATTCTCCATCTTGCCCAGAGGGAACTTAATTGACTTATCCGCCAATTGGAGGGACATATTTGTCGGTTGGAGTTCCCATATTTTCAGCTTCTCACATATCGACAGGGGCATCAAACTGACACTTGCCCCTAGGTCGCAGAGTGCGTTCTTGATCTCAATATCCCTAACTGTGCAAGAAATGGAGAAGCTCCCTGGGTCATCAAGCTTCTCCACTACATTCCTATGAAGTATGGCGCTGCACTCCGCAGAGAGTACAACCTTCTCCTGCCTGGCCCTGTTCGTTATGATTTCCTTCAAGAACTTGGCGTAGGTCGGGATTTTCGATATGGCATCAAGGAAAGGTATCCAGATATTCAGCTGCTTGAGGAGGTCGAAATTTTTTCCATACTTCTCGTCTAGTTTGGCCTTTGCCAACCTTGACAAGAAGGGGACTCTTGGTATGTACGTTCTGGGAGGCTCTTCAGAGGGCTTCCCTTGATCCTTCTCAATGGACTTCTCTCTTGATGGTTTAGAGAATGGAGGTTCTACCTCATATTTAGCGTCCTTCTCCACTCTAGATTCAGGCTCTACCTAAGCTTCTCTCTCACTTGGAGCTTCCTTTTCAACAATGGGCATAGCTGGGCTTTCCATCTCTTTTCGCTTCTCAAACTAATTACATTCACATGCCCTTGAGGGGTTTCTTCAGTCTGCCCTGTTAGTTTCCCTTGAGTTCTTGATAGTTAAGAAAGTTTTTGCACCATCTGCACCATTGTGGCCTCCATTGATTTCTGTCCTGACGTTAGTTGTTGTGTGGTGGATGCAAGCTACTGCGTGGTCTTCATGAGCTGCTGGATAAAGGTCTGGAAGTAATCGTTCCTCTGCCCTTGCTTGCGTATGTGGCTCTCAATGAGCACCTCCAATCTAGATTTTTGAGTAGGAGGCATGCTCACGGGAGGTGTTTGGTTGTAGCCCTGGAATGGCCCTTGGGTTGGCAGTGCTTGGAAATCTTGAGGTTGTTGAGGGTATGGCGACGGAGCTTGTAAACCCAGAGTCATGTATAAAAAATTAAGATGGTTCTTCCATCCTTGATTATATGTTCGGGAGTATGGATTGTTTGGCGGCCTCGGGTTGTTTTCACATAAAGAGTTGGCCTGCTTTATGCTCATTCTTGGAGGTGTCACCATAGATGTGGAACATACATTTCCTTGGTGTCCATGTATGCCACATACCTCACAAAGCACCATCATGGGCGGGTTAGTAGCACTGAGCCCAATCAAAGAGAGTTGCTTGGTTAGAGCATTAAATTTAGCAGAGAGCAATGATACTGCATCAACATCATACTTACCTCCCCTCCTGGATGTGCTCCTTTCGTTGCTCCATGAATCATTGTTGGTGACCATGTCCTGCAACAAATTCTTCGCCTCAGGAGGAGTCTTGCTTATGATCGTGCCATTAGCGACAGCGTCAATTGACATTCTCACCTCAAGGGTCAATTCGTTATAGAATGCTTGGATTAGAAACCAATCGGGCCCACCATGGTATGGACAATTGCAGTGTAAATTCTTGAATCTATCCCAAGCCTCATACAAGGATTCCCGGTCTAGCTGGTTGAAGTTGGTGATCTCATTGCACATTTTTCTTGTTTTTCATGGAGGAAAATATTTAGTTAGAAACACAAGAGAAAGACTATCCCAAGATGTGAAAATGTTAGGACTATGGCTGCTAAGCCAGCCCTTCACTTTGTCTCTAAGCAAAAAGGAAAATAGTCTTAGCCTAATGGTGTCGTTAGTGACGCCATTCATCTTCAGGGTGTCCATCTTCTCTAGGAAATTGTTGAGATGGTCATTCGGGTTTTCCATGGGAGACCCTCCGAATTGATCTCGTTGTACGAAATCGATCATACATGGTTTCAGCTCGAAGTTGTTAGGCTCCACCAGCGGGATTTTGGATACTAGATGTGGACCCATTGAAGGGTGTAGAGAAATCCATGATCGATCTGGGGGCCGGTGGTGCCAGAGGAGGAGGAGGAGGCTCAGGACCATTCTCAGGATTGTGTATCTCTGCCATTGATTCAAGAGCTAATCTCCTCCTTATTTAGGCGTTAAGCCTTCTTGCAGTGGCCTTATTCTCAGGGTCTAGTAGACGCAAGTTTGCAATGCCTTGAGATCTCCTGTACATACAAGAGAGCACTACCAAAGAAAAACGTTAAGAGCACCAATAGTCAATAACAAAGAGAAATATGGAAAAAACAAAGCAAAAAAATACGTAGTCTATCAACAAAGAATAAAATCGATATCAAGCCATGCCTTCTCGGTAACAGTGCCAAAAAGCTTGTTCACTTACATGAGCTTTCAATAATTTATAATGCCGCAAGTGCACGGTGTCGTGTAGCGCAAACGGGTCAAACACATGGAGGCGTTTGTTGAGTACCGATTTTCTTCTAAGTTCGAAAGCTACACTATCGAGTGGTGGTCGAAGAGAGAATTAAAATGTAAAATCAGATGATAAAAGCTCTAGTGCTTAGAGTATCTCCACCATTGAAGTAGGGTTAAGGTTGGATTAATAGTTGACCGATTGTTGGATTCATTGGGACTCGAGAGACGTTGTCTAACCTACGGGCATTCCCCTATCCCCCACTCTCATGGTGCATGATAAGATAGTCCCTTATGTTAACTCCTACCCCCGCTCTTTCTATGCTATGATATGCTTATCCTAACCTATACCGATGTCGACTCTCACCGATACATCCGTATACATTTGGCGCATTACGCTCAACGAATGTCCCCAATCTTCCTCCATGCCACTCTCATGGTCGGGCAATGTGATCTATATTAGGAGGGCTCTAATCGGCACCCAACTCTCGCCGGTCACACCGATAGTATTAATCATCGTAGGGATCGAGATCCCTAGATTGGTCCCGACTCTCGCCGGCGGCCAATCCAACATCCACAAGGGAGGAGATCGAATCTACGATGATAATTGACATCCTAATATACCCCAAATCCACAATTAGCCCAACAATTTAATCGATTATTTCATACAAACATGGCCCCATTCCATTGGGGTTCAACCCCTTGCCTTAGATGAAAACTACTCACTACCCATCATAATTGGAGTCATTCTAATCATGGGTGCAATAAGAAAAGCCATAGATTCAGAAAATAACACAAGAGATGGAAAGTAAATACAATAGCAATCAAAATAGAAAACTTCTATTATATAAATCTAGACTAATACAAGTGCAACTACTACATCAATAAAAGTGTGCTAAATTAAAAAGCAATAAAAATCCTTACAAAACCTCCAAAACCTAGGAAAATGGCCGAATAAAAGATGTTGTTTCGCTCAAGAGGAAGATGAGCTTTTATACAATTCCCCAAAAAGACCAAAAAGATCAAAAAGACCATAAAACTGTCACGCCCCGCTTCCCTAAAATGGAGGCGAGACGTGAGAAGGTCCGCTCAAGCGTGGAGCTGTGAAGCTGCACGCCCGATAAGCGTCAAATTAGTATAAGCAGGTCCCTGTAAACGCAAAAGGAACAACAACAATAATAATAATAGAATGAGACAGATATGAAATAACCAATCCCAAAGTTTGTCCACAAAATATTCAACATCACAGAAAAGCCACCAGGCTAGCAGGAAAGAGTCTAAGGCCCAGAACAAGGCCAAACAAAAACACAAACATAACAGAGTATCAAACTAGGTGCCACGCACCGACAACTAAGCAGTCTAACAGAAGAAGCTAAACGAAGACACTAAGACTGATCCCCAGTGTCAACAAAGTCCTCGATCAACGCGGGTTCTGACTCAGCGTCAGCGAACACCACGTCCTCAGCAAGTAACTCAGGCTCGGGCTCTAACATGTGTCACCCAAAAGAGAAAAAGGGCACATGTCAGCAAGTCGAAAGACTTGTGCAAGGAAACGGAAGAAAGGTAAACTAGCAACCTAGCAGTTAAAGTATGGTGCATGGCCAGTAAAGTAAGGTGGTAACAAGTAAAGTAAAGTAGCAAGTATCAAGTGGTAGGGGTGACATGCAATGTCAAGTACGAGTAAAGTACAAGGGATCACTCAACGAGTGCCCTATTGCCCGCAGGCTGTGTTCAAGTATCAAGTACAAGGGATCACTCAACGAGTGCCCTATTGCCCCCAGGCTGTGTTGAGCTCGTCTTCTGGAACACGAGCCAGAAAGTGTATTTGACATAGGATTGTGCCCACGCAAGGTGGGTGCCTAGCCGGAACAAATAGTACAAGTATGTAGCGAAGCTACGCAATCACGATGAGTATTCATGCATGCAATGACATGAGCAAATATTCGCGTACCGTTAATTGTATTTAAACGTGACAGGCAAAATGCGATGACATGAACATATTCGCGTACCGTTAATTTAAATTAAACATGACAGTTAAAATGCAATAGCAGTTAAGGATGCATGAATGACATGAACAGTTAATACGCGTACCGTTAATTGAAAGTAAACGTGACATATAAGCATGATGAGGGTGACGGACCAAGCTTCGTTGTCAAGCTAGGTCAATGGCGTCCAGACGGCTATCCTTTCACAGTCTAGTCTCTTTTACGCTAAAGCAAGGCGATGGCCTAAGACATGGCCCAAATCAAGAGATGCAAGTTTCACTTGCCTGATACCGAGATTGACGAGCAATGAAGATCGTCACACAAGCTAACTACGGAATGGATCACTGTTATGGCAAAACAATCATTAGCACAATGATTCTAAATAGGTTTCTTATTAGAACCCTAAACATCTAACAATCCATTTTATTAGGGTTTCACAATGTCGATGTGGGTTATGCTAAAACTAAAGGAATCGAGTATTACCGTGAAGAAGCGGAGGAACGATGCCAAGCAACCACGGAAACGGAAGAACGATCCGGCTCAGATCTGGAAATGAGTGAAAAATCTGGAGAAATGGGTTTTGATGTGGATTTTGGGGGTTTGATGAAGGTTTGGGGAAGATGGAAGGTGGGTTGTGACAAGGGAGGGTTTGGATGATGAAGGATGAGCTTGGGATGAAGGTTTAATGGTTTGAGGAAGATGGGGGCTCAATGGGGGAGAAATTATGGTTTTAGGTCGTGAGGGAGGAGACGAAAACGTTTGGAGGGGTATTTATAGAGTTTGGTGGAGGCTAGGGCAAAACTAGGGTTTCCTGCAATGCTTAGTCGGTCAAAGAACAACCACTGACCGACTAGTTTGGGAACTAGTCGGTCGGTTGACCAATGCAGGCCGACTAAGTGTAAACAGTAGCTCCAGTCGAAATCCTGAACTAAGAGTTAGTCGGTTAAAGAACAACTACTGACCGACTAGTTTGACAACTAGTCGGTCGATGAACGTTCTTAGACCGACTAAGAGTAAACAGTAACTCGACTGTACAGAGGAACTAAGAATTAGTCGGTCTGAGTACAAAACTTAACCGACTAGTTTGACAACTAGTCGGTCGAAAGATGAACTTAGACCGACTAAGAATGAACAGTACTGATACCTAAAATTAGTAGACGAGTTAGTCGGTTAAAGAAGCATTGCTGACCGACTAGTTTGCAACCTAGTCGGTCAACCAACATTCTTAGACCGACTAACGACAAACAGTAACTCCTGAGAAATTAACAAAGCCAAATAGTCGGTTCAAGAAGGTTTTCCGACCGACTGGATCGTCATCTAGTCGGTCAGTGCCCCTTCTTACACCGGCTAATGAGCACCAAAAGTTCCGATACGGAGCGTGGAGCTCAGGGATCGATTTCTAAGACTCCTAGGCTTGATCTAACAATAAGATATGACCGATACGAAGCCCGTTACGAATGACTCGCTCCAAACACGCCGACCGACGGAAGAATCTAGAGAATCACGACGAAACGAACGAAAATGAAAACTATGGAGACGAAAATGGAAATCACATTCAAGGAGAAGCAACTAAATATATATATATTTATAATAAAATCCATACATGAAAAACCAATCGTTACAAAAACCAACCTTGGCAACGCCCCTGTAATACCATGTGTATGATATACTTGTATATTTGTATATGTAAGTATACTTATATGTATTGATGTATATAGTAGTGTATACTTATATGGAAATATTATTGGAATATATTTTATGATTGTGTGAATTAGTATATGTATGACTATTGGTATATATGGTTGTGAGTATACCTAGCTAAATTTGTATGTGTATTATGGATGAAGGATAATTATAATTGACTATTTGTAGTGCTTTGGAATATAATTGTGTATTTATAGTTACATATTTATGTGGTGTCTTAGTGTGTAGGTTTGTGTGTATATGTGCAAATATGTAGTGTATGCATGTATAAAGTGGTTTTGTAAATATGTTTAGTAAAGAGGGTTATTATACATATGACATAAGTGTTATATTATTGTTATTATTAGTATTATGGGGTGTTTTCTATAAATTTGGGTTTAGGTTATATTATTGTTATTATTAGTATTAGGGGGTGTTTTCTATAAAGTTGGGTTTAGGTTATGTATGGTATTCTTGGGTAGGTGAAGGGTATTAGTGTCATTTTACCTTTTTCATGATAATTGGTTATTTTTATAAATCTTAATTATCTTAAGATGACACCTAAGTGGACACTAAGCAATGTGTTGGATGAGTTAAGACAACATGTGTCCTCTTCTTGGATTTTTGGATTTAAGGAATTAAGAAAAGGAAAGGAAAATACAAAGTATGAAGAGAAGGGAGTTCATTTAGTTTTTTTCATTTCTCTTTCCATCTTTCTTCTCTCTCTCATTTTTACTCTCCATCCTCTCCTCTCTCCCTTGAAAAATTCGGCTAAACCACATACGACCCCTTTTCCTTCGTCTTTTTATTCTAAAACATCCATCTTTCTTCCTCTTTTGAGCCTTGGTGGTAGATAGATGGATGTGGGTAAGTTTGGGAGCTATATGAGGTGTTTTCTTGGCCAAAGATGGTGTCTTTTGGAGGGATGAAGTGTGAAAACATGGATTCATGGAGCTAAGTGGATTTGGGGATTTTATGGAGGACGCTTCCAATTTCATGGTAGGATTCCCTCTCCTTATGGTATATTAATTCCTTATTATCTCTAGTTGCTAAACTTGTTAAATTTATTAATTACCATGCATTTTCATGCCATGCCAATATTCATCATGCCACAAAGTTTGATCTTTAGTTGTAAATTGTATACTTCATGCCATGTTGGAATTTGTTGTAAATTATTGTTGTGGTTATGTTTAAATGATTGCTCTCTTTAAACCATTTTATATGACTCTATATGCTTGTACTTTATGTAATCCAAATAAATGAGAAATGCCCTTACACAATATGGACATGGGCCAAAATATGTGATATTCTTTATTGTATGTTGTCTTTAATGGTTATTCTCTGGAGTTGTATTATTGGAGCATTACATGTACTTCCCAACATGTGCGTAGTGGCCTGCTGGTTTTATTTGTATATCTATTCTATTCCTTCTTTGTAACACTCTCTACTCTGTAAATGCCTGGGACGGATTCGTACTTTTTGGGTAACTTGTGGAGCGGTGCGTTACAGCCCCAGATTGCTTAGAAATCTGATTCGATGCGACCGCATCGAAAATGACACGATCGCGTCGTTCAATTGCGATCGCGTTGCTAGGGATGCATCCATGTCAAATTCAGCTTCGACGCCTGCGTCGTCTCGAAACGGTCTTGTGGAGCGACCGTTTGGTCTTCAGATTCTCGGGATCACGCGACCGCGTCGACTTCGTCACGTGACCATGCCAATTTTAATTCTTTGCTTCTTCTCCTCAACGACACAGCCGTTTGGACGTCGATGGTGCAGCCGCATGGAGTTGGTTTCTGGAGCTCGTTTGACGCGGTCGTTTGGTTCACCATGGCGCGGCGGCGTG
Source organism: Scilla litardierei (assembly GCA_030789695.1). Taxonomy (NCBI): domain Eukaryota; kingdom Viridiplantae; phylum Streptophyta; class Magnoliopsida; order Asparagales; family Asparagaceae; genus Scilla; species Scilla litardierei. The sequence continues at coordinate 126,163,217 of CM061131.1, forward strand.
GAATTGAGTTGAACTTATTTGGGGTGCTGTGACGACGTGGCCGCATTGAATTGACGCAGCCGTGTATATCACATTTCCTCTTTTATCTCCCCCTATTGCATATTTGGGTCCCCAGCTCTGCTCCTTTCACCTTTTTGTGCCTTTTTCATGCCTTATGGCCCCTAATCAGCATGTATTTCCTACAAAGCATAAAATGGACAATAAAAGCAAAAGATGGAACAAAAATGGGGGAAACGGGAGAAAACATTGAAATAAAGGATGTGAAACATGAATAAAAAGGGGGAAAAATATATACAATAAACACTCATCAGTGGTCTAGCTTAGAGGTGTTACCTAACCCCCCACTTCCGTGATGTTATGACATGACTACCCCTCGTGTGACCAAGCCTACTTCTGTAGGGCATCGCCACATGACGAATGCATGAAGCTCGATAATATTCTCTAATCACCGTTCAGCCATTCTCGTGGTTAGAATTTAGGTCAATGCTAGGGTGCTCTTATTACGCCCCAACTTCTGTTAGTGACACAATGAGTATGGATCGCACAAAGAGATTTAAAATACCCAGAATAACCCTAACTCCCCTTAGCGATCAATCCAAGGAGATCAATGTCTGGGGATATTAATCTTCTTGATTATTACCCTAATTAATCATTCAATAGCCAAGCAATGAGATCAAACCATGGTCATTCTACAAAAGAGATCCACCATTGACCTAGATTAAAATCTACTTAGAAATCATTATAAATCACAGAGATGAAATCCGAAAATAAATAAGAAAGACATGGAACAAATAGAAAACATGAAATAAAGAGAGAAATACTTAGCTTCAATCGTTGCAATACAAAATATCCAAGATTACAAGCGCATCAATGGAGGAAAACTGAATAGAAACCTAATCTAACCTAATCTTACTCCTAAAACTAAGAAATGAAATGAAAAGACAAGAAAAACGAGTCTAAGGGTCGGCTCCCCCTTGAGGACGACTCTCCCAATCCTTAAATACATCTCCAAAACCCTAGTGGGTTTGCAAAAAACCTAACCTGAAACGATCGCGTGAATGATTCACGCGGTCACATGGGTCCTGGCTTAAAGATGGGCTTCGAAATGGCTTCAGAAATTGTTGGTTGACATGGTCACGTGGAGAATATACGTGACCGCATGGATACTGTTCTCAGAATCTGGCATCTGCCTTCTTTTCTCTTTTTGATTGATGTGGTCATGTGAATGGCCACACGACTGCATCAGACTGTCTTTAGCTCATCTTGGTTGACCCACATGACCGTTTGGGATGGTCGTGTGGGGGCTTGTTGACCGGCGCCCCGCTTGAGTTGCGGCGGCGCGGTGTCGTTTACCGCAAGTTTCACGGTTAGTGTAGGGTGCGGGAATATCGAACTCAGGGAGGCGAGGTTGTGCTTGGGTCAGGTAGGACCTAAATCACCCCGAGGGGCGAGCTAGCCCGAATCGGTGAATGGTTGTCACGAAAGGAAATAAAAGGGTATGAACAACAAGAAAGAAAACCCGTGACTCTGGTTTCCAACCCGACGAGAGACTCTCGCCGATACGGCCTACGGGTATAGATAGCGATCGGGATTAGGGTCTAATGGTGAGACGTTGCCTCTGAGAGTGGTACGGCGTCCCATGGGCCCGATATTCCGGTCGGTGCCCAGGATGATACACCGGACTTCCCGGATTCGATCAGTGGGCACTCCCGTGTCCATTAACACTGATCGATCCCGGGAGCACTAAGCCCGCAACGATATCTCCCAATGTCTCATCCTGCCGCTCCCGCGTGCAAGGATTCGGCGTCTACGCTAATGGTGTGAGCTATGGCTAGGGAGTCAACCGCCAAGTTTATTCCCCCTTGGCCCGACGGTCAAAGGCGGTCTTTTTCCCGCCGATGACAATGAAACACCCCGCGTAACCGTTAGATTCCTACTCCCTATCGATTTCCTAACCCTATGGACGCATCGGGAAGAGCCCCCGAAGGGGTTTCCACCAAAATCCCAGATTTGGGAACTACTCACAAAAATTCATGAAAAAGCGATCTAAATGAAATTTAACCGTTGGAATCATAATCGGACAATTGCAATGCGGAAGTAATAGAGTAATAAAGACAATACTAAAATTTTAGAAAGATCTGAACACTTACAAAAGAGTAACAATTACAGCCGTCACAAGGAGATAAAACAGTAGAAAAAATAACAGCTCCCGTTTCTGGAACCCTAGGGGTTCTATTTATAGACCTTCGCATCAACCGATCGGTTGACAAGTTAACCGATCGGTTGATCCGTTACAAATTAATAACAGAAAACGGCGAGCTTTCACCCGATCACATGAACCGGTCGGGTGAGTTCTTGAGTGACCGGTTGGATCTTGGAGCAGTCGGGTGAATCGATCGGTTCGACGTCCGTGTCTTCAGCTCTTCTTCTTCAGCTACAGATGAACCGATCGGGTGAGAGTCACCCGATCGGTTGGCGTTTTGCTTCGAGAAAACAGAGAACAGCCCCCGCTGAACCGGTCTGCGAACCGGTCGGGTGTAAACTTTGTGAGCTGCGGCAGAGACCGGGTGGTGCACGCGTGCATCACCCGATCAGTTGGAGATGACCAACCGACAGGGTGAGGGGCTGAAAGATGAATTCTTTGGCGTTTGACCCCCTGGATCACGCGTGACTTCTCCCGTTGCTCCGGGGACTTGGGATATCATCGTTAAACGTCCCCTACGTGGTCAATCCCCTGCAATCATGGATAAACAAAGAAAAGTGAAAGAAAACGGGAAAATACACGAAAACGAATAAGTGACGGTGGAAAAACACGGAGAAACACAAAAGAAAACGTGCGTGAATATATGAAATATAAACGCACGTCAAAATCCCCCAAGCTGAACTCTTCCTCGTCCTCGAGGAAGACGAGTGAGAGTAGGAGCTTGGAAGGGAAAAATAGAGAGGAAGAAAGAAAAAGAAAACTCTAAGCCCTAGATCGTCCATCAGAGCCACCAAAATCAAAAACGACACACCAAGCAAGCAAACGCCAAATCACACCACTAAACCTAGGAAAGCGAGTCCAAATAAGTGTCGTGGGTCCACGCAGTGAAGCGCGAGTGAGCGTGGTCGTGTGCTAGCAAATGGTGATGCTTTCTACGATGTGCTATGAGGCTCGATATACACAAATCCAAGATATGACCCAAAATATCGATCCGAATTGAATTAAGCGGTGAATATAAGTTCAAGCATGCATGAGAAGAGTGAGAATAGAAGCGTATCATGCATCGGGGACTCCACAACTAGGGTTAAGGAAATCACGCCAAGTGTTTTCGATAAACCAAGTGTTTTCGATAACGACTGGGGTTGAGATGATGTGGAGAAGAACACTCGGTGCAAATTCTCGCCTTCCCTTTATTCTTGGCAAGTAGGAAAAAATATTCACACGGAAATTTTTTGGGTTTTGGGCATTTGTATTTTTTTTGGATTTTGGGCTATACACAATTTTTCTTTTCTTTTCTTTTTGGGTTTTGTTATAAACGGGCTTCTTGGTGGGCCTACCCGTTAGTGGGTATCCACCCATTATGTAACCCTACCACTATAAATATAGGGCTATGGTCTCCATAGCCGCCAAGTTTACAACACGTTATCAGCACGCTCAAAGCTAAGCCGAACCCCTGCCGACGGACGGACGCGACGCGAACGGGCTTCCTTCACCGAACGTCGCTAGATCCGGCGGGTGGGATCTAGATGTAACTTTTTCCCTAGATCTAAATTTTGCATATGCGCATATGTGGCGATTCAATTTTTTTGGATCAATCGATCAAGAATATACCGTTTTTATTGATAAAAATCACACCCTTTTCAATAAAAAACGTATTTTTGGAAGAAAAAAATTGGTTTTTCCACTAAAAATCGGATTTTTACCCGTCGTTTTTCTCCAAAAATCACCCAAACCCTAAATAGGGTTCACCCACGCCCCCCCCGTCGCCGACAGCGGCGGGGCCTTCCCGCCGTCGCTGCGGCGGCGGGAACCCCCCCGCCACTGCAGGCGGGGGTTTCCCCGCCGCCTGCAGCGGTGGGCAACCCCCGCCGCCGCCGGCGGGGGTATCCCCCGCCGCGGCAGGCGGGGGCTTCCCGCCGCCTGCAGCGGCGGGGCACCCCCGCCGCGGCAGGCGGGGGCACCCCCCGCCGCCGCAGGCGGGGGCTCCCCGCCGCCTGCAGCGGCGGGCAACCCCCGCCGTTGCAGGCGGGGGCACCCCCGCCGCCTGCAGCGGCGGGGGCAACCCCGCCGCCTGCAGCGGCGGGCCCCCCCCATCCCCGCCGCCTGCTACGGCAAACGGGCCCGCCCGCCAGTAGCGGGTATGGGCCCGGCGTGCGTACCCCAAAACCCTAACTAGGGTTTCTGACCTAGAAATTTCTTTTTTGAATTTTCAAAAACTTTTCAGATTTAATTACGATTCTTTTTCGTTATAATCTGGACCAAATTGCATGTGATTTTTACTCATCGCAATTATATTTGGATTTATGATTTTCTTTAAAAACGTTTAAAAATTAAGAAGATCCTGCGACCGCTCTGCCGTTAGTCAACTAACCTAACGGTGCATGACGTTGCCTAGTGGTCCAATAATTTTTAAACGGTAGATTTCATTTTCCATTATAAACTGCCTGTGATGAATAAATAAATTGCCTGTGATGTATAAACTGCCTGTGATGATGCCTGCTGCATTATAACTGCCTGCGACGAATGTTTAATATTTGCTGTGGTTTTGGATCGGCTAGTGATCACCATTTTTATTTTTCATGCATTATTTTATTTTTGAGAGAAAAATGTAGTGAGGATAATTTTGTAAAATTACAAGCCCGGCGGACGCCTCAAGAAGATGAAGGACTATTCCAGAAGAATAGGGGCCCCACGGGGGTTCCCGAGTTGTACTTTCTTTCTTTTTGGGACTGTAATGGACTGTAATTAATTATGGTGATTAGCCGATCCACGCAGCAAATATTTATGTCTGATGTGCTTGATTATTTATTTTTTTCTGCAAAAATATCTAATTAATGCTATCTTTTTACATGCTAGAGTGATAAATGGCCAAAATTGCGAGCGTCGATTTTGACGTTTTGGATGCTTCAGGAAAGAATTATTTAAGCTGGCAGTTGGATATAAAATTCCATCTGCGAGCACAGGGATTGAGTCACGCCATCGCCTTAGGCGATAAGGTTTCTGATATAGATAAAGCTAAAGCAATTATCTATATCAGACGCCATATCGATCGGACCCTGAAGGCCGAGTACCTAACGGTGGAAGACTCGTATGAGTTGTGGACCGCCCTCGAGGACAGGTATAAACATCAAAGGGATGTTATCCTACCTCGAGCGCGATATGAATGGGAGAACCTCCGTCTCCAAGACTTCAAGTCTATTGCCGAGTACAACTCGGCACTCTTTAGCATCACCTCACGCCTGAAGTTGTGTGGTGAAAAGGTGAGGGAGGAACGCATGTTAGAGAAGACGTATACATCCTTCCATGAGATGGATGTCATACTGATGCAACAGTATCGTGAACGAAAGTTCACTAAATACTCTGAGCTTCTCTCATGCCTTCTGATGGTAGAGCAGAATTGTGACCTCCTTCTGGCCACCCACAACTCACGCCCTACCGGCACTGCTCCTGCGCCTGAAGCGCACCACAGCTCCTTCCAGAAGAAAAGGGGCAACTTCAAAGGCAAACCCCAGAAGGGCAAGACCATGAAGAAGCAGGCTCGAGGACCCCCTCCAAGAAACAACCAAGAGGGAAAGAAGAAAAATGTGTGGAAAAGAAAAGACGATGGCCAGACTTCTGCCCCCAGAAAGGACTGGGAAGATAAATGCCACAGGTGTGTCATGACTGGACACTGGTCCAGGAATTGTCGTACTCCACGCCACCTTCAGGATTTGTACAAAGCAAGCCAGAAGCAAGCTGAGACAAACCTGGCGGTTCAAGAAAACCTGGCACCAATCAGGTTCATCGCTGAGGACTTCTCCAACGATGACCTGCTCGACTGAGGGCATTTATCTACTTTATATGCATTGTAGTTTTTTCTTTTGAGAAACAATTTATCTGCTTATCTCTGGCATGTTTAAATACTTTTCAGACATCCACTTAATTTTCGTAGTATATTCCTTTGTGTTTTTGCCTTATACTGCGACATTTTTTTAAATAGATGGACTTTAAATGCCTAGTGGACAGTGCCTTTACGCACACGATCCTCCAAGACATCTGCTTTTTTTCAAAGCATTAATAAATACGATGGCACCGTAAATACGATTTCCGGTCCATCAAGTATCATTGAAGGATCAGGGGAAGCACATTTTATGCTCCCCAATAGTACAAAACTACTTATAAAAGATGCCCTTCTCTCCCCTAGCTCGCATAGAAACCTGTTAAGCTTTAAAGATATCCGCTTAAACGGATACCACCTAGAAACGGTGAGCAAAGGAAACAGTGAATACCTTGATGTAACGTTTCATAAAAACGGTGCTAAAAACACCGTCGAACGTTTTGAGGGACTCCTGTCGGGTCTCTACCACACAAGGATCAGAGCAATGGAAGCAAACACATTAGAGCACCAGAAGTGCCAAAACCAACCAGAATTCAAACTCTGGCACGATAGACTAGGACACCCAGGAAGGAATATGATGCGTCGCATCATATCCCAATCCCGTGGAATTAATCCGAAAAGCTCTGACGCTACTTCGGAAGGGTGCAAATCCTTGTCCCCCTTGTTACAAAGGGAAATTGATTATGAGACCATCCACCCTGAAGGTGGACTCTGAGTCTCCAAGCTTCCTAGAGAGAATTCATGGCGACATTTGCGGGCCTATTCACCCCGCAAGTGGACCATTTCGGTACTACATGGTACTAATCGACGCATCTTCAAAATGGTCGTATGTGTGCCTCTTGTCCACCCGCAACGTAGCCTTTGCAAAGCTACTTGCACAAATTATAAAATTGCGGGCACATTTCCCAGACAACCAGATCAAGAAATTGTGTCTGGACAATGCTGGGGAATTCACCTCACAAGTCTTCCTAGACTACTGCCAAGCAACCGGCATAGAAGTTGAACATCCTATAGCCCATGTTCACACCCAGAACGGGTTAGCCGAATCTCTCATAAAGAGACTACAATGGATCGCTAGACCATTGTTAATGCAATGCTAGTTGCCGGTATGTGCATGGGGACATGCCATACTGCACGCTGCATCACTGATAAGATTACGACCGTCAGGTAGTCAATCTTATTCTCCGATGCAACTTGCATATGGGAACCCGCCCGATATCTCTCACTTGAGGATATTAGGATGTGCTGTCTATGTCCCCATAGCACCACCGCAGAGAACCAAAATGGGTCCTCAACGGCGTCTTGGTATCTATATTGGTTTCGACTCACCATCGATCATTAGATACCTCGAACCCCTTACAGGGGATGCCTTTAAAGCGCGTCTAGCAGATTGTGAGTTTGATGAAAGCATTTTTCCAAAACTAGGCATTAACACACAGAAGCTTCAAAGACCATTACATGGGACACAAAGACCTTATCCCATTTTGATCCGCGCACAAATCAATGTGAAGAAGAGATCCTGAAGATCCTTCAAATTCAGAACACAGTTCACATTTTACCGGATAAATTCACTGACAACCAGAAGATTGTCAGATCACACGTCCCTGCTGCAAATACGCCAGCTAGGATTGACATACCCAAAGATGGATGCAATCCACCTGCAGCAGAAGCGGCCGTACCTCAACAAAAAAGAGGACGACCCCGAGGCTCCAAAGATAAGAATCCTCGAAAGAGGAAAAATCCTGGAGCAATAATAACGATACCACCACAGGATGCTGAGCTCAGCCCAGCTACCTCTCCACTCCTAACAACCCCTGAAGAGGAAAATATAGGAGAAATTTCATTAAGCTATGTACGTATCGGGGAGGTACTGGACAGAAAAAGCACAATCATCGATGATAACTTCGCGCTCATTATTGCCACTCACGTCACTGAATACGACGATGAGACCGATCCACGCTCTCTAGCAGAATGTAAACGCAGAGAGGATTGGCCAAAGTGGAATGAGGCAATAGGAGTAGAGCTGGACTCACTCTCGAAGCGCAAAGTTTTTGGACCTGTAGTCCTAACACCAAAAGGTGTTAAACCTGTGGGATATAAATGGGTATTCGTGAGAAAAGGAAACGAGAATAATGAGATCGTGCGCTATAAAGCGCGCCTTGTTGCACAAGGTTTTTCCCAACGACCAGGAATAGACTATGACGATACATATTCCCCGGTCATGGACGCGATCACTTTCCGTTTCATTATCGGCCTATCCACGAAGGAAGGTCTGGATATGCAGCTCATGGACGTTGTGACTGCATACCTATACGGAAATATAGATAAGGACATCTATATGAAAATCCCAGACGGATACAAACTACCGACAAAAATGACAGAAAGACCTCGGGACGTCTATTCCGTCAAACTCCAGAGATCACTGTATGGTCTCAAACAGTCAGGTAGAATGTGGTACAACAGACTGAGTGAATTCCTAGTGCAACAAGGATTCACAACAAATGAAGTCTGCCCTTGCATCTTCATACGAGCAAAGGGAACAGGATTCGTAATTATCGCCGTCTACGTAGACGACTTGAACATCATCGGATCTCCTGCAGAGATAGATGAGATATCCAAAAGTCTCACACAGACTTTTGAGATGAAAGACCTCGGCAAAACAAAGTTTTGCCTAGGACTACAAATTGAACATTTAAGCGGAGGAATCCTGTTGCACCAATCGACATATACAAAGAAAGTGCTGAAGAACTTTCTTATGGACAAATGTCATCCGCTTAGCACACCAATGGTCGTCAGATCATTGGATGTTGAAACAGACCCCTTCCGACCGCTGGAAGAGGGAGAGGAAACACTGGGTCTTGAAGTACCCTACTTAAGTGTAATTGGATCACTCCTATACCTGGCAAACTGCACGTGTCCCGATATAGCGTTCGCAGTAAATCTACTAGCCAGATACAGTTCAGCGCCCTCAAAGCGCCACTGGAACGGAGTGAAACAACTTCTGCGCTACCTCCAAGGGTCTGTAGACATGGGACTATACTTCAAGAAAGGTGTATCCACCGACCTGGTCGGTTACGCAGATGCGGGATACAGGTCCGATCCATATACCGCAAAGTCCCAGACCGGTTTCGTATTCACATACGGTGGGACGGACATCTCATGGAGATCCGTGAAGCAGACATCCACAGCGACCTCATCCAACCACTCCGAGCTCATCGCGATCCACGAAGCTAGCAGAGAATGCTTCTGGCTTCGATCAGTCATCAACCACATCCTCAAGACCACCGGCCTGAAGACGGGAGATCTTGGGCCTACCACCATGTACGAAGACAATGATGCCTGCATCGCTCAACTACGAGGTGGCTACATCAAAGGTGACAGGACGAAGCACATTTCCCCCAAGCTCTTCTGGACGCATGAACAGCAAGTGGACAACCAGATCGACATCCAGCAGATCCAGTCCTGTGACAACCTGGCTGACCTATTCACTAAAGCTTTGCCTCGCAGTACCTTTAGAAAACTTGTACTAGGAATTGGGATGAGACAGCTGAGAGATGTACAAGCCTGAAGCTTGTACTTATCAGGGGGAGTTAACGTAGTGCTGTACTCTTTTTCCTTGGCTGTTGGTTTTTCCCACTGGGTTTTCCACAGTCAAAGGTTTTAACGAGGCAGCCACATTAACTCAGGATCCAGAAGTATCCACCACTGATGTTATCCATCGATCAGGGGAAGTTACATAGACTTGTACTCTTTTCCCTTAGCCACTGGTTTTTCCCACTGGGTTTTCCTTGGCAAAGGTTTTAATGAGGCAAGCACTCTTAAACTTAGAGATCCAGAAGTATCTCCAACCCCATGATCAAATAAGCTTCATGAACCCTGAAGCGTTCACCATGGCTTACAACAATGGATGGATAAGGGGAAGTGTTATAAACGGGCTTCTTGGTGGGCCTACCCGTTAGTGGGTATCCACCCATTATGTAACCCTACCACTATAAATATAGGGCTATGGTCTCCATAGCCGCCAAGTTTACAACAGGTTTTTCTTTTCTTTTCTCCTTTTTTGGATTTTTGGGTTTTTGGCTATACACATGTGTACTCTCCCAAGTGGGAGAACGGTACACGACGAGGGGATTTGCACCAATTAAAACAAAAAAGAAGTCGAAATCTAAACACTCGGGCAAAGGAAACTATTCTCGCTAAATAGAGCATAGGCTAAATGGGTTATCCTAGTCCTTAGTTGTGGAATCCCGACGCATGCGAATTGAAGTATACGATATAAATATAGCATGCATAAAGTGGAAACAAATACCGCATATTCAAATCGGAGCATGATAATCTAGGGGTCATTCCTGGACAGGTATATAAAGTAAAATCACAAAGCAGAAGCACACCAAATGCTAGTCACGACACACGACTCACAAAAAGCTAAGTGGACCCACGATGCGTGAAATGCAAGAGGACTCGAAATCCTAGGGTTAGTGCGTGTGATTATCGATGCAATGCTAGGTGTGTGTGACTTTGTGGCGATTCATCATAGGATTCATCTCTAGGAGAAAGAGCTAAAAAATAAGAAAAGAAAAAAAAAGAAAAACACGGAGAAAAACGACTCAAATAAACGAAAAAGAAGGACTCAAACGACGCACACAGTGCGACTCCCCCAAGCTGAAGTTTGCATTACCCTCAATGCAATATGAGTGAGTACAGGAGGGCAATGAAGATGGGGGGGATACGCACTGACACGAAAAGAAATGAAAACCAGGAAAACTCATAGATGAAACTGAAAAAGAAAGAAAGATCAGAATCAAAATCAAACAAAATGAAAATAAAAATAAAAACACAAGCACGACACTCAAAAAATGAAAAAGAAGCACACACACAAAAATGAGAAAAACAAACAAAACACGACAGCACACCAAAATAGACGTCCCCCAAGCTAGACCAGAAAGTGCTAGCGAAATGATATGATCAAGGAAATGCAGAGATAAGCAAGGGGGAGTCAAAAACAAAAGAGGTGAATTTAGAAAGCAGGAGAAGGTGAGTCCTCGTCCTCCTCGGAAGAGGGTGTGGATGGGTGGTCGGGGGAGGCTGGGGGTGTGCTGAGAAGTGGGGAATGAGGCGAAGGAATAGGGGCAGTGGTGGTGTGAACAATGGGAGGAGTGTCGGTGGTGGTGGGTGGTGGTGGTAGGAAGGCGATCAAGGCGGTCGTGAGAGGAATAGAAATGGAGGAAGTAGATGTGGTGGTGACGGTAGTGGGAGGTGGTGGGAGGGATCTGGAGCGCACCGGCAATTTCCTCCGGCGCACGTATGGAGTGACAGAGGAGGAGGGAGGTAGCGTGGGTGCGGTGGAAGTGGTCGGGAGGGGTGAAGTGGATGCCGGGATGGGATGTGAAGAGGGAGGAAAAGAATGTGGTGAGGGGGGGTGATGGATGTGGGGAAGTGTGGGTGGGTGGAGGAGAAGATCACCGGGGTGGTGAAGGTGGAGGTGGTGAAGGTGGAGGTGGTCCGTGGATATGAGTAAGAAGGCGGAGAATGGCGGCCACGTTTCTCTCAAGTGCGAGGAAACGTGGGTGAGTAAGAAAGGAGGATGGCGATGGGTCCGAGGAAGCAGAGGACATGGCGAGCTCACGAAGGGCAGCGACCTCCCTCTCAAGTCCCAGATGGGCAGATACCTGGCGGCGACCAAAAGATGTAGACTGACACGAGGCAGAGGTGGTGCCGCCAGGTAAGGTCAAAGAGGTGCCGGTGGCAGTGGTCATGCCGGCACAAGAGACAAGGCCAGAAATGGCCGCAAAGAGGTGCTCAGACGTGATCGGTCCCGGAGCAGAAACAGGATGACTCGGGCCAGCCCCTAAATCTCCCCCAGACGCAGGGATATCCTGCTCGCCTAAGTGGGCGGCAGGGGACGGTGGTCTGCGGGCGTCTGCGGGAAAGAAAGGAAGATTCAACCCAGCTAAGAAGTCGGGATCAGGAGGAAAAGTCCAATCTCCAACGAGAGCAAGGGTCATGCAAGCGGGGTTGGGCAGGATGGTGTAAGGGGCTGGGGGTGGCCATAATGAAATATGAAGCGGCCATCCAAGCGGGGTTTAATCATGTGGATGTGCCGCAGGACATCAATATCAAGATGTGAGGGTCCTGCGGCAGCTGGAAGATTATCGGGGATGGTAGTATTGAATTGGGCGTGAGAGCAGATGATCGTGATGATGCCCCCACAACAAAACTTCCCCTTACCGGCCCGGCTGATCTCGAGTAGCTTGTAAACAAGCCAATCGATGCCATGGATGGGGACGGTAGGGGCTCTGAAGCTAACTCCATCATCATCCCGGACATAAGGAAAAGTCATGGCCCAAAGGATAAAAAGGTCAGGGATAGTCACAGTGCCGGACTCGTCCCTAGGAAAGAATGCAGATGAAATGATCCTGTGGGCTAAACGAAACACGTGATGAATGATGGAGGAGGCCTTGGCCCTTCCTCGGGGATAGTCACGGATCAATGTGAGGCGGAACCAGAATCGATCGACATCAAACTCGGGCGTGTACCCGTAGTGTCGGATGGAATCATCCCCGATATTGGGGAAACCAAATATATCGTTAATCGTGTTCAGATTTGTGGTGACACTACGGTTATGCACCCTGAATTTAATGATCGACCCGGACTCCCAAACAAGTGTAGAGAGAAATTCGAGTGTGAGTGTCGGGTAGGATATGGCATGTGCATTAAGAAAGGCCAACCATCCTAAGTTAGCGAAAAGAGATTCGACCTCGGTGAAGACACCGAGATCGACAAGTGTACGTGCGTGCGGGAACTTAGTAGATAGATGCCCTCGAGCATCAAGCCTACGGTAAAAATCTTTGTGCTCCTGGTTCCGAAAAATATACCCATGCGGGCCCAACATTGGGTCCACAGGGGGGATAACAGGCGGAGGAGGGCCAAGTGTAAGTGCTCGTGTACGGGAAGGGGGGTGTGTTTGTTTTCGTCTCTTTCGAGACGGCTCCTCTTCCCGCATAATTCCCTTCCCCTTGTCCTTATCCTTAGCCATGTGTGAGTGTGCGTGTATGAATGAGTGCAAAAACAGTGGATGCACACTAACACAAGCAAACGAGCAAGCACGATTTATAGGGCAAATATATAAATATAAGCTTAGGAACGAGTGTACCCAAGCGGAATGGCGGAGCTTGCCCGTAGATGCCCCCACACTGTTCAGCGAGAGTAGCGTGGAGCCGCGGCGTTCTCATTCGGCAAGAATTTTCGGATGGGTGTGGTTTGGGGGAAAACTAGGTCAAAAATTCGGAATGGGAGGAGAGAGAGGGTGTAGATGATGGAGGGATTGATGGAGGAGGTGGAGAGAGGGAGTAATGGAGGATTAGAGGACGTGGGGGAGTGAGGATCGGTTGTTGGGGAAGAGGGGAAGGCGAAACGACGGCAGATTTTGCGATCGGGCGAGGGTGAAAACGAGCGGGTGTCGGGGGGTTTATATAGGGTTTTAAGTCGAACCGATCGGGTGACTTGTCACCCGATCGGTTGACGGTTAGGTCGAAATTCTTGCCGAAGAAATGCTACAGGCGAACCGGTCGGTTGACTTGTCAACCGATCGGTTGGCCGCTCCACTCATTTTCCCGAGAACTTAGGGCTGCTCACCCGGTCACGTCAACCGATCGCGCTCGAACTCAACCGATCGGTTGATATTCCCCAAAAATTTCCGAGAGTTCTCCCCAGCTCACCCGGTCTGCCACCCGGTCTCTTTATTATTCAACCGATCGGGTCATATGGGGACAGATCTCGGCATGTATCTGATACATCCCAACCGATCGGGTGAGTTTTCATCCGATCGGTTGGGGCTTGTTTCCTGCAAAAACCAATAGATTTGTTTAAGTCCCCGAACGGATTTTCTCGCGGCTGATTTTATTTATAAAAATAGACAAAATAAAGTCAAAAAATAACGCTGAAAAGTGGGGAAAAAGTTTAGAACATGGGTTGCCTCCCATGAAGCGCACTTGTTTAACGTCGTTGGCTCGACGCCCGCAAGAGATGCTCATGGTGGTCGATGCGGGTGATGCCCGAAGTTTGGCATCTATTTCTCATTGTAGCTGAAGGCGCTTGGAGTAGTCAGCGGCTGGAAAAATACTTGCTCGACTACCCTCCCCCTGTTCTTGGGATCCGGGGGTTTTTCCTTGGTGTTGGCGCTTCCCGCCATCTTCTTCAGGATCCGGACATCGTCTTTAGTGAGGTCCGTGGTCTCTTTCCCCGTTCTCCTCACAGGAGGAGCCTTGGGGAACCCGGGAGGGGTCGTTCTTGCTGCACTCGGTTTTCCAGCAGCTTCTTTGTACTTGGGGCCGTCTCCATCTTCTGAATCCCCCAAGTCATCGGGGGGGGGGGGGTTCTCAGGAGAATCTCCCAGGAGCTCTCCTCTGCAGCTTTTTCCTCTTCTACCTCGAGCAGATTACACCAAGGGTCATCAGGGGGATCAGGGTGCTTCATGGATAATCCCAGATCAAACTCAACTTTCTCTCCGCTGACGTTCAAAGAGAGTTTTCCGTTCTTCACATCTATTAGAACGCCAGCAGTGGCCATGAAAGGCCGTCCCAGGATGATGGGGGTGTGTGCGTCTTCAGGCATGTCCATGACTACAAAGTGTGGCATATGCACCCCTCTTACATTCACGGGGAGGTCATCCACAATTCCCACCGGATATTTGACCGACCGGTCAGCTAGTTGTAGGGTCATACCGGTGGGCTCCAAATCACCCATTCCTATCCTTCTATACATCGACAAGGGCATCAAGCTAACACTCGCTCCTAGATCGACGAGTGCACGATGAATCTTCACCGCCCCGATCGTGCAAGGAATAGAGAATCTCCCAGGGTCCTTGAGTTTCGGCGAGTTTGCCCTCTGAATAAGAGCGCTACATTCCACCGTCAGCACTACTTTCTCCTTTCTAGACCCTCTAGTCACCAAATCTTTCAAGAATTTTGCATAGGAGGGGATTGTTTCGATTGCTTCTAGGAAGGGGATTTGCAGGCTTAGGTCCTTGAACATGGCGAAGAACTTGCCATATTTCTCATCAATTTTTGCCTGAGCCAACCGTTGTGGAAATGGCACAACGGGTTTATACACTTTCGGGCTCTCTTCCTCCTTCTTCTTCTCTTCTTCAGAGGCTCCCTCCGGAGTCATAGGATTTGATGACGAAGCACCGGCGTCATTTGATTTTTCGGTCGGTCACTCAACGACCAATGGTGCTTCCGGGTTGCTAGGGGGCACTCTAGTAGGAATTTGTGTCCCGCTTCTCAGAACGATAGCGGACACATTTGCGTGCTCGTGCACGAGTGCCGATGTTTGGGTTGCTCCCCTCGGGTTCACCTCCGGTTGTGGCGGTAATTGGTTTTGTGTCCTTGCAAGGTTCGCCACTTGTAACCCCAGCTGGGTTACTTGGTCCGTGAGGGTCCGCTGACCCATTTCCAGCTTTTGGTTGATCTTCTCCTGGTTGGTAATATATTGAGTCAAGAGAGACTCAACCGGAGAGACGGCCCTTTGTTGGCCATACTGCTGCTGCTGCTGGAACGGCTGCTGAGTCTTGGGGGCGTAAGATTGTTGCTGAGGTTGTTGCTGAAATGGTTGCTGCTGAAATGGTTGCTGCTGAACCTGATTCTGCTGTGGCCTAGCCGGCTGATATGTTTGTTGCTGCAGCTGCTGAGGCGGCGAGGGCTGAAATGGTGACCAGTAACTGAAGTTTGGATGGTTCCGGTTGTTTGGAGAGTAGGCCGGGTTGGAATTTGTCCTTGGCGGATACGGCGCATTCCCCGTGGGGTTGTAAAATAGTGCGCTCGCCTGATCCAACGGTGGTGAGATGTCACCACCGTCGAATTCCCCAAAGAATTCGGACTCTACCGCAGAAATTTGCTGTGTACCGGCCCCACCGGCTCCTACCATTAGTGCGGAGATCTGGGTCGAAAGCAAGTCGAACTTGCTTGAAAGTTTGTCGACGTCCTCGACTCTGTGTATACCCCCGGATCTTGGTGTGGCTCTCTCGTCACACCACCGCTCATTGTTGGATGCCATATTTTCCAGAATATGCCCGGCATCCTCCTTGCTCCTAGACATGAAGGAACCCCCAGCTGCGGCGTCCATAGAAGATTTTAGGTCATCCCTCAACCCATTGTAGAACAGATTAATAATCTGCCACTTCGGAAGCTCATGGTGAGGGCATCTTCTTTGCATCTCTTTATATCTCGTCCAAGCTTCATGCAAGGACTCGTGGCTGGCCTGGGAGAAGGAGGAGATCTCACTCCTTAACTTCATGGTCTTCCTCGGAGGAAAGAACTTCGTCAGAAAAGCATTGGAGAGCTTCTCCCAGGTGTTGAAAGTGTTGGAGTCCTTCCCCCTTAGCCATTGCTTGGCTTTGTCTCGCAAAGAGAAGGGGAACATCTTCAGACGGATAGCCTCTGTCGTGACACCATTAATCCGGAAGGTGTCACACTTCTCCAAGAAGGAGTCCAGGTGCTCGATCGGGCTCTCCATGGATGCACCCGCAAACTGATCCTGCTGGATCTATGTCACTAGAGACGGCTTCAGCTCAAAGCTTTGGGCCGCAATAGCTGGAGATCGGATGGCGGAAGTCGACTCGATGGATGGCATCGAGTACTCCAGCAGAGACTTGTGAGGTGGGGTGTTCTCCTCCATAGATTCAGGATCTTCTCTTCTTCACTTTTCGGCGGCCAAACGCCTAAGGGTGGCGTTAATCTCTGGATCGAGGGGAATCAAGTCGTCAAGACTCCTTGAACTCATGCGCATGAAAAACAACAAACACCCGTGAAGCGACAAGTGGGAAAGAAACAGATAAAATAAGAAATAAAAATAAGAAAAAGAAAAAAAAGAAAAAGGAGAATGCGAAAATTATCGCGAGGTAGGGATATGAGCTAGACATGAGGGTTCAAGAGATCCTAAAATAACAAGCACGTTGCCTCCCCGGCAACGGCGCCATAAACTTGACCGGCGCCCCGCTTGAGTTGCGGCGGCGCGATGTCGTTTACCGCAAGTTTCACGGTTAGTGTAGGGTGCGGGAATATCGAACTCAGGGAGGCGAGGTTGTGCTTGGGTCAGGTAGGACCTAAATCACCCCGAGGGGCGAGCTAGCCCGAATCGGTGAATGGTTGTCACGAAAGGAAATAAAAGGGTATGAACAACAAGAAAGAAAACCCGGGACTCTGGTTTCCAACCCGACGAGAGACTCTCGCCGATACGGCCTACGGGTATGGATAGCGATCGGGATTAGGGTCTAATGGTGAGACGTTGCCTCTGAGAGTGGTACCGGCGTCCCATGGGCCTGATATTCTGATCGGTACCCAGGATGATACACCGGACTTCCCGGATTCGATCAGTGGGCACTCCCGTGTCCATTAACACTGATCGATCCCAGGAGCACTAAGCCCGCAACGA
The DNA here is from genome assembly GCA_030789695.1 of Scilla litardierei. Lineage (NCBI taxonomy): Eukaryota > Viridiplantae > Streptophyta > Magnoliopsida > Asparagales > Asparagaceae > Scilla > Scilla litardierei. The sequence goes on from CM061131.1 coordinate 126,180,727, forward strand.
TATCTCCCAACGTCTCATCCTGCCGCTCCCGCGTGCAAGGATTCGGCGTCTACGCTAAGGGTGTGAGCTATGGCTAGGGAGTCAACCGCCAAGTTTATTCCCCCTTGGCCCGACGGTCAAAGGCGGTCTTTTTCCCGCCGATGACAATGAAACACCCAGCGTAACCGTTAGATTCCTACTCCCTATCGATTTCCTAACCCTATGGACGCATCGGGAAGAGCCCCCGAAGGGGTTTCCACCAAAATCCCAGATTTGGGAACTACTCACAAAAATTCATGAAAAAGCGATCTAAATGAAATTTAACCGTTGGAATCAAAATCGAACAATTGCAATGCGGAAGTAATAGAGTAATAAAGACAATACTAAAATTTTAGAAAGATCTGAAAACTTACAAAAGAGTAACAATTACAGCCGTCACAAGGAGATAAAACAGTAGAAAAAATAACAGCTCCCATTTCTGGAACCCTAGGGGTTCTATTTATAGACCTTCGCATCAACCGATCGGTTGACAAGTCAACCGATCGGTTGATCCGTTACAAATTAATAACAGAAAACGGTGAGCTTTCACCCGATTACATGAACCGGTCGGGTGAGTTCTTGAGTGACCGGTTGGATCTTGGAGCAGTCGGGTGAATCGATCGGTTCGACGTCCGTGTCTTCAGCTCTTCTTCTTCAGCTACAGATGAACCGATCGGGTGAGAGTCACCCGATCGGTTGGCATTTTGCTTCGAGAAAACAAAGAACAGCCCCTGCTGAACCGGTCTGCGAACCGGTCGGGTGTAAACTTTGTGAGCTACGACAGAGACCGGGTGGTGCACGCGTGCATCACCCGATCGGTTGGAGATGACCAACCGACCGGGTGAGGGGCTGAAAGATGAATTCTTTGGTGTTTGACCCCCTGGATCACGCGTGACTTCTCCCGTTGCTCCGGTGACTTGGGATATCATCGTTAAACGTCCCCTACGTGGTCAATCCCCTGCAATCATGGATAAACAAAGAAAAGTGAAAGAAAACGGGAAAATACACGAAAACGAATAAGAGACGGTGGAAAAACACGGAGAAACACAAAAGAAAACGTGCGTGAATATATGAAATATAAACGCACGTCACTTGTTTGGCTGCTTCTCATGGTGATACTTCACGCGATCGTGTGGGGATATCACACATGGCCGTATGGGTCCTACTTCAGCTCCCACTACTTCGACGATGTCAACCCCGTTGCTTCCTCGATCTGCTCCAAAACTCCCAAATCTCACTCATAGGGTTACAAAACTCCGTGATTTCATCTAAAACACATCAAGAAAACCCAAAGCATAGAAAGAAACAAAAAGCAAAAGAAGTGGTGCAGAAAGTGTGGTGAAGTGGCATGAAATGCAAGTGGAAACTATATGAAAATATATGAAATAAACACTCATCAATACTTGATTCCCTCATCGGTGGGTTTGGAGGTTCCCAGCGAATTGAGCAGGCTCCCTGATTGCCCCCCTCCTCGGGCGGTTGTGCTGAGCATTTTTTATTTGGAAGCACTGATCTGTCTTGCCTTCAATCACCTGGTGCAAAAGTTTCGGTATCTTTCGAATCTGGCACCGTGTGAACTGGCACCGAATAGCTTCATGGCATTGACTACCTCAACCTCCATGTTTGTAAACCACGATAAATTCTAGATGGCTGTTGATCTTGCGCCCGTGTTTGAGATAAAGAAGAGCTCCCCACCAAGTACTACCTCAGCTACCGAACTGGGATTGCCAGGATTCTTAAGGATATACCCTCGTCACACAAGGGCTAGAAAGAGAAGTGGTTCTGGGCCACTGTAGACTAGGAATGTGATGATGGGTAACCCGTTGACCATTGAGAAAAGGTTACGCACCGATTCGGGTGGCTGTGTAATTAAGTAGGAACCTAACGTCATTCAGGGAAATGGTAGAACGGATGAGATGGAGTGATGGTCATGGTTGGTTGCTCGGCCCCAGTCCCTCCGGACGCACGACGTGTTGCTTATCAAAAAAGCGATCCGTAGTTTGGAGTACATGCCTACCAAGCGAGGTAAAGATCTTGGCGAAGCTCCTTCTGCTATTGGTGTATGACATTCTGAGATTTGGCAGCTTGAAGTCTTGGCTCCTTCACCAAACTTTCTATCTCGTTATTGCAAAGGCAGGTAGTTTCGATCTGCATCTTGGCCAGAACGAGAAGAAGAAACTCTCGTCCACTGGCCTTGTGGGGAAAGGAAAAAGGTCAAGGCTGTAATCTCCAGCGTGGTGAAGACTGTAAGCACCCAGGCTATGAAAGTGGGTGCCTGCAAGGGGAGCTCGAGGCCCATAACCAAGGGAATTTCTACTGGCTTAGCATTTTCCCTTCGTGGGGACCCCCTCCTGATCATGGGAGTAGAAGTTGCATTGAACCTGAGAGCGAGAATGATAACACCACCCTCGAGACTAAGAGAAGGAAGAGGAAAGATAGGGGCCTGGAGGGTTTCTAGCCGTGTAAGAGGAGTCCATTCTCATGGAAGTATCTAAAATCCCATCATGCAAGGGGTCCCCCCCGGAGGTTCCTGAGCCACCTAGGGAGAAAGCTAGGGAGGCTCCATCTGAGCAAGAGGCTGGTTAGTCCTTGGGCTTCACCCAAGTTGAGGCGGAATTGTTGGCTGACACTTAGGTTAGTGAAGACTCGAATGAGGAGGGACGCATTGTCTTGAAGAAATTGCTTGATCTCACAGTCCTGGAGACATGGAGGAGAACAGGCCTGGGGGTTCCATCCTAAGTGGAATTTCTTGAAGCTCTCTCACGGATGAGCAAGGAAAGTCCCTTCCTTTATGAAGCACCATGAATCTTCATTCCCTGACTTTGCTTTCTTCTTTCTCATGTAGGCTCAAGAGGCGATGTGCCACTTTTACCACGGAGACAGTAGGTGGAGTCGGCATACCCAAGCTTTCAAGCAAGAGATCCAATCTCTGCAGGAGCAGGTTACAGTTGGTGAGGAGGCATGGCTCCTCTGCATGCATATTCGTTTTACTGAGGAAGCATTGAAGAGGCAAAAAGCAGAGGCCGAGGCACTCCACATGAAGACCATGTCTGCTGGGGATGAGCTCACAAGATAAAAGGTTGAGATTGAAATGCTCCACGTACAAAATTGTTCTGCTAAGGATGAGATTGATAAAAAAGGAGATGATCTTCAGCGGATACAGTTAATGAAGGGTGAGGTGATCGGGATGGCCGAGGTGATCAGGCTGGTTGAGCTGGCCAGTTTCTTGGATTCCAAACTTCAAGAGGCAGATGCTCAATTGTAGCAGGCCAAATAGAGGGAGGATGAGTTCAAGAAGAAGCTTAGTGAATCTATAGAAGACTTTAACAACGTTGTTGTCATGCCCTGCTTTCCAAAATGGGTGCGAGGATGAGACGAAGGTCCGCATGGGCCGGGCTATGAAGCCGGGCCCAATAAGCGTTTGTAGGGATACCATTTAGTTACAGGTTCTTGCATATAAAAGTTCTGAACAAAGAAATAAGAGTACATGAAGGAAACTGCATTCATTTATAAAAGATAATGTCCAACATATATATTAAGTCTAAAAAGAAGCACAGTATGGCTACAACTGCAGAAAGGGAAACTAATGGTGCTACACACCCAACCTAAAACAGAAAACAAGATGGTGCTACACACCCAACTAGAAAGCGACTAAAACTCCAAAGTGAGCAACTGAGGAACATCTAAGACTGGTCCTCGCTCGGGTCGTACTCCTGATCAGCAGCGTACTCCTGCTCCAACTCCTCTGATACCGGCTCATTTTCCACTAACTCTGTCTCGGTACCTGACGTACAAACACCAAGAGAAAGTGGTTGTATGTCAGGCGAAGTCTGCAAGTAAACGTTAGAAGACTCCATTGCAAGGTGTATAACAATTTAAGGATGACATTTTAAAGGTTGTTTACATGATGATGATGCAACAGCATGACAGATATGTATATGTGCAAGAAGGTAAAGACAACCCTGAAAAGTAAATTTGACAGGCAATAGTCGTAGAGTGTGCTATTGGCTACAAGACAAGACAAGACAAGAAGTACCGTGTGACACCAAGAGGGTTTACGCTTTTCAGATAGAGGGGGATCAAACCCACTAAACCGAGGGCACGCTCAACCCTACCGAACCCAATGTGCACACGACAATCATTACAAGGGATCACTCACTCACTAGGTGAGTGCCCTATTCGCCTGCAGGCTTGTGTATCATGACAAGGGTTTGCTCTCTCTAACTTGGAGAGTGTCCTATTCACCCGCAGGCTTATCCATTACAAGGGATCACACTCTCTAACTTGGAGAGTACCCTATTCGCCTGCAGGCTTATCCATTACAAGGGATCACTCTCTCTAACTTGGAGAGTGCCCTATTCGCCCGCAGGCTTATCCATTACAAGGGATCACTCTCTTTATCTTGGAGAGTGCCCTATTCGCCCGCAGGCTGATGCAACACATGACAGACATAACAAGATGAAAGTGGATGAAAGTTGTTCATTCTAGGGGGTCCACACGCACACACACACACACAGATAAAACCTAGGGTGTCAGTTGTTGTTCTTGTGCCCAGAATTCATCGTCAAGTCCAGTCTATCGTGGGGTGTCCCGGACGCTATCATTTCACGTCTGGTTCTCTTGTTTATACATTTTATAGTTTAAAGGAGGCAATGGCCTAAACATGGCCGAAACTGCGCAAGTGAACACACTTGCTTGCGGTGGCAAGAGGTACGTTCGTCAGGAGCGTCTCGTTGAGGCGAAGCGTCGGTAAGGGGTCGTCTGAAACGAGTCAAGTGACGTTGTCAGGTCATGCTTATCAGTAATCCTATTAGGGTTCATTTCTAGGTTAAACGTGGCTACCCTAACAGTTCCATGTCAAGATGTTCGTTCAGCATATCCGAAGATTCTATCCTATGTGCACAGTCAAGTCAGTTCGATCGTCGATCTACGGTTCCACATCGTTTTAAAGGAGCAAAAAAGTAAATTTAGTTACTTTAGTGGTCGATTTTAGTTAGGTTTTGATGTTGTATGGTTTGGGTTGCTACAAGTTTGAGAGCTAACCTGGTGCGACAAACGCGCACGAGTCTGACGTCGTGTCTGGAAATGGTGGCGGTGCTCATATCCTCGACTACAGGTAGCACATTAAGGGTCGTCTCGGGATCGTCTCGGCTGCAGGTAACACAGCAAGATGACACAGTAGCGGGTACGGCGTCGGGATCGCTCCGGTTGCGATTAGTGCAAAGAAACGGCACGGCGACGGCTACGATGTCGGGGAAACACGCGAGATCTGCGACATGCGTGAACTCCTAGATGCACGGAGTCTGCCGGGGATAGGAGGAGGCCGAAGGGGGTCGTGCGGCCTAAGGGGTGGCCGGAGCAATGGCCGGCGGCAATGGGTGAGGCTGTTTTATGTAGCAAAGGACAGATCTGCGTAGACCCGGGCTATCTTGGATCCGTAGCGAGATTGTCGTGGCTTGAAGGGGGTAGAAAGGGGTGCAGTATGTAGAAGGGTCGGAGTGGAGGTCATCGGTGGCAAGGGGGGTCGCCGGCGGCGGCCGAAAAAGGGTGACCGGCGGCTTACAAAACTGGGCGGCAGTTTGCGGCAAACAACAGGTTCGGGTGGTTTTTGAGGAGGGAGAGGAGGGAGAGAAAAGGGGTTGTTGAGGAGGGGGAAGGCCAGAAGATGGCCGAAGCAGCTCTCACCGATGGTAGGAGGCTGGGTTGCGTGGGTTTAAAGTGGGTGTGGTGGCTGAAAATGGATGGAAACCCTAGTGTGCGTGGGTTAGGTTATAAGATGGAAATATTGCTATATAGGGTATAAAAGGGGTGTAGATTACATTGATTGGAGAGAGGGTGTGTGAGAGGGAGAGGGTATATTTAGGGTGAGGATAGACAGAGAATCACTCATGTCATACGCATGCAATCCCATTAGATTAGGTTAAGTTTGAATTTCAAAATTAGATTAGTGCTAAGTGGGGTTTGAAGGTAATTAGTGTGATAGGTTGGGCTAACGGTGTCCGAAAATTATGAGAAAAATATCGGGATGACTGCGACGACGAGAGGATCGAGTATACGGGGTCTAGTCATAAGCTAAGCCTATCGAGAACGATAATAAAAATAAAAACTAAGCATTGAAGTCTAGAGGCTAAAACACCGCTTCATTCAAAGCTGATTTGTGGAAGAACGACCCGTGAAATGACGTTCACTAAGAATCCCACAAATAACTACTCTTCCATATGGTCACAACGATATATAACATCGCGTATTTTGGATAGAAGAAAGGACAAAGAAAAATACGCGACAAAAGAGAAAAGTACGCGCAAAATACGAACGGTCGGAAAGCGGCTGTTACATTCTACCCACCTTAGAAATGATTCCGCCCTCGGAATCCCTTATACTAATAATAATAATATCTATATACACTTATGCCTGCAACTCCCATATTTCACATAATGATCGCTAATCCTATAACTTTAATCAGCGTTCCTTAAATAATTCATCATTACTCGTCCTTTCACTGGATAATGCTACAACTAGAATCACATCCTAGCACTTAACTATAAATCCACATTACCGTTTGCAAATCATCGATCGTCCCGTCCCCAATATATTCTTCATCATATAGACTCATAAATTTACTCTTCATAATTAATGAACCATTAAACCACATCTTATCCTTACCCATATTATCTAATTTCCTAACCATATTAAATCTGTCTTCATAACTATCCATTCATCTTAACATGTCGTGTTATTTCCAATGTCTTCTTCCCCCAACTTTATAATCAAGTCTTGATGCTTTTAAATGCTTTACTCATTTTCATGATCTCCCTAAATCATACTATATCTCTATAGCTACTCCTATCTACCACTCGCCTAAGTTTCAGATCTGATAAGTACTCATCTCCCTGTGTACAATTTCATTCAATCAGAATTCTCTATTGAGTCCTTAACACATTAAAAATAAATAAATAAATCTTGGACACATCATTCTTTTCATCCCAAAGAAATTTAATGTAATGACCCTAATTTCTATATATGCGTATTTGTACGTATTTTTGACGTAGATACGTTCGTATATTTTTGGGAGTATACTTATATTTTTCTTTTAATTATTTGATGTAGTAATTAATTTTAAAAGATTTTAAACTCATCTTTTGAATTTAGTAAATAGAAGTATTTAAGGAAATACCATGTATTTGAGATGTATGGTGTATTTCCTTATGTATTTTTATTTTTTCAAAAATGCAAATTCCAAAAAATTATAACCATGACACCACATTAGCATGGTGTCATCTTGCATGAACACTTGGCTTTAGGATTAACCAAGTGTGTGGATGAGAGGAATTTGGGGAATCCTAAAATCTAGGCATGAAAAACGAAACCAAATGAAGAAAGAAAACCTCATTTTTTTCTCTCCCTCATCCCCCAAAATTTCTGGCCGAAATTTGCAACTCCCCCTTTCATTCTTTGCTTCATCTTCCTCCATCAATTTCCCTTCCAAATAATCCCCTCTTCAAGCACTTAAAGCCCACAAATTTTTCTTCTCATTCCAACATCAAATTAGCCCAAAATTAGCTAAAAATCCAACTTTTGGAGGCCAAACTAGGAGCTTGATTTGGAGGAAGCCCAAGCTCTACACGGAGAAGAAGGGCCCAAGATTTAATTTGGAGGACTTTTTACAAGGTAGAATTTCTAACACTTAGGTAGAGTTAGTTTAGGATTGGTTTTCTTATTAAGATAGGAAATTACACAAAATTTTCATGTTGGAATCCATGTTTAAATTTTCATGATAGGATTCATATCCTAGCAAATGTAATTTTATCCCATTATGATTACTTAATTTGTGACATGGAATGTTAAGTATCATTTTAACATGTTTTTGCTTGTATGCTAGTTGTATGGAAAATTTTTGAGATCAAGCTTATATTTTTTTGAAAAGATTGCATCCTCATGCTTGAAGATAGTAACTTTATCATTTGCAATATAGAAATTAGTAATTTTGTTTCATGTTGAAAAATTGGGAGTAGAAGTTTCATGCTTTCATGCTAAATTGTGTTTGATTAGTGTTTAGGAAGTTAGTCTTAACATTAGCTTCAATTAGTGAATATGATGTTTGTATCATAGTATTAATTAAATAGAAATTTATTGATGGCTTGAAAATGGAGTAAACTTAGTATTGTGATAGTTTTATTATGTTAATTATGTCACCCAATATGTTAGAAAGCAAGTTTAGTTGGAAATGTTACTTGCTGGAATTTTTGTTGCAGCAGAACAGTAACTTGTAAAATTCGTAGAAAATAGTAGAAAAATCAGAAAAATAAAATTAAGGACACTATGAAAAACTAGAGAAAATTTCCTACAACTTTGAAGAGAGGCCGAGAGCCAATTCTGACTGCAATTAGGGTAACAGAGCCAATCTTTCTGGTGTGACAGTTTTGGACAGATTCTTGTGTTAAATTGCTTAGAAATTTTAATGTTGTATTTTATCTTGAGTTGAATTTGCTCATGTTAGTGAAACTTCATTAATATGCTCTTGAGATATGTCCTTATGATAATGCTTCCTATGTTATGATTCATATAGAAAATTTTAATGATGAGAATTTGTGTAAGTATGAAACGAAAAATGGTAGTCGAAACCGTTAAAGAATCATTGTTGTAACAATGATGTATCATCTTTAAAGCTGAGAGTGAGATTGAGAGTTTGACATCGGTGTTCTCGGCCCATTTTTGAAATGGGTGAGACTCCAAATGTGGGTTTGGGGGAAACACAGATAAATTGTAGGTGTTAATGAGCGGACGTAGTATGATTTCTCACTAGTTTTGTCACTCCCGGAAGGGGGAGTTGACTAGAGTTAGAGAGGCAGCCGGTGCGCTCGTGACGCACCAGGACGGTAAATGATGGTTTTCTCCATTTGTCCGACAGAAAAATCGAGATGAGTCTCACTCGGTACCTTGTCCAGTCGGGTACGGAGTTACGAGAGGCCCCTCCAGTGCTCGTGTCGCTGGAGTGGTACCACTTTTCACCCACCTTGGGTGAAGTCCGCTCTCTTAGCAGCCTATGATTTATCCGGGTTTTGATTTAAAAACCTTGTCCAGTTGGGTACGGAGTTACGAGAGGCCCCTCCAGTGCTCGTGTCGCTGGAGTGGTACCACTTTTCACCCACCTTGGGTGAAGTCCGCTCTCTTAGCAGCCTATGATTTATCCGGGTTTCAAATACAGAACAACAATTAATTTTACTTAATTTAATCGTTTATTACTTCAGTTTTGTTCATTGTTGTTTACTTTCAGCACTTATACTCTGTTTTTAATTTCTGCGTAAACATGTGAAGATGTGACACCTGTAGTTAGTTTGTTGTTAGGAAGACCAGTTCTAAACTGGATTCTACTAGGGTGTTAGGAGTTCCTACCGGGTCACGCGTTGACGTGTCCCATCCCGGTTTACGGGTACGAGATCCGAGCAATCAGCGGGTGTCCCGGAGTCGGAGGCCGATACTTGTACAGCTGAGGTAGAGCCTACGGGTGACTTTATTCAGTTAGACTTCCCGAGTTTAGACTAGTGGGTGCGTTGTACCGGGTGGACTTTTGTACTTTTGGGTTGGGGGTTTCTACTTTTGTTGTACTCGCTTTTTGTTCCACCCTTTTGTACAGCTGATGTATGGATGTATGTATATGGACTTATGTGATGTAATGTAACTTCTGTGTTGTTGCATTTACTTTTCAGTACTGCATTTTACTTTCTGTTGGAGCACTTTTCTTTTTTACTCTGTGTACTATTCCAGTGTTATTGCAGTGGCCTGCTCATATTTTATATTAAACCAAAAAATGCCTAGTAGTATTTAGATAAGAAGGCTCGAAGCCTGAGTTTGAATACTACGGCGACCTCGTCAGCTACACTCCCCGTACTTGGGTGAGTGGGGCGTGACATTTAATCTGACTTCCTTGTGTTCAAAATTAACTGATCACCGCTACATCATATCTCATCTCACATTATACCTACCCGCACACATAATCATATAGCAATAATAACCGGTTCTAACAATATAACAACAATGAAATTAACACTTCCGAAGAGGGAAGAAAGAGGAAAGAATGTTTAAGGCCAATGACATATTTTAAAACATGTAGAAAAAACGTGTGGAGTTGTGGTATTGGATGGGAGAAGATAGGGGGTTGTGATCTTAATGGGCTAGTCTCAAAACATTAAAGATTTGATTTAAAAAAACATAAAGTTTTGATACAATCACATGCAGCCAAAAAATAAGCTATACTATAATATGAAAGACTAAGTCTATGGAATGCTTGGGTATTGCGTCCTCCTGCCATCCTATTGACAAGAAGACCCAATTTAGACTTGTACATGTTAAACTGGATATTAAATTAATGCGGTACTCTTATTGTTCCGAACTTTTTACATGACCTGTATGGGACACCACTAAAACCTGTCATGCCCCGCTTCCTAAAATGGGTGCGAGGACGAGACGAAGGTCCGCATGGGCCGGGCTGTGAAGCCGGGCCCAATACGCGTATGTAGGGATACCTTTTAGTTACAGGTTCTTGCATATAAAAGTTCTGAGCAAAGAAATAAGAGTATAGGAAGGAAACTGCATTCATTTATAAAAGATAATGTTCAGCATATATATCAAGTCAAAAAAGAAAGCACATCATGGCTACAACTGCAGAAAGGGAAACTAATGGTGCTACACACCCAACCTAAAACAGAAAGCAAGATGGTGATATGCACCCAACTAGAAAGCGACTAAAACTCCAAAGTCAGCAACTGAGGAACCTCTAAGACTGGTCCTTGCTCGGGTCGTACTCCTGATCAGCAGCGTACTCCTGCTCCAAGTCCTATGGTACTGGCTCCTGGTCCACTAACTCTGTCTTGGTACCTGACATACAAACACCAAGAGAAAGTGATTGTACGTCAGGCGAAGTCTGCAAGTAAACGTGAGAAGACTCCACTGCAAGGTGTATAACAATTTAAGGATGACATTTTAAAGGTTGTTTACATGATGATGATGCAACAACATGACAGATATGTATATGTGCAAGAAGGTAAAGACAACGCTGAAAAGTAAACTTGACTGGCAATAGCCGTAGCGTGTGCTACTGTCTACAAGACTAGACTGGACAAGACAAGACAAGACAAGACAAGAAGTACCACGTGACACCAAGAGGGTTCATGCCTTTCGGATAGAGGGGGATCAAACCCGCTAAACCGAGGGCATGCTCAACCCTACCCCACCCAATGTGCACAAGACAATCATTACAAGGGATCACTCACTCACTAGGTGAGTGCCCTATTCGCCCGTAGGCTTGTGTATCATGACAAGGGTTCACTCTCTCTAACTTGGAGAATGCCCTATTCGCCCACATGCTTATCCATTACAAGGGATCACTCTCTCCAACTTGGAGAGTGCCCTATTCGCCCGCAGGCCTATCCATTACAAGAGATCACTCTCTCCAATTTGGAGAGTGCCCTATTCGCTCGCAGGCTTATCTATTACAAAGGATCACTCTCTCTAACTTGGAGAGTGCCCTATTCACCTGCAAGCTTATCCATTACAAGGGATCACTCTCTCTAACTTGGAGAGTGCCCTATTCGCCCGCAGGCTTATCCGTTACAAGGGATCACTCTCTCTAACTTGGAGAGTGCCCTATTCGCCTGCAGGCTTATGCAACACATGACATGACATGACATGATAAGATTAAAGTGGATGAAAGTTGTTCATTCTAGGGGGTCTACACGCACGCACACATAGATAAAACCTAGGATGTCAGTTGTTGTTGTTGTTGTTGTTGTACCCAGACTTCGTCGTCAAGTCTAGTCTATCGTGGGGTGTCCCAGACGCTATCATTTCACGTCTGGTTCTCTTGTTTATACATTTTACAATTTAAAGGAGGCAATGGCCTAAACGTGGCCGAAACTGCACAAGTGAACACACTTGTCTGCGGTGGCGAGCGGTACGTCCGTCAGGAGCATCTCGTCGAGGCGAGCTTCGATAAGGGGCCGTCTGAAACGAGTCAAGTGTCGGTGTCAGGTCACGCTTATTAGTAATCCTATTGGGGTTCATTTCTAGGTTAAACATGTCTACCCTAACAGTTCCATGTCAAGATGTCCGTTCAGCCTATCCGACGATTCTATCCTATGTGCACAGTCAAATCAGTCCGATCGTCGATCTATGGTTCCACATCGTTTTAAAGGAGCAGAAAGTAAATTTAGTTACTTTAGTGGTCGATTTTAGTTAGGTTTTGATGTCGTATGGTTTGAGTTTCTACGAGTGAGAGAGCTAACCTGGTGCGACGAACGCGCACGAGTCTGATGTCGGGTCTGGAAATGGTGGCGGTGCTCGTGTCCTCGACTGCGGGTAGCACAGTAAGGGTTGGCTTAGGATCGTCTCGGCTGCAGTTAGTGCAACAAGTTGACACGGCATCGGGTACGGCATCGGGATCGCTCCGGTTGCGAGTAGCGCAACAAAACGGCACGGCGACGGCTACAACGTCGAGGAAACACGCGAGATCTACGACATGCATGAACTCCTAGATGCACGGGGACTGTCGGGGATAGGAGGAGGCTGAAGGGGGTCGCACGGCCTGAGGGATGGCCGGAGCGACGGCCGGCGGCGATGGGTGCGGCTGTTTTGTGTAGCAAAAGACAGATCTGCGTAGACCCGGGCTGTTTTGGATCCGTAGCGAGATCATCGTGGCTTGAGGGGTTAGCAAGGGGTGCATTAGGTAGAGGGGTCGGAGGGGAGGTCGATAATGGCAAGGGGGGTCACCGACGACAGCCGAAAAATGGTGGCCGGCGGCTTACAAAACTGGCGGCAGTTTGCGGCAAACAGCAGGTTCGGGTGGTTTTTGAAGAGGGAGAGGAAAGGGGTTGTCGAGGAGGGGGAAGGCCGGAAGATGGCCGGAGCAGCTCTCACTGGTGGTGGGTGGCTGGGTTGCGTGGGTTTAAAGTGGGTGTAGCGGCTGAAAATGGATGGAAACCCTAGTGTGCGTGGGTTAGGTTATAAGATGGAAGTATTGCTATATAGGGTATAAAAGGGGGTGTAGATTACATTGATTGGAGAGAGGGTGTGAGAGAGGGAGAGGGTATATTTAGGGTGAGGATAGACAGAGAATCACTCATGTGATACGCATGCAATCCCATTAGATTAGGTTAAGTTTGAATTTCAAAAATTAGATTAGTGCTAAGTGGGGTTTGAAGGTAATTAGTGTGATAGGTTGGGCTAACGGTGTTCGAAAATTATGAGAAAAATATCGGGACGACCGTGACGATGAGAGGATCGAGGATACGGGGTCTGGTCACGAACTAATCCTACTGAGAATGATAATAAAAACAAAATCTAAGCATTGAAGTCTAGAGGCTAAAACACACCTTCATTCAAAGCTGATTTGTGGGAGAACGACCCATGGAATGACGCTCACTAAAAATCCCACAAATAACAACTGTTCCATATGGTCACAACGATATATACCATCGCGTATTCTGGATAGAAGAAGGGACAAAGAAAAATATGTGTACAAAAGAGGAAAGTACGCGTAAAATACGAACGGTCGAAAAGCGGCTGTTACACTCGTAAGAGAGAGACATCCAAATTTCCGACCTAAAGAAATGCCTAGAGGAATGGGAGGTGGATCTTCAGTGACTGTGGCAGGTGGAAGCTAACCTGAAAAAGCATGTCCACATTGCTCGATCCTCGAAAGCCAGACTCTGGGAGGTAGAAGCCGAGTTGAGAGGTCTAGTTGGGTTAGCCGAGTCTTTGGATTCCAAATATCATGTATCAGAGACTCGGCTACATGGAAAGCTGGAGGAGCAGGTGGAAAAATTCTGATGATTACATCAAGCAGAGTCGGGGCTGTGAAAGAAGTTCGACAAGTCATTAGGGGCCCTTTCCTGTATGACACAGAGGCGAGTCACCATGCAAGGGGAATTAAAGAAGTTTCACCAAGAGCTCTAGGTGTAGGAAAACAAAATGGATGTGCTCTTTCAAGTGAAAAGAAGTGGTAGAAGTTCAGGTTGATCAGTTGCACCAAGGTTTCCAAAATAAGCTAGCTGATGCTTAACATCAGGTGGAGCGTTCCTTTGCTGAAGGGATCACATTTGCAAGATCGTCACTTGAGGAATCATATCATGAAAATATTATCCTTGTGACTTTCTTGGACACTATGCATGTTACTCCTCTACCGACTGGTAAGATCCCAGACTCGGCTGGCCATCCACCTCAACTACTGAAGGGTTCGTCGACCATGCTCTTTGAGATAAGGTGCACATAGCTGAAGAGCAGCCCGAACGGCACAAGTAACTTATACTTCTCCTTTTTGTTGTTGCTTTTGTATGTTGCATTGGTCAGTCGATTTTGTGTATGAAGGGGTTCTTGCTTGGAATGGAAAAGTGAATTTTGAAAAAAAAATGTTTCATCAATCTTTAACCTTTACCCTTCAACTAATCACTAGCCTTCTCTTACTTCTACTTCCTTACTCCATTATGCTTAATGTGCTTGTCGACCTTGAACTTGAGCTCGAAAGGCTAATGCTAAAGTCACACTGCATCTGTCAGATATGCACTACTGAGTATGTGCTGACCCCTTGGTCTTTCGAGTGAGGGAGAGGTTGGAGTGCCGAACTCATGCGTCTATGAGCTTTAGATCATGGGGCCCATTCAACGAGTCTTGTTAAGGGAAATTGACTGATTCTTGGTATGGAATAACATTAAGTTGAATGCTAGATTTCACTGCTCTGGCCTATGGGCCTCAGTAGTGGATGCCCTCGCCTGGGCAAGGTGTTTGATTTGAACGTGGCATGGCCTTGAGTCGAATGCCAGAGGTCTGCACTGGGACCTTAGGTCTCGACAGTGCAGCTGCCCCAGCAAGAGCTGGGGGGTTTGAGTTTGGACATGGCGTGGCCTTGAGTCAAACGCTAGATGTTGGCGATGGGATCTAGGGGTCTCCCTAGCGGATGGACCCCAGCCTGAGCTGGGGTCTTTAGTTTGGATGCTGCATGACCTTGAGTCGAATGCTATAAGTCTGTTTTTGGACTAGGGGGCCTCGCTAGTGGATGGGTCCTAGCCTGAGCTGGGGGTCTTGAGGATGTGGCATGACCTAGAGTCGAATGCCAGAGTTCAGTGCTGGGACTCGGTGGCCTCGCCAGCAGATGTGCCCCAACCTAAGCTGGGGGTCTTAAGGACGTGGTATGACCTTGAGTCGAATGCCAAAGGTCGATGCTGGAACCCTGGGGCCTCGCTAGAAGATGGGCCCCAGCCTGAGCTGGGGGTCTTGAAGTCGTGGCATGACTTTGAGTCGAATGTCAGAGGCCAATATTGGGACTCGGGGGCCTCGCATGCGAATGGATCCCAGCTCGAGCTGGGGTATTGAGTTTGGATGTGGCATGACCATGATTTGAATATCAGAGGTTGGCATTGTGACCTTGGTTCTCGACAGCATTCCGACCCAAACTTGAGCTGGGGGCTTGATAAAGAGGCACAAGTACTTTTCGAATAAAGAAAAAAATACTTTTATTGAGCAAAATTTTTGAATGCATTACAAGAGTAACTTGTGGGTATCTAATTAAGGATAATACTTCCAAATGTGCTCATTAATCCATGCGTGCTTGACTGGAATGCCCTCCAGAGTCTTCAACGGGTAGGCCCCTGGCTTGAGGACCTCCCAGTTGCGGTACGGGCCCTCCCAGTTCAGCCCTAGCAGTTGTTTGCTTTTCTTCGTCACAATCCCAGTACGAAGGATGTGCCATAAGATGGGGTCCTTCTTACCAAAGCACTTGACCTTGATGTTCTTGTTGTAATACCAAGCCAAGGCCCACTAGTAGGAGCTTTCTCGGATATGAGCTTCATCTCTCCTTTCTTGGGCGAGGTCTTGTTCCAAGGCCAGAGCTCAATTATTAGTGGCCTTGTTGAATTGCTTCACTCAGAAGTTTGGGAGATCCACTTCAACCGGAGCCATCACATCAACTCTGAAGGCCAGAAAGAAAGGTATTTCGCGTGTGCCGGTTTGCGTCGTTGTACGATAGGCCGAAAGAACATAAGGGAGTTACTCGACCCAAGTCCCTTTCTTGTCGTCGAGTCTCTTCTTGAGCATTTCCTTGATGTCCATGTTAGCAGACTCGACTTGGCCATTTTCCTGGGGATGGTGGGAGTGGAGAAGTGTAGTTAGATCCAATATTGCTCACACTTTGCTCTAAAATTGGCATCATTGAACTGTTTCATGTTGTCGGTAATGATGGAGTGTTGGACTCCAAACTGAGATATGATCTCCTTTCAGATGAAGGTGGTGGTCTTGGCCTCAGTCGAGGAGGAGAGAGGAGCGGCTGCCACCCATTTGGTGTAGTCATCGATGCCAACGATGGTGTGAGTGGCTCGTCCCCTTCCCTAAGGTAGATGCTGAATAGGGTTTATCCCCAATTTTGCAAAGGGCCAGACATAGATGAGTGAGGTCAGCTCCTCTATGTGTAGCCTTGGTATATCAGAGAAGCATTGTCAGGTGTTGTACTACTGGAAGTAGGATCAGACATCCTGTTGCAGAGTGGGCTAGTAGTATCCAACCCATAAAATCTTGTAAGCAAGGGACATGCTTCTGTAGTGGTTACTGAAGACCCGTTTATGAATTTATTCCGTGAGGGTTGTATCTCATGCTCATGAAGGTATCTCAAGAGGGGGGAGGTGTAGCCTTGATTGTAAAGAATGTCGTCAAGGAGCACATACCTTGTTGACCAGACCCTTAGCTTCTTGCCATCGGTCTTGTTCTCAGGGAGGGTCGGGTGGTGCAAATATTGGATGATAGGGTCCATCCAAGATGCAGTCGAACTGGTGGTGTGGATGAGCTCCTCTTCCCACTACGTCGGGTGATGTAGAGTTTCCATCGAGATATTCTTGAGGTCATCCTTTAACCCCATGGCTAGCTTGGATATCGTATCTACGGTGATGTTTTTGGCCCGGGGGACGTGTTCCAGTTGGTAGGTCAAGAAACCAGCTAGCAGAGCACAGACAATCTTAATATATTCTTGGAGTTCCTCCTTCTTCATCTGGTAATCATTATTGACTTGGTTAACAACAAGTTGGGAGTCGCAACGGATGACGATATCATGCGCACTGATCTCTTTGGCCAGCCTGAGCCCTGCGATGAGGGCCTCATATTCTGTCTCGTTGTTGGAAGCTTTGAATTTAGATCTGAGGGCGTAGGGGATTTGGAGACCCTTAGGGCTGACCAGGAGTACGTCGGATTTCGAAGCTTGTTCGGTGGATGAGCTGTCCACGTGGATGATCCAAGTTCTACGGTCCTCCAATAGGTTTTGAGGCATGAACCCAGGATCGTAGGTGTACTCTTCTATGAAGTCAGCCAGTGCATGTCCCTTGATGTCAGTCCAGGACTTATACCTTATGTCAAATTCTCTAAGCACAACCACCCACTTGGTGATCCATCCTGATGCATTTGGATTCTGAAGCACTTGGAACAATGGGTAGGTTGTCAGAATGGTGATCGTATGCAGGGGCGAAGCTACTAAGGGTCGGGGGTGGGGGGCAGCTGCCCCCGCTGCCCCCCTCAAATTTGAAAATTTTACTGAGTGCCCCTCCCCTCAAGTGCAGCCCACCAAGCCTAGGTCCAAGGCCCAGCCCAATGATTCCCAAAATTTTTTTTAATAAAACCACAAAAAACCCCAATCAGGTTATCACGTTCATGCCTCGCCGCCTTCTTTTCTTCGCCCCTGCCTCCTCCTTCTTCCACCGTTCCTCATCTCTTGCTTGCCATTTTCAAGCTCCTCCCCCTCTCCTTCGGCTCTGGCCCCCCTCCCCCTCCCGACCTCGTTCCCTTCATCTGATTGTGTTTCTTTTGCAAAAAAAACACTGGTGTCGAGATTGATGGAGAATCTTTGTAGCTAGAAGTGAAGCCCAACTGCACAGTCTGCACAAGGAGAACGGTAATGAATACTGAGTAATTGCTATTTTTAGTAGGTTG
The DNA here is from genome assembly GCA_030789695.1 of Scilla litardierei. NCBI lineage: Eukaryota > Viridiplantae > Streptophyta > Magnoliopsida > Asparagales > Asparagaceae > Scilla > Scilla litardierei. The sequence goes on from CM061131.1 coordinate 126,198,703, forward strand.
TCAGTTTAATTTGGAGATTGCAAGTGAGATTCAAGGTCCAGGACCAATGGACCATCGGCTATCACCGCATATGCAAACAAAACTCGATTATTTTGTAATCCATGGGAGACTGTGGTTTATCTCTATAGGTAATGAATAATTGCTATTATATAGTTGTTGCCTTTAATTTTGACACTTTGAGTTTGTGTGTACTCCATCACAATGGTGTGTCCATATTACTGCATTGAAGCTGCTTGAGGTACTGCCCTTGTGTTTGTGGATCATAGATGGTCACAATTTTTGAAATTAACAATCTACATATTGAAGAGTTTTCAAGTGCGTGTCTTAATTAATAATCCTGTATATGTAAGGGAAAGAACAAAGTGCACTTGCATCATAGTTGTTGAGTATTGATTCCTCGGATTTGGTTTTGGATGATGAGCAAACATAAATATCATGTACTAACTGTTTGTGAGCGCAGTTATGGAGATCGTCGCCAAAAGAATACGTACATCTAAAGCGACGTCTCAAGACTTCTCAAAACGCGTGATCGTGTGCCTGAAGCTTCGTTGAAGCTCAAAGAGTATTATTGAAGTCAAGAGTGAAGATTGAAGCTTTGAAGACGGTTCGTCATGTTTTATTTAATGTCTTCTAGCTTCATAGAATAGAATGTTAAGCCTTGAGTAGGACTTACATTATAATCTTCATTTCGCTCATATCTTAGAGCTAGGATTATCTTAGAAGACATTAGAAACTTTTCCGAAGCCTATCGCTTCTTCCCTCGGCTTCTAGTGCATCTTAGTTGGTTCAAGTAGAAGTACCAACCGACTAGATGACGATCTAGTCGGTCGACAACTCTTCGTGAACCGACTAGATGTCCTTGCTCATTTCAGCACATTCACTGTTGATCAATTAGCCGGTCAAAGAAGAGTCGCCGACCGACTAGATGAAGATCTAGTCGGTTAGGAAACCTTCTCAGACCGACTAGTTATCATTTCCTAATTTCAGCCTGAGCTACTATTTACAGTTAGTCGGTCAAAGCACATCGACCGACCGACTAGTTGAGAAACTAGTCGGTTGGAAGTTGTTCTTAAACCGACTAGATGTACTTGAATCTAACCTATTCGATTTCAACTCTTAGTCTGTCAAAGAACACTCACCGACCGACTAGTTGTGAAACTAGTCGGTTGGCAAGTCTTCTTAGACCGACTAGTTCATATTGCTTGGACTTCTCATATTGGCTGTTCACCTGTTAGTCGGTTCACGTTGAATCACCGACCGACTAGTTGATGAACTAGTCGGTCAGTGATCCTTCTTAGACCGACTAGTCTACTTCAGAATAGAGCCGTTGGAGCTTTTATTGACTCGATTTCTTCTCTCTCTTTCCTCTATCCTATATATACTTGGAGGGGTTCTTCAAGGATATTCAAGGCTGATTATTAGAGATATTTGAGAATCAAAGAGAAGCAAATAAACTCCATTCTAAAGCTTTCTCTTCTCACTAGAATCTCTCCCTCACTCTTATTCTTCAAGATAGATTCATTCATTGTGAGCCTTCCAAGCCAAGGAGCTTGAATCAAGGACACCAACTCCACCCTAGGCTTCCATTGCTGGTCAACTTCTTGGAGCTAGGGTTTGGTGACATCTACTTCCTTAAAATCCCTCTTTGCCCTAATTTGGTAAGTATACTCAAGGCATAGGATTTTGTGGTAAGTGTTTCATTATTTCATTGCATTTGATATTTGAATTGTTCTCTCGGTTGTGAGAGAAGTGTGTGATCCCGGGTTGTGGGAGTCACATTTTCATTGTGTATGATTTGGTCTTGTAGAGGTTTTCAACAAGAATTTCATAGTGCAAAATCTTAGGTTAGTGGTTTCTAACTCAAGTATCCGGAGGGGATCCAGGTGGTTGGGACGTAGGATCACCGGAAACAAGTCGGGGAGACTTGGGTGGATCGAACCCTTTACATGCTTTGTTTGCGTTTGTTAATTCTTGTTGATTGTTGTTTATTCCGCATTGTTGTTTGTGTTTTGCACACTAGTTAGGAATAACGTTCTTAATTATTTTAAAGTACTATTCACCCCCCTTTAGTACATGTGCAGTAGCTTCACAGGGCACTACAATTGGTATCAGAGCCAAGGTTAAAGCTACATAGCCAGAGTTCAAAGCTATGACAAACAACGAATACAACGTCTTCAAGGATCGTCAAGGATCTGTTGGATCTGGATCATAGCCTAGAGGGGGGTGAATAGGCTAATAAAAATAATCGTGCAACCCACAAACAATCCCACGTAGTTATAGGCACAGACAGGGCAATAAAATAGCAATCACAGCATACGCACAGATATACCCTGGTTCGGTCGTCCCCACGACCTACTCCAGCCCCCGAAAGCAACTACTAAATAGATATGTAATCAAGTACAGCTACACAGTGAGTCAAGATCCCAAATCTACTCTCACCTAGCCCGTACGCACACCACGTGCTCTACACTCTCAATCTAGTCAGATGCTCTCCCTCCGTGACGACTCCCAAGTCGTCAGGTCCCCAAAAGTAACACAGATGGTAAAATTTCCCCTACAGAGATCGATACACCAACACAAAGATAAATAAATAGAGTTTTAGAAATGCTCAGTAATGGTGTGTTGTCTCTGTCGTTCAGCGCGGGTCAGATCTATATTTGACGTGATGTAGTTGTCTCCGATGTCCCCTCAATAGTTCTGCTCCTCTCTCGATGAAACTTGCGCCTTCCACCAAAGGTTGAGATTTGACGTGCCTCACCAAAGATTACAACTTGCAGCGCCTTGGCTCTTAGTGATTGGTGGAAGAGATCTTCATAAATGAATTTCGGCCAGTCTTTGAATCTTGCAGCTGATGCAATCTAAATTCGGCAACCTACTGCTTTTATTTAACACATGCACACCAATATAACAAAAAGAACATCACATAATAAAAACACAGACTTCACCCCTTTTCAAAATAATTAAAGCATAGGCCTCTTTGTTTTTTGTTCTTCAAGGTGCGGCTGAACAAACTCTGTGCTCAATTCGGCTGCCAACAAAAAGAGACATGCGCCTTTGATTTCTCTGTGGCCCCCCAAATTATTTTTGGCTGAGAAGGGATTAGCAATTGAGGCTTAACAATTCGGCAGACCTCCTTGATGAAGAGTTTTTTGAGGGTGCGGCTAATTGCAATTTTTTTATAAATGCTCTTGATTAGGGCTCTTAAGATTGGCCAGGAGATTTTGTAGAGGAGGCCGGCCTGAGGAATTTTCCCAAAGAAAACGTGCGCAGTGCTCCCTTTGATTTGTGCAGCAGACGAGATAATGAAGCCCCCAACTTTTTCGGCTCAAAAAAAGACACACCCCTTTTGATTATTGGCCGTGGCACTCTTCAAAAAAAACAGAACACTTAAAAAAATGTGATGCCTTGATTCAAATCTTTCTCTTGGTTCCCTTTGATTCGTTTTCTGCACCAACAAAAGACTTTTGACCTTCTCTCTCTTAGGCTTTTTAAAGGATTAATGCGGCAACTCTCTAGTTTTGATTTTTGCAATGAATGGGTTTTTAAAACTTGTGGCTGCAAAGAAATAAAATGGAGGCTTCTATAGAAATCGGCTGATTCAAGTTTTTTTTTCGGCACTAGGGTTTTTGAGAGGGCATGGGATTAGAACAAGCGGCCTTGTGTTTTTGAGATCTCAGACTTTCCAAAAAAAACTGCGGCTAGCCCTATATGATAAATATGTGAAGGGTGCGTGGATTCTAAGAATTCGGCAGATTCCCTTTTTAAGGACTTGGGGATTTATATATATATGAAGACCGGCTCTCATGACTAGGGTTTGGCTTGGTACGGAATAGGTTTATGGGTTTGACTCTAATAAATATAAGTTAACACAAGTTAGGTTCTCCCCTTTCTCCATTGCACATTTCCCAAATCCTTTCCATGAATTAATCGCACGTTCGCCGTTCCTGAAACACTTAACACACACGTTAAAAACGTTCATCATCAAACACGAAGTTCATAGATCGTTGCTACCAACAATCTCCCCATTTTGATGATGACAAACTACGTATAAGATTTGCACAATAAAGTCCCAAATAGTGTGTGTGAAAGTGTGGCGATAGAGGGTGACATGCGATGATATGAAATGATGTACGAACAATAATGTGTAAATAATGTGTAAAGTTTAGCAATAAGCATGCTCCCCCTATTTTAATGCTTCCCCAACATTGATTAATACTCCCCCTTAATCAAGCAATCATATTTTTATGTGCATTAATATCAAATCTTTTCCCAAATTTTTCTCCCCCTTTGTTCTCATCAAAAGTAATACCACGAGTCAAAATCATATAACATGCAAATAGAGAGTATTAGTAACCATCACCAACAATTGCATGCATACAATCATAGAATAATCAAGTCAAAATCCAATGAAATGAAACAACGAAGAATTCAACACCAACGTGTACGTGTGATGAATAAAATTGAAGCACATAGGGAGAATCATTAAGAAAGTCAACCGGAACCAATCCACATTTTCCAAATAACATTCTATCACCTAGGATTGATTTTTCCCACCTCATTAAAAATGAGTTCAAGGTACCACACCCCAAAACATAGCCTATAAGGACTCTTAGATGTGGGGGTGGCATTGCTTGACGAGTAAATACACCAACGCTAAAGTTTACCCATGAAGCTTATGTTGGATACTCGTGGGTAATACCGTTGCCAAGGATTGTATCCATTTTCCATACGGAGCAATTATCTTTTGTTTTCACATTTTTTTTAAAATACTTATACCAACATTTTTTTGCTCAATTTTTATCCATGGCAAGGTATATCATATCCCTTAGATTTTCAGTTAAGTTTTTCTCCTACATTCACTTTCCATACTTCATAAACAATGTCTCCAAATGTGCAACAATAGTAATACATGTGGAAGTGAAATAGGTGGTGCAAAAATCAAGTTATTTTCATTCATTGAATATGCCATGAATATTTAGAAAGATGAACATACGCATGTGGCAAAAGAAATAATACACCAATTTCTGCATACATATGAAATTCATACGTGCATACTTCAATAATAGATCAAAGAGAAAAGATACACATTTAAGCACCAATTTTTTTATTTTCAGTTTTTCAGATTTTTTTATATGCATGAAGTACTAAAGCAAACATGAGATGCAATCACACAAACAAAAAGAATCATGCACACATAGCAATGCAACTACTAGCACACAAACAAAGAAAAGTCACGCACACAAAAAATATATGAAGATATTCATTAAGTCCAAAGAATGAGATATACCTTCGTGTCGCCGTTTGACTAAGGAGCTAAAAGGTAATGAGACATTCAATTTATCGATCCTCGTCAAATTTCAATCCACTTACAAAAGAGGTGTCGTGTGTGACCTTGGAATCCAACAAGGTCCACTCACGTTAGTCATCAAAGATTTAGGAACCCATATTTGTTTGAACTTAATATTTTTGTTCCTATATTTGCAATGATATGAAGTATGACCAACGCATCCACATGTAAAGCACTTAGCATGAAAATTTCCAACCTTTGTTGATTCAATGTGACCTTTTCTATATTTTGATTTTTCAACATTTTTAAGACCATGTCCTAGTCCTCGCCTATTATTGCCATAAAGTTGATTTCCAAAAATAATGTCCAAACTTTGTTTTCCAATGGAAAATCTCTTTAATGACAATTCTAAGGTGGTGACTTTGGATTTTAAGATATCGTTTTCATTTACAAGCAAAGTGCATTTACTAATGAAAGCTTGCTTGTTTTCCTCTTCTTTCTTTTCAAAATCCCTCATTTTTTCTTTAAGATCAAAATTTAGCATGTTAATCTTTTCAGAAAGCAATTCATTTTCAACTTCAAGCTTTGATTTATCTAGTTTATACATGCTAATATCCTTTAATAAAGAGGGACATAAAAGACAGTCAATTTTTTCAGGCAAGCTAGCTTTCTCTTTTTCTAACATTGTAATGATAGATTTGCATGCAACAAGCTCTTGTTTAAGATTTTTCATTTCTATAGACATGTCATATTCAGTTTGTTGCATATCAAAATTATCATTCATATAACATTCCACATCAGCTTCTAGCTCATCAATTCTATGTTGCATTCCTTTACAGATTTCTAAGAATTCAGCTTTAGTGGGAGATTCTACCTCATTGTGTTTGGTCATTAATGCCATGCAGGAGTGGGCTTCATGTTCCTCATCCTCCTCATCAGCTTCGCTATCCATGTCCCACGTCAGCACTTTCGTTTTTCCTTTTGCAACTTGAGATGTGTGTTGTTGTAGGCAATCTTTAATGTGGTGCCCTTTCTTCCTACATTTAAAACATTCACTTCTATTAATAGCTTTCTGATCATAGGAATTTCTACCAAAATTAGAATTATTAGAACGAATGAACCTTTTTCCCATCTCAGCTCTTCCTTGATCAGTCTGAATGTATCTCCTGAAGTTTCTGACCATTAGAGCTTGCTCCTCATCAAGATCGTCGTCGTTAGCTTGAAGAGCTAATGGTGTGGAAGCTTTGGTCTTCTCTCCAGGTTTCTCTCTGGCTTCTATACTCTGCAACTCAAGCTCGTGTGACATTAGGTTGCCTATCAAGTCCTCCACTTTCATCGTAGATAAGTCCTTAGCTTCTTGAATAGCGGTGACTTTAGGCCTGAACGAACTTGGTAGCACCCTTAAGATCTTTCGTACCTGTTCATGGCTAGAGTATGGCTTACCGAGGGAACTGGATTTGTAGACGATGTCTGTGAACCTCGCAAACATCTCTTTCACAGATTCTGTTGGTAGCATGTGGAAGCTCTCATATTCTGTGCAAAGCAACGCAAGTCTGGATTCCTTCACTTGCGATGTTCCCTCGTGTGTCACCTCTAGAGTATGCCAGATTTCCTGTGCAGTTAGACAATGTGAGATACGCTTAAACTCAGATTTATCAAGAGAGCATATAAGCGCATTCATAGCTTTACCATTAAGAGTATAAAGTTTCTTATCAGCTAAATCCCACTTGTCTTTAGGCTTAATCATAACAGTGTCTTCAAATTTAATAGTGGGTAGACTATAACCATTTTCAACTATATCCCACACATCATAATCTACAGACACTAGATAGATTTTCATTCTAGCCTTCCAATAAGCAAAGTCTACACCGTTAAACTTATGGGAACGTGCTATAGACTGACCTTCAGCAAAATCACAATCAGATATATTCATGGTCATCTAAAAATCTAGGCTAGATCCTCTAAACTGGCTCTGATACCACTTGTTGGATCTGGATCGTAGCCTAGAGGGGGGTGAATAGGCTAATAAAAATATTCGTGCAACCCACGAACAATCTCACGCAGTTATAGGCACAGACATGGCAATAAAATAGCAATCACAGAATACGCACAGATATACCCTGGTTCGGTCGTCCCCCACGACCTACTCCAGGCCCTGAAAGCAACTACTAGATAAATATGTAATCAAGTTCAGCTACACAGTGAGTCAAGATCCCAAATCTACTCTCACCTAGCTCGTACGCACACCACGTGCTCTACACTCTCAATCTAGTCAGATGCTCTCCCTCCGTGATGACTCCCAAGTCGTCTGGTCCCCAAAAGTAACACAGATGGTAAAATTTCCCCTACAGAGATCGATACACCAACACAAAGATAAATAAATAGAGTTTTAGAAATGCTCAGTAATGGTGTGTCGTCTCTGTCATTCAGCGCGGGTCAGATCTATATTTGACGTGATGTAGTTGTCTCCGATGTCCCCTCAATAGTTCTGCTCCTCTCTCGATGAAACTTGCGCCTTCCACCAAAGGTTGAGATTTGACGTGCCTCACCAAAGATTACAACTTGCAGCGCCTTGGCTCTTAGTGATTGGTGGAAGAGATCTTCATAAATGAATTTCGGCCAGTCTTTGAATCTTGCGACTGATGCAATCTAAATTCGGCAACCTACTGCTTTTATTTAACACCTGCACACCAATATAACAAAAAGAACATCACACAATAAAAACACAGACTTCACCCCTTTTCAAAATAATTAAAGCAAAGGCCTCTTTGGTTTTTGTTCTTCAAGGTGCGGCTGAACAAACTCTGTGCTCAATTCGGCTGCCAACAAAAAGAGACATGCGCCTTTGATTTCTTTGTGGCCCCCAAATTATTTTCGGCTGAGAAGGGATTAGCAATTGAGGCTTAACAATTCGGCAGACCTCCTTGATGAAGAGTTTTTTGAGGGTGCTGCTAATTGCAATTTTTTGATAAATGCTCTTGATTAGGGCTCTTAAGATTGGCCATGAGATTTTGTAGAGGAGGCCGGCCTGAGGAATTTTCCCAAAGAAAACGTGCGCACTGCTCCCTTTGATTTGTGCAGCAGCCGAGATAATGAAGCCCCCAACTTTTTCGGCTCAAAAAAAGACACACCCCTTTTGATTATTGGCCGTGGCACTCTTCAAAAAAAACAGAACACTTAAAAAAATGTGATGCCTTGATTCAAATCTTTTCTATTGGTTCCCTTTGATTCGTTTTCTGCACCAACAAAAGACTTTTGACCTTCTCTCTTTTAGGATTTTTAAAGGATTAATGCGGCAACTCTCTGGTTTTGATTTTTGCAATGAATGGGTTTTTAAAACTTGCGGCTGCAAAGAAATAAAATGGAGGCTTCTATAGAAATCGGCTGATTCAAGTTTTTTTTCGGCACTAGGGTTTTTGAGAGGGTATGGGATTAGAACAAGCGGCCTTGTGTTTTTGAGATCTCAGACTTTCCACACACAAAAACTGCGGCTAGCCCTATATGATAAATATGTGAAGGGTGCGTGGATTCTAAGAATTCGACAGATTCCCTTTTTGAGGACTTGGGGATTTATATATATATATGAAGGCCGGCTCTCATGACTAGGGTTTGGCTTGGTACGGAATAGGTTTAGGGGTTTGACTCTAATAAATATAAGTTAACACAAGTTAGGTTCTCCCCGTTCTCTATTGCACATTTCCCAAATCCTTTCTGTGAATTAATCGCACGTTCGCCGTTCCTGAAACACTTAACACACACGTTAAAAACGTTCATACACGTTTGTTATCATCAAACACGAAGTTCATAGATCGTTGCTACCAACAGGATCTTCTTCAGTTATGGAAGGACAATCCTCTGTCAGGCCTCCTCACTTAAACGGTACCAACTATGGGTACTGGAAATACCGGATGGAAACCTTCCTCCGGAGTGCTTCACTTTGGAGAGCCACGATGACGGAGTATGTCGAGCCCGCCGAAGAAGATTTCGCGAAGTGGACTACTGCGAAGGTTGCCGCGGAAGAAAATAATGCCAAGGCAATGAATGCCTTGCAATGTGCGTTGGAGCCCGAAGACTTCAACAAGATATGCACATGTAAGAGTGCATATCAAGTATGGAACCAACTCCTCATCTTGCACGAAGGAACGAGTACGGTAAAAGATTCTAAACTCGTTGTCTCTAACAAAGAATTTGAGTTGTTTCATATGGAACAGGGTGAAACTATGAAGGACTACTATGCTCGCTTCGTGGACATATCCAACGAATTGGAAGCTCTTGGTAAGATCTACACCCAAAAGGAGAAAGTCGCGAAGATTATTGACGGACTTCCTTCTTGTTGGGAAAAGCATACCTTCGCCATCGAGGAAGGTAATGATATGAATAAGTACACTGTTGTACAACTAATGGGTACCTTGTTGTCCTACGAGGTACGCAAGGAAAGCAAGATAAAGATGAAGGAGAAGATGAAGGCGTACTTGAAGCAAGACGAGCCAAAGAAAAAGACGATTGCGTACAAGGCCGCTCCATCTACCGATGATGAAGAATCGGAAGAAGAGTTGGACATGGAAGCTTTGGCCGATATGGCAAAGAAGTTTGATCGATTCTTTCGAAAAGGTAACTTTAGAAATAAATCTAAAGTTAGTTCGACTAATGCTTCTACTCCCGTGTGTTATAAATGCAACAAGCCAGGACACATCAAGCCGAATTTTCCTCTCAACAAACACAAGGATAAGTGAAAGGTATCCAAGTACGACAAGTCGAGAAAGCACAAGAAAGGACTTGTCGGCACATTCACCGACTCCGAAGAGGACTCCTCAAGTGGAGAGTCGGATGATGAAAAAGTGGAGAAAGTACACATGTGCTTCATGAGAAGAGAAGAACATGTTCAAGAGACTTCCTCCGATGAAAGCGAGGAAAGCGAGGATGAAGGCGGTGAGGTAACCATGGATGAACTTAGATTAGCCAACGAACAACTTTGGGGTAAGTTTTCTAAATTGGCTAATAGATTTATTAAGACTAAAACTGAACTAACTAGTCTTCAAACCTCGCCTAAGCCTATCATCGTCAACAACGGCACCGTTGTTGAAGGGTTGAGAAATGAGATTGAAAATCTCAAATCTCAACTTGAGCATGTTCATATAGAGGATTCGAATGAACATGTGATAGCGGATTTGACGTCTCAAAACTCAACTTTGAGTATTGAGAATAAAAATCTCAAATCACGTGATTGCGCACTCACATCGCAAGTGTCCACCTTGGATGCTTCGATGCATTCTTTCACCGAGAAGTATGAGTGCACATTAGGCCGAATTCATGAATTCAATAAGGGTAAGGGCCATTTGGGCAATATCCTAAATGACTTACTTCCGGCCAATCATCACATTGGCATGGGTATAAGATGGGAGATTCATCCAAATCGTCCGCCACCTTTGTTAGGCCAACGTCCGATGCCTCTACTAGTGGGAGTAAACACTTCATGGGTAGTTCTTCTATCAATGGTGCTTCCGCAAGGTACACACCCCCATTTGGAAAGAAACCCACTTTGGGTGGACCTCCAAAGAAGGGCCATGCTTTCATGTATACCATGCCACGTAGGAACACACATCCTACTCCACATGTTAGCACATATGATGATTTTTATGCTCTGCATCCACGAGCACGTGCACACCATTTGAGACACACTCACGCACGTGTTCCTCCACATGCAAATGTTCATCCACATTTTCATATGAATAATTATCATCTTGCACCATTCAATCATATGCCATATGCTTATCCATGACATGCATCACATAGACATCAACAACGTATGCATGCTCCGAATAGGATTAGGACTCCCAAGACATACACCATTTGGGGTCCGAAGAACACAAGCATGCATGCTAAGGATATGTATGTGCAATCGTATATTAATGACATTATTTTGAATGATGATTATGTTGGGAAATCACGGTCCTCGTGGACTTGGTTTCTGAAGGGTTAGTTTCCTTTGACCCTTCATTGCTTGGTACCATAAGTTTAATTTCATTTTATGGGTACCAAAGCAATTGTGGTAAGAATTGGTTTATTTTCTTTTTATTTGGATATTGATCTTGAATGTGCATGTTAATTTGAAACTTAAATTCATATTGAATTTGAATTTAGCTGGGCTATGGGTTACGTTAATTTGAATTTAGTTTGTTAAAATTGTTGCCTAACCCATAGGATCCAAAAGGGTTTTTGGATACCAAGAATTATGTTCTCTAGGTTAAATCCACCATGGGATACCAACCCTACCAAATCCGTGATTTGCAAGGATTTTCACTCAAATGGAGTTGATGGTGCTTAAAGCGATGCACCAAAGTAGGGGGAGCGTAATGGTGTAAGTATATTCTTACATTTGATATACATTGGGTATCCATGTGGGTTGAATAAATGCATTGTTAGAATATTCACATTGGTATCATTTTGTGTCAATTAGTATGCTAGAATTGCATATGCCATTGTTCTATGATGTTCTATCTATTCTTGGCATAACATTTTTGCATATTACTTTTGGTATCAATTTGCTACATTTGGTTTTCACATTGGATTTATGTCTCTGATATTGATTTCGTCGCTCGACGATTATTTTGGTTAAATAGATTTACTTTTATGAAAACATAGAATTGTTTTTCATGCACTAAATTAACCAAGAATGTTGATATTGGAGAGTATGTTCCATAACTCAATAAGTGAAATTGATTTGAGTTTTGATGATTTTGTTTTTCGATTTTCGCTTATGGTTTGATGATTTCATTTTTCGATTTTCGCCTATGGTTTGATGATTTCATTTTTCGATTTTCGCCTATGGTTTGGTGATTTCGTTTTTCGATTTTCGCTTATGGTTTGATGATTTCGTTTTTCGACTTTCGACTATGGTCACGTTGGCACGTTTTGATTTTCCTCGGTATTTTACATTTGGTATTTTACTTTGGTGTCATTTGGACCGTGGTCGTATTCTTAGACTCTCATGCTATTACTTTTAGCCATTGTAATCTTGTCATTGATCTCCTCCTGCTCTTTTTGCTAATGCCAAAGGGGGAGAGCATTAATAATGACAATGTGCTAATGATAATTAAAATCAATTTACCGTGAATCAAATTTGACATGTTAGATTCAGGGGGAGTTAAGATATAAAATGGATTTAGATCCTAAATTGCAATAATAGGATTCATATTTTATATTTCCCTCGTCTGCTTGATGCGCATGAATATTATTGAATAATGCAGGGGGAGTAAGTAAATTTCATTTGAATCATTATTATTGATTATAATTTATGTTGGTTTTGTCATCACCAAAAAGGGGGAGAATGTTGAGTATTGATTCCCGGATTTGGTTTTGGATGATGAGCAAACATAAATATCATGTACTAACTATTTGTGAGCGCAGTTATGGAGATCGTCGCCAAAAGGATACGTACATCTAAAGCGACGTCTCAAGACTTCTCAAAACGCGTGATCGTGTGCCTGAAGCTTCGTCGAAGCTCAAGGAGTATTATTGAAGTCAAGAGTGAAGATTGAAGCTTTGAAGACGGTTCGTCATGTTTTATTTAATGTCTTCTAGCTTCATAGAATAGAATGTTAAGCCTTGAGTAGGACTTGCATTATAATCTTCATTTCGCTCATATCTTAGAGCTAGGATTATCTTAGAAGCCATTAGAAACTTTTCCGAAGCCTATCGCTTCTTCCCTCGGCTTCTAGTGCATCTTAGTTGGTTCAAGTAGAAGTACCAACCGACTAGATGACGATCTAGTCGGTCGTCAACTCTTCGTGAACCGACTAGATGTCCTTGCTCATTTCAGCTCATTCACTGTTGATCAATTAGCCGGTCAAAGAAGAGTCGCCGACCGACTAGATGACGATCTAGTCGGTTAGGAAACCTTCTCAGACCGACTAGTTATCATTTCCTAATTTCAGCCTGAGCTACTGTTTACAGTTAGTCGGTCAAAGCACATCGACCGACCGACTAGTTGAGAAACTAGTCGGTTGGAAGTTGTTCTTAAACCGACTAGCTGTACTTAAATCCAGCCTATTCGATTTCAACTCTTAGTCGGTCAAAGAACACTCACCGACCGACTAGTTGTGAAACTAGTCGGTTGGCAAGTCTTCTTAGACCGATTAGTTCATATTGCCTGGACTTCTCATATTGGCTGTTCACCTGTTAGGCGTTTCACGTTGAATCACCGACCGACTAGTTGATGAACTAGTCGGTCAGTGATCCTTCTTAGACCGACTAGTCTCCTTCAGAATAGAGCCGTTGGAGCTTTTATTGACTCGATTTCTTCTCTCTCTTACCTCTATCCTATATATACTTGGAGGGGTTCTTCATGGATATTCAAGGCTAATTCTTAGAGATATTTGAGAATCAAAGAGAAGCAAATAAACTCCATTCTAAAGCTTTCTCTTCTTACTAGAATCTCTCCCTCACTCTTATTCCTCAAGAGAGATTCATTCATTGTGAGCCTTCCAAGCCAAGGAGCTTGAATCAAGGTCACCAATTCCACCCTAGGCTTCCATTGCTGGTCAACTTCTTGGAGCTAGGGTTTGGTGACATCTTCTTCCTCAAAATCCCTCTTTGCCCTAATTTGGTAAGTATACTCAAGGCATATGATTTTGTGGTAAGTTTTTCATTATTTCATTGCATTTGATATTTGAATTGTTCTCTCGATTGTGAGAGAAGTGTGTGATCCCGGATTGTGGGAGTCACATTTTCATTGTGTATGATTTGGTCTTGTAGAGGTTTTCTACAAGAATTTCATAGTGCAAAATCTTGGGTTAGTGGTTTCTAACTCAAGTATCCGGAGGGGATCCGGATGGTTGGGACGTAGGATCACCGGGAACAAGTCGAGAGACTTGGGTGGATCCGAACCCGTTACATGCTTTGTTTGAGTTTGTTAATTCTTGTCGATTGTTGTTTATTCCGCATTGTTGTTTGTGTTTTGCACAATAGTTAGGAATAACGTTCTTAATTATTTTAAAGTACTATTCACCCCCCCCCCCCTCAGTACATGTACAGTAGCTTCACAGGGCACTACAATAGGTACGCCTTAATTTGGAATGCTTGAAATTAAATTATTAAAGAGCATTGAATAAGGCGATCCGATACAGCTAGCAGAAGTAAGAACATGATTGAAAGTGGAATCAAATTTCGGTTTTACACATTTATTTCCACACGGTTCATATATTAATTTTTGGTCCTTTGAGACTATTACGACCTTAAGAACGGTCCAGTCGATCTAGGCCAGCATGTTCAAAGCCCAAGTAAACGGCCCCCCCGAATCTCCCTAATGAGAACAAGCTTTGACGAGAAGATCGCCCAAGCAGAGCGGCCGGCTCGTCAACCAAATCAAAGAGAAGTGTCCTCCGACTGACCGCACCAGCTCGACGAGGAGAAGCCGCTTAAGAGACATCACGCCTAACTCTCCACCCAAGGAAGTCCGCCTAAAGAAGGACTTGATGCTTCAAGAGCGAGGCGAACCACCATAAATATCACTGACTGTTTTGCCGCCCGACAGTCTCACGCCTGACAAAAGCGCACCTGGCCGTTTCGCCACCAGGCAGCCTGACAAAAGTGCGCCTGATACGTTCAGCTCTGACAGCCTGACAAAAGCGTGCCTAACGATTTCGGCCCTGATGTCCTCGGTCAAACTTCTGACACCCTGACACCGCCAGCTCAGCAAAAGTAACCGAATCCAACAGCCTATAAATACCATCCATCTACCATCAGAGAGGGGGTTGATAAGTTGTTGGTAAGTTACGACTAAATTACTACCGTCAAGACGCAAGATTCGGATATCTTCTATATATTCATGCCTCCCACACTAGTCCGTCACACGAATGCCGATCTTCCTTTAGGATCGTCGAGCATGTCTGACATTCTCTCAATAGTCACTCGCTGACTTAAGCATCGGAGAGGCTACAGGCAGGCAGCCAGCCCCGCCTTTCTGACAAGTTGTTCTTTTGCAGGTAGCTCGCCTATGCTGACGACGGTTGAAGCGACCTAGGGCGACCAACTTCAATCGAAGGGCGACCTACTCTGGTTGACGGGCGACCTTGAGATTCTCATCCACAAATCGTCCTCAAACCGTGATTAGCCTTGTCATCAACCCTACACTTGTAATCATTGTGCCCTTGATTCCACACTTCAATATAAATTCATTGTAAGCGGATTTACCCCGCAACAGAGACTAATTGTTTTAAAAAATATTTAAATATATGTAATTTTGTGCCTGTAAATACTATATGCAACAATCAATTGTTTTGAATACTATGTGCAAATTAATATGTTATTTTCATTTGAAATCTTCTGCAAATGAAATATGGCATATCTTGATCATATGTTCTTTTCCGAAATTTTTTGATCGTTGATCAGTCTCGGCATCTCGTAGGTCTTTCGAATTGATGAAATCTCTCACTTACACTCTCTCGAATCAGTGATTTGAAGTCCAGAATCGAGACAATTTGCAGGTCTTTTTTCTAACTTTAATATACACAATAGTTTTATTGTTTGATTGTTTGATTTCATTACAATTTAATAGCAGCTATTATTTGATTCTTTTATTGTTTTATTTGTTGGGCATGTTATATTTATATGCTAGGAGCCTAGGACATGGTATATTAAAATTGTTACTTGTTTATTTTTAGTAAAAACTAATTATCCGCCGAATTGTCTAATGTCTTCCAGTAATGGATAAATTTGTCACCAGGCGAAAGCTCTCAATCTTAGAATTAAACACTGCTGGCGAAGTACAATCCCGACCAAAGATAAGTTGCATAGGTGTCGTAGCTAATCTTGAATCAGATCCTAGACTCCGCGAACAATTATCTGATTACCATCCGAATGATCAAGATATAGTTTGTAGGGCATATTTATAAAAGGGTCCTTTTCAACCAAGGAATTTCAAATTTCCACAACGAGAGTTCGAGAAAACGTTGCATTGTTTTAATGAGAATTTGTTTACTAAGTATGGAAGCTGGTTGTAGTATGTCATAGCAAATGATGCTGCATTTTGCCTATATTGCTATCTATTTAAATCTCATGTAGGAGGCGGCGACGATGCTTTTACAGTTGGAGGTTTTACAAATTGGATGAAACATGAAAAATTGCAAGCACATGTTGGAGGGGTTAATAGTTCTCACAATCAAGCTTATAGAAAAAGTGAAGCCTTGTTGAAGCAAGAGTGTCATATTCAATCATTTTTTGAAAGACATACCGAGCAGGAGAAAACAGAGTATAAGATTTGCTTAATCACATCTATTGATTGTATACGTTTCCTTTTACGCCATTGATTAGCTTTCCGCGGTCATGATGAATAATGAGGGTCACACAATCAAGAAAACTTTCTTGAACTTTTGGAACACACGGCCAGGCAGAATGAAGCTATTAAAAGTGTTGTTCTTCACAATTCTCCAAACAACCTCAAGTTGACTTCACCTGATATTCAAAAATATATTGCTGAAGCAGCAGCAGCTGAGACCATAAATGTAATTCTTGAAGATATTATAGATGCATTATTTGTCGTGTTCATTGACGAATCTTGTGATATCTCAATTAAAGAACAAATGGCAGTTATTTTTTGTTATGTGGACAAGAGAGGATGTGTTATTGAGAGATTTATAGGGGTAATACATGTTCTTGAAACGACATCAATTTCATTGAAGATAGCACTTGAAGCATTATTCTCAAAGTTGAGATTGAATATTATGAGGTTGAGAGGGAAAGGATACGATGGGGCAAGCAATATACAAGATGCATCTAATGGACTGAAGACGCTCATTTTGAAGGAGAATTAGTCTGCATACTATATTCATTGCTTTGCACACCAACTTCAGTTAGCACTTGTTCATGTTGCTAAAAATCATAACCAAATTGCTTTACTTTTCAATATGGTTTCTAGTGTTGTCAATATTATTGGAACATTGTGCAAACGTCGAGATGCACTTCGAATAAAGCAAATATCTAGAGTTGTTGAGCTCGTGGAAAGTGGTGAAATTTCAAGTGGTAAAGGATTAAATCAAGAGACTAGCATGAAACAACCATGTGACACACGTTGGGGATCACATTATAAAAAAATTGTAAATTTGATTATTATATTCCCATCTGTTATTGATGTGCTTGAACTTGTGGCAGCAGATGGTCAAAATCAAAAGGCAAAGGGTGAATCATTTGCCTTATTAGGCTCGTTGCAAGATTTTGATTTTGTCTTGGGTTTACATCTGATGAAGAATATATTGAAAAATACAAATAAATTGGCAAAAGCTTTGCAGCGAAAATATCAAGATATAGTGAATGCAATCAACCTAGTCAAGATATCCAAGCAACGATTACAGACGATGAGAGAGACTGGGTGGGAGCTACTTCTTCAAGAAGTTTCATTGTTTTGTGCAAAATTCGAAATCACCGTACCTTAAATGAATATTGCATTTGTAGCTCGAGGACGAGCACGACGTAATGCAGAAGCAATGCCAAATATTCATCACTATCAGAATGAGTTGTTTTACACGGTCATTGATCTACAATTTTCTGTGCTTAACGATCGAATTTGATGAAGTAAACATCGAGTTGCTTCTTTGCGTGTCATGTTTAAACCGAAGCAACTCATTCACAGCCTTTAAAAAGAGAGTTTAGTTCGTCTTGCTCAATTTTATCCAATTGATTTCTCAGAGTTGGATCTTAGATGCTCTCCGATCAGTTAGAGACTTACATTCTTGATGTACGTGGCAGTGATGACTTCTTGGAAATGAATGGCATTGGCGATCCTGCAAAGAAAATGGTGGAGACAAAGAAAGATTTAGTATATCTTCTTATTTATTTACTGATAACATTATCCTTAATCTTGCCAGTTGTAACAGCTACCGTTATGCATATAGTGAAGAATCGCTTACGAAACCGAATGGGAGATAAATGGATGAATAATTGCTTGATTACATACATTGAAAGGGACATTTTTGGTCGCATCAGCAATGACGTGATTATCAAGCGATTTCAAGGCATGAAAACACGTCGTGGACAATGCTAGTGGAAGAAGCAGATAATGAATTTTTGGGGATCATTTTTTTGTGAAGGCACAAACTACAAACACATATATTACTTCATGAAGATCATTATTCAATGAAATTTCTATAGATATTTTTTAAATTATTTATTTTATTATTTAATTTATGTGAGGTTAAATACTTTGCACCCCCTTCACTGAATTCCTGGCTCTGCCACTAATCGTATGTGCTTGAAAATACGGCCTGGGCTTCCTGCCTGACATAATTAGAGCAAGAGCCAGCTTCTCGATTTATGGGTACCTAGTCTCTACGTCTAGAATAGACCGGCTGACATAATAGACCTGCCATTATGTTTCGTCCTCCTCCGGAATGAGGACCTAACTGACAGCGTTAGCAGAAATTGCAAGGTTAAGGAGGGAGAGTCTCGCCCTCATTGGGTTTGGATAGGAAATGAGGCTGACCGATGTATTCCTTGTGCTGGGTGAAGGCCTCCTTGCACTCCTCCATCCACATGAATTCTTTCCCTTCTTTAGTGCTTTGAAGAAAGGAATGCATTTATCGGTGACTCGAGAGATGAATCGATTGAGCACTGCCACCCATCTTGTTAGGTATTGGACCTCCCTTAACTTCATGGGGGATTGCATGTTGACCAAAGCACCGATCTTCTCTGGGTTAGTCAAAATTAAAAACTGAAAATAATACACTTATGGCCACTCTTACAAAGATTAAAAAGCAACCACCCATTATGCATGAGACCTTAAAGTGTGATGTTTGTCCTAAGCTAGGGCCTGAAAACAAAGCATGCAAAGAAAACATGATTATATTAGAACCAAAAAACAAAGAGCTTAAAGAAAAATTAATCAAGATTGAGACTAAAAATAAATATCTTAAGGGAAAATCCACTGAAATAGGAAAGAAATCTGAAAATTTGAAAAAGAACGAAGAGGAAAATAAAAAAGCTTTCATTAGTAAATACACCTTGCTTGTGAACGAAAATCTTTATTTGAAATCCAAAGTCACTGACCTAGAATTTACCATAAAGAAATTTGGTGTTGGAAAACAATCTTTGGATATAATTCTTGGAAACCAAATATATGGCAACAATAGGCGAGGACTTGGATATGGTTTGAAACACATTGAAAAGCCCATAAGTAAGAAAGTTCGCGATGTGCCTACGAAAGTTTGAAATATTTATACAAATTGCTTTACTTGTGGATGTATTGGTCATACTTCTCATTATTGCTCATATCGAACAAAAACATAAAGTTTAAACAAATATGGGTTCCTAAAAGTATGATGACTAACATTAGTGGACCTTGTTAGATTTCAAGGTTACACATAACATATTCCGTGTAGGTACGATGAAGGGGCAAGGAATTATGGATTTGACATTGCATTTCATTGAAATTCTTTGGCCAAACGACAACGCGAAGGTATGATTTCTTGTTTGGGCTCATTGTATACCTTCATAAGATTTTTGGTGTGTTTTCATCTTTTTCGTGTGATTTTTCTTTGTGTGTGATTTTGTTTGTAGTGTTTATTTTTTTGGGTGTGCTTTTCATTTTTCTGTGTGATAGAAAATTTTGAAAACATAAAAATTTGTAAAATTAAAAATCAATTTTAAAAAAATGAAAAAGTGCAAAATTATAAAGATTGAGCTTAATGGGTATCTTCCTTTTGATTATCAGAAGGACATTTTTGAATGACATCCGTATCCATGTAGGAATCTTGCATTATTGTTATGACTATAATTGCATAATAAGCTTTTTAAATAAGCAGGACATGTTCGATAAATTGAATTACTTGATTTCTATAATTTCATCCTACACTTTCACAAGATTAATTGTTATTGCACATATGGAATTGTTTTCATGACATATGGGAAATGTATAGTAGGTGGATGAATTAAAAATATCTAAAAACATATTAATCTACGGGATATGATGTGTCATGCCTTGAATTAAAAATAAGGCTCATGAGAAGAAAAATGTGTTGAGAAAAAAATAATGCATATCATGAAAAAAAAAGAAAGTGTTTCGTGTGAAAAAAGGATATGGTCCATGGCGATGACACAACCCACGGATATCCAACTTATGCTTTAAAATTATTCTCTAGCGTTGGTGTTATATCCGTCAACCAATGTCACCCCTCGTCTAAGAGTCCTTATAGGCTTTGTATGGGTGTTGGTGACTTGAACTCATGCTTCATGAGGTGGGAAAACTCAATCCTTAAAGAGTGTATGTTATATGGAAAGTTGGTTTGATTGGTTGAGTTTCATGAAAATTCTCCATATGCATTGTAACTTTTAATCATCACACGAGCACGAAAATGTTTTAGTCATTGTTATGAAGTTAATTGAATATCAAGTGGTTATTTCTAAATGTCTTAATGCACTCATATGTCTTGCATTATACTGATTTAATTTTACATTGCATATGATATGGATTTCATAAGTGTTCTTTTGATGATAACAAAAGGGGGAGAAAATGTGATAGATTTGATCATGGCATACAATATTGATACAGGGAGCAACTTGACTAGGGGAGCATGTCAATAGGAGGAGCTACTTGCATATGACTTATATCTTGTTGACATGCATCACACTTCACAAACACATATTACGATTACATCGTATTGAGATTATTGATTAAATCTTATTGCGGGTTGTCATCATCAAAATAGGGACATTGTTGGATACAATGGTGTTGGATACAACGATCTATGATTTCTTGTTTGATGATAACAAACATTCATGAATATTTTTGATGTGTTTGTTAAGTGTTTTCAGGTGCAAATAAAAATGGAAAGTATAATGGCAAACTGTGAATATGTTCAAGTGGCAAATGTGTAATTTATGGGCAATGGTAATGGTGTAAATATAAGCAAGAGAAGGAGCAATGGCAAACTTGCGATTAAATGGGATTTGACTTGGTCAACATCTTCCACAAATTCCATGGAAGGATAAGGAGATAAGATGGGTTAATTTGAAGATTCAATTTAAATTTAAAAGAATCCTACTTATCCAAGGATTGACCAAGTTCTTTGAACTAAGGAGATAAATTGATTGCCATCTATTTTGAAAGAATCCTAGTGGCTCCGGGAGAGATTAAAAGCAATCAATTTAAGATGAAGATTATCTATAAGATGAGAACAAAGGAGAATCAAATTTCATGAAGGGAAAAGGAGATTTGATTTGAAAAATCAAATCAAATTTCAATAGTCCTAGTGGATCTAGGAGAATCAAACCAAATCAATTTGAATTGGAATTAAAGGAGTTTGGATTGGAATGAAACTTTGGGGCCATGCACTATATATACCTCTCCTAGGCCTACAAGGAAAACCCCTAGAGAGCAAAGGAGGTCAGCCACCCTTCAGAAACTCACAAAATCAATCTCCTCTTGCTGTAACTTTGTGTTTTTCTAGAAGAAAAAACATCCCACAGTCGCAAATTTGGGTCTTCTCCAAGCAAAAACACCCCACATCAGCAACTTTGTGTCTTCTCCAAGCAAAAACACCCCACATCCACAACTTTATGTTTTCTCCCAGCAAAAACATCCCACTGCCACAACATTGTTTTCTCCTAGCAAAAACTCCTTGTTACCGCAAGCTTATGTGTTCTCTCCAAGGCAAAAATCCGTCATCAACACAAGAGTTCTGCAAGGCTTCATTAACGTAGGTTCCATAAGGCTTCAATACCGCAGGTTTTTTTATTTCTCCACACAAAACTCCCCTTACCGCAAGTTCCTCTCAAGGCCAATAACATCACTGTCGCAAGCCATCCCTCAAGCAAAGGCATCAACAACTCCAGAAAGCCCAGGCATATCCAAGCGTCAAGTTCTCCAATAATCAAACATCCAAGAGTCTTGCAAAGCTACTGGGTGCCTCTACAAGTCACATGCAAAGAGAAGTTTCCAAGCAACAAGAATCAAGCCATCTCCAAGCTCTAGGAACAAGCTTTAAAGATCCTAGAATTTTTCTTCTCAATAGTATCCAAATATGTACTCTCATATTTTTCTGTCAAAGAGGATGAGCCCACAATTCCAACGAATATTTTTCTCGATTTATCTGAGCTTGGGGTTATTTTCTACATTTTCTGGAAGACAAAATATCTGATTACTTTATGCACAGACTGCAACAGATTCCACAGCATATAGTACTGCTTTACATACAGACTAGATTCAGGTAGATTTGCGCAGCAAAACTTTGGAGGGCTATATCTTTTGATCCAGATATCGAATTGAGACACCGTTGTGCCAACCGACGCTGACGACGTGCTGATCGACAAGGACTATCCAAATATCACAAATTGCACACTCTAAACTCTTTATTTTATTATTATTTTTGATAGTGTTGGTAGATTTTTGTATTAGGTTTTAGTTTCATTTTTGGGGTTCTTTGGGGGCTCTTGATTGGTTGGGGCTAGTCAAGAGTAAATTTTTTCTAGGATAGTAGTGTTCGACACTTTGGGAGTGAGATATAAACTTGGTGAGCTGAGTGTTGGGGCACGAAGTTTCGGGTGTTTGTATCTTGACATTATTGTTCTAGTGATTACTTTAGGGCTGGACGCAGGTCATTGGGGCAAACAAACCAGCGTAAATACTGTGTGCACTCTATGTTTGCTTCTGCTTTATTCTATCTGCACCATATTTGTTATATGATTGTCTGATTGAGTAGGCATATTTTTATATTCGAGAAAATTGTTTATAGGCCTATTGACCCACACATAGACTTAGATCACGATCCAACAGGTGGTCCCAACGTTCTTTAGAATAAACAGCATCACTTTATAGCAATATAGGCCCCGATCCATTAGGAAGACCGTGTGTTCATGGTCTGGTCCATTGTTTGAGTCCACAAGTGCACGGTGTCAAGGCTTTGTAATACAGTAACAGTTGTCGATCCACTGGGAAGGTGATTGGTTAAGGTCTTGGGTTTTTGTTCAGAGTTGTTTAGACTTTGTCAGTTGTGGGTTGTATCCAAAGATTGTCACGATTACCTCTCATAAAAACTATCGGTAGAATAGAAACTAGGGCATTAGGAATCACCACTAGGATTGTTGGATGTCAATGCTAGGTTATAAATTCTAGGTTGGAATTGGTTTTATAGGGCGAGATTGTCGCGTCTAAACGTGAAATTCGTTTCCAACTATCGTTGAACTACTCATCTAACGTATCCCGTGCTTAGCCCCACCATCGTGGATGGCTTCGCACATAATACGAGCATTACGATCGACAATTAATTCTCAATCTACGCTCATGCCACTATCGTGGGTTAGAGTTTTGATCCGTGATATAATGGTTCTTATTGATGCAACTATCGTATATCATCAATTAGTAATATAGGGCATCGGTAGAGACCCTTAAAGTGCATGCCACTATCGTGGATCACGCACCCTAAGTGAATCCACTAACGACCCTAATTAAGCATATAGCATAATTTCTAGGGCAAGTGCCACTATCGTGTATCACAAACCTAGATAAGAACGCTATAAACTTGGTTAGTGCGGGCCTCCCAGTGGGAGGCCCCCTATGCCAAAAGCGAGAGAACCCCCATCCCT
This sequence comes from Scilla litardierei, assembly GCA_030789695.1. Classification (NCBI taxonomy): domain Eukaryota; kingdom Viridiplantae; phylum Streptophyta; class Magnoliopsida; order Asparagales; family Asparagaceae; genus Scilla; species Scilla litardierei. Next base: position 126,222,560 of record CM061131.1, read on the forward strand.
CTTGTTCCTTTTTGCACCCCATGTCCCTGTCGTGTGGCAACATGGGAAAGTAGAAAGTGGGATCCTATCAACTTGTTCCGACATAGGATAATAAGCTCATGAGCTTAGTCTTACTTCACCGTCGAGAAACGAAAGAAGACTTCAATATCTAAGCTTAGCTTAGATGTAGCTCTCTTCCTTTTGGGTGTGAAGCAGTGTCAAACTAAAATACCCAACAAGCATAAGCATTATGTTAGGATTAGTGGTGGTATGAGTTTTTTTCGAAAAACTAGGGATGTCAATTCACTAAATTGAATATTATTAATACTGCGTGATCTTCTCCGGGATTCGAGGTAACGACTGCCCATTTACTCGGCCCCATTAACTTCCCCCTGAGTATTTACGATCTTGACACTCCTGCAAACACTTAGCACACACATCAAATTGTTCACACACATTTGTTATCATCAAACACGAAGTCATCGATCGTTGGATCCAACTACGCGTTGCATCCTCAATTATTAATACTAATGGGAAACAATATATTTCATTCTCATTCAAATTTCATACTGAATTTTTCATGTATACGTTCCAATCTCAATTCACTAAAGAAAAGAGGATACTAATAAAATAAAAGACCAACCAAGCAAGGCCCTTTTCTTATTCTCGGTAATTTTCATTTGTTCAAAAATTCGATTTTTATACTGAATCCCTTCTTTTTTCCTTCTCACTTATACTGTTTGGATCAATGTATGACCCAGAGAATACCGGTCATATAAGACCTCATAATTTTATGTACAAAATTCTACGTACTATATATAAGTAGGAAAGTTGTATAAGAAAGATAATATGTTATAGAAAAGAAAAAGGGAATGAAAATCTAATGATTGGTATTTCTAATCCAATCGGTATTTTTGATTTGGTATGGATAAAAGATCTTCATATGTTATACTATTCAATTCTCGATGACGAATTCATTTGATAGATCAGAAATTGTTATTCATAATATTGATCTGATTCGGTATCATCAGGATGCAATTCATCCTATTGAATCTACATGAGTCAAATTTATTATCTCCATGGGATAGGAATGTTGCTAGATTCAATAAAGGTAAAGAAAAACAAGATGATCTAATTAGCTCACAAATACCCTCTAAAAGCAAGCATGGCCTAAGATATAAGACCTATCAAAATGCTCATCATCCTAGGGTTTGTAAAACCAAAAATGGATTTATTAGATCAACTACATCACGTCTCTTAATCACCAATTTAACCTAAAAATAACCACTTTCACATCTAAACACTAAAATCATTGAGCTCATCCATTAGCCCTAGATAGAAATACTCACAATTCATAACGAAAGCGATGAAAACAATAATAGCAATAGAATAAGACATTGTTGCGCAAATAGACATCAAAACAATAGAGATGGGTAAAGAAAACGATACCAAAACCAATGAGAACTAAGAAGTCTTCATCAGAAAATTAAGATCAAACAAGATTCCAAGCAAAAGCGTCTCCAAAAATCCAAAATTTCTTCCCAAAAGCAATCGCGACGGCTCCCAGAATTTAAACTAACTCTCAAAACTCTCTAAAGAAGTCTCCCTAACCTAGGAAGGAAATATTGTTTATATACATATGGGTTGGGACCCACAAAATCCAACAAAAAACCAAAGTCGAATCAGCCCTTGTGTCTAGAGAGCCGCCCGACTCGACCAAGTGGACGTGTCGTTCGGTCCGAGTCGGGCGTTATTGCACTGTCGGCGCCTTTGATCTTCAGTTGGAGAATCAATCGCTCGGACCGAGTGGATGTGCCACTCAGTCGAGTTGTAGAGGCTGAAATATGGCTTTAAATCGTTGCTTTGCCTCATATACCACTCGACCGAGTCACCTTGGCACTCGGTCGAGTGAGCGTGTTCGCTCGGTCGAGCTGCAGAGGGTCACCGAAGCCTTGAAGATGTTGTTCTGTTGTAATTCCTACTTGGCATAGTAGCAAAGCTACTCGGTCGAGTGGCTTCCTTGCTCCTCGAATCAACTAAGTGTCGAAGATATTCTCTTTTGCATCACCTGCTCGATCGAGTGACTGACTCTACTCGGTCAAGCAGCAGAACTCGAATTTGACCTTGAGAAAAGTAGCGCCATGAATATCCACTCGACCGAGTAGCTCGACTACTCGGTCTGAGTGGTCTTTGAACTCGAGCACTAGGAAGTGCTTAGGCTCCAGCTCCTTAGCCCTACTTGCTCTGACCGAGTGGTTTGGATCACTCACCCGAGCTAAGTGGAAATGCTGACAGGCCCTTGGAGTTTTGCATTCTCTTGCTCTCTTTCTTCTTCCTCTCTCTTCTCCTCCTCAAATCTTATTCTTCCAACAAGTTAAGCACATAGTAGGCTATGTCATTGATGCTCCGGCTAGCTCGGATGTGTTCATAACTCCAACTTGCTCCAAATCGACACGAAACTCCTGAAAATGTGAATAAAGCTCCGAAAGTAATATAATACGATAAACGATCAAATGAGCGATAAAAATGAGTTTCGAACCACTAAAATGGCATGAAATGATGCGATAAATGTATAGAAAATATGGACACATCAAAATCCCCCTAGCTTACCTCTTACTCATCCTCGAGGAAGACGAATAGGAAGTTCATCGGAAGTGAAAATAATAAAATGAAAAAGAACTCAAAGAGGAGAAGGTCGCTAGATTGTTCTATCAGATCTCATGTTATTAACCACATATCACAACAGTTGTGAAAATAACTAACATGCTACCACATAGATCTCACATCTTAAACAAATGAAGTACCTGAGAGTTCAGATTGAATAAAAGGGGATCTCTCTTGGGTTCATACTCTTAGCCTATATCCACATCCTATGTTTCATAGCGTCAAATATACATAGCATTGGTGACACACTTTTCAATCAAAAGATACAACTGAAGCGTAGAAATTTCATACAAAGCATGAAGTATATAATAGAATAGAAATCGTGGCTACACATACTCATATCAAATCATAGGAAATCCCCGTAACTCAATTGTTTTGTTTAGTTTTAGGATTATCAAACTTTCTCGTTCGTGCACAACTCCACTCTAATGTCATGCTCACTGATTTGGTCAAAAGATTTTTCTCCCCAACTTTGAATTGGTGTATCACATCAAAGGAGTTTTTATGGATGTGAAATTTTGGGTTTTTGAAATTTTGTTTTCCCAAAAGGACATGTAATTGCTCCAAGTGATGAGATTTGAGCTTTTCTTTGAATTTTTGAAACTCTGTTTCTTTTTGGACTTTTGTAGGAGCAATAGAGTTTGAATCTTTGATTTTTTGCTCCTTTTGGCTCATTGGCTCATTTTTGACTTTTTGGATCTTTTGGAGCAAACTTTGTTTTTGAAGGGAATTTTGGGAATGGATGTGATGAAAATAGTTTGGGAAGGAAAATCAAGTGACATGTAGAGAATATAAGGTATATGTCGAGAAGGAATTGATATATCACTCAGTTCACTCAAAAGCACAAATGGTTCAATAAGGTAATACATCAACTAAATTTTCTTATAAACATGTGTATTCATAATCCTATCAATAAGAAGTCAAGCAATCAAATTTTTGAAACACGTATGTAACAAGAATTTTGAATAAGAGATAATAACATGGCTTCAGATATACTAGTGATGCGTGAATCTTGGTGTGTATCTAACGAAAGCATACTAAACACTACTCTACGCATTCAGTTTCAATAGGCTTCATGTACTCACGCTAAAGAGATCATCAGAAGAAATTTATTGCAAGTACTTATAAAGATTAAGATCATGAAATACTCTAAGTAGCATGGCATAAAGAATAAGCGTTGTGACAGTAGTGAAAGCATAAGAGGTGACATCACAGAGAATTCATCTAGCAAAAGAAAGAAAAGAAAGTAGAAAGAATAAAATAAAAATCAACATGTAAGCACATAAAAGAGAGAAAAAATGATGCTTCTAAAAAAAGAAAAATGGGGTGAAAAAGATGGATAAATGAAGAGAAAAAGTGAAAAAATGAAATCTGAATAGATAAAAAGCGATAGCTTGTTGGATATGGACGACATAAACACACCCATGAGGGGATGTATGAGGGTATACTGACCTCGGATGTCGCGTGCATGAAGGCGTGCGCGAAGGGAACCTTTTTCTCGTGTGAAAAGGACCACTCGATAAGTGGAAAAAGCCACTCGATAAGTGGAAAAAGCCACTTTATAAGTGCAAAATGGCACTTGATAAGTGGATAAAGAAGAAGATAATTGAATGTGCTAATATAGGCTAATAAGCTTATATTTAGTTATTTCCTACAATAACTACCCCTAAAGCCTATAAATAGGACCCAAGGGTAAGGCATTCATTCACACTTTCCATGCCATAAGTTTGCATAAGGCATCCTTATGTTCTTCTTCTCCCTTCCATTAAAATCCTCTTCTAGTTAGAGATTTAGGCGGTGAAACTCTGCTTCGATCATCCGTGACGAAGTATCGACCGTTGTGGCGAATCCGAGGGCAAAGTTCAGAGACTACCGTGCCGCATACGCAAACGTAAGTCTCTACTTTATTTCGATCCTAACAACGCTGTTTTGACAGGATCCTTCATTGGTATCAGAGCCATACGGATTCGCTCCGGTCAGACCGTCGCCCAGTCGAAACTATGAACGAGTCGTTGTTTTTTTCACGAATGAGTATCCTACCATTATGGATATGGTAGGAACGCTTCGTGACGGAGAGAACGCAACGGTTGTTCTTTTCACGTTAGGGTCTCCTACCATTACGGATATGGCAGGAACTCCCCGTGATGGGAAGAACCGATCGTTCATATCGTCAAACTCGCTCTCTTCATGGATGCTGAGTCTCCATTCATAGGGAATGGGCGCTCTCTTCATGTGGAGCGCGTAGTTTACGAATTTTTGAAGTGGGTTATTTTTTTGGCACACAGCCATTGGAGGATAACTACTTTCTCGACGAACGGGTGCTTCACCGGAGAAGAAGATGGTGGTTATTTCCATCGGGGAAGATGAATTTTGGTGCATGAAATCTATAGCCAAATGGGCAATGGAGGCAATGCATCCCCCCTCCCCATACGGAGGGGGTTGGCTACGGCCAATAAACGACGAACACCACCACGGCCACCCCCTCCGATGGGGGTGTGCAGCCAACCTTGTGCAAGGGGGAGGCCGGCCATGGCCAAGGAGCCATGGCCGGCCAAGGATAAAGTGGCCATGGCCGAGCCATGGCCGGCCTCTGGCCGAGGCCAGGCCAGGCCAGGGGGCTTGGCCGGCCTCTGGTCGAGGCCAGGCCGGCCTCTGGCCGAGGCCAGGCCAGGCCAGGGGGCTTGGTCGGCCTCTGGCCGAGGCCTGGCCAGGCCAGTGGCCTGGCCTGCCTCTGGCTGAGGCCAGGCCGGCCTCTGGCCGAGGCCTGGCCCGGGCCAGGGGGCCAGGCCGGCCTCAGGCCGAGGCCTGGCCGGCCTCAGGCCGAGGCCTGGCCAGGCCAGTGGCCAAGCCGGCCCTGGCAGTGGCCAGGGCTGCCGCAGGCCGACCCTGGCCGCTGCCAGGGCCTGGCCGGTCACTGCCCTGGCAGTGGCCAGGGCATGGCCGAGGCCTGCCCTGGCCACTATCAGGGCCAGTGCCGGCCATGGCCTCGGCCAGTGCCGAGCCTCGATCAACCCATTTTTTAGGGAGGAGGGGGGGCCATGCCCATACGGGGCTTGCATGGATGAAGACATGCATGGCTAGCCCATACGGGGCCGACAGCAAAACTCTGCGGCAAATTCCCCTGGAGGAGGGAACGCTTGGATCCATACGGGAGCCGGCGACAATGGCTCGTAGAAAATCCCAACAAAGGGGGATTCGGCCTTGGCACGGTTACGGCTATACCCCGGCAATGGCTAGGAATTGCCGAATATTTCGTTAGTATCATAAGGGTACTAAGTTGAAATATACAATTTTGAAAAATATGTTTTCATACGTTTTGAAAAATACGTTTTCAAAGACGCTTTTCCGCTGCGAAGTACTATAAGAGTACTAACATTTGATAAAGTGATGGGGAAATATTGAAAGTTACTCTAGATGGTGATTGGAAACGTAGTGACCTTTTCGATTCTAGAGTAACATTTTCAATATTTTTCGAAAGTAACTTATCAAATTATAAATGTCGTTCCAAGTGGGAGTTGAAATTAGAACTATCCAAATGGGATATTCTATTATCACTTCAAATGGAAATTATATTTTAAGAATTTTCAATGCAATGTTTTTATCAAACCTTCGGTTTTGTGTCTTTTGCAGCATTTTAAAAGTAAAATGTCTTCCGCTTCAAAGAATATCGTCGCTGAGTTAAACAGAGGTGAAAAACTCAACGGCGATAATTACAAACTTTGGTCCATTAAGATACAATACGTTTTAGAGGAGCAAGAAGTGCTCGAAACTCTAAAGAACGTAATGATTGAACCCGAGTTGGGCACTACGGCCCAACACAGACGAGACAAGGAAGCTTTTGATGCTTGGTCTCGGAAGAACAAGATAGCACGCATTACGTTATTAAGCAGTATGGCTGATGACATAATGCGTATCTTCCGAGAACATGACCTAGCCATGGACATATGGTCCAAGCTAGAAGAGAAGTTCAATGGCACATCGGTGTCCAAACTTCGCGCCTTAACTATAAGGTTCGATTCATATAAGAAACGTCCAGATCATTCCATGGGGAAACATCTGCGACATATGGCGAATCTTATCTCGGAGTTAAAGGACGCAGGTCATGTGCTCACTGATGAGCAACAAATCCAAGCAGTCATACGTTCCCTACCAAATGGGTGGGACCAAATGAAGATGCATCTCACTCACAATGAGAGCATCAAGAATTTCAGCGATGTTTCTAAGCACTTCGAATTAGAGGAAGAGCGGCTTGCGGCTGCCAAGCCAAGTGCAGAAGTGCACATGGTTGCTAGTTCCTCACACGGGGGAAAGAAACGGAAAGATCGTTCAAAGTTCACTAATGAACGTAATAAGCAACCTAAGTCTACCAAGAAACCCAAACATAAGGGTGGGCACAAGAAAGGGCACAAGAAGAAAGACTTGAAGAGGATCAAGTGCTTCAAGTGCAACAAGCTTGGTCACTATGCTCGTTCGTGTACGAGTGGAGGCGACGAGGTAACTTGTAAAAATACTAGTTACATATGTGTTTCTAGTTTAATATTTCTTGTGGAATCTAATCCATTTTGGATAATTGATTCAGGTGCCACCGACCACATAGCAAGGGACAGACGGTCCTTCGTGGAGTATCACCGGATACCCCAAGGAACGAAGTGGATCTATGTAGGAAACAACACACGTGTTGAAGTGAAAGGCGTTGGGACTTGTAAGCTAGTCTTGGACAACGGCCGCACTCTCCTACTTCATGATGTCCTCTTCGCTCCAGATATTCGAAGGAATATAATTTCTGTAGTCGTGTTAATGGGTCTTGGCTATAACTGGTTTTTTCATGATTGTAAAGTGGACTTAAGTTGTAATAATACTCTTATTGGTACTGGGTATGTATTTAAAGGATTTATTGTAATGAGTACAATGTATGATTCCTCATGTAATGAAAATTTCCTTATTACAAATTCTAAGACTTATGAGTCTGATGTGATTTGTTGGCACGCAAGGCTTGGTCATATTGGACCAACGCGTATGGATAGACTTGCCAAACGTGGCCTTATATCCAATGTTTCAAAGGTTGAAATGTCGACCTGCGAACATTGCCTAGTGGGGAAATCTTGTCGCAAGCCGTTTGGAACCGGCACAAGGGCCGAGGTTCCATTACAGCTTATCCATTCGGACATATGTCGTCCGATGAATGTCAAGACAAGACGCGGAAAGTCCTATTTCATCACTTTTATTGATGATTTCACCCGATTCGGACATATCTATTTGATATCCCACAAAAGTGAAACATTGGCGTGCTTTAAAAACTATATGAGTTTAGTGGAGAATCAATTAGATCGCAAGATTAAGGTCTTGCGAACCGATAGGGGCGGTGAATATCAATCAACAAGTTTTAAGGAACTTTGTGATGAAAAAGGCATAGTATATCAGGTAACTATGCCTTATACTCCTCAACAAAACGGTGTTGCAGAAAGGAGAAATAGGACTTTAATGGAAATGGTCCGTTCAATGATGGCGCAAGCTAACTTGCCAATCACCTTTTGGGGTGATGCATTATTGACGGCCGCTTTCATTTTAAACCGCGTACCCTCAAAATCAGTTAGCTCTACTCCTTATGAGTTGTGGAACCAAAGGTCTCCTGACTTAAACATTTTGAAACCTTGGGGTTGTGCATCCTACGCACATATTTTCTCCCATAAGTATGGCAAACTTGGGCCAAGGGGAGGGAAATGTATCTTTATACGATACGCAGAAAACTCCAAAGGTTATGTTTTTGTTAGTCAGGAAGACAATGGTGGGCTAATTGAATTTGAGTCGAGGGATGTCACTTTCTTGGAAAACGAGTTTCCAAGACAGGGCGAGATAAGTCAGGACTTATCTCTATTTGAGATTTATGATCAAGAAGGATTACCTCATTCGAGTGGGAGAATTCTTGGTGAAAACGAAAATACGTTTCAACCTTCACCAATGGATTATAAGAATTACGATTATCCTATTCCATACGGGAATAATGATCCAAGTGGGAGCAATTCTAACGACATTCCAAGTGGGAGTGATATTAGAATTGATCTAAATTCAAGTCAACAAGGACTTGAAGAATCTCAAATACGACGTAGTAGTCGTACAAGGTTGGCTCCTCTAAGATTTGAGGATGAATTTCAGCAAACCTTTATGACGTTACTACAAGAAGATGACGAGCCTGCTACTTTCAAACAGGCCGTATCTTGCCCTGCAAAAGACAAATGGATGGAAGCGATGCAAGAGGAGTTAGAATCCATGAAAGTTAACCAAGTCTGGGACTTAGTTGACTTACCCAGAGGACGTAGAGCTATTGGGAACAAATGGGTTCTCAAGATCAAGCATAAGGTTGATGGCTCTATTGACAGATATAAAGCTCGCCTTGTCGCGAAAGGTTTTACACAACAGGAAGGGATAGACTACGAAGAGACCTTCTCACCTGTTGTGCGTTTTACCTCGATTCGCCTGATTCTGGCAATGGTAGCTTGCTTAGACCTCGAATTACATCAAATGGATGTAAAGACTGCCTTTCTCAATGGAGAATTGGACTCGGAGATCTATATGGAACAACCAACAGGGTTTGTAAAAGAAGGAAACGAACATAAGGTTTGTAAACTTCTTAAATCCATATATGGTCTTAAACAATCCTCGAGGCAATGGTATATACGATTTCAAGAAGTTGTCTTATCAAATGGTTTTACCATGCTTGATGAAGATAACTGCGTATATATCAAGAGGATTAAAAGCAAGTATGTTATAATGTCTCTATATGTAGATGACATTTTAATAGCCGGAAATGACAAGGGCTTTGTGATGGATCTCAAGGCTTGGCTTTCATCAGTTTTTGAGATGAAAGACATGGGAGAAGCCGCATATATCCTTGGAGTTAAGATTTCAAGGAATCGTTCGAAGAAACTTCTTTCTCTTTCACAGGAGACTTATATAAAGAAGGTTCTAGAACGATTTAATATGCAGGACTGCAAGTCCATTGATACTCCTATAAGCAAAAGCGATAATTTATGTCTGAAATCATGTCCTAAGAACCAAAAGGAGAAAGAGATTATGGAAAAAGTTCCATATTCCAGTGCAGTTGGTAGTCTTATGTACGCTATGATGTGTACAAGACCAGCCATCTGTTTTGCCGTTGGAATGGTAAGTCGTTACCAATCCAACCCAGGGCAAGTACACTGGAAAGCGGTTAAGAGGATAATGCGGTATCTCAAAGGAACTGCAGACTTTGCTTTATGCTATCAAGGAGATGCCTTGAGGCTCGAAGGCTACACTGATGCTGATTGGGTGGGTGATCTTGATGAGCGACGATCGACATCAGGATATGTTTTTCTACTCGGATCTGGTGCAATATCCTGGAGTAGCAAGAAACAATCCTGCATCGCACTTTCAACTATGGAAGCCGAGTTTGTAGCATTTAGCATGGCAGTCCAAGAGGCTGTTTGGCTTAGGAAATTCTTAGACAGGCTAATTGATGCAAGTGACTCAGGTGTTGTACCTATACACAGCGACAGTCAAGCATCTATAGCTTATATCAAAGATCCTAAATTTCATTGTAAGACCAAACACATTGATATCCGCTACAAATTTGCAAAAGACTATGATAAGACCAAGAAGGTGGACATAATGTACATATCTACGCATGAGATGATAGCGGATCCGCTCACGAAGGCGATCCCCAGAGATGTGTTTTACAAACACTTATCATCCCAAGGATTGCGTAAGAGCTGAGTTGTACCAATGTAAATTCTCATGTCTGTAAATGATCAAATTTAATAAAAGAATATGTTCTTTTTCAAACATTGCATATGAATTTCTTGAGAAATGTATACATTTTGAAATCTCAGCTATACTTTCTAGTATGTCGGACAGATTGAGGTTGGCTCTCTCACATGAGCAACCGCCTTATTTTATCAGACGGATAGAATAGAGATGAGACCTGTTTGAAGTCAAAATCATCAGACGGATGATTTAGAGTCATGACTTAAACAAAATGGTCGCATGAAAGATCTGCATCATATGGATGCTTACAGAAGATCTAAGAGGATTTTGAAATCCTATCTGTCTAAATGCGGGATGTGAGTCAAAAGGATTATTTGAGTAGAAAAAGAGACTCAAAGTCAGACATTGTGGTGTCTGATCATCATCCTTACAACATCATTGAGACATACACTCCCTGGGAAAGGAGCGATGTTGTAATACGTATTCATACTACGTATGCATTTTTGACCATTGGGTTAAAATAGTAAATAAGTTTACTATTATGTGAGACCCAAAGACCACATGGGTCTTAACTCCTTACCCTTATGGACTCCAATTGGTTCCTTAAGATTTGACTGGGTGATTGCTATCTTAGCATGTTACTTATGGACTCTGGTTAATTCGGTCCGGCGGGGTATGTTAGAAAAGCGAGTCAAGTCAAGATCGAAAGGATCGCAAGAAGAGGAAGATTAATTTCGCATTCACATTTGGACTTTAAAGATTCAAAGCTGGCCAGCAAATTTCAATCCAGATGGGATTCAATTGTTGAATATAAAGTATAAGAAATGTGAAGAAATAATCTAGGGTAAAGCATGCGTTGATCTACTCAACTTTGTACCTCGAGGAGGGTTGTGTATCTCTAACAAGTGCACAACAGCGGACTCTATGCGCATGACGGTCACACGGCCTATTTCTCAGTATGATAAACAGAAGAGTTAGAGGAAAATAAGTTTCCTTACAATCCCCTCAAGTGTGAGTGGGAGATGTTGGATATGGACGACATAAATACACCCATGAGGGGATGTATGAGGGTATACAAACCTCAGATGTCACGTGCACGAAGGCGTGCACAAAGGGAACCTTTTTCTCGTGTGAAAAGGACCACTCGATAAGTGGAAAAAGCCACTCGATAAGTGGAAAAGGCCACTTTATAAGTGCAAAATGGCACTTGATAAGTGGATAAAGAAGAAGATAAATGAATGTGCTAATATAGGCTAATAAGCTTATATTTAGTTATTTCCTACAATAACTAACCCTAAAGCCTATAAATAGGACCCAAGGGTAAGGCATTCATTCACACTTTCCATGACATAAGTTTGCATAAGGCATCCTTATGTTCTTCTTCTCCCTTCCATTAAAATCCTCTTCTAGTTAGAGATTTAGGCGGTGAAACTCTGCTTCGATCCTCCGTGACGAAGTATCGACCGTTGTGGCGAATCCGAGGGCAAAGTTCAGAGACTACCGTGCCGCATACGCAAACGTAAGTCTCTACTTTATTTTGATCCTAACAACGCTGTTTTGACAGGATCCTTCATAGCTCTCATCCCCCAAGCTAAACACAGCAGTGTCCTCACTGCTGAGAGCACGTGTGTAAAGATGGAAAGCGATGCTAAGGGTGGGTGAGTGGGATGAAATAGAAAAAAATGGAAATCCTAGATTTAAGAGAAATAAAAGGAAAATATGAGATAATGCAAATGCATGGTCTTAATGCCTAGGTGCAAAACATGCACACAGGTGATGAAATGATGATGGATGCAGTGACTATGTTCTCCCCCATGCTATACGATACTGGGCCTCGTGTGGACAGATGTGCACCAAAAATAATAAGGGAGAACTGAAGCAAAATATCGAATCAGACAGCAGCACCACCCTGTGGAGGTGGTGATGGATCCTGCTGTTGTGGATCAGATGTGGGATTAGATGGTGGTGCAGAAGATGCTGGTGGTGGTACTACTAGAGGTGCAGGAGGAGAAACTGGTGCTAGTGGTACAGGTGGTGCACCTCGTGCTCTAAGAATATCTAGAATCTCCCTAACATCTCGTTGGTTCTCCTCCACTAAACGATGGTAGGAAGAGACTGCCCGAGTGATGGCAGTGAGGTCACGCCTTAAACCAGCAACCCCAGTCTCTACCGCAGTAAGACGTGTATCAGTGCCGTGGAAATGAGCAGCTGGATGTGCACTGCTAGACTAACCCATCTCCCTATGTGTTCATGCGTGTGCACAAGGGCTAAAAATAAACTCATGGAGGGCGATCTGCGTGGGATCTTAGCAAATGTAGAAACATGAAGGGAAGTGAGATCAGGTGTAGATGTAGGATTGGAAGGAATCTCAGCAGATATAGAGGTCGTGGAGATAGATGTGGAGACAGATACCATAATGCTGTCTGAAAATACGGTAGTGATGGGGGGCAGAAACGCTCTCAGAGGGAAGCACAGACACTATAGGTGTAGACTTGGCAGGAATAGAAACAATAGGAACAGAGTCCACAAGTTCAAAGACGACAGAAGTGAGGATAGATGAATCTGGCTTAAAGGATACTGGCTCAACGGTAGACGCAGGAGCGATAGATATTGGAATACCCTCAGAAGAGGGTAGGGTAGAAGATGATGCAGGTGTATGAATCTCAAGGACGGTGGTGGGAACTACCCCAAAACTCTCAGCATGTGTGGTGGTGGGTGTGGTCGTAGGAGCACTGGCAGCTATGAGGATAAAAGTGCTCGTTACGGGGGAAGAAGTGGTGGTAGTGGTGGTGGTAGCTGCTCTCTCAGGCTCTCCCTCCGAACTAAGCTCCCAGTCGCTATCTCCCTCCTCAGCAGCCTCACCTCTAGACTCAAGCTCATGAATGGCTGGGAAATGTGTACCAGGAAGTAGCCAATCTATATGAATAGGCTTAATACGAGTCAAATCAGGATGCAGTAGGATCATATGCTGCTCTCGCCCAGGACATAGAAGATAGACTCAGTGGCAGCAACCATGGGGGCCTAATGATATGCATACATACAAGCACGTCTGTCGTCAAGGTGGTGGGCCCGGTCACTGCCAAAAGATCGGCATGAAGATCTAATCCTAACACAAGAGCTAGGAGGGTGAATAAACCGCCACAACAAATCTCCTTTGAGGAGGAGGCTGTGGAAAGTAGGCGGTCGCACAGCCAACGGGTTATGTTAGACATGAGGTGAGGGTGGAGGGTGCCATCGTTAAGATGTCTGATGGGTCTGGACATCCCACTCAGATGGATCAACTCGGATTGGAGATAGTGCCAGGCTCAGGCTTGAATAATATGGTCGAGGCTAGGTGGCGTTGAGCAAAGCAGAGACACAAATAAATGATGGAAGATGATTTTGCATGGCTGGGGTTGAAGTGGGGTAGGCCAGCTATCCATGCCCAGAAGCTATCAGGATTAAGGTAGATGTATCTGTGCCCGGTGAATAGGACAAATCAGGATCGGGGATAGGAGGCCAGCTAAAGAAGGCTCGGAGCATGTCGTAGGTTAAAACTACGTTACGGTCCAAGATCTTAAACATGATGCCCTGGTCAGTTCTAAAGAAAGAACTCAACGCCTCTAAGGTGAGACAGACGTAGGTTCTCGCCGTCATCGATACGAAATCCCCCCCAACATATGTCTTGGTATTGCCTACGCACACCCTCTAGTAACCCTGAACTCTCTAGGGTTGGAATATCTGCAAACCTAGTTAGAATGATAGGGCGCCTCGATATGGTCTCAAATTTTTGACAATGGATGGCATCTTTAAACACAATGCCATATGTGTTCAAGGTGCCCTGAGATGGTTGGGGTGGAGGTGTAGGTATGGGATCACTCGTGGGTGGAAGTTCGAGTGCAAGTGGGGTTGGAGATGGAGGTGGAGATGGAGTGGGTGGAGATGATGATGGTGTGCAAATGCGTGCACGCGTCCGACGAGAAGAATAAGCACCAGCATCGCTAGTTTTCTGCTTCTTCATCGGGGATTTCCTACTCAGTGTCCTAGGAGGCATGATATGCAATATGCACGAACGAAAACGAATCATGGAATAAGGTATATAAAGTACAGAGTAAAGGAACGAGTGTACCAATCTATCCGTGAAGCAAGATGTTCAGAAGTGATACTTGTGCGATGCCCTAGAAGAAAATATCCTCTTCCCCCAATCTTGTCTGAAAGCGAATCCAAACCCAAATGAAGTCTCCCTAGCTCCAATCACCTGCAAAAATAATAAATAAGGATATTAGCTGCAATCTTACGAAATTGAAGGAGATTAGGGTTAAAAATTGAAAACTTTAGGGTTATAGGGTTTAAAGAGATTGAGAGAGAGGTGGAGATGTGAGAGATGAAGATCAGATGGGAGATGGGGAATCGACCGAGTAAAAAGGGAGACTCGGTTGGACTGGTGGCACTGGCGATGGAGGAGGAGGTCGGGTCGAGCGGAACGAGAGCGATGGGAACTCGGTTGAGCATGTGGAGGAAATTAGGGAAAATGGAATGGGGATGTTAGGGCTTTTAACTCGGTTGAGCATGTGGAGGAAATTAGGGAAAAGGGAATGGGGATGTTAGGGCTTTTATATGAGGTTGAGTCGAGCTAAACAACTCGACCGAGCTGCGTCCGAATCGGTATGGCCCTCAGCTCGTTTAGTCGGTCGCTCGGTCGAGTGACCTAGGTCACTCGACCGAGTCACAACTAAAACAGAGTGGCATTTCCCCTTGTCTGTAGGTGTATTCACTCGACCGAGTGGCTTACTCCACTCGGTCAAATCAAATATACGACAGAGTGATGTTTTCGCCTTGTTCATCCAGACCAACCGACTCGACCGAGTGGCTTAGGTAACTCGGTCGAGTGAAAATATAAACAGAGTGCTGAATTGCCTCCTTCTACAGGCTCCTCTACCAGGACTGTGTGGCAATGCCACTCGGTCGAGTAGACTCCTTTTCACTACCCAAGTGGAATAACTACTCACCTTCTTCTCTATTCGATTTCTCCGTCATTCCTTCATCGTTTTGCATGCTCCCTTCATTGATTTCCTGCACAAGAACTTAAGCATAAGAAATTTTTATATTTTTATATATTTAAGATTTTTAATTGAATATAAAAATGTTTTTACTTGAATTTTTTTGAAAAATGAAAGAAAAGGTGAGAAATAAAAACTAAAAGTAAAAAATTCGGGTTGCCTCCCGATAAGCATTTGTTTAAAGTCATAAGCTCGACTCCCTTAGATCTTTAATGTCACTTCAAAATGTTTGGGGTAAAAGAGATGCGCTCATCATGCTTTCCAATGAGGCTATGAGGTGGCAGTTGGCCTATTATATCATGTGGACATTCTGCGGTCTTGTCAATGTTATCTATCCTTGATTGAGGCTCCAAAGATGCATTGTTGATGTGCTCACAAATCTTGATGACCTCGGGGTCGTCATTATTTCTAGCTTCCGGATGTTGTTGAGGATGTGATGCATCAGGTGGCTCCTCATCCAATACCTTCAGGAAGGTGGCCAACGCCCTATTGTGTATGATGTCGCTATCATCATCCATGTCTTGCCTCATTGGGTCCTTCAAGACCTCCTCAATGGTGAAGTCCTCAGCAACTTCCTCCTCTATGAGCTCCAAATAACTTGCATCTTCATGGGGGAAACACACCTTCATCGGCTTTTTCAAGTGGAACTCTATTTCAATATTCCACACATTCATTGAAACCGTCCCTTGACGGATGTCTATTAAGACTCCAACCATAGCCATGAAAGGACATCCTAATATTAGCTTGGAGCTCCCCTCTTTAGATATATCCAAGATCACGAAGTCCACCAGGACACTAATTCCTCCCGGCACTTGCAAAATGACGTCTCAAGCAATCCCTATCGGGTAGGAGACGGATTGATCTGCTAACTATATACTCATTGTTGTAGGCTCCAACTCTATCCCGGTGTTCAGCCACTTGAAAGTAGAGAGCAAAATCGGACTAATGCTCGCTCCCAAATCCACAAATGCTCTCTTGATAGGAATACCGCCAATGGAGCATGGTACCGTGAAACTACCGGGATCGGGAAGATTCTTTGGTAAAGGATTCTATAGGACCAACGTGCAATTTTCTGCTAGCATGACGGCTTCTTTCTTTCTCCTTCCCGCTATCAAATCCTTCAAGAATTTTGCATAAGTTGGGATCTCCGTCAATGCATCCTTGAAAGGAATGTTCAAGTTAACACCCTTTAGAAGCTCTATAAATTTGGCATATTTATTCTCGAGCTTCGCTATGGCTAACCTCTATGGGTAAGGTGCTGGAGGACGACTTCCTTTAACTTTCTCGGTATCCTTCGGCGTAGACATCTGAACCGATCTCTCCACTGAAGGTGGAGTGTCAAACCGTATCGTAGCAATGGGGGTGGCCAAAGGAATGGGTGATGTCTCTCTTTCTGTAGCACCAGATGGTTCTTCAACATCCTTCTCTTGATCCACCAAAATAGTCAGCTCTGAAGCTATGTGATCCTCTTTATCCATGATCATCGAGGGTTATGGATCTACTAGCTTTGGGATAGGTACCATAACTGTATCGGTGGTCTTCCCTCCTCTTGTTGTCATTGCCACCATGGCATTAACGTGCCCCTTGGATTGGGCTTAGAGTCGGAAGTGTTTCTTAAGCCTTAGTGAGTTGGCTCAGTTGGGCCATCAATAGGTCCATGTTGGTAGTAAGCTACTTCTGAGTAGCCACCAACTCTGCATTTTGCTTACCTTGAGCATTGATAAAGGCTTCCAATGCCCCCTCCATGCTTGATTTAGGTGCCGCTAGTTGTTGGTATTGTTGTTGATATGGTTGTTGGTAAGGTTGACGGTTGTTATAGCCTGACGGTCTATAAGGCCCAGCTGGCCTAAATCATTGATGCTGCTGCTGCTGAGGAGGTTCTTGCAGTTGAGGTAGAGGTTAGTGTGGCCTTGGCTGAGTGGGTGGTTGCATGGCTCCATTGGGGTTGCCATAGGAGAATCCTGGATGTGTCTTCCAAGATGGATTTGTCCATTGTGTCCTTGGATTGCTCCTATCATCTTAAATGTAATTTATTTGCTCCGCTAGTATGTCCATTCCATCAAAAGAAACTTCAATTGGAGTGTGCCCTTGCTCGGCGTAATCTTCCCATGCAACACAAACTGGAGCCTTTGAAGATGTAGGAATGGTACTTTACCTCTGCTCAATCCGAGCAACTTGCTTTGAGAGACACTCAAGTTGCCCTTCGAAATTTGTAGCCTGCTTTAACTAAGAGTTGCTTCCACCGGCACTCCTAGAAGATGTTGAGTGATCATCGCTCTATTGTTGGTTATTGGAGGCCATCTGCTCCAATAGTGACGTGGCCTACTCTGGAAGCTTATCCAATAGTGCTCCATTAGCAGAAGCGTCAATGATCATCTTGGTGTCAGACTTCAAACCATTGTAAAAACTCTGGATGAGGTCCCAATCTTGGACTCCGTGATGTGGGCACTGATGTTGCAAGTCTTTGAAATGCTCACATGCTTTATATAGAGATTCCTGTGGGAGTTGCTTAAAGGATGTGATGGCACTCCTAAGCCTCACCATTTTGGATAATGGATAATATTTATTGACAAAGGCTTGGGCTAGCTACTCCCAAGTCTTGAATGTATTCGTAAGGTGCGCCCTCAGCCAATATGCCGCCTTGTCCTAAAGAGTGAACGGGAACAGTCGAAGTTTGATGGCATCTTCACTCACATCTTTAACTTAAAAGGTATCACACTTTGCCAAGAATAGATCACTGTGGTGGTTAGGATTCTCATGAGGATGTCCATGGAAGGAATCTTGCTGCATCAATTGTATCAAGCCCGTCTTCAACTCAAAGTTTCATGCCGCCAGCTGCGATCTCAGGATAAAAGATATATTTGAAAGATTGTGCTTCATATAATCCTCAATATTGCTAGAACGTGGAGGTGATGGGTGGAATCTCTGCCATTTAATCCTCCGTAAGTCTCTGCCTCCGCTCAGCTCTAAGTTTCCTTGTAGTTCTTTCAATCTTGGGGTCAAAGTGTAGATCGTTGGATACCCCATGGCGAGTGTTCATGCACAATCAACAAACGTAGAGAAAATATGAGTAACAAAAGGAAAGAATAAAAATGTGGTAGGGTGAGGAGTGGATGGAGAAACCAATAAGTCTCCAACTAAGAAAAATAACCCAAGTAACCGTTGCCTCCCCGGCAACGACGCCAAACGCTTGTTCGAGTCCGCAAGTGCACGGTGTCGAGGCTTTGTAATATAGTAAAGGTTGTAGATCCACAAGGAAGGCGATTGGTTAAGGTCTTGGGTTTTTGTTCAGAGTTGTTTAGACTTTGTCAGTTGTGGGTTGTATCAAAAGATTGTCACGATTACCTCTCACAAAAACTATCAATAGAATGGAAATTAGGGCATTAGGAATCACCACTAAGATCGTTGTATGTCGATGCTACGTTATAATTTCTAGGTTGGAATTGGTTTTATGGGGGCAAGATTGTCGCGTCTAAACGTGAAATTCATAGCCAACTATCGTTGAACTACCCATCTAACGTATCACGTGCTTAGCCCCATCATCGTGGATGGCTTCACACGCAATACAAGCTTATGATCGACAATTGATTCTCAATCTATGCTCACGCTACTATCGTGGGTTAGAGTTTCGATCCATGATATGATGGCTTTTATTGATGGTACTATCGTATATCATCAATTAGTAATATATGGCATCGATGGAGACCCTTAAAGTGCGTGCCACTATCGTGGATCACAAACCCTTAAAGTGCATGCCACTATCGACCCTAATCAAGCCAATAGAATAATTTCTAGGGCAAGTGCCATTATCGTGGATCACAAACCCTAGATAAGAACGATATAAACTTGGTTAGATCAACCTCATGTCCCTTAATCATCAATTTAACCTAAAAATCACAACTTTCACATCTAAACCCTAAAATCCTAGGGCTTATCCATTAGCCCTAGATAAGAATACTCACAATTCATAACGAAAGCGATGAAAACAATAATAGCAATAGAATAAGACATCGTTGCAACAATAGAAATCAAAACAATAGAGATGGGTAAAGAAAACGATACCAAAACCAATAAGAACTAAGAAGTCTTCTTCAGAAAATTAAGATCAAACAAGATTCCAAGTAAAATCGTCTCCAAAAATCCAAACTTTCTTCCCAAAAGCAATAGCAACGGCTCCCAGAAATTAAACAAATTCTCAAAACTCTCTAAAGAAGTCTCCCTAACCTAGGAATGATATATTGTTTATATACATATGGGTTGGGACCCACAAACTCCAACAAAAAACCAAAGTCGAATCAGCCCTTGCGTCTGGAGAGCCACTCAACTCGACCGAGTGGTTGTGCCACTCGATCTGAGTCGGGCGTCGTCGTGTCGTCTACACCTTTGATCTTCAGTTGGAGCGTCAATCGCTCGGACCGAGTGGAGGTGCCACCCAGTTGACATACAGAGGCCGAAAGATGGCTTCAAATCATTGCTTTCCCTCATATTCCACTCGACCGAGTCACCTTGGCACTCGGTCGAGTGAACGTGTCCACTCGGTCGGGCTGTAGAGAGTTGTAGAAGCCTTGAAAATGTCGTTCTGTTATAATTCCTACTCGGCAGAGTAGCAAAGATACTCGGTCGAGTGGCTTCCTTGCTCCTCGAATCGACTAAGTGTCGAAGATCTTCTCTTTTGCATCACCTGCTCGATTGAATGACTGACTCTACTCTGTCGAGCTGCAAAACTCAAATTTGACCTTGAGAATAGTTGCTACCATGAATATCCACTCGACCGAGTAGCTCGGCTACTGGGTCCGAGTGGTCTTTGAACTCGAGCACTAAGAAGTGCTTAGGCTCCAGCTCCTTGGCCTTACTTGCTCGGACCGAGTGGCTTGGGCCACTCGGCTGAGCTAATTGGAAATGCTACAGGCTCGTGGAGTTTTGCATTTTCTTGCTCTCTTTGTTCTTCTTCTCTCTTTTCCTCCTCAAATCTTCTTCTTCCACCAAGTCAAGCACCTAGTAGGCTATGCCATTCATGCTCCGGCTAGCTTGGATGTGTCCATAACTCCAACTTGTCCAAATCACCTCGAAACTCCTGAAAATGAGGATAAAGCTCCGAAAGTAATATAATATGATAAACGATCAAATGAGCGATAAAAATGAGTTTCGAGCAACTAAAATGGCATGAAATGATGCGATAAATATATAGAAAATATGGACACATCATCCATGAATCTGAATCTGATTGTAGCCAGAGTACGCATCCATAAAGTTAAGGTGCTCGTGTCTGGTGGTGGTGTCCACGAGCTGGTCAATCTATAGAAGAGGGAAGCTATCTTTGGGACTGGCCTTGTTCATTTCTGTGAAATCGATGCACATCCACCACTTTCTATTTGCCTTCTTCATTAGGACGACATTGGTAAGCCAGTCTCAGTACGTGACTTTCCTGATGAAGCCTGCCCGGAGGTCTTTAATGGCCTTGCTCCTCTCAGGGTTAATGGCCCTACACTTTTGGCAGATTAGAGATGTGGCTGGTTTGATGTTCAATCGATGAACTGCTACCTCTGGGTTAATGCTTGGCATGTCTTCTTGCGACCAGGAAAAGACGTCCATGTTCTTTTGCAGAAAGCTGATGAGAAGTTTTCGGAGATCAAGTTGCAGGGTAGTTCTAATCTACACTGTTTGAGAGGGATCAAAATTTGAGAGAGGGACAGACTCGATATCCTCAGCCAACATTGCTCTTGCATGCTCTATATTTCCTCGAGGGTCAAGCTCATCCACATATGGCGAGGTCCGAGCTCTTCCCTGTAACCCAGAAAAAGAAGATGTCGAAGCCTGAAGTACCTCCATTGCCCAGGCTTCTGGTGTAAGCCTGCCTTGGGGACTAAATTAGTCCGATGTGGGAGGAGCCAAGGCTTAGTCATAAGGTTGGACAAAGACGACGTGTAGGGACAGGACATTCAGACCGCATATAGTTCGCACCGGGTGTGAGATTACAACATTATTGGCATGGACCATGCATGTCCTGGCCTCTGATTGAACTCACTCGAGGATGTCAACCCCATGAGTAGGGGAGAACTTTACCATAAGATGGTAGGTGGAAGTTACAGCTTGCATGGCATTGAGCGTCAGCCGTCCTATGATGGCATGAAAAGCTCCCGGGCAGTTGACTACCAGGAAGTTGACATTTCATATCTGGCAGTAAGGTGATGTGTTGAACTCCACCTGGAGGGAGATCATGCCATCTATGAGCATCTAGCTCTGGTGAAGCCGGAGAGACTGGTGTGCACAGGTTGTAGGAGGTCTCCAAGGATCCCTAGCTCCTGGAATGCGTTGAGGTAGAGGATGTCTACCGAGCTCCCGTTATCTATAAGTATGCGATGAGCCATGTGGGTGGTGATCCGTAGGTTGGCCACAATCGGATCATTTTGGAGATAATGGAGGCATCTCACATCGTCATTAGTGAAGAGCAAGGGTTCCTTCATGAGCCTGAGCTATTTTGAGGCCCGATCTATGGCAACGACCTCGAGGTCAGTCGGGCGGTTGTTGATCGCTCCTTATTTTACACCTTTTTTCTGCATGTTTTCATGTCATTTCAATCGCCCATATTGCGTTTTTCATGATTCTTCGACGATATCGCGTTGCTTTTCACTATTTCTTTTTTTTTGTCGAATTTCAGAAAATATGTGAGCGATCTGGAGCAAAAATGAGATCGAGAGACTTTCACGCACATTGGAGCATCACCCTTATTGAGGAGCTAGCAGCTATAGAGGATGAGGGAAGAGGAAGAAGTGCGATAGGATCGACGAGGAAGCGAGGAGGAGAAGATAAGACCACAAACGGCTCACTCGGCCGAACAGAGAGTTCACTCGGCCGAGTGAAGGACTGCGCTCGGCTGAGTAAAATGGATACGACATTGCTTGGATTCAAAGTACACTCAATCGAGCAAGAAAGTTCACTCGGCCAAGTAAGAAGATCTACTCGCCCGAGTCTGACAGGGATTTTCTCCCAAAAATCATCTGACTTACTGGAATTTGGAGAAGACCTACTCGGCCAAGCAAGATAGCCCACTCGGCCGAGTAAAGAAGCATACTCGCCCGAGTGTGACAGGGTGACATACCCCCCAAAAATCCCCGATTCTCTGTTTTTTATTGGGTCTATCACTCGGCCGAGTGACATGTTCTACTCGGCTGAGTGGAGCAGTCCGACTGCTACGCGAATTAGGGTTTTTGGCTGAGCGAGGGGCAATTCTGTCAGGAATTTCTGGACGATTTTGACTTGTATTTAAACCTAGTTTTATGGGACTTGAACTTAATTTTGACGGCTATTCCTATTGTAATTCTCAGCTAGAGATCAAAGACGCGCAATTTGGTTTGTTCTTTTTGTCTAAAATTCTAGTTTTTATGAATTGCTTTCTTTCTACTATGAATTGTGATATGGTCTTATTTGTTATTTCTGAGATTTCTATGATGAATTGTGAGTAGTTTCGTTGTTCTAGGGCATGTGGATGAACCATATGGACCCGATCTTTGAATTGTGATTAATGAATTGAATTGTTGCTAGGATTAATGAAGGGTTAGGTTGTGATTGATTTACTACGAGTAGCTAGGAATTTCCATCGATTGGGATTTGCAAGAGATTGGATTCCAATCGATGGGAGGCCTAGATATTTGATTTAGGTTTATAATCGAGATTCTCTAGACTTGATTTGCAAGAGATTGGACCAAAGCTAGGATTTTTTATTATAAATCTATATCCATATTCGTTTGCAAGAGATTGGACGAATACGAACTATCATAACCTAGATCGTAGCTCGAGTTTGCACAAGAGTAGGCTCGACATGCGGTTGGACGACGATGTCGATCTTCATGCTAGTATCTTAGGTTAGGGTTTGCATGAGAGTGGGCCCTAATATAGGTTGCTATAGACCGGCAATAGCATGAGAGGGTGAGCTTGGTTCTACATTCAGTTGTAAATAGTTCACCTTAATTCAAGCCTTGCAACATTGAGATTCATGATCCACAAGGATAAGTGACGATCTGTAGTGGGGATTTCCTAGCCCTAGATGCTTTTATTATATTGAATTCTATTTTTTATTCAAACGATTGTGACAACATTTCCAAAACCATTCCATTATTCCATCAATAGCTAGGTGATCAAGATAGAGTACTGTCAATTGTCCTCCCTTTGTTCGATACATGCTCGCCACTTCACCGTGCGCTTGCGGTAAGACTACAGTCGTTTTTCGGGTGTATGCCTACCAAGTGTGGTTCTTTAGTACTTGGTTTGAAGGTTGGGCTGAGCTACAACCTACCGTGGTGATAGGCCCAAAGATTAGCTCTATGACATTGGGTTTAACACTCAGATTCTTACCTTTGTTCGGGTGCTTGGTAGGTCGGGCTTCTGACTCTAGAGCTTTGAACTCTTGGAGTCATCCTGCTTTGATGAGGCGCTTGATCTGCTCTCGAAGAATTCTACACTCATCGGTGACATGGCCGTATCCTTTGTGGACCTTGCAGTATTTAGATCTATCTGTCCTGGAGGTTTCCTGCAAAAGCCGCGAAGTCTCGAACTACTTTGGTACTTTGGCCAAAATCTCTAATGGTGCAGCTGCCAGGGTAATGAAGACCCGTGTGTCAGGCGTCTGGGTCGCCAGTCACTTGTCAGAGGATGCTCAGAGTGCTTCTCAGGTCTGAGATGCTTATTGTGTGGAGTGTGGTCGATTTCTTCCCTCTTACGACATGGCTCACGGTGAGTGGGCAAGCAGCCACTAGCTACTTTTACCTCGATGTGTGGCCTGATTTGGCTTACTAGCTAGGCATAGCTTGAATATCGATGTTTGAAGACTTCAAATTTCAACTTGGTCCCTTTCTGGAGACTGGCTTGGAGTGCCTTGGTGAGAACGTTCGGGTAGGGCTTGACTGCCATATGAGCACCCATGAAGCGAGTAAGGAAATCTAAGTGGGATTCCTCAGGCCTCTACATGATAGAAGCCATGTACTCAGTGTACTTTTTTGTCACCCTTTGGGCAGCAAAGTGAGAACAAAATTTCTTTCGGAGGTCGTTATAGGAGCCAATCGACCCCTTAGGAAGGTTCCTGAACCACTGTCTGGTTACCCTGGTTAGGCAGTTCGAGAAGGCCCGGCACAAGATGTCTAGGAAATAGCCTTTTGCATCTATACATTTGGTGTAGGTGTCCAGGTGGTCGACCAGGTCGCCGATTCTAATATACCTTAAGATGTCGTCTGTATGAGGTATTTTGAACTTTCGTCAGTAGGGATGTTAAGGATATAAGAGGTGAGGGGAGAGACAGAGTAGGAGAATATGCCTCTTGGTGGGTTTGCATCTTCCTGCTTGAGGCTGTTGATCTTCCACTGTAACTCGGCAATTTGGTCGACTTCTATAGCTACTCTCCCGCCTCATGCCCATGCTCGGGGTCGTTCATGTCAGGATCGAATGTGTTAACGTGGATCTTCTACGAGTGGGGTCGCGGGTGTTGGTCAACCCTAGGAGAAGGACTCTATGTTGCCGGATGATGACGGCTCTTGTCCTACCGGCTCGACAAGACTGGCCATCGCTTCTGGACCTTTTGATACTGCTAGAGACCTTGGTTTGCTAGCCATCTTGATCCTTTGTCGCTCCTTATTGAAAGGGGGTGCGCAATGGTTGGAGATCGCTGGGGGTGCATTGGATTTGGACAGTGTCAGAATCTCTTGCAACACGTAGTTCTTCTGGATTTCGTGAGCGAGAGCCTCCCACATTTCCTCGAGCTTTGCCACAAGAGCCTGGGCATTTGGAACCATATGAGCTTCTAGAAGTGGGCTGTCGGTAGGGAGGTCGCCCTCCGGAGCCTGGACTTCATGCATACCGTTGTGTCTGCCTGTGGTAGTCTCCTTGGATTTCACCAATGGGGATGAGATCGATGGAAAAGGGTATCGAAGAAGATGGTGGTGAAATAAGTTGTGGAGGTTGCCGGTGGGAGCCTATGCAACAAAAAGTTGTCACAAGGCCCTTCCTCTAGCGCCAACTGTTGATGCAGAGAATTTTGCAGGGCCGACAAGCCTTGACAAGTAGTTTTTCAGTAATAGATTGAGCCATGACAGGTCGATTTTGCCAGTTGGAGGTGAAGACCCTTCGCTGCTATAACGACCCATTCTTAGCAGGCCATTTCTATTTGGATACAATTGTAGGTCATGCAGTTAACCAGTGAAAACAATATAGTATATGATATATAGATGTACAAAATACTCAAACAAGCGTCCAATTATTACATTCCATAACTGAAGTACAACACATAACAACAACTCTCACACCAAATACATGGAAGGTAAATCAGAATAGTAATACATATGAAAGTACATCACACACACACAAATTAAATTTTAAAAATCTGCAGTCTATGGGTCGAACTTAGGAGCCTCTTTATTAACTTGTGCATCGTATGCAGCTCCACGAAGTGGAACCCATGTAAGTCACAACAATTCTAGAAATAGTAGTCAAAGCGGTGCACAAGCATGGAAAATGCTATGGAATGTAACTAAAGACGATCATTAAAGTGCGACAAGTATAGTAAAAGCAGACAAGTATGCAAGTGCTATAAGTAAAGTAAATGTGACTGTACGAGAGCGATAAGGAACGTACGAGAGCAACAATTAGGGTAGCAATAGTAAGATAAGCATGCATATACTGTAACAATAGTAACCCTACAAAGTACATAACAAGACATGCATATAATTAAATGGTTATTGTGGTGCTAACTAAACTATATCGTGACTCATGTAGGAGAATGCAATATGCAACCATGAGACCACCTCTTTCTCCATAAGGAGCTAATCCCGGGCGGCTACACACACTTTTGAAACAGGGATAGAAAATATACTTTTAAAATGGGACGTGATGGGAGAGGTGACTTTAGTCACTCCTACACACTCTCTACAATGAGTTACCCCAAAACATAGTGAAGTGTCATGTGTATTTAAGTATATATTTCTAACGGGATAGTCTAACATAAGATTTCAACATGATATTCCACACGACATTCCACATGATATTCCACACGATGTTACACATGATGTTCTACACGATGTTTCACACGATAATTCATTAGCATGCATGGAGTATGTAGCAAGTGTTGTGACTATTTAAACGTGGGCAAAGTGTAACAAGTTTAACGATATTTCATGCATAGATTTTCGGTGACAAGCATAAAAACATAACATGCATGGTGAATGTGACAAATGTGATAACATCGTGATCATGTGTTTATATGCGATGCGTATAGTAGATAGATGCGTGTAAATGGTCGAAGTAACTCAATTAAGCCTCTAACTTATTGAAAGCATGTATAAATTTTAAAGAGTTTATATTAACCTACCAACAGAATCTAAGTTACAAAAGGGCTGATTTCAAGGTATATATAATCAATGTTTGCATTTGATGATAATTGGAAGTGTAGTTTGATCCCAGCAAACACGGCCAGTCAGGTTTGGCCAGGTAGGATCAATATCCCTAGATAGGGAGAGCCCTACTAAGGTGATCCAGCCTTTGAAACCAAACGATCATAGACACTGGCTCGAGGATACCGTAAGAACACCGATTATCAACTTTTTCTCCATTGATATAGCTATGGGTTACATGTGTGGTAACTTTCGCAATTATGATAGGCGTAATCATAATTAATATGCAATTGAGTAGTTCCATATTTAATTAGGTCTCTAAGTTGGCAAGGCGTATGCCGAAGTCGATATTAATTTTCCATCAGGACGATAGTCATCGCTAGGCTATGTTAATGAATTACTCTATCTATTAAGTTCTTGCTAGTACAAATGTTTAAACTTCTAAGTCTAGAACTAGAGTGACTAACGGGTTTCGAGATCGTTGAGAAAAGACGAGGCTGGAGCTTAGGCTATCAGATGTGTTTGAGCATGAGAAACGTTTCTTGCAGACATAAGAAATAAATGGTTAAATGTTATTCCATTTTCTATTTATTTCTCTTAACGTTGTTATTATTATTATTGCTTAAAATAGACCAAAACACATATTAAGAATTTTAGAAATACTAGAAGTGAAGAATATAATTTTAACTAGGTAGAAAATAATTTTCTGAAGCTCATATGTATTTTAAAATAATTTTAAACACTAAAAATCATGTTTCTAAGTTTAAAACCAATTAAAAACCAATTTTTAAAATTAAAATTAACTATCGTAAACACTCGACGAATTGTTTAGAGAAAACCATACGTTAGAAATTTATGCACAATATGTCGAATTTTTCTCTCTTTTCGAGTAATACACCAAGATATTTTTATATTAAGAAGTTTATGTGTAGTATGAAAAATATATGCGTTTTAAGCAAATTAGAATTAATTACTGTAAACTTTGAAAATACATATCTAACAAAATAAGTATCCGATTTGTATGATTCCAGCGTCTATGCGTTCACGGCAATGCATGGAATTTTTCGGTATCTTCCATTTAATTTTAAGGTGCTTAGATTTTAATTTTTAATTTTTTCTAGTTTTCTCTTTCTCTCTCTAACTTTCTTTCTCAACCCATTTTTTCTCCTTTTTCGTCTTTCGTTTACTACCGTTTCTTTCTTGCTTTCACGCGCATGTGTGTTGCGATGGAAGGGAGGCATCGAAGGTCGGCAGAGGGCTGTGGCGGAGACCGGGGGGTGGGCCGGCGGCCTCGACGGCAAGCAACGGGGTGGTCGGTTGGTGGGTGGGGGGCCATGCATCGGCATGAGACGGGGATGAGAAAGCGTGTGTGGAGGTCTTTTGTCAGAGCTCTTACCGGAGTTCGTCGGGGTGTGGAGGGGCCGGTGAGGGACTTGGCGGTTGGTGGAGTCCGGGGCGGAGCCGACGACGGGTCGGAGCAGTATTGTGGCCGTGGGGTGTTGGTTGGGGGTGAGGGTGTTGTGAAAGGAGGGAGGATGCACTCATCGTTGGTGGTGGCGCGGCGAGGAGGGAGAAGGTGGAGGGACCGTGTTTTCGTGGGATGTTCGAGCTGGGGTCGACTTGTCGTCGAAGGCTACGGGGAAGGAGGGTTCGACACTTATGCTGCCACTTGGGGGAAGATGGTATGGTGGTCCTCGCCAGAGCTTGGAGGAGAGTGAGATGAAGAAGAAGAAGTGGAAGATGGGGGTTGTTGGAGCTCGTCCATGGAGGAGGCAGAGCTTGGCTTTGGCTGAGTAAGGGGAGAATCGTGTGTTCTTGGTTGGTTTGAGAAGGGGGTTTAAATAATAGAAATAATGTTAAGATACATGAATCAGTATTAATTATAAGAATTAATTAGGTTGGTGGTGGTTTTGACTAACGTTTAGGAAATAGCTTAATTGCTTTCCTCGTGGGCTGCTGGTTTAGGGTAGGTTAGGTTAGGTTTAAGTAATTAATTAAGGTGAAAATGTAATTAGTAAAAATAATTAGTAAAGAAAATAATTATATATATGAAATTACGATTTTGCACCCGAAACTAAACTTATCCGAAAAAATCCAGAAAAATTACCATTGGTTCGTATCGTCACAAGGATCATGAAAATAGTGTTTGTTTTAAATTTGAGCTAAAAAAGGAAAAAAAATCGTATAATCATATTTGAACTCATTCGAATACAGAAATACGTGCACGACGAATTCAGGCCGTTACATTTTACCATCCTTATAAAAATTCAATTCTCGGAATTTTTTAAGGTTAGAGTTCATAGAATCGATGCGGGTAACACACATGTATCTCATCATATATCTCCCAGATTGATTCTATAGGTGAATCGCGTCTTCTTACTACTTTGACTAAGTTATCGCCTTGGATCTAAAGTGTTGATCGAGCGTCGCATCTACGTGAAATTTGATCATGTCATAATCCTCGAGTAGTCGCTGATTCTCGTTTTCTCAGAACACTAGATTCCAATATTAAGTGTGATACGTAACTCTGCCACATTAAGTATAGACTCGTCCTATTGAGTATACTTAGTCCACTCACTTAAGATGATTGGACATCATCCTTTAATGGCAGTGGCATGAAATATCATTAATCAATCCATTCCAAAAATGGTGTCGAATACCGTCATCTCTATCGCTATGAAGTTGGCAGATAGCTTCGTTTACAGATCTCCACATGCCATGTATCATGCCCTCGGCCGTGCTGACCTTCCAACAAAAGTTAGAGGTTTAACGGGGACATCATGAGTGTCAACGAATTGACTTGCCAGGAAATAATGTATAGCTCATGAGTCGAACAAGGTTTGGACGGGTCTACTAGCGTCTAAGCCAACTGTTGCAAATATAATACTAAATGAAATAACTTACTCCGGTCTCTAATCACTTGGCCAGTAGCTTCAGCAAGCTAAATAAACCAATTCAAAAAGGGAACTCATAAAGTTTCAAGTTTCTACTCATGCTAATTGTGACTAATGGGGCATAACCGAGGATGTCATACATAATATAGCATACAAAGATGTAAGATTAATCCATGCAGTCATGCTTTTACATATCACCAGGCAAGTACCAATGCCATCAATTCCCATAATGTCCAACAACAAGCCAACGTTCAAGACAACACCCAAAGACAAGT
Source organism: Scilla litardierei (assembly GCA_030789695.1). Classification (NCBI taxonomy): domain Eukaryota; kingdom Viridiplantae; phylum Streptophyta; class Magnoliopsida; order Asparagales; family Asparagaceae; genus Scilla; species Scilla litardierei. The sequence goes on from CM061131.1 coordinate 126,252,526, forward strand.
ATAAGGCCAAAATTCAAGGACAATATGTATAGCTATCACTCCTTCCATCAATCCCAATAATGTCCAACAATAAGCCAACACCGAAGCCAACATCCAAATCCAAGCACAAGGCCAACATCCAATCTCAACACCCAAGGACAATATCATGCCAATACTCATCGCTATGACTCCTCTGTAGACCAATAGTTGACCTCCACAACACGAAACATCACCCAACAAGTAAACATCCAAAAATACACAGTCCAGCAAGCCCGAAGGAGTAGATCGAAGAAGAAGCCCAAGCGGGACACTAATATGGGCAAGACCTAGGGCAAGGAGCTCAAAAGAAGCCCTAGACCCACAACTTCCCAAGATCTCAACCACACGGCTGTGGCAAGGGTGGTGGTGAGGGTCGTCGCTAAGCCCAAAAATCCCCAAAAATCCCAAAATCCCAAAACATATCGTTTATGAAATAGCTTAATTGTTTTCCTCGTGGTTTGCTGGTTTATGGTTGGTAGGTTAGGTTTAAGTAATTAATTAAGGTTAAATCGTAATTAGTAAAGAAAATAATTATATAAATGAAATTACAATTTTTCCCTCGAAATTAAACGTCTCCGAAAAAATTCAGGAAAATTACCACGAGTTTGTATCGTCACGAGGATCATGAAAATAGTGTTTCTTTCAAATCTTGAGCTACAAAAAAAGAAAAAATATATTGTATAATCATATTTGAACTCATTCGAATACAGAAATATGTGCACAACGAATTTAGGCTGTTACAACCACAGCTTTAAATAGATAGAATACACATCAGAGGAACCAAAGGAGTGGGGACCCTCTCATTCACCTCCGATGCTTCGGTCAGGATCAAACAGGTAAGGAGGGAGCGTGGCTAGAGGTAGCTGCAGCTATGGTTTAGACGGATGTGGAATGCTTGGGGTTTGAGATAGAAAATAGCATACCAAATTAGGCATACTTGATGGAGAGGGTTTCCTCCCTATTTATTGGATCAGGGGGGTTTCCACTTTAGCAGACCCCCAACAAAGTTGGCTGTGTGTCGCCCGACAAAGCAGACGCATGTCCCTTCTGAAAAATTCAGGCACATGTCGTCTGACGAGATGGGCAATGCGGCCCTCTGAAAAAGATGACTATTATGTGCGCGGGGTAGGCCCACTAGTAACAATTTGGAGAAAAAGGCAACTCACCTGCTTGAAATCATGTTGCCCTGATTACAGGGGTCGATCTTACCATGTGGGTGAGGGCTTTGGCTGTAGAGTAGAGCGAGCCGACCTCAGAGGGTCGTCCATAGACGATCGTCAGATTTACCACTAAGTGGGGTGACCCAAACAAGCGACCTCATGGGGTCGTCTTGGTTGAATCGAACTATTGTGGAAGCTTGTTGATTATCGTCTGGGGCCGGTCAGGCTCGACCTAGAAGGTTGCACGATCATCGGGGGAGCACATGGCCCTTTGCAGGTCCCATCTGCCCAGCTCAGTTGGCCCCTGACCCTGGTGGGCCCTTATCTAAATATCATTTATATTCTTAAAATAAAATCCTAATAGAAATAACATTTTAAAGTAATGCTAATAATTATTTTGCTTATTTATTACTAATAGCTTGTTACAACCATCTTTTGCTCTTAGATTAAACTTCTCATGTCATACTCCATACATATAACCAATTGGAAATATAAAACAAAATTTTAACTTCAAAAATTAAAGAGAAACATAATAAAAATAGATGGTTAAACTCTATAAAACCACCCAATTATCAGACTAATGTATGTGTGTGTGTGTGTGTGTGTGTGTGTGTGTGTGTGTGTGTGTGTGTGTGTGTGTGTGTGTGTAAATAAAAGAAATAATCGTGCACACAATGCACGGGCACACAAAAACATCCTCACATAATCAGGCCACAGCCTCACATTGGTATTTCCCTGGTGCAAAACCGGGTGCAAATGGGAAGATTGGGTGTGAGTGTACGTATTGTCTTGGGGTTTTGGGGTTTTTGATTGGGGGATGAGTTTGGGTTTTTGTTGGGTGTTGTTTGAGTTTTTTTTTTGGGGGGGATGTGACGTGTTACCCTCCCCCTTGTCCTTCGTGGAGTTTGCCTATGTGTAAATTCCTTCAAATGTATGATAGACTAGAAACAACTCGTGCACAAACTGCACGTGCACCCAAAAAACCCGACACAATGAGGATGCTGGACCCACATGGGGTGTTTCACTGGGTGCAAAACTAGGTGCAAATGGAAAGAATGGGTGTGAGTGTGTGTATTGTCTTGAGGGTTTTTGGATTTTGATTGGGGTGTATTTTTTGGGTGTTTTGGTTTTGGGTGTGTTTTGTGGTATGATGTGATATTTTAGTACATGGTTTGTCCCAATCAGCATATTCCCTCCTCATATGTAACATATGTTGGATCTGGATCTAAGCCTAGGGGCGGTGAATAGGCTAATAAAAATTCTTTGCAAACTTAGGCAATTATTCAGCAATCACAAAGTGCACAACAGATTTACCCTGGTTCGGTCGTCCCCATGACCTACGTCCAGCCCCAAAAGCAGATATTAGATTAATAATGTTATTGGTACAACCTGTAGCTAGAGCATCCACTCCACACTCACCTGGCTCTTAGTACATGCACTCCACCGGTGCTAAACAAAACTAATCCTAGTATAAGCTCTCACTTGACTGGTCCCAACTAGTCAAGTCCATCTTGTCTAGTACCACACTAGACAAGACCCCAAACGTCACAAATATGGTAAATAGTTTCCCCTACAGAGATCTATACACCAATACACAAAGATTTAACATGCACCTAGTATAAGCTTATACCATCTCTGTTTTATTCCGTCCCCTGCAGCAGTCTCCTGCTGAAGGTTTAACATGCACCTGTCCTGTTTTCAGTCGACTATAACGTCTTCATTAGTCGACTGTCGAGGCTCAGATTATAGCCGTTGGGATTTATTTAGCCGTTGGACAGTCGACTGTCATTTGTTCATCAGTCGACTGTCAGTTACGTTTCAGCCCAAAATCTAGCTGTTGCAGCTTTTTGTTTTTAGCTGTTTTCTTGGCTTTTGAGAGTTCCTATATGGTTCCTATATATATGAGAGGGCTGAGTTCATTAGAAGTTCTTGATGCTATTGAAAATCTTTAGAGTTTAAATAATCCACTCTCAAACTCTCTCATTTCCCTCTTTGAGCTCTAAATCTCCTTCATGCATTGAAGTCAAGCTCAAGGGAAATCATCTAAGTGCTTTCAAGCTAATCTCAACACTTGGAGATCCTCTTCCATGCCTTGCATTCATTTATGAGCAAGTACATCTCAAGGCATAGGTAAGAGTATTTGTTTTACTTGGTGTTTCTTTGAAACTCTAATTCTCTTTGTGGGAATTATACACTCTCTTTGTGGGAGTATTTCTCTTAGTGGGAATAAGATATTCTCTTAGTGGGAGTAACTCTCTTTGTGGGAGTTTGGTGTCCTAGTGTAGGGCTAACCCTAATTCTCTGAGTGGGAGTTGGTAATTCTCTAGGTGGGAGTTTGACCCTTGTATAGGGTTGGTTGGGTCCTTGTATAGGACACAGTCCTCTTGGTAAAGTATCTCTTTGTGGGATTTGTATTCACTTCTCATTGTGGGAAATATAGTGAATATTGGTGTGGCTGGATGTACCCAAGTTTGGGGAACCAGGGTAATATCTTGTGTTTGCGTTTGGATTGATTGTGTTGATTAATTCCTCTTGCATTTATTATTCCGCATTTGCAAGTTAAATTTTAATTGCACAATTTATTGCCATTACTGTATTCACCCCCCTAGTGTGTTGTTGTTAGTATTGCAAGGGTAAGGTGATCCTTACAGTCATCTCAAACTCTGGGGCAACTCAAGTTATGGCTTTGGCCCCTCTCCTTGGATGTTGCAGCCTTGGCACTCCCCTTCGCTTGGTGATGCAGCAGTGCACGGCCAGTGCTCCTTGCGGATGCAGTAGTACGTGGGTCGACAAGCAGCAGTGTGCGGGCAGTAAGAAGCAGTGCGTGGGTCGACAATAGTAGTGCGTGGATGAAGCTTGAAGAGAGGACTTGCGCAATGGATGGATGTCTTGTTTGCAGCAACTTGAAGATGATTCTCTCTCTTTGAACTTGTGAAGCTTGCGCCAATGTTGAAGACCCCTTGCTTGATGATGATGGGCTATGTTGCGGCAATGTGGAAGGCTATTAGGCTTTGTGCCAATGGAGGATCTTCCTCTTGATGAGCTTGCAGCTAGATGATAGATAAAGCTTGGTTCTTTGGCATTTGGAGTTTTGTAGCAAGGAGGTGATAGGATTGGTATAGGCTTGCTAGGGCTTGCGCAAGGAGGAAGATGGCCTTCTTTGCTAGTGGTATGTTGCACAAGGAGGAGCTATTCTTGCAAGGTTGTGCACCTAAGGGGGAGGGAGTAATGTTGGCCGAATTCTCTTTGGGTTCCCTCTCTCAAAATATATCTCTTTGGAAGATGGGTTTATAGAGATGAGGATGTGATCAAATAGAATCAATTAGAATCCTATATTGAAGGAGATTTGATGGAATCCTAACATGAATAGGATTTGAATGAATCACCATGGAAGATCTCTTCAATCACCATTGGATATGGAGTTTGAATTTGTATGGCTTTAGGATTAGAATTGGATCTCATTTAATCACAATTGATTTGCATGTGATTTTCCATATCTCTCCATCTTTAACCAAGTCTTCATTTGTGTAAGAATAGGATTTGATTTATGCACCAATTGATTTGAATCAATTCAAATATGGTTTTGAATTGATTTCCTCATCATCTCCCCATCTTTGACTTAGTCCAAAATGTGTAGTCATTATCTCCATATTTGACCAAGTCAACTTTGCTAATGAATGACAAATTATCCATTACTTTGACATAGTCTCCCTTTGAGTATTTGCGAGAGTGACATTTCTGAAAACACTTAGCACACACATTAAATCGTTCACACACGTTTGTTATTATCAAACACGAAGTCATCGATCGTTGTATCCAACAACATAGATATATATCCTTTATACAAATGAGGGATATTGCCCACGGGCAAGTATGACTAGGACAAAGGAGTGGGCAGAGTGGTGGTCAGTATTTTGTCACCTCATCCTATAGGCCCCACCTCCCTCTTCTAAAAAATTCCCATGCACCTAAGGTCACATTCACACCCACTATTCCTCACTCTCCTAAAAAAATCCCATGCACTCAATTTCTCACTCATAAAAAACCCCACTTCCGAGTGGGACCCACTTCATGTGATGGAGTGGGTTTGCTAGAGCCCGTGCACTTTGTGCAAGGGTGGGTGGGTGGGTGTGTAAGAAAACTGGATGTGTGCTATCAGCGCATGACATTCTGACAGCACAAAATATCCAATTTCCTTTATGTTTGTAATTTTTTTGTTGGACTATTGTACACTTTCTAAAATCCCAAAACTCCAAATATGGGTGAACTATAAGGGGATTTGACTATTGATCAACTCGTTACAAAAAGCTCTATTATTCTGAAACCGCTGAATTTTGCAATAAGTGGATCGAGGGTCAAATAGTGTTGGAGTCAATTGATTTGTTGGTATGTTGATCATCCATGATGTGTAGAACATGTCGGAGAAAAAGTTTTAAAAAGATAAAATAGAAGGTGTATATGTGCGCCAGCGCGGAAAAATCACTGACAACACATGTACATTATTCCGTGTGAGTTATTTTCTCTGTGTGTGCACACATTTATACAAGGCCTCTGTGATAGGGCATTGCCACGTAGGACAAAGCTGCGTGCAATGTCTCTCATTTGTGTAATAGACCAGAAATATCACGTGCACAAAGTGCACAGACACATAAAAAACACCCACACAATCAGGATGCGGGACTGTCACGCCCTGCTTCCCAAGTATGGAAGGCAGAATGTGAGGAGGTTCACTCAAACCTGGAGCTGTGAAGCTGCAGTCAGATAAGCGTCTGTAAAAACAAATAGCAGGTCCTTGCATAGCGATGAAACAACAACAATGATAATAATAAAGCAGACATAAAAGAAACATCCACCAACAACATCTAGAAATTATTCTAACATCACAGAAAAGTCACAAAAGTACAAGTCTGAACAATGGGCCTAAAGCATGGCTGAAACAAAAGTAAAGAGAGTCAGGTGCTACGCACCGAAACCTAACTGCAACTACTAAAAAGTGACAACAACTACGAAGACTCCAGGTATCTAGGAATGGTCACCAGTGTCATCGACCTCGGTCTCTGCAGGTACCTCGAACTCAGCGTCCACGAACTGCTCGACCTCTGCGGCTAACTCCGACTCAGAACCTGACATGTGACACCCAAAGAGAAGAGGGCACATGTCAGCAAAAGTCTCCCAAAAGAAAACGGAGGACTTTTGTGCAAGGATACAAATAATAGAAAAGCGACTAGCAGTTCTAATATAATGAAATGACATGACATTTATGAATGCAACAATTTAAGATGTCATGATGATCTACATGCACGTCGTAGCAGAAACTACGAAAAGCACTATTTCATGAGTTACAAACATTATCATTTCACATTGTGCACATGGTTTACTCCTTACAGCTGAAGGAGCGGATTAGGCATCCTTCTACGCTGCGTGACAGCTTAATCCTACCCCTCCACGTGTATCGAGCATTGGTTTCCCAATTACATGAGCTCGCTTCTGGATCACGAGCCAGGAAGTGTTTTTGGGTTTGGCATTAGTGTTGTGCCCGCAAAGCAGGTGCCTAGCATCAATAGTTACAATAAGTGTAGCGTGTGCTACGCAATCATGATGAAACATTTCGATGCATGACATGACATGGCAATGAGCAGTTAAAGTGCGTACAGTTAATTGAAATTAAACATGACATGGCAGCATGAATAAAATCATGTAAAAAGTGTCGGATCTAGCTTCGTTGTCAAGCTAGATCTAGTAAGGGCGTCTAGGCAACTATAATTTCATTTACTAGTCTCTTTTACGCTACTACACAAGTTGTCCTAAGATGTGGCCTAAACAATTACTGGCAAGTATCACTTGCCTGAACAATACGCTGAAGTCACGATCAACCAGAGTCCAAAAATCTACCTATGTGCTCATAACGCAGTCCAGCCTACAGTCCCAATTATTAATCTTGATTAGTGAGTTACAAAAATGATTAGAGGCTACGATTTTTAGGTTGATTAACAGGCAAGGTGGGGGTTCCTCCGGAGCGGGACTTACCTCAACACGACGCGAGAGCTACTCTGACGTCGGATAGTGACGTCAGGGGTTGGATTCCAGTAGCACGAACGTACGAAACGATGGTTCTCTGTTGATAAAACACGTGCACGAATGAGTTCGTTACGACGGATAAGTATATTCATTAATCCTGAGACGTCTAGTGATTCCGTTTTATTAGGCAATCCCAAAACGTCTAATGATCCAATTTTAATTAGATCTTCTATCCTATGACGGGGTTCACATCAATATTAAGGAAGTTAAATTACTAACACGTTAACTACGTTAAGTTGTTAATATGAATAGATATACAACATATTATTATGGCAACCTAGGCTAACATTAGCTAGAAGTTGTAAACAAGATGTCCACCCAATGGATAGCAAGCTAATATCATTTTATAAGTCCACTAGCTGATCATCATTTATATAATGATACTAACAAGCTAACAAGTTAACATATCGTTCACAACTATAAGCAACTGATCTATATAGTAAACGTATACTAACCGTTACGAAGAGAAGTCCTCCCTACGGCTACCGAGGGTTGCCGCGAGTTGTCTACGGCTAGATGGTGGTCAAGTGGTGTGTGGGAAGGTCGAAAACAACCCGAAGAGCAAGCGCATGTCGCTGCCGTGCGGGGGATTCGCTGTCGCGTCGCTAGCGGCTAAGGGAGGTCGTCACGCGTCGCTACCGCACTAAGATGGCTGTTGTTGATGTCCAGGCAGCGGTTTCCGACGGGGGAAAGGCTGGAGTCGGGCTAGAGGGGGTCAGGTCGGCGAAGGGAGGTCGCGGGGCGACTGCTGCCGTGGCCTGGCGGCGCTGCTGGTTGGGGCGACGCCTGGCGGCGTCGTGGACAGCAGCAAGCGCTGTTGTCAGCGCTGCTGTCACGGGAAACGCCGGCGCTTGGAGGACGGCAGTGCCGGGCAAAGGTCGGAGGGGAGGTCCGGCGATTGGGGGTGGTGAACATCGGGAGAGAGTTGATCGGAGAGAACACGAGGGTGGTGGCGCACAAGGGATATCACGCAAACAAGAGAACCCTAGGGCTTGCGGGTTCTTATTGGGCTTGGGTTTGCTAATTGGGTTTGTTTTGGGGGTGCACTCAAGGGGTTAGAAGAGAGTGGAAAGAAGGAAAGGGTGAATTTAGTGGTGTGAATAGTCAATTCAGAATTTGTTGTTACATAAGATAAGTTTTCCCCATTTGCTATACAACATGGTATTTAGGATAGTTTGAGGGTAAAGGAGGGAGTGAGAGTGAGAGGGTAGGGTACGGTTAAGGGGAAAAGAGGATGAGCCTAGCTTAGGGAATATATCATATGAAACTTAGGCTATAATAAAGTTTAATAAGAAAATTAATTCAAAAGAGGGTCAAACGGAACTCGATAATTATGAGAAAAATACCGGGCGACTGTGTCGACGAGAGAATCGAAACTAAAGAGATCGATCACGGCTAGGGTGACGAGCAACAGAACTAAAAATAAAAAGGTCTAACGACAAAAGTGAAAATCACGACGCCTCTACAAACAAAGTTAATTTGTGGGAGAACGACCGATGAAATGACGTTTCAAAATAATTCCACAAATAAATAATCTTCCAAAGGGTCACAACGGCATATCACATTATAGGATTCGGATACAAGAAGGGTCCAAAATAAATACGCGTACGAATAAAAGCACGCGCACGAAAAACGTACGATCGAAAAGTGACCGTGACAGGGACCCACCCGGGTGTTTTGCTGGTTGCAAAACCGAGTTCAAACGGGAAGAGTGGGTGTGAGTGTGGGAATTTTCTTGGGGGCTTTGGGGTTTTTGACTGGGAGTACGTGTTTTGGTGTGTTTTAGGGGGTGATGTGACATTTTAGTATATGGTTTGTCTTAAGTGAAAGATTCCACCCTCATTTGTAATATAGATGCACACATACGACCTTTGCGAATTTTGCCTGCTTCTAGTTCGTCGCATCAAAAGCCTCGTGCTACTCATCTGGGGCAAACCCTAGTCGTATATAGGGGTGGCAAAATGAGCCCGACCCGACCCGACCCGACCCGAACCCGGCATCCTAAACCGGGTATGGGTAGGGGCCAATACGGGTCAAGTATGATACGGGTTGACCCGACCCGACCCGGATAAAATCCGGGTCGGGTATGGGTTTGGCATGTCAACCCGAATGACCCGAATTCGACCCGGTTTACTCTCTCTATTTATATAAAAAATTTATAATAACTTCAATACGCAGTTGCAATGTGGAGTTGTGCTTGTACGATTGAATTTTTGTACTCTTCTTTAAGTGGTCTTGTATTCAATTCCCTTTACATACAACTTTTTAGTTAATTTTATTACTTCCGTTAATAAAATGGTAACGTTAATTATACTTCATTAATGTCATCGGTGTAGTTTAAGCAACGAGCTACTGGAAATTATGCAACACTTAATAAATTGTCGGTGGCTCTTAATAAATAGCTGGATATCGAAAAAGGAGCAGTTGTGTATAAGTCAAATCTTAACCCGACGGGTTAACCCGAACCCGACCCGAAAATTTTCCGGGTCACCCGAACCCGACCCGGATTCAATCCGGGTCGGGTTAGGGTTTACCCCTAAACGGGTCGGGTCAAATCTGACCCGACCCGAACCCGAACCACCCGACCCGTTTGCCACCCCTAGTCGTATATATGCGTGCGGTTATCAAAACTCTATAGAAATGCTAGTTTTTATTAAGAGATTCATGTAGATCAGGTGGCACCTGATCTAATAGATCAGGTGCAAGACACAAAAAGGCAGGTTCCACAGAAAGTACAAGCTAGTGTGGGACTTGTACTTTCCAACTTTTTGTGTCTTACATCTTTGGGTTCCCACTGTATACAATAAGCTCCAATTAAACCTTGGGCAAGCAGTTCATCAATCCAATACCTAATTTTGCCTAACAATAGCAGATTGGCTGCAGATTGGCTGATGCAGGATAACGTCAGAGGATTCTTCATTTTGACTATCTTCGCTTGCATCAGAAACATCACCAGCTCCTTAATTTTTTCAATATGCTCAGTAGCAGGTCCATTTAAATTATCAAAACTCGACGGTGGAGATCCGGTGAGGTACGATTGTGTCACGGGTCAACTGTTAATTAGTTTCACGTGACTAATTAATACTATCTAATTAACCCTACATCAAAAAGAGTCGACCGCATCTCGTCCCATCAGCAGCCAAATTAACCCTTCGTTAGAGATCAATGGAAGGCATCCCGTCGGTGAAGCTCAGCTCAGGGCACGCCATGCCGGCGATTGTAATTTTTTTGTAACATTTTTGTTGGACTATTGTACACTTTCTAAAATCCCAAAACTCAAAATATGGGTGAACTATAAGGGGATTTGACTATTGATCAACTCGTTACAAAAAGCTCTATTATTCTGAAACCGCTGAATTTTGCAACAAGTGGATCGAGGGTCAAATAGTGTTGGAGTCAATTGATTTTTTGGTATGTTGATCATCCATGATGTGTAGAACATGTCGGAGAAAAAGTTTTAAAAAGATAAAATAGAAGATGTATATGTGCGCCAGCGCGGAAAAATCACTGACAACACATGTACATTATTCCGTGTGAGTTATTTTCTCTGTGTGTGCACACATTTATACAAGGCCTCTGTGATAGGGCATTACCACGTAGGACAAAGCTGCGTGCAATGTCCCTCATTTGTATAATAGACTAGAAATAACACGTGCACAAAGTGCACGGACACATAAAAAACACCCACACAATCAGGATGCGGGACCCACCCAGGGGTTTTGCTGGTTGCAAAACCGAGTTCAATCGGGAAGAGTGGGTGTGAGTGTGGGAATTGTCTTGGGGGGCTTTGGGGTTTTTGACTGGAAGTACGTTTTTTGGTGTGTTTTAGGGGGTGATGCGACATTTTAGTATATGGTTTGTCTTACGTGAAAGATTCCACCCTCATTTGTAATATAGATACACACATATGGCCTTTGCGAATTTTGCCTGCTTCTAGTTCGTCGCATCAAAAGCCTCGTGCTACTCATCTGGGGCAAACCCTAGTCGTATATAAGCGTGCAATTATCAAAACTCTATTTAGAAATGCTAGTTTTTATTAAGAGATACATGTAGATCAGGTGATACCTGATCTAATAGATCAGGTGCAAGACACAAAAAAGACGTGTTTCACAGAAAGTACAAGCACATGTAGAACTTGTACATTATTTTTTTTTAGTAAAAGCAGAAATGCATCTTTGGGTTCCCAATGTATACAATAAGCTCCAATTAAACCTTGGGCAAGCAGTTCATCAGTCCAACACTTAAATTTTCGCGGGTCAACTGTTAATTAGTTTCACGTGACTAATTAATACTCTCTAATTAACCCTACATCAAACAGAGTCGACCGCATCTCGTCCCATCAGCAGCCAAGTTAACTCTTCGTTAGAGATCAATGGAAGGCGTCCCGTCGGTGAAGCTCAGCTCAGGGCACGACATGCCGGCGATCGGCATGGGCACGGTCTCCTACCCTCGGGCGGAGCGCGGGAGCTTCCGGTCGGCGATGCTGGATGCGATAGCGGCGGGCTACCGCCACTTCGACACCGGGTCCTTGTCTCTGTACGGGACCGAGCAGCCTCTCGGCGAGGCAATCGCCGAGGCGCTTCGGCTTGGCCTCGTGAGGGACCGGGCCGAGCTCTTCGTCACCACGAAGCTGTGGGCTGCCGACGCTCACCGCGACCGCGTTCTTCCTGCCCTTCGGGAGTCTCTAAAGTAAGCTACCTTCAGTTGAATTGTCGTCGTCTTTTTTCTGATTGTTTTACGACGATTTCGATTTTCCTTTAAAAAGATTCGTCTGGTTGAACTTGTTCCAGTTGAAATCGAAAGCATTTTTACAGTTGACTTTTTCGTTTTTGTTTTGATCGTGATCAACTGGTCTGGCTTTTTAAGAAGTGTGCTATATGCACCGATTGGAAAGCCCACGAAGAGTAGAATCTATTGATAGCGTTTTCATGATATGCTTGCATCACATTTTGACCAGACGTCCAAGAGTCTCTTGTTCCTCATTCACTGTATAACTTTAACGGCACGTTGTTAACTACTCGTCTTACTTCATCATAAGATGAATTTTAGGTCTAAAAAGTAAAATAACGATAGAAATAACAGTTTAAAGTAACGTTAGTAGTTATCTCATCTTGTTTAGTACTAATAGCTTGTTACAACCATATCTCGCTCTTTAGCTAATTGAAAGAAACTTCAACTCTATAAAACCACCTGATTATCAGGCTAATAAATGAAATCCAAACTTAATCCTAATTGGAACTGGATCCTGATTACTTGGTCTGACCCATTTACAAACCCTATTCGACCATGCCTGGATTTTGCTAACGATTGCATGAACCAACACAGAAGGCTGAAGTCGGAATACGTGGATCTCTATCTCATACACTGGCCTTTCAGCGTGCCGCAAGGCACTGAGTGGCCTGTCGACAGGGAGAAAATACTACCCATCGACTGCGAATCAGTATGGACGGCAATGGAGGAGTGCCAAGGGCTAGGCCTAACAAAGTCCATTGGAGTGAGCAACTTCTCCTGCACCAAGTTGGAGCAAGTCCTCTCAACCGCCAGGATCCCTCCAGCCGTTAACCAGGTACGTCGACGCAATCGAATCACAGGGATGGTCTTTGTGCTAAAACTGCGATAAATATTGTAGGTGGAAATGAATGTAGCTTGGCAACAGAAGAAGCTGATGGAGTTGTGCAGGGAGAGGGGAATACAGGTCACAGCCTACACCCCCTTGGGGGCAAATGGAATGCCATGGGGAACAAACAAAGTGTTGGAAAACGATGTGATTAAAGAGATAGCCCTGGCTAAAGGGAAGTCCACTGCTCAGGTATGACAAGTTTCGTATAAATGACGTGTGTTTGAAGTACTCAAAACATAGAGAACTGGTTATCACAATCTGCAGGTTTCATTGAGGTGGATACATCAGCAAGGTGCAACTATGGTGGTCAAAAGTTTCAGGACAGAGAGAATGGCAGAAAACCTTGACATGTTCGACTGGGAGCTGAGTGAGGAAGAGATGCAAAGGATCGGCGAGATTGAGCAGCGTAGGGGAATTCGAGGAGAGCACTTCATCTCTCCAAACGGGACTTTCAAATCAGTTGCCGAGCTTTGGGATGGCGAGATTTAGTTACTAGTATCTTGCGTTTTGGCTTCACATTTATATTATTAGCGCCAGATCTGTAACTTACGCAATTTTCTTGAAAGTATTGGCATGGAACATGAAAGTTTTACCACGCACCAAAAAGTTGAACTTGTTGTACTGCGTACCCTACGCTAAATAAACATGAAACACTTATAAAGTTTGTTTACACAAACTACTTGATCAGCAGGCTACATTTTATCCCTCCACAAAATCCAAGCTAAACTTTGACGGTACCATGATATGCAACAAGGTCTCAACTTCAAGAGTATCCGACTGAGGTAACACATCATCAGGGTGGATCATCGAATGTCTTCGGATAAGTGCCTTAAATTGTTCCATATTTGATTACGAAAGAGAGCAATGGAGGGCAAGAATCAATCAAGCAATTTAACCTTGACGCCAATGGCTTGAACTGGCAAATGTAACCGACCTCTCGTTCTGCATGTTGGCATGTAGACATATGCGAATGACCTCTCGTTCTGCTCGTTTGGCAAGTCTACACAAACGCTCCCAATGTTGAACATTTGCACTTTCTATGTCACCATTTTATGGAGAACTAGCCCAACGACAGGTTACCATCTCTGATAGACAATTTTCAGGCTTCATCTATACTGATAGAGTTTCGTTGCTGCTCTGCGAAGACTGTCGCCAGGCCAAACTTGCACACACGCATTTGCAGCTTTTTACATAGATACCATGTAAAAAGCAGATAGTTCTTGACTGATAAGTTAGTTCTTGTTAGATATCCAACCATAAGTCCTTGTCAGGCGGATCTGTATATTTTAAAGCATATATTTTATCGGCGAAGTGAGATTTTTTTGGCAATATAAAATAAGCGTGTAACTGAGAAGCTGACCTGAGCAAATACATAAATTGCTCGAAGGATTCGAGCGTAGTCAGTACCAAGCATTTGGATTACAACATCTGCTAGAAATGTTCCCCATAACCTGCATGAATGTACCAAGCAATACGTTCAGGCAGACCTCACTGAAACCAGGTCAATACAATTAGAGAGATAAAATTGGAACAGACTAACTTTTCCCCAAAAGTGATTGAAGCCCCATCAATTTCCCCCTCTCCCCGAAAAACAAAAAACAAAACAACACACACGCACAAGCTCGCACTCGTGCGCGCACGCGCACACACACACACACACCACACACACACACACAAAACCCCCACGGAAAAAACAAAAAAAAAACAGAAAAAACAAAACAAATCGCATTATCACTTTCTTCTGTTCTCTTACGGTCTTCCCTGTTAAAATTTTTTAATTTTTCAAGGACCAAAATGCAAAAACCCCCTCCCCGCTATCAAAGGCTATGTCAAGGGTGATAAAGTTGAGTGGGGTGAATCACATCTAGTTGAATCTGCTATCAAAGGCTGACAGTAACGAGCTTGTAGCTAGTGATGTGGTCAAATTCGATAGTGGATTTTGCGAAGATGATGCCAAGGGTGTAACGACAAGGAAGAAAGAGACGCAAGATGGTTTAATTAAAATTAGGGATATATGGGCTAGGGTTAGAGATTTGATTATGGTTCTAATACCATGTGATCAGAGAGAAAAGAGATTTGGGGAGAAGGGTTAGAGAATCAATCAATCTATATAACCCATATTATTGTATATTTATATGATTTTTACAAATAACCCCTTTAACAATATACTATTCACATAGCTACTTTCTTTTACTTAGATTTCTTGGAACGCTCTACAAGTTGTATATATATAAAGGGGTCAACCTGTGCCTCAAGGCCAATGAGAATAAAAAAGGAATTTCTTCCCCAATTCATAATTTGTTTTTTTTTTTTGGTTTTTTCGGCAAGTCGAAACTATAAAAGTTACATTTCTTCAAAATCACAACACATCACATGTTTATGTGTGATTTTCTGAAAATGTTTAAATTATATATTTATATTCCTTTAGTAGTTTACAAACTATGACTTGAAGTCATGGGCCGATGGACATGATTGGGGCATCATAGCATCATACAATTAATTATCTAAACTCCAGCATGAGTACATGGCTGTGTATATTTGATTTATATAAATATATACACATTCATATAGGAAAGAACTAATTTTGGTAGAATGATCGATATACAATCAGCGTTCTAAATATCGGATATCAGTCGCGTATTAGCCTAGGAAATTTGATATTGGATTGCAGATATCGAGGATATTGACTAGATATCGGGGATATTGACTAGATATCGGAGGCTTAAAAATGATGATATACGCTAGCATAGATGTATCTAAGAAGATATAAACTATACTAACTCAAATAAAAGTATGCTTTGGTTATACTTCTCTCGTTAAACATGAATATAGTAGATATTGACTAAATATTGGAGTATCATATCATATGTTAAAAAATGAATCATATCATATGTTAAAAAATGATGTCAAATAAAAGTATAGATGTATCTAAGAAAATATAAACTATAAAAACTCAACAAAAAAAAGTACGTTATCTCATTAAACGTGCATATCGGCCATCCATTGGTGGAATTTTTCTTCAAGTGGTCAGATTGATCGAAAAACCCCTTACGAAGATCGAATGGCGAATGTCAAAACTCGATCGACGGAAAAAACGCAAAACTGGAAGGAAAAACTCAAAAACTGAAAAAAAATCAAAAAACTTCGAAAAACTGAAAAAAGGGCTCGACTACTCACCTTGATCGAAAAACACTTCTTGCGAAGATTGAATGTGGGACGCCGAAGCTTAATCAATTGTCGCCAAAAAATTTTACCGAACGGAGCTGAGCGGAGAGGTGTGAGGCCCAGAGCGTCGAGAGGAACAGAGCGGTGTGATTGGATTTAGGACAAAGCAGCGATTATCGCTCAAAAATCCTGATGCATCATCGTTTTAAGTTAATGATTTGTGTCGGTTGACTCGGGCGGATCCACTTTTAAGTGGACCGACCGGCTAACTTTACTTTAAAAAATAGTGAATTACTACCGATATTTCTCCAAATATCGGAAACCGCAATATATAAGCCTATATCGTCTCGACCTAGTAATAAATTCGATATTGCGGTCGATATATCGGATATCGGTCCGATATTTAGAACATTGTATACGATATCTTTGTCAAAAGAGAAAATAACAAATTTCATGCAATACATATTTTAAAGGTGAATAACAATGTATTTGTAAGGTCAAACATGCATGAACACATATGTCATGCCCAAATGTGTCGGCATGGAAATTTTTTGGTGGGGCCAAGTGGCGTACATGTTATAGATTACAAGTATAAAGAACGAGAAATGTACTTGAAATTTTTTAGGAATATTCTAGGTAGGCAAATTTAGTTCTTCCTTACATGAGAGTGTTCAGTATGCTTTCAATAATATTGGATGTGAGATTACTGATTGTTCAAGAATAGAAGGATAAAATTTAATTGATAGAAAAGAACAACAAATGTTAAAGACGAGCTCATAATCTAGTGTCAGCTGGTAACTCCAAAATTTCAACTTCCAATTTCAAGGTCTCAATGAGTAAGTTGGAATTAATGGAGGTTTCAATTGTAGTTGGGAAACATTAATCAACTTTACAAATAAGAAGTATTAACGATTAAACTATTACTACTAAATGAAGAAGGGAATATGGACCTAGAGAGAATGCAAAGAGCATTGGGAACCCCCTGCACCCATGTCTGACAGAAGAGACTGATAGGAACCAAGGTAAATCTGGAATTTATTAGCAATAAACTGAAAATAAAGATAGATTGATTATACTTAAAGGAGGTAATCGACCTCCCAAGACGCCAATTGATAGTGAGACGTCCGCACCCTACCTAGAACGAGGAACCTTCTCCTCTCAAATAACAAATCCCTAATTCCGCATATTAGGGCCGGCTAGCCTCCCCTCTTATTTATAATAATTCTAATTAAAAATCTAATTACAACAATACCCTTATAATAATAAAATAATACAAAACATTATGAAATAGGCCCAAAACTGGGCCGGATCTAATATTACTCCACCCCCGAAAATCCACCTTGTCCTCAAGGTGGTGCATGAAATCTGTGGGCCTTCCGTTCCAAGTAGATTGCAAGCCTCCTCTCGGGTCAAAAGGATGAGAATGGTCTCTACAGCTTTAAACGACGTCCTGAAAAACATCGGCGGGCCAAAGCGAGGCCTAAAAGACGTCGTCGGGCTCCTACAAATAAGTCTCCAGATCTGAAACTTCCGCCGTCGCCTTCAGATCTGAAACTTTTGCCGCCTTTGGATCTGAAACTTCCGTCGCCTTTGGCTCTGAAATTTCTGTCGCCGCCGTCAGATCTGAAACTTCTGCAGTTGCCTTCAGATCCAGATCTGAAACTTCCATCGCTTTCAGATCTAAAACTTCCGCCGCCTTCAAATCTGAAACTTCCGACGCATCCAAATTTGGAATTTCCACCGCTGTTGGATCTGGGTTTTCATCCAGATCTGAATCGATCCTATTCGAAAGCGCCGCAAACTCCTTCAGATCTTGTATGTATTCTTGATATGATTGCTGCAACTGTATGCATAATTGTATGACGATCTCCAAACTTTACTATGTATTCTTGATATGATTGCTGCAACTGTATGCATAATTGTATGACGATCTCCAAACTTTACTGCAAGAATATCCTTCAATCCGACATAGATCGTTACTCTGATACCAAAATGATAGGAACCAATGCAATTCTAGAATTTATTAGCAATAAACTGAAAATAAAGATAGATTGATTACACTTAAAGGGGTAATTTCCCTCCAAAAACACCGATTGATAGAGGACGTCCGCACACCCCCTAGAACGAGGAACCCTCTCCTCTCAAATATCAAACAACTCCCAAATTCCGCATACTAGGGCCGGCTAGCCTCCCTTCTTATTTATAATAATCCTAACTAAATATTTAATTACCACAATACCCCTACAATAATAAAATAATACAAAACATAATAAAATAGGCTCAAAACTGGACCGGATCTAACATAGACTTCTAGAAATCAGATATTGAAGACGACTATATTTCATGCATCCAACTTCACCAAGTACAGTTTCTCTCTATATGCAATCATCTCTGTTAAAGTAATCTTTCATGAATGAAATCTGATTAAAAACTTATATACGTATTAATATCGCCAAAAGGGCTTTCAAATGAAACAAATTCCATCAAAGCTTCTAGAAATATCCTAACAACTCATGACCAAGTAGTTCAAAATTAAACAATGTCATTATATGGTTAATAAACCTTAGTGACCTTTAATTACTTCTAAATATTTACAATTTTCAAATCTACTACTTAAATTTGTGGTGTTGGTTTTCTAAAGTAAAATAGCTTGAAACATTGAACTTTTTAAATAAGAGTTCCTTATGATTATACTGTGTGGATCAAGTAATGAAGATCAATTTGGTGTGTGACACAAATACCGATATGTAAAATGATACTAATACAAAATATAGCAATTGGGAGTAGGCTTCTTTCGTACATAGTCAAAACCCTATAAGATTGGTGAATAGTTTTTGTATTTCTATACACATGCAAACATACATGTGTAATAGTTTGATTATAAATTTTATAATAAGTGCACCTCATCTTGGTAACAATAGTCTCTTATTTTCCATATTCTCTCCCAAGTAATCGTAACATTTAATTGAAACAGATTTAAAAATTAAAACATAAACTTATTTTCGCTGCCAAAGGAACAGGCTTAACCACATCACCCAAATATTTATTTTCTAGTATTTCATATTTACCTCTTCCACTATTTTCATTAAGGGCTAATTTCAAAAAACCCTTCGTTCCCAATAACTTAAGTAGACAACTACCCTACATTTTTTAACCATGTCCTCTATAATTTCATTGTGATGTTTTCATAGTAACGAAGGGTTAGCAACAGTAAGTTATACGGGAAATGATAAACATGCCTCCAGTTTAACTAGTCCAAAATTCCCTTTTTCTCTACTTATTTTCTAAACCCGAGTTTCACTTCTTTAATTATTATTTTTCCTTTATTTCTCCATCAATGATTCAATATTCTTTTTTCTTCAAGACCGAAAAATCTACACCAGTTGTCACTTCAAGGGGAGCTCAAATTGGTGTAGAGTATAGAATGATCCAATGTGAGGTGTGGTGTTTGTAGGCGAAGCAAGTAGGGAGAAAAACTTTGAAATTTTGTAAATTTGGGGTGATGATCAGTTGCAAATCTGAAAAACTAATTATTGTGTTTTGTTATTTGGAAAAGACTAACATTTCTATACATTAATGCTTAATGTTCTAATTTCGCGCCTTTTGAATGAGCCAGCATGCCAACACCAAACGTTGACCAGTCCCCAATTGGCGAGGGCCTATCAATCTTTGAAGGATTACAAATGAAAGAGATTTAGTTTCAACAACTTATCTTGGGATTTGCTTCTTCTGCCTTTTAATAAAATTTTCCAGATACATAAAAAAGGAAGCATCATAAACTGCCCACGTAGAAGACAAGGATTTTTCGTGATTTGTGCCCATATGTGACGTCATGTGCTTGGAAATGTAGAAAAATTTAAGGAAAGTCGGATGTTTTAAAAAAAAGAACAAAATAAAGTGTTGGGGCAGAGTGGTGCGAAAGAAATATAGAGTTGCTATCCGACTTAAGTGATTGGCTAAGAGGTTTTTCTTGAAACAGTCTCTCATTAACAGTGAGAAAATCAAACAATCACAAATATTGTCATCAAAGGATTATTAAAACAGTGTTTAAAAATTATTAAAGATCTGAAAATTGATTTATCATTCCAACTAGTGATTGTACAATGATTCAGATTTCAGAATGTGTGATCTAGCTTGCAGCTAATGGGAGTTTAGCATATTCTGATAACACTCCTTAGATTATAAAAATGTTTCACTCAACCCTATTCATAACTCCAGAGTTTTAGTGTGGTGGCAAAAAAATTGAACATGGTATCAGAACGACCCAGGTTCAAATCCCACCAAACACACTTAAAAAGCGATTTAATATTTTCACAATGCAAAAGCCCAGATTTCAGCCCATAAAAAGGACGCTCATTGCCTGCAGGAGCATGTTAGAGTTCGACAATAAAAATATTATCCTCAGAAGAAATCAGAGAGAATTTTAGACGAAAGTATAGGGTGAGTTAGGTTCTTATCTCCCTAGGATCTATTATTTATAGTACAAGAATTGGTATTTATACATAAAAGCCCATTTAACCTTTTTACATAAAACCCCCTAATATAAAATATGTTACATCTTAACACCATCAACCCTCATTACAACACTAGATATTTGGTGCATCAGCAGGGAATTCAACAACACTATGATATATTAGGTTAACAAATTGAAATACACATCAAAGATTTAAAATATGCATGAAGCAAAACTTTAAAACTCAAATCTCCAATCTAGGCCCGTTTAAAGTTGTAACAGGTTATATTAGTCCCTCACGGATAAAGAGTTTATTATTTTTAGAGTCTCAAATAGCATATCCCAACACCAATGTGTGTCAAATAAATGACACAAATAGTGAACAATAATACAAATGTCGAAAAGATACATACAGCGGGCCAAGCATCATCGTCACGCTTCTGAGACCAAGATACCTTGATGCTGCACGAGCCAAACCCTGATACAGAGAGCACCAATGATTGAACACACCAAAATTAGAGTAAAATTAGATGATTTATTGGTCAAATTGGAGATGAAAACCTTAATGATTCGCCCACTTTACAAACAAGTACATCAAATAGAATTTGCGTATGGAAAAATTCCTAGCAAAAAAAATTAATATCATAACTGGATACTTTGCATTTTCCCTCAAAAAATTTCATCTCATCTTCCTCGAATTTCAACTTTTATTGCTAAATCCCTAACCCCCAAGAAAATTGAGCCAACACCTTATCCCTTTGATAACTCCTTTAATCTCCTCTACCAACACCTTTATATCTTCTCAATTATTTCTCAATTGTTTTTGTTTTTGCATGTCATAGGCCCCATCACCAATAAAGTAGAGGCAGTTCATTTCTCTAGTAGCTCCACAACTATGCGATTGCATCCTCATCCTACCTTTTGATCTCCAATTTTCCCTCTAATTTCTGTGTTTCGATTTTTGCTAATGTAGTAATCAATAATTCTTATCATATTAATTAATTTTTTGTAGTCAATTAAATGATTATGGTACTAATTTAGATGTAATGCTAATGTATAAAGATTTTACAAATTACTCTTTGCATCTTGAAACACATTAGCCGTATCACAAATTTAAAATGAGAAGGGGGATGTATGCTGGAGAAGCTATTTGCGTATTACGTTGACTGGCCTAAAGATCTAGAGGAGCTTTCGTGGCATTTTCTCTTGATGAATAGCATTGATGGAGACCATGAGACTAAAGATTTTCGATTTTATTAAGAGTTGGAGACGAAATTATGAAGAAATGATGAGATGTTAAGAATTGAATTTCTTGTTGGAAGTCCTGATAGACTAGAACTTCTGTTTCCAATGAAGTCTTCTAGGATCTAGTTGGGATTTTAATTCATTTGGGTTCTATCTTTGGATAAAATTTGAGTTGAGGTAGGACTTCCATTTTTAAAATTCATGTTGATTTAGAATTTTTTTCATGCTTAAAAAATTTTGACTTCACATGGGACTCTTTCTTTTTATATAAACACTATCTTGTTGTGAATACAGACAAGGTTTTACTTAAAAATTTGGTGTCGATATTTGTGACCTTGCTCTTTCATGGTTAAGTGCATCCCCATTATTTGGTTAAGGATTGTGATTTCTTGTTGTTTTAATTTCTTCAAAATCCGCTTTGTTATGCATCAAGTATGAGAGAAATCCCCAGTGGGGCTTGATTCCTGACCAGATGTCTCCTTGTCCTTAGCACCTTCGGGCATTTTCTCTGCATCTATTTCTCTTAGCCAATTAACCGATGCTGGGAGAGAAACCAAGCTACCCATTAAGGCATGACTATTTTTCTGTTATAGATTCTTATTGAAAGATATCCTAATGTGGCTGTTTGGACCCTATAAGAATAAATGTAATTCTAATCTAGTACAAAACAAATCAGATTTCAAAACCTTGTAAAAGAAAACAAAAGGAAAAAGGGGGTTTACCAAATGGGGGATCGTAGGCAACAAGCCACTTTGGCCGCCGGCCACCATGGCTCTGGCAATTGGACAACTGAGCCACCAAATGCCAGCCCCAAACCAAAACAGCATGTCTGTTTTGAGTTTGGGCTGCCAATCGTGACAGAAATAAAGGAAATAAAGAGAGAGGGAAGAAGACAAAGAAAGAAAAGTTACAAAGAGGTCATGTGTATTTAGAAATTTAATTTTAATTGAGTTTTAATTATTTCCGGCAATACGGATTTGCAAGCAAGGCCTAGAAAATGAAAACTGCAATTGTAGGTCATCTCAGTTTGCTGAAATTTTGCAAAAAAGATCTTAGAACTTCGTAGAATTACAAAAAATAGATCCATTTTAGCTCTAAAATTTTATAAATCTATATAAATTCCCTAAAATAGTAGGGGTACTGTTAAATAATTAGAGGTATTTCAACTAGCCTAACCTTGACTTTACATGGACTAAATTGCATGAGCTATATGATTCATGCATAACACAATCTTTGATTAATTCTAATTATTGTATTATATGATTTTGCGTGAATGAATGCGGACATATGTGTAGCGATATTTTTGGACCCAAAAGGTTAGTACAGTTGTCTCCAGATATCTTGACAAATGTATACATTGATCAGAAAAACGAATTGCCATTTTCTAGACTGGTTGATTCTTTTAGTTCATATAAAATGATGAATTAGACAAAATATAGTGTGATGTCTTCAACTAGTGTGTATAAATTACAGAACCCATGCTATAATAAGTGTTATGGTGTATATGAATTGACAATGTGTTTACCCTATTTCATTGTCATAAAAAATGTAAACTTTCATGCAGATGATATTTAGAAAATGAATTTTAAAAGTGATTGATTGTGTTAAAGAAATATTAAGTGAATGAATTGTTGTATTTTAGACTATGTCATAATATGACATGTTTTAATTAGTGAATTGTGTAATTGTGAGTACAATATCACCTTACTAGATATTTGGGTAAATAAAAATACTTGATTGGAAAATGACTTAATGTATTTTTCATCAAGCGTTACTATCGCATATTTTAAGTGCATTTGAAATGTACTATGGATATGCCTGGTTTTAAATGATGTATGTTTTAAGTGATTCAAGCCCATTAAATGTTATAAGCATGCATTCTTACATGTAGTCTATCATAAATGTTTATGTCAAACCTGTGAAACTTGTGATCGTCAAAAGATTTCATGATTTTTATGTGTAATAAAAAAGCAAAAGCAATTTAACACATGTACCGTGATAGCATGTCCTAAAAAAGAGAAGTAAATTACATGTTTCAAAACCCCTAAAGTGAAGTGAGGTAAACATGAAATATGATATAAAGAGATAAGTGGCCTTCCGGTAAAGCGACATGGCATTTGGGCAGAAGTGACCTTCATGCAATAAGCAGCCTTCAGGCAATAACGTGGCCTTCAGTCAAAATGAAGTGACATTCAGCCAACTAGTAGGAACCAAAAGGAAATCCGTGATTTTATTAGAATAAACTGGAAATAAATGGATAAGTGATTACAATTTTAGGGCAATCGCCCTCCCAAGACGCAGATTGATAAGGGGTGTCTGAACCTTCCTGAAGAATTATGAGAATTCTCTCTCTATTATGAAAATAATCAAACAATGCATGAGCGATGGCCAGTCGGCTCCATCCCCTTTTATAATAATCCCCATAATTGTCTAATTACCCAAATATCCCTACACTAATAAGATAACACAAAATGCTCCAAATCAGCCATTAATGGCCGGATCTATCATTACTCCGTCTCGAAAAACCACATTGTCCTCAAGGTGGTGCATGAAATCTCTGGCAGTCTTACTCCGAGGGAAAGTCGACATCCCCTCCGGGCTCTTCATTCTCCAATAAGTCTTCCTCGTCGTCCCCGGCTATCAGCACTTGCTGCTCGTACACCCCACAATGGTGCCATGAGATGAACCTCTCATCACAACTAAAACACATCCTTTTCTACCTCTTCTCCCTCATCTCGACGTCAGTCATCCTTCTAAACTGACCCCCTGCTAGGGGTGCGTTGCTCTTCTCCCCAGTCTTCTCAATACTCGTCTGATCCGCCCATGCCTTCTGTTCTTCTGTCGATGTCTGGCTGCGAGAAACATGTCCACTCCAACCACCTCTCGCCCTCCTATCCAATATCTGGCGGTCATCCACCATCTGAGCGTACTCCATGGCCGCCATCAAGTCCTGAGGCTTCTGAATGCGGAGCTCTGTGCATACATGGCTTTAGCACATTCATGAAGGTGCTCTCCATCATCTCATCAGACACACCATGCACCTGTCCTGACAGTGCCTCAAACCTCTCTAGGTAATCCCTCACAGTGTCCTCGTGCCTGAGTGCCACTAGTTGCTCCCTCAAATTTCCTAGACGAGGATCTCGGAATCTGTCCACCAGACCATCCCTGATCTCCTCCAACGAGCGAAATGGCCACCTCCCATCTCTCCATTGGAACCAAGTGCCTTTCCATCCAGACAAATAGCAGCCGCCTCCAACTTCTGCTCCTCCGTCATGCGAGAGACCCTAAAAATCTCTCAGCTCTGTAAATCGACGCAATCGGATTCTCTCCCTCGAATACAGACATCTTCAACTTTCGCAGCATGTCCATCGTGTGTGTCCACTGGTCTCCTCGTCCCCCGCCGTTCCTGGCCTGGTGATATTGCTGCCACCTCTTCTGGTGCCGCTCGTAGCCCCTGTGGGCCTCCATCATGGGCTCCATGACACCGTCGTGTGCCACCTCCTCGGCCTCCATGTCCTCCCCAGCCGTCGCCTCCAAACCTACCCTAGTGCTCTTCGTGAAAGTCTCTGTAGTCTCCCTCAAACTCTCCAGGGCGTCCCTCGTGGGTGCGGATAAGGTTGTAAAAACGCTAGGCGCTAGGCGTTCGGATTGCTAGCGCCTAGCGCCCAGAGCATTAATCGGGGATTAATCGGGGATTAATCGGGGATTAATCGGGGATTAATCGGCCTAGGCGGATTTGCATTTTTTAATTATTTTAATTATTTTTATATAATATATTTATGTTTATATATAAATATATATATTATTTAAAATACATCAAATATTTAATACATACTAAATCAAATCCAGTTTACCTACTTTAGAGTATTTGTGTGCAACAAAATAAAATTTAAAAGATACTCTTGTACAATTAAGCCATTTACCAAAAACTCCCAGACACCGCCCATGAACCGCCTAGGAACCGCCCAGAGCGTCCAGACACCGCCCAGAACGCTTAGGCGGCCGATTAATCCCAAAAACGCCCAGATTGACCACCCAAGCCATACTCGGGGCGTTTACTGGCCGCCTAGCGCCTAGGCGCCGCCTAGGCGGCCGCCCAGGCCGATTTTTAGAACACTGGGTGCGAGGTGGAGGTCGTCTGTCATCGCCATACCGAGGGTCGGGAGGGTCCCAAAACCCTCTTCCATCATCAACATACTCCTGAAAATCTCCCGGATCAAAATCATCATTGAAATTACGTGTTGGATCCTCCGAATAGAGTTCAAAACCTCCGAGGGATTTCCATCCTCCACGCTGTGCACCAAAACCCCCACAGGGGTCTTGCCTGGTCGGCGGGGCCTTGACGGCGCCTGGAGAAGGGCCGCCGGGTCCTGTCGGCTGACGTCAGAACCCAGCGGCCCTGCCGCTAGCCGTCCCTGGGAAAGCTGTCCCTGGGAAATTTTGCCGCCCCCAGGCGAACCTGGGGGAGGGTCCGCGGCCCTTGCCGGGTGCCCTAGGATGTCGTGGGGCCCTGAGGTGAAGCCCCGGGGTTCCCGCGTGACTGCTGAGGCCGATGGAGAGCTCGGCTAGAGTCGATGGCCTCTTGGGAGTGCTCCTCTGCGTCTGGATCACTGTCGTCAAGATCGGTGAGCTTCCCATCTTCAAAATCTCTCGCTATGTGCTTCCCATTGTCCAAAGGTAGCGCCTTTGTCGCTTTTTTAGGGTTTGTGTTGCCTCCGTTCAATTTCGCCGAGATCTCTCCAAGTTGGAAGATGATTTTTGTTAGGGCTTCGCCGTGTTGATTCATCGTCTTGTCAATCTTCGTGAATCGTGCATCATGCGCCGCTAGGGTCTCCTTTATGCCCACGATCCCCCCGTAAATTTCTCCTTCACCCATCGATCCGATCTTTGGATCTCGTAGTCGCTGCCATGGATCGACGTGCTCTGTTACCAACTGTGATTTTATTAGAATAAACTGAAATAAATGGATAAGTGATTATAATTTTAGGGGTAATCTCCCTCCCAAAACGTCGATTGATAAGGGACGTCCGCATCTTCCCGAAGAACTATGACAATTCTCTCTATTATGAAAATAATCAAACAATGCATGAGCGAGGGCCAGCCGGCTCCATCCTCTTTTATAATAATCCTCCCAAATTGTCTAATTACCCAAATACCCCTACACTAATAAAATAGCACAAAATGCCCCAAATTAGCCCCTAATGGCCGGATCTATCACCAACCTATGTTAAAATTAGGTACAATGTGTCCATATGTGCTTTCTAAGTGATTATGAGCATCCACATACTACTAGGGAATAATCCATAGACGAGGATGTTTGCAACAAATATGTGATTGTACATGATATTATAAGTTTCTTATAAACATATGATCGTTCACTGTTGTAATTCATTATCTTGATTTTATCATGTTCAAGCGGTTAAAATTTATAGTGGTTATGACTTATAACACACTAATGACAATAATAATTTTATTTTATAAAAAAAAGGCTAGTAACACACATTCACATTGTTTACAACATTATTCTTTAATGGCACCAGTGATATTTCTAGCATTAGAGATATTTCTAGCATGAGACTTCTATAATTGACATATTCTCTACCACATTATATATAGTGCTACAAGTGATACTTGGTGTGTTCTGGCCTTCTTATAAACTTATATGATCCGCTATAGAGGATTGTTGTACTCGTTGGACATGTAACCCACACTATTGTTTCTAGCCATTCCAAAAATTCATTTAGCTTCCTAATGTTCTTGCTATAATTACATAATAACGTGATTGAGGTGCCAAACAGTGAGTCAAACTAGTGAGACCAGCGTAGTCAAGGTGCAAGGCAAGGCGCACAGGACCTTTAGAGCCTGAGGTACAAATAAGGCGCGGGCCTTTTTGAAAAGGCGCATAGTGAATAAAAAATGAATATATCACCCCGAAAAGGTAATGATACTTTGGAAATAAATTTTGCATATGAACTAGAATTAATCATGATTAAAAACTCAAAATATAACATCACATATCATAAATCATAATCAAGTGACCAAGTCGAAAATCAATAATCTATAGTTTGATATCCATAACTGATATCCAAAAGACAAACAATAATATACTAACATGTCCATCGTCCCCGGCGAGGGGACAAAAACACCAAAACAGTCAGAAGGCAAGTGGAAAGGGTTCTACAGGTCATAGTCAAGAGGAAAGTCCCTCGAATAATCATTTCGAAGGCCAATGGGCTGTAGCGACGGTCGTCGACATGCCCAGAGCTGAGAATCATCATCGCAGAAACAAGAGAAATGTAATCCACATATTTAAAAATCCAAAATTAGAGGATCAAAATGATTTTACCCAAAATTGCAAACTGTCAGAGAAATCCGAACGGAAATCCCAACTCTAGAACAGATCCGAACTCAAAATTGGAAGAAATCCCTAATTATTCCTTGTAAAATATTTTTTTACATAAAACCGAAACTCTGTGGGCTTAATCGAGCTTAAATAGAGGGTAGAGAAGCCTGAGGAAACTGTGGCTTCGCCACGAAGGCAATTGGCTTCGATTTGAGATGAAATTGTGTCGGAAGCCCTATGGTTTAGGGCAGGGTGGTGGCATGAGGCCGTGCCACGTGTGGCGTGAGGTGGAAAGGGGTGAAGAGGGCGGTTTGTGTTCCTTTTTGTTGAAGGAACGAGGAGAGAGGAAGCGAATGAGAGAGTCGGCGCTCGAAATTTCGTCACCGCCTTCAATCGAGCGAGAGAGTCGACGCTCGAAATTTTGTCGCCGCCTTCGATCGAGCGAGAGAGGCTGAGCGAACAAGAGAGTGTGTGATGCACGTTCGGTAGGGGTTAGTGGGGGAAGTGGGCTGCAGGTAAAATAAGAGGACTCTGGTTTGGACCGGGTAAGGAGGAAAAAGAAAGAAAAAAATGAGGGGAATAGAGAACGTGCCTTCACAGCCTTGATGGGCATAAGGCGCGTGCCTGGACATAAGGCGCGCGCCTTGGGTCGCCTCGCCTTGGGTCGCCTGGGTCGCCACACAAATGGGTAGAGCCTTTGCCTTGGGCGAGACCCTCTAGGTGGGCCTCGCGCCTAGGCGTGCATCAAGGCGTGCGCCTTGATGCACCTTAACTACACTGGTTATGACACACTAATGACAATAATAATTTTATTTAATAAACAACAAGGCTAGTAATGCACATTCACATTATTTACAACATTATTCTTTGATGGCACCAGGGTGATATTTCTAGCATGAGACTTCTATAATTGACATTGTCTCTAACGCAATATATATAGTGCTGCAGGTGATATACTTGTGTTCTTGCCTTCTTATAAACTTATATGATCCGCTATAGAGGATTGTTGTACTCGTTGAGCATGTAACACACACTATTGTTTCTAGCCATTCCAAAAATTCATTTAGCTTTCTAATGTTCTTACTATAATTACATAATAACATGATTGAGGTGTGTGCCAACACCGAGTCAAATTGGTGAGACATAATCTTGGTTAAGACACTTTAACCCAAAAGGCTTACGTTACTAGGAAAAAACCCAAATTGAAATATATATTCCACGCCTCTCTTATTCCTTCACATGTTGGAGTATTTTTTCTTAACATTCTCCTTTAAACTCAAGATAGATTCACCTTTGAATTTACAAATTAGTATTGAGGCAAGGTAATATACGACAGAAACATGTAAACTGTAGGAAATTAATATTAAACAATATAATATCAGTTACTATGCAAGACAGCTTTTTTCATGACCACGATACGACGTTAGAATTAGGTAATAACACGATAGGAGTGACAATGAGTCAAATTGGGACATAATCTTGGTTAGACACTCTAACCCAAAATCTTAAGCTAACAGATAGAGGCCCAACTTCAAATTTATGATCCTCCCTTTTTCTACTTTTGTGAATGTGGGACTATTTTTCTTAATAGATGTAATCTGATAGCAATAGAACATTGTTCCTACAAAGAGATTAGCTCGAGTCTTTGTGCAAGTGGTTAATGTTTAAGAGTACACTAGGTATGGCCAAGACTCTGTTTTGTATAAATAGTTTGGGCCGATCAACGTAGATTTAGTTATTTGCTTACTGCTCTGGAATTCCGATATAGCAAACTGAAAATAAATTGACATGCGATTTTCTGTGTAACGGAAGTGTTCATTGAGGCTACGCAGGTGTACAAGCATCCTCCCCTTACACTTGTCACCATTGTCGCACATTCCTAGTCAATTGTTCCTAAAGGTTTCGTTGTGTGTTGGAGGGCATACCATCTACTCCTTACTCACAATAAACTCAACCCGCTTCCTCTCCCACCATCACCAGGTATGAATCTTCTATCCTCCAACTTTTTATTCCTAATCCTATTTTTGCCCCCTCCATCTCCCTCTTTCCATAGCACCACAACTACCACCACCTTATCGAAAAAATCTTTTGAATGTGATACGGGTCACTTGGATTTTACTGTCATTGGGTAGCATTGTAGAAAGGAAATTAAGGGCATTATCCGTAGCAAAATAAACCTTAAGTCTACCAGTAGAAAATTCTTTATATGGTATTTTATTGGCAAAGTACACACAATTTTTGGTATTTATACATAATTAAGCTCCTATTTAAACATACCACTTTGTTGTATCACTACAATATTATGATTAATTTTATCGTTGAATGATTCCATTATCAATGCATATACATGTAGGAATTTGTCCATAAGAGAATAACCTGTCTGGCTGCTAGCAAAGCTGCTCTAGACTCCAGGTTGATAGCAGCCATTTGTCCACCCTGTTGACCACAAGGAAAGAAAATTGTTGGAAAGTGTAGCAACTTCTCGAAGACTCCTGATACAAAATGAAAATATGTAACATGCGCATAATTACCATGGAGCAATATCTGGTATCCTGTTAGTTAAAATAGGCTTAAAACTGAAAACAAAATATTACATGAATCAAGACACATTACCTTAAGGCCCCATTTGGCAAAGAGATAAAGTAGGCGTTAAAAGAGTAACATTGTTATTGTGTCAAACAAGGTGACACAGGACACAGAAGATGACACAGAACATCACAACTTCATTTATTTGGAAACCAAAGAAGATCAAGTCCATGCCAAAGATTCAACAAAGAATGGCATTATTTTTAGTCATTTAAGGCTGGCTTAGTTTAATTAATAAGTGGCAAGTGTTGTCCATGTAAACTCAATAGGCTTCTAGAGCATTCATTCATTATTTATTTTATTTTCTTTGTGCATTTCAGCACGTGCAGTGCTTGCAGTATTAAGCTATAAATGGTGAAAAATGCTTCAAACTTAAAGTTCTGGGCTTGACACGGCTGTGCAAAGTTGACATTGCTATGCACTGTCCACATAGTCTACCCAATTTTCTGAGCAAATTGGCATGGCCATGCAAGATCTCTACGGCCGTGCAAAGTCGACAGAACCTACGCAGTCTGTTGCACAGGCTATGCCATGGCCATGCCGATTCCATTACGACCATGCCAACTGCAGAGAGGCCAGATATGGGTTTTGGTTTATGTTTTTGACCTAAAACTTAATCTAATCAGACGGTTGAGATTCCCCATGACCCTAGATACTATTTAAACCCTTCCTAGGGTTTATTTTTAATAGAACGAAGAGAAAATAAAAGAGAGAAGATCCGTCATAAAGTTTCTTCTTCCTCTCTCGCGTCTTATAGCTTTGGGGCATGTTTTGGTGAGTGATTTCTATTGATTTCTATTGAAATTCTTTGTATTCTTCTTTTTGGGATTCTTCTTTTCGGTTGGAGGATTATTTGTGAGAGCTTTTGGTTTTCTTCTCTTTTGGAAAGATTTGATATCTCTTTGGTTTCGATGAGAATATTTTGAACTCCAAGTTAGGAGTTGTTAGTACTCTCTTTTGTTGAAGAAGATTGAAAAAGTCGGGTGTAATTGATTTGATCTTATTGCTGGAAACCATCATCGGAAAGCTGAATGTAGGGGTCATTAGCGGGCCAAACCAGAGTAAACTCAATGTCGCTTGATTTGTTGCTTTCCTGCTTTTGTTACTTTTTATCTTGCTAGATTGGTTGGATTATGCTATTGTGGTTTATTTTTGTAAGATCGCAGCATAGCTATTGTTGGGTAGCTATTCGCCGAGGGGCTTCCGATGTCCCAGCTTGGTTATTACCCCTTAAAAGTGGCATCAGAGCGTTCAGGTTGTCAGGGAGATCATAATGGTAGAGACTTATTCAATAGCCGGATACAAGATCAAAAAATTTACAGGAAAGAATAGCTTCATCCTTTAGTGCATGAGGGTGAAGGCTATGCTCAAGCACGCGTGGTTATACATGATAGTCTTTGACAAGAAATCTATTCCAGAATCTGTTACGGACTATGTGAGATTAAAGCTGGAGATGAAAGACCAAAGCGCGATTTAGATGACCCTATCAGACAAAGTCTACGTGACAAAATCACTCACAAAAAACTGTATTTATTACAAAAATTGTTTATGTTCAGAATGAAAGAGAGGACATCGCTACATGATCATCTTGATTAACTAAATCAGTCAATGTTGGATCTGCAAGCTATGGAAGAATATGTAAGTGATGAGTATCATGTAATTGCACTGCTATTTTCACTACTTGAGAAGTATTTACACTTTGTCAAGACCATGACATAAGGAAAGGATAAAATCTCTTTGGAAGAGGTCGAGACAGCTCTACGCTTGCATAGGCTCAGGAAGGTGTCGAGAAGCGACATAAGTACGGGTAATCATGATGTAGCTCTCTTTGGAGGTCGTCAAGGTGGACGGTCCAAATTAAGTTCCAAGACTAGGAGACCCAAGTTCAAGGGTCAAGGTGATGACGACCAGGTATGCCATTATTGCAAGAAATCAGGACACTGGAAGAACAAGTGTCCACAATTGAAGGCTAAAGATAAAAAAGGCTGCTCAACCAGTAGCAGTATTTGGTGGTGCATGCATAAATACTGATAATGGAGAGATACCGGTTATCTTCTTTGGAAGACATTCAGGCTTCATGGATTCTTGATTCAGTGTGTGATTCACATATGACTCCGATGCGGAGTCATTTTGTGATATACACTCCTAGAGACGGACCAAACGTATACATGGGGAACGGAGTTATGTCTAGAGTGGTATGTGTCAATACAGTGTGGTTCAAGATGCAAGATGGAGCCATTCGAACACTCACAAGCGTTAGACATGTACCAGATTTGCAACGGAATCTTATTTCGCTTGGAGCTATAACTGGTGTGGGATGTAGTGTGGTGCTCAAGAGAGAGCAACTACGGGCATCCATGAGAGGTCGTTTTGTGATTGCGGCAAAGAAAGTTGGCAACCTTTATAGGCTTCAGGGTCAGACGATGTTGAGTGAGAGGTTTGGTGGACCAGAAAGCTCCAGTGGAGGAGCAATTGGGACTCACATTGACGTTGTAATAGGGAAGCAATGTCGGTTGTAGGATGGGATAGCTGCGGTGTGCAACGAGAGATCGTCAGGTGACGAAGTCCAGGTTATATCCCATTGTGGTTCAACTCCATGTGCGACTCAAATTGTCTACAGGGAAGCATGTGGCTTCAGAGTAGAGTTGTAGTCCTCAGGAGGACTCGTTGCTGAGCGCAAGGATGAGTTGGGAATTTGGATAGAGCCGTTACAGCACATTGATGAGCACTCGGGTAGATGGCGTGGGTGGCATTGCTCAAGGTGGGGCGAGAGGAAGTTCGTCCAAGAGATTATCTGGAGTGCATAGAACTAGCGGTTCAGAGATGATCAGGAGCAGATGATCTCATAGAGATCGTGGTGATGCTATGATGAAGTCTTATTAGAGATTTAAATCCAAAGGCAGTGAGCTGAGAACGTCAAAGCCGAATGAAGATGGTGCCCTTACTTCATGTTTGGGGAAGACGGTGCCCGGTGATTCCTCAGAGGGTAGAGACGGATCAACTCAGGCGACTATTGTGGAGTGCGGCCATGGATCGACTTCGGGTACTTCGGGAGACACCGGCTTGGTATCAATTCAGTCGATGATGGAGCCAAAAGTCATGGTGTCAAGCTCAAAGAGTGAGATCACCACAAGTTAGGGTGATGAGGATGGTGCAGCTCTTCGAGCTCAAAAGGTGCTTGAGCTCGAAAAATCTCTTGGAATGTTGATGCGCCAAAAGACGCGGTTCTCGATGACAGGTCAGTGTTTTCCATGATCAAATAAAGAAGTTTGGAATCTGAGCAGAGCTGTGTAGAGCCTGAAGATGACATGGTCTGATGGATGAAGTTTGGAATCTGGCAGAGTTTGTTGAAAAATGCTTCAAACTTAAAGTTCTGGGCTTGACACGGCCGTACAAAGTTAGCACTGTCGTGCAATGTCCACATAGTCTGTCCAATTTTCTGGGAAGAATATGGCACGACCGTGCAATCTCTGCACGGCCGTGCAAAGTCAACAGAACCTACGCAATCTGTTGTGCAGACTGTGACACGACCGTGCCGACTGCAGATAGGCCATATGCAGGTTTTAGGTTAGGTTTTTGATCTAAAACTTAATCTAATCGGACGTTTGAGATTCCACACGACCCTAGATACTATTTAAACCCTTTCTAGGGTTTATTTTTGATAGAGCAAAGAGAAAATAAGAAAGAGAAAAGCCAACATCAAGTTTCTTCTTCCTCGCAAGTCTTGGAGCTTTGAGGCATTTGTTGGTGAATGATTTCCATTGAATTCTTTTGAAATTATTTGTAATCTTCTTGAAATTCCTCTTTTCAAGTTGAGGGATTATTTGTGAGAGCTTTTGGTTTTATTATCTTTTGGTGAGATTTGAGATCTATTTTAGTTTTGGTGTGAAGATTTTGAACTCCAGGTTAGGAGTTGGTGCTCTCTTTTGTTGAAGAAGATTGAAGGAGTTGGATGTAATTGATCGGATCTTATTAGTGAAAACCATCATCGGGAGGCTAGATAAAGACACCGTTAGCGGGCCAAACCAGGGTAAACTCTGTGTCGCTTGATTTGTTGCTTTCTTACTTTTTTTTACTTTTGTTGCTTTCTATCTTGCTAGATTGGTTGGAATGTGCTATTGTGGTTTATCTCTGTAAGATCGTGGCATAGCAATTGTTGGGTAGTTATTCGTCGGGGGCTTTCGTAGTCCTAGCTTGGTTATTACCCCAACAATAAAAAAAAGTATTGTACTCTGAATTTAGGGGAGTTGATGAATAAGATTAACTTAATTATTTTGTGAGGAATCTTAGTAAGTTTGTGATGAACCTTAGATCTCTTAAAGATCTTACATGTGAGGTCTCATGATTGTGGTGTGAGGCTCCTGGTCATGAGATCCAAAAAGTATCTTTTATGTAACATGGACTTATCAAAATCTCTATTTCTATCCCTTTCTATCTAAACCTTTGATCAATTCTCTAAATCCCACTTTTAGAACTACATATCTAGCTACCGCTACACATTTCCCATCACAAGGTCTTGTCAATGGGAGCAAAAATAGCATGGACCCATGATAGATAATGTTAACCAATGAACAACGGAGTTTGAAATCCATAATTAGCAATGTAATATTCTTTTATACGAGGTTAATGATAGGATTTGGAAGGAACTTAGGAAAGAAATCTAAGGTTTTTATTGATAAAAGAAGGATTACAAGCAGTGTTCTAAAAATCGGTCTGATATCCGATATATCGGCCGCAATATCGGATTTATCACTATGCTGATACGATATAGGCTTATATATGGCGGTTTCCAATATTTGGGAAAATATCTCCGCAATATCGGGTTGATGCCGATATTGCGGGCCGATATATATCCCTTTGAAATATCGGCCGCAATTCAAAGGTTTTTAAAAATAAAGTGAGCCGGTCGGTCCACTTAAAAGTGGATCTGACCCAATTCATCCGACCTAATCATTTACTTAAAATGACGAGAGGCATCAGGATCTTTGACAGATAATCGCTGCTTTACCATAATTCTAATCACGTCGATCCGTCCCTCTCGACGCTCCACTCCTTACGCCGCTATGCTCAGTTCCGTCCAATGACAATTTCTGAAGACAATCGGATTGAGCTTCGACGTCCGACATTCAATCTTTGCAAGAGAGTGTTTTCTGATCAAGGTGAGTAGTCGAGCCCGTTTTTTCAGTTTTTCATTTTTTTTAGTTTTTGATTTTTTTTCCTTCCAGTTTTGGGGTTTTTTCTGTCGATCGAGCTTTGACATCTGGCTCTTGATCTTTGCAAGGATTTTCCGATCAAGATTAGTACTTACTACTTAGTATTCTTAACCTTTTCCATTTTTTTCATTTTCTGATTTTTTTTCAGTATTTGGTTTTTTTTTCAATCCAGCGTTCGTTCATCTCAAAAGAGAGTTTTCCGATCAAGGTGCGTATTCTTTACCTTTTTTACATTTTTACATTTTTCAGTTTTTTGATTTTCATCTTCACACTGTTAATATTGTTTCACATGAATAATATGGAAAGTTGCGTATTTGAGCTATCACTATGTGTCCATTTGAATAATATTAATCCTCATGAATAAAAAATTTCAGTTTTTAAAATGTTTTCAGTACCGGCCTAGTGTAAATTCCCAACTTGCAGTTTTTTACATGTTTCAGACTTGATGTGAATAGTTATTTTCTGGTTTGGCCTAACTCCATCGTAAATATTAAATTATTATCTCATGGTCATGTTTATTGTTTATTAATTTTTAACGCATGCCTACTGATTTTATTATCATATTTTGTTTGTATTTAACTCGCTTGGTTCGTGACCACTTGAAGAAATATTCCACCAAGTGGATGGCTGGTATTCACGTTTAATGAGGTATACTTACCTACAACATACTTTTATTTGAGTTTCTATAATTTATATTTTCTTAGACACGTCTATACTTTTATTTGACATCATTTTTAGCCTCTGATATTACACTCCAATATTTAGTCAATATTCCCGATATTCATGTTTAACGAGAGAATTATAACCAAAACATACTTTTATTTGAGTTAATATAGTTTATATTTTCTTAGATACATCTATGCTTGCATATGTCATCATTTTAAGCCTCCGATATGACACTCCGATATTTAGTCAATATCCCTGATATATCCCCGATATCCGCAATCCAATATCAAATTTCCTAGGCCGATACGCGACCGATATCTGATACTTAGAACACTGAAATTTACAAGATAATTGGCCTCAATTCGACTCCCCCAAATCCTCAATTCAAAAGGAAAGCTACTCCCCAAACTAAATCTAGAGTTCAACTCCTATTTTCTATTAATCTATATCAAATTCAGCATAAGCCCCAAACTTCCCCAGGCCACATACATATATAATGGACTGATTTCCTTAAAATTATAGAATTGCCCATGTTGCCCAAAATTACAGGTTTGCCACTCAACCGTCATGTGCTTGTGCTGTGTCTTGCTCTCGATTTGGTCACTGCCTCTTATAAGTTATGATCCAACCATTCCCCCCCAAAGAGCCATCTTGTTTTCAAGATGGAAGCCTGGAAATTGATGTCGGATGGCTCCAAAGGGCTCCCACATAGCCTCATAAGTCAGGAAGACCCCTCCTTTTGATTAACACCTCTCTGGTCTCTGCATTTCGTCACCAGACCCCCTTTAGCTCCGATGGCTCCAAAATAACCTACATGTCCTCGATCAAATTCGATGGTAGCGATAATGACTGTGTCTGATCCCCAAAAGCATGATGAAGCTATGAACATAAAAAATGGATGTATAATATACGTCGACGGTAGCTTCAATCGGTATGCAACCTGTCCAACCCTCGCCTCAAACTTATAAGGTCCAAAGTATCGGGCAACTAGCTTCTCATTTCTCTGGTGGGTCAAAGATGCGGTTGTAGATCAAGTAAACTCAGTCGCGAACTGCTAAATGTACCTCCATCATATGACCATCTGCTTGCTTTATAACCTGATAAGCCCTCACCAAATGCTACTTCAACTCCTCTATAACCATGTCCCTCTCCTCCATGTACTGCTCAACCTGAGGCACTGGTGTAGAGCTGTGGCTGTAATGTAGCAGATATGGAGGATCACGCCCATATAAAATTCTAAAATGTGTAGTCAGAGCTATTGTATGATAAGATGTGTTGTCCCAGTACTCAGCACATACCAACTATCTCGCTCGTTGCTTCGGTACCTCTGAAACAAAAGATCACAGATAGGTCTTTATGCTCATATTGATAGACCTCAGTCTGACCATCCATCTGTGAATGATAAGATGTGCTCCGCTTCAGGACAGTCACATGCATCCTGAATAGCTCCATCTAAAATGGCTTAAGAAAACTCGATCCCGATCTAACAAGATGGATTTCAAAATCCTGTCCAATTGCACCACCTCCCTCACAAAGGTCGTTACTACTATCACGACTGTGTAAAGATGTCGAAGGGCCACGAAATGTGCATATTTACTTAGGCAGTCCACCACAACAAAGCTGAATAAGTATCCATCTGACTCAGACAACCCCTCGATGAAATTCATCGTGACTTCCTCCCAGACCATGTCTGGCAAGGACAGACTGTAGCAGCCCCAGGAGCCATCACCATGTACTTTTAACGTTGACAAACATCACATTTAGCCACCATCTCTGGGACGACCTTATTCATCCTCACGCAAATTAGCTCTATAGAAAAGCATCGATAAGTCTTGAGGACCCTAAAATGTCGCCCCGACTACACTCACATGGAACTCTTGTAATATACTCTGGATGTGGGCAGATGTCCTAGGCAAGACAAGATGCCCCTGATACAACATCTGCTACCCCTTTAAGGAATACCATGTGTACTCCGTTAACCCCTGTAGCAGTACATCCCAAATCATCGCTAGCTCCTCGTTTGCCTCAATCTCTCACAGCAAAATTTCTCAATCAAGAACCACATGTACCGTCAAGGCTGTCAAATGTGAATCATCCATACGTCAGGACAAATCAACCGTCACCTTATTCTCTAGCACTGGCATGTACTGAATCACGAAGTCATACCTTATAAGCTTTGAGAGCCACTGATGATGCTCC
The DNA here is from genome assembly GCA_030789695.1 of Scilla litardierei. Classification (NCBI taxonomy): domain Eukaryota; kingdom Viridiplantae; phylum Streptophyta; class Magnoliopsida; order Asparagales; family Asparagaceae; genus Scilla; species Scilla litardierei. The sequence continues at coordinate 126,291,272 of CM061131.1, forward strand.
TCATTCACCATCCGTAGCTCCAACAAATACTTTAGACTCCATTGATCTGTCAACACAATGAAGCATCAACCCAGCGGTAAGGCCTTTATTTCTGAACCGTCAACACAATAGCCATCAACTCATGCTCATAAACGGAATTGAGCCAAGCTCCCGCTGTCAACACCTGACTAAAATAGGCCACTGTCCGCTCATCCTGCAATAACATTATGCCTAGCCTATATCTTGAAGTGTCTGTCTTTATAATGGCAATTCGGTTGAAATCATGAAGAGCTAGCACCTGCACATTGGTCATGGCTCGCTTCAAGGCCTCAAAAACTCGTGTCGCCTCCTCTCTCTCCATTGGAAGTTGTCCTTTAGCTACTATATTAGTGGCCAGAAAAGTGCTATAGTCCTTGATGAACTTCATGTAGTATGATATAAGCCCCTAAAAAATCCTCGTAGCTCCCGCAAAGTGGTCAGTCGTGGCAAATCAATCATCGCCGCAATTTTAGACCTATCTGCTGACATCCTCTCTATCGAAATCAAATGCCTAAGATACTCCACTCTTCGCTGATCGAACAAGCACTTCATATTGGCATACAACTGGTGGTTCTACAACTCTTGTAACAATCTCAAAATGCTCCACATATGCCTTAACAGATCTATATCATCGAAAAATGCCCACACAAACCTCCACACGTAAGATCGAAACATCTTGTTCATAAGGGCCTAAAAAGTAGCGGGTGCATTGGTCAAGGCAAAAGGCATAGCCAAAAACTCATAATAGCCATCATGAGTCCAAAAAGCAGTCTTGACCACATCCTCTGCTTGCATCATGATCTAATGGCAACATGACTTTAAAACAATTTTGGAAAAGACTGCCGCTCCATAAAGCTCATCTAGTAACACATTGATCACATGAATAGGAAACTTGTCTGGAACCGTCTCCTTGTTCAATTGTCGATAGTCGATGTAGAACTGTCAACTGTCATCCTTCTTCATTAACAGAATCGGGCTCAAAAATAGGATCACACATAGCTGCATAACCCTGGTTTAAATAATCTACCCGACTATTCGCTCAATCTCGTCCTTCTGCACCTATGCTATTGAGGCGATGACTAGTCATTGACTAGTCGCCGACTAGTCGAGAGTCGGTGGAGGACCGACTTGAAATTTTTCAAAAGTCGATAGGTGAGTCGGACACCGACTAGGCGTCGACTTGGTCCGACTTTTGACTGATTTGGTCCGACTTGGGCCGACTTTTTCAACATACTTCTATAATCAAAATACAAGAGGGAAAATTGTTTGTCTCCCATTCTAACTTCGTGGCAATCAAAACATTCACAGTGCATTGAGTTGAATTCCAAGAGGAAGCCAAGAAGGCCTTAAACTCTTCCCACCAAGAGATTTTCAGCAGATGACCATCAGTAATGAACTCTAGAAAATGTTCACTCTAAAACTACGACTGGCCACATCTGTTTCCATGTAGAGATCTCATTATTGGCGTATAGTTTCCTGATTCCGCCATAGAATCCAACTGTCGCATGCCTACTTCCCTATGATCCTTCTGACTGATGGTTGTTCGCCTCCATCGCGAACTGGTGTATACTGATTGAACTCTAATATGACAGTATCTGCAATAATATGCAGACAAAAGATTTAAAAATGTGAATTTTCAAAGAATTTATCTGAGCTGGAAAATTATATGCCTAGTACAAACCTAAAAAAGCAACATCTGATACAGGAAATAAAATATGTTAACATCTGGGTGCGACTAGTCGCCGACTTGTTCGACTAGTCATGAGTCGGTACTTGGCCGACTCGTTGCCGACTCACCGACTTAACTACATAGTTCTGCACCTAGAGTATCGGTAGGGCCTCACGCTAATGGGTGAGATCCCCTCCCTCTGGACTATGTCATGCTCGTGGTCACGTGGTGGAGGGAGACTGTGAGCCATCTGGAACACTCCTTCGAACTGAACCAGAAGCTAATGTATTACTGCGGGAATGTCCTGCTCCTCGTCCTCCCCTACCAAGCCCTATAGCTCCACCAAAAATCCACACCTTTGTTTGCATCGCCTTCGCCATGGTTTTTAAAGAAGAGAATAATGGCTATCATACGCCATATGAGAGCCTCTCTCATACGCCCTCTCACATAAAGCACCCAAGTACAAGCCCACATGGGCTTGTACTTGGTTGTACTTGGGTGCTTTATGTGAGAGGGCGTATGAGAGAGGCTCTCATATGGCGTATGATACCCATTAATCCCTTTAAAGAAACCAAGGTTCGACATAAGCTGTGATGTCCCTGGAGTGTGACTGCTCTCACCCCTTCATAAAACTCAATACGCAACATCTTCCAATTGATCTTCGTCTCGCCTAAGGACTGCAACGATCTCATCCCTAAGATCACACTTGTGATGCCCAGGTCAATTGGTAAGAAATCCTCTATGATATGGATGACATGGAATGTCAAAATGAGCCCACGGCATACTCCTCGACTACGCTTCACCTTCTCAGTCCACATTATCACACCAAAGCCCCATATGTCCTCCAGCTGCAACATCTACTGATCCACCATCCTATTGGGAATGAAGTTATAGATGACCCCACTGTCTATAAGCACTAACACCAAGTTCTGTCATCTTTCCTGTTAACTTCATTGTGTGATTCGGTGTGAATCCCACCACGAGTTTAACGAGACATCTGCCACGTTCAACTGAGGGTGCTCTTGATCTTCTGCATCTTCTCTTCCACTTCTACCTCAGCATCCTCCTTGACATCTACTATCAACACGTAGAGTGTGATCTTGACACCGATATCCTGAAAAGAACTTCTCATTATAACGGAAACACAGCCGATTAGCCCATTTGTTCTGAATCTCAGTCTCCGTGATGCACTTGAACTGTTCACATAGTCGTGTATCGCTGCTCTTATCTCTGCTGATTGGATCACTCCTGACGGTCTCTTCTGCCCCTGGATGTGTGTGGCTATGCAAAATGGATCTGCCCAAGTGCCCTTGGCCCACCGCTCTGCTATGTTTCTATTCTCAATCATCTGAGCCAACTCCAATGTAAAACTTATCCCCTAGGTCTCTGGAAACGAAACTTGGCCCGAATGTCTGTCCTGAGCCCCTTCAAGAAACTTTCCTCTAACACCGTCTCAGGTATCCCCTCATTCGGCCAGAAAGCAACTCGAATCTCTCCTTGTAATCTCTGGCGGTGCCCTCCTACTTGAGTGTATGGAACTACTCATGTAGATCCCCTTTCTGAGTGTCGTGAAATCAGTCCAGCAAGCAGCCCTTGAGCTCCTCCCATAAATGCACTGGTTGTCTCTATTTCCTCCATTAAAACCAGGTTAGTCTTTCCCTCCAAGCATATACCAACCGCCATCGACTTCTCCGTCAAGTGGCCGCGAAATATCTCTCTGCACGGTAAACCCATTCATAGGGTCCTCCATCTCGAAAATCGACAGCTTCAGCTTTCAGACCCTGTCATCAACGCAAAAATTTTCCCAACTGGCTCTCAATTGGGGCTGCCCATAGCGAAACTCTGTGTGCAATTGTAGGTCCTCCATATCCCCTAACATGGCTCCTTTCATGCAGTCGTCCTCCCAACTGTCCTCGACCCAATCAAGGTCTCCACCGCCCTCATTGAAATCTGGATAGTTGCCACGGTGATCTCCAAACCCCCCCGAATTGTCGTCGTCGCGTGGAGATTGTCGCAGAGGCCCTGTGGACATTCTACCAGAAACCAGTAAACATATGGACACTGGCCACCTTCTAAATGTACGCCGGACCTTGACCACTACTACCGAGGGATGCCACCCTCTGTCGACTCCTCCCAGGGGCCGCGGTGCCCTGGTGCTAATGCTAGTGGTCACTGCCCCCTATTGGCCCTTCCCAATGGCCATTCCCAGGGGCCGTAGGGCACCTGGGAAGGCTGTCAGGGCCCGTCGCCCCCTGTCGCTCCCTCCTAGGGGCAGTGGACCCCTGATCCGCCTATAGTTGATCTTCATCGAAGTCGATGACTTTCTCCATACCTCTGACCAAAGATCTCGTCTTTTACCTAGATCTTCGTCGTCGTCTCCATCTTCGTTCAAATTCGTCTTTGTCGTCTCATCACATCGAGGGCAGTGATGTATCTCCAAGAGTTCCTTCAACATGAATTTTATCGTAGAAATTTTTTCCTCAAGCTTGTCCACCTTCTCCTCAAACTTTTGATGTTGATCCTTAAAGATATCCACATCGCTTCCCAACTTTTCTTCCAAGACATCAACTTTTCTTGTCGACATCAAGATTGAACAGCTCTGATACCAATTTGATAGGCTTTGGAAAAGTAATTTAGGGTGTTTTATTGATAAAAGAGAGATTACAAGATAATTGGCATTAATTCGAGAGGACCCCTCTCCCAAAGCCTCAGTTTGAGATTACTCTCCAAACTAAATCTAGGGTTCTACTCATATTCTCTATTAATCTCTCTCAAAATCAGCATAACCCCCAATTTCCCCAGCCCCACATACATATAATGGACTGATTTACTTATAATTACAGAATTGCCATTGGTGCCCAAAATTATAGTTTTGCCACCAATTCAGCCACCCCTTGCTAGTGCTGCATATTGCCCTTGCTTTGGTCGCCGCCTTCGGTAAGTTATGATCCCATAAGTTAAAGTCATTAAACAAATATGTGTATGTCAAACAACAAAAAGTGTAGATTCACTTAAGCCACTTACAATGACCAAGCCTTCCTAAATCTTGTTCCTGATATATAAGGTTAAGCAGGAGAGTTAATCATTGCTAAATAGGCCCCAAGTGTTACTAATATTCGGATTGGGTTAGGAAAAGAAATAATCAAGAAGAAGACTCATTGTTAGTAACAACGCACACATTAAATGAATCCATACTTTATTGAAACAGAGATGAATTCTTTCTCAACCACATAGCAGTGTGGTTAAGGCGCATTAAGGCGCATGTCTAGGCACGCCTAGGCACGAGGCACACCTAGAGAGCCTCGTCCAAGGCCAAGGCTCCACCAATTTGTGAGGTGACCCAGGCGAGCCAAGGCGTGCGCCTTAGACCCAAGGTGAGGCGACCCAAAGCGCACGCCTTATGCACATGCACGTAAACTGGTATTGAAAATTTTCGAACACGATTCGTTATCCATCACTTATCTAGGCTGACACCTTTCAATTGCACCATGTGCCCCCTCTCTTCTCTGCGAAGCGCACGGACCAGCTGTCGCACCTCGGGAGTGAAGGAAAACCCCAGCACTGACCCGATATAGACTCCCTCTTCTTCGGTTCGATCGGCAAAACCCTAGCCGTCACTCCTTTCAAAAATAAGATCTGATCAGATCTCCATGGAATTCAGGTTTTGAGATTGATTCGAATTGTTTCATGCGTTTTCCTTCTCTATAAATATGTGATAATTTCCTAGGGTTTTATGCATATGAAATCTTCTTCTTTCTTTCTCTAAAATTCTGGCTTCAATACTGGGATTTTCTGATCTTTTCCGAGCTTGGATCTAGGGCTTTTGATCCTTTCGATTGCTTTGATTGATGTAGATGTCTTCTTCTCCAAACTTTCAGTTTATGTTCTATTTTATTTGAGTTTATTAGGGATATGATGATTCGCAAATCGCGTTGGGAGTTTTCCCTACATGCATGATGTTCGGCAGTTCCGTGTTTAGCCCTACGACGACTTTCACCGCTGTTTTCTCTTTCTCTATTTTAGTTGGGTTTTTCGGGAAGCCTCGTCAGCCGTCGGGGGCTTCTCTTGCCATCGTTGTTTTCTTGCCTTTGGTGTTGGTTCGTCAATGTTCTCTTGTCCTCAGTGTTGGTTCGCCACTGTTCTCTGCCTTCAGTTCTAGTCTGCCGATGTTTTCTTCAACGGGGCTTGAAGCCCGACGCTGCCTGCTTGACCATTTGCTGGTTTAATTTGATTGGTTTGACCTTGTCCCTTTCACTATTTGCGTAACTTTCAAGGGCCTAATGTTTTTGGACTTTGTTGCTAATTAATGTTCCATTCTATACAAATATTCTTTCTTTATTATTAGATGGACCGTGGACGATGGACATGTTAGTATATTATTGTTTGTGTCTTTTGGATATCAAACTATGGATTATTGATTTTCGATTTGGTCACTTGATTATGATATATAATATATTGTTATAAACGGGCTTTTGGTGGGCCTACCCGTTAATGGGTATCCACCCATTATGTAACCCTACCACTATAAATATAGGGCTATGGTCTCCATAGCCGCCAAGTTTACAACACGTTATCAGCACGCTCAAAGCTAAGCCGAACCCCTACCGACGGACGGACGCGACGGACGGACGCGACGCGAACGGGCTTTCTTCACCGAACGTCGCTAGATCCGGCGGGTAGGATCTAGAGGTAACTTTCTCCCTAAATCTAAATTTTGCATATGAGCATGTGGTGATTCAATTTTTTGGATCAATCGATCAAAAATATATCGTTTTTATTGTTAAAAATCAACCATTTTTCAATTAAAACGTCTTTTTGGTAGAAAAAATTGGTTTTCCCACTAAAAATCGGATTTTTACCCGTTCTTTTTCTCCAAAAATCGCCAAAACCCTAAAAAGGGTTCACCCACGCCCCCTGTCGCCGGCAGAGGCGGGGCCTTCCCGCCGTCGCTGCGACGGCGGGAACCCCCTGCCGCTGTAGGCGGGGGCTTCCCCGCCGCCTGCAGCGGCGGGCAACCCCCGCCACCGCCGGCGGGGGCCCCCCGCCGCTTCAGGCGGGGGCTCCCCGCCGCCTGCAGCGGCGGGCAACCCCCGCCGCGGCAGGCGGGGGCACCCCCCGCCGCCGCAGGCGCCCCCCCCCCCGCCACCTGCAGGCGGGGGCGATCCCCGCCGCCTGCAGCGGCGGGCCCCACCCCCCTCCCCGCCGCCTGCTGCGGCAAACGGGCCCGCCCGCCAGTAGCGGGTACGGGCCCGGCGTGCGTACCCCAAAACCCTAACTAGGGTTTCTGACCCAGAAAATTTTTTCGAATTTTCAAAAAAAAATTCAAATTTAATTGCGATTCCTTTTTCGTTATAATCTGGACCAAAATACATGTGATTTTTACTCATCGCAATTATATTTGGATTTATGATTTTCTTTAAAAACGTTTAAAAATTAAGAAGATCCTGCGACCGCTCTGCCGTTAGTCAACTAACCTAACGGTGTATGACGTTGCCTAGTGGTCCAATAATTTTTAAACGGTAGATTTTATTTTCCATTATAAACTGCATGTGATGAATAAATAAATTGCCTGTGATATATAAACTGCATGTGATGATGCCTGCTGCATTATAACTGCCTGCGACGAATGATTAATATTTGCTGTGGTTTTGGATCGGCTAGTGATCACCATTTTACTTTTCATGCATTATTTTCTTTTTTTTGAGAGAAAAATGTAGTGAGGACAATCTTGTAAAATTACAAGCCCGGCGGACGCCTCAAGAAGATGAAGGACTATTCCAGAAGAATAGGGGCCCCACGGGGGTTCCCGAGTTGTACTTTCTTTCTTTTTGGGACTGTAATGGACTGTAATTAATTATGGTGATTAACCGATCCACGCAGCAAATATTTATGTCTGATGTGCTTGATTATTTATTTTTCTGCAAAAATATCTAATTAATGCTATCTTTTTACATGCTAGAGTGATAAATGGCCAAAATTGCGAGCGTCGATTTCGACGTTTTGGATGCTTCAGGAAAGAATTACTTAAGCTGGCAGTTGGATATAAAATTCCATCTGCGAGCACAGGGTTTGAGTCACGCCATCGCCTTAGGCGATAAGGTTTCTGATATAGATAAAGCGAAAGCAATTATCTATATCAGATGCCATATCGATCGGACCCTGAAGGCCGAGTACCTAACGGTGGAAGACTCGTATGAGTTGTGGACCGCCCTCGAGGACAGGTACAAACATCAAAGGGATGTTATCCTACCTCGAGCACGATATGAATGGGAGAACCTCCGTCTCCAAGACTTCAAGTCTATTGCCGAGTACAACTCGGCACTCTTTAGCATCACCTCACGCCTGAAGTTGTGTGGTGAAAAGGTGACGGAGGAACGCATGTTAGAGAAGACGTATACATCCTTCCATGAGAAGGATGTCATACTGATGCAACAGTATCGTGAACGAAAGTTCACAAAATACTCTGAGCTTCTCTCATGCCTTCTGATGGCAGAGCAGAATCGTGACCTCCTTCTGGCCAACCACAAATCACGCCCTACAGGCACTGCTCCTGCGCCTGAAGCGCACCATAGCTCCGTCCAGAAGAAAAGGGGCAACTTCAAAGGCAAACCCCAGAAGGGTAAGACCATGAAGAAGCAGGCTCAAGGACCCCCTCCAAGAAACAACCAAGAGGGAAAGAAGAAAAATGTGTGGAAATGAAAAGACGACGGCCAGACTTCTGCCCCCAGAAAGAACTGGGAAGATAATGCCACAGGTGTGGCATGACTGGACACTGGTCCAGAAATTGTCGTACTCCACGCCACCTTCAGGAGTTGTACAAAGCAAGCCAGAAGCAAGCTTGAGACAAACCCGGCGGTTCAAGAAAACCTGGCACCAATCAGGTACATCGCTGAGGATTTCTCCAACGATGACCTGCTCGACTGAGAACATTTATCTACTTTATATGCATTGTAGTTTTTTCCTTTTTGAGAAACAATTTATCTGCTTATCTATGGCATGTTTAAGTATTTTTCAGACATCAACTTAATTTTCGTAGTATATTCCTTTGTGTTTTTGCCTTATACTGCGACATTTTTCTTTTAAAATAGATGGAATTTAAATGCCTAGTGGACAGTGCCTCTACGCACACGATCCTCCAAGACATCTGCTTTTTTCAAAGCATTAATAAATACGATGGCACCGTAAATACGAATTCCGGTCCATCAAGTATCATTGAAGGATCAGGGAAGCACATTTTATGCTCCCCAATAGTACAAAACTACTTATAAAAGATGCCCTTCTCTCCCCTAGCTCGCATAGAAACCTGTTAAGCTTTAAAGATATCCGCTTAAACGGATACCACCTAGAAACGGTGAGCAAAGGAAACAGTGAATACCTTGATGTAACGTCTCATAAAAACGGTGCTAAAAACACCGTCGAACGTTTTGAGGGACTCCCGTCGGGTCTCTACCACACAAGGATCAGAGCAATGGAAGCAAACACATTGGAGCACCAGAAGTACCAAAATCAACCAGAATTCAAACTCTGGCACGATAGACTAGGACACCCTGGAAGGAATATGATGCATCGCATCATATCCCAATCCCGTGGAATTAATCCGAAAAGCCTGACGCTACTTCGGAAGGGTGCAAATCCTTGTCCTCCTTGTTACAAAGGGAAATTGATTACGAGACCATCCACCCTGAAGGTGGACTCTGAGTCTCCAAGCTTCCTAGAGAGAATACATGGTGACATTTGCGGGCCTATTCACCCCGCAAGTGGACCATTTCGGTACTACATGGTACTAATCGACGCATCTTCAAAATGGTCGTATGTGTGCCTCTTGTCCACCCGCAACGTAGCCTTTGCAAAGCTACTTGCACAAATTATAAAATTGCGGGCACATTTCCCAGACAACCAGATCAAGAAATTGCGTCTGGACAATGCTGGGGAATTCACCTCACAAGTCTTCCTAGACTACTGCCAAGCAACCGGCATAGAAGTTGAACATCCTGTAGCTCATGTTCACACCCAGAACGGGTTAGCCGAATCTCTCATAAAGAGACTACAATGGATCGCTAGACCATTGTTAATGCAATGCCAGTTGCCGGTATGTGCATGGGGACATGTCATACTGCACGATGCATCGCTGATAAGATTACGACCGTCAGGTAGTCAATCTTATTCTCCGATGCAACTTGCATATGGGAACCCGCCCGATATCTCTCACTTGAGGATATTCGGATGTGCTGTCTATGTCCCCATAGCACCACCGCAGAGAACCAAGATGGGTCCTCAACGGCGCCTTGGTATCTATATTGGTTTCGACTCACCATCGATCATTAGATACCTCGAACCCCTTACAGGGGACGCCTTTAAAGCACGTCTAGCAGATTGTGAGTTTGATGAAAGCATTTTTCCAAAACTAGGCATTAACACACAGAAGCCAGAAGCTTCAAAGACCATTACATGGGACACAAAGACTTTATCCCATTTTGATCCGCGCACAAATCAATGTGAAGAAGAGATCCTGAAGATCCTTCAAATTCAGAACACAGTTCACATTTTACCGGATAAATTCACTGACAACCAGAAGATTGTCAGATCACACGTCCCTGCTGCAAATACGCCAGCTAGGATTGACATATCTAAAGATGGATGCAATCCACCTGCAGCAGAAGCGGCCGTACCTCAACAAAAAAGAGGACGACCCCCAGGCTCCAAAGATAAGAATCCTCGAAAGAGGAAAAATCCTGGAGCAACAATAACGATACCACCACAGGATGCTGAGCTCAGCCCAGCTACCTCTCCACTCCTAACAACCCCTGAAGAGGAAAATATAGGAGAAATTTCATTAAACTATGTACGTACCGGGGAGGTACTGGACAGAAAAAGCACAATCATCGATGATAACTTCGCGCTCATTATTGCCACTCACGTCACTGAATACGACGATGAGACCGATCCACGCTCTCTAGCAGAATGTAAACGCAGAGAGGATTGGCCAAAGTGGAACGAGGCAATATGAGTAGAGCTGGACTCACTCTCGAAGCGCAAAGTTTTTGGACATGTAGTCCTAACACCAAAAGGTGTTAAACCTGTGGGATATAAATGGGTATTCGTGAGAAAAAGAAACGAGAATAATGAGATCGTGCGCTATAAAGCGCGCCTTGTTGCACAAGGTTTCTCCCAACGACCAGGAATAGACTATGACGATACCTATTCCCCGGTCATGGATGCGATCACTTTCCGTTTCATTATCGGCCTATCCACGAAGGAAGGTCTGGATATGCAGCTCATGGACGTTGTGACTGCATACCTATACGGAAATATAGATAAGGACATCTATATGAAAATCCCAGACGGATACAAACTACCGACAAAAATGACAGAAAGACCTCGGGACGTCTATTCTGTCAAACTCCAGAGATCACTGTATGGTCTAAAACAGTTAGGTAGAATGTGGTACAACAGACTGAGTGAATTCCTAGTGCAACAAGGATTCACAACAAATGAAGTCTGCCCTTGCATCTTCATACGAGCAAAGGGGACAGGATTCGTAATTATCGCCGTCTACGTAGACGACTTGAACATCATCGGATCTCCTACAGAGATAGATGAGATATCCAAAAGTCTCACACAGACTTTTGAGATGTAAGACCTCGGCAAAACGAAGTTTTGCCTAGGCCTACAAATTGAACATTTAAGCGGAGGAATCCTGTTGCACCAATCGACATATACAAAGAAAGTGCTGAAAAACTTTCTTATGGACAAATGTCATCCGCTTAGCACACCAATGGTCGTCAGATCATTGGATGTTGAAACAGACCCCTTCCGACCACTGGAAGAGGGGGAGGAAACACTGAGTCCTGAAGTACCATACTTAAGTGCAATTGGAGCACTCCTATACCTGGCAAACTGCACGCGTCCCGATATAGCGTTCGCAGTAAATCTACTAGCCAGATACAGTTCAGCGCCCTCAAAGCGCCACTGGAACGGAGTGAAACAACTTCTGCGCTACCTCCAAGGGTCTGTAGACATGGGACTATACTTCAAGAAAGGTGTATCCACCGACCTGGTCGGTTACGCAGATGCGAGATACAGGTCCGACCCACATACCGCAAAGTCCCAGAATGGTTTCGTATTCACATACGGTGGGACGGCCATCTCATGGAGATCCGTGAAGCAGACATCCACAGCGACCTCATCCAACCACTCCGAGCTCATCGCGATCCACGAAGCTAGCAGAGAATGCTTCTGGCTTCGATCAGTCATCAACCACATCCTCAAGACCACCGGCCTGAAGACGGGAGATCTTGGGCCTACCACCATGTACGAAGACAATGCTGCCTGCATCGCTCAACTACGAGGTGGCTACATCAAAGGTGACAGGACGAAGCACATTTCCCCCAAGCTCTTCTGGACGCATGAACAGCAAGTGGACAACCAGATCGACATCCAGCAGATCCAGTCCTGCAACAACCTAGCTCACCTATTCACTAAAGCTTTGCCTCGCAGTACCTTTAGAAAACTTGTACTAGGAATTGGGATGAGACAGCTGAGAGATGTACAAGCCTGAAGCTTGTACTTATCAGGGGGAGTTAACGTAGTGCTGTACTCTTTTTCCATGGCTGTTGGTTTTTCCCACTGGGTTTTCCACAGTCAAAGGTTTTAACGAGACAGCCACATTAACTCTGGATCCAGAAGTATCCACCACTGATGTTATCCATCGATCAGGGAAAGTTATAGAGACTTGTACTCTTTTCCCTTAGCCACTGGTTTTTCCCACTGGGTTTTCCTTGGCAAAGGTTTTAATGAGGCAAGCACTCTTAAACTTAGAGATCCAGAAGTATCTCCAGCCCCATGATCAAATAAGCTTCATGAACCCTGAAGTGTTCACCATGGCTTACAACAATGGATGGATAAGGGGAAGTGTTATAAACGGGCTTTTGGTGGGCCTACCCGTTAGTGGGTATCCACCCATTATGTAACCCTACCACTATAAATATAGGGCTATGGTCTCCATAGCCGCCAAGTTTACAACATATATGATGTTATATTTTGAGTTTTTAATGAATTAATACCTATGCAAAATTTATTTTCGAAGTATCATTACCTTTTCGGGGTTATATATTCATTTTTTATTCACTATGTGCCTTTTCAAAAAGGCCCGCGCCTTATTTGCGCCTTGCGCCCCAGGCTCCAATTGTCCTATGCGCCTTGCCTTTGCGCCTTGACTACACTGACATATAGTAAGAAATTATCAGGCAAAAACAAATTAATTAATATGAAACAATGAGCCAAGAAGTTTGGATGTAGTTGCACATAATCTTCTGCACAGCCGCCAAAACAATTACTGGATGTATTGTAAACATTCATTAAATGTGATGTTACAGAAGGAAGATTAAACAGAGCATGTCGTTCTGTGTCCTTCCCAAGTAATTTCAAGTAAGGAATTTACCATGTATCAAGACAGATAATAATTGCACGGAATCCAATCCAGGTAAAATATATTATGCACTACGTAAATTATGATCTATAACCAGAAAAATCAATTTGATCTAAAAGCCAAACATTATGGTGACTTGGAAATAAACTATTGCTTCTAGCAGTTTCCAATTAAAACGTACTGCAAATTTTCCATTATGTCCCAACTTTCCAGTGCATGGGATTTTTTTGTTATAATTTCCAAACGGTAAACAAAATAGTTGAATTGCTTTCCGATGGATAAAAAACAAAAAAACAAAAAAGTTGAATGAGCAACCAACAATGACCTCATCAAAACCAGTGTATCCTAACTCACACCACAAGCCACCATCCAAACCCACACCCAACCAAAATTTCCAACCGCCACACAATCCCAGTCAAGCTTGCATTACCGAACTCATGATACATTTTCAAACCTGAAGGTTGCTTCAAGAACGCTTCCCAATGAGAATTCCGTGAAGAATGCATTTTTATATCAAGTTGGTGTAATTGCAAATGAAACATTGCTGCCACCGATATGGCAACCGGAGAACAGGTATCAAAATAATTAAACCCATAAATTTGATTATAACCGTCTTCAACTAAATGAACTTCAAACTTCTTAAGAGTGCCATTAGGATAAACTATGAAAGTATAGACCCAACGACAGCCAGCAATAGACTTACTAGGAATGAGGATCCAATTTTCAAGTATTAGAATCGTCAAAGTAAGCATTTCATCATTTATTGTAGCTTTTCAGGGTGACAAAAAGCTTTCAACACAGTCTTAGGAACAGAGATATTAACAAAAACAACAAATGAAGAATATGTTTAAAGACATGTTATCATAAAAACGAAGTGTGAAATAGAACATGCTCATTTTCCTTTTCCCAACGCAATTTTTGAATTCAACACATTATCCATCTGTAGTAGACACCGAATAAGCATTCTTTAAATATATACATCACCCATCATAATAGGTAAATGTCAGAAACTTCACTCGGATCTCTACATAATCCTATAGATTTTGACAAAGGGAAATCAGGGTTTGCAAAATGTTAAAACATAGCTTTTGTCTTGGAACTACGCAACAGCCCAAGAACATTAGTTACATGATGGTAAAAGCTTCATCAATATGAAGAAAACATACATACAAGAGAGCGAAGTTGTATAGACTTCAGTCGAGCATTTTGGTGCAGTGGCAGAGACATGTAGAAATACACAAAATGTCAAAAAATTATTATTATTGAATCATCACAAATGGCAACTTAATGAATGCAAGGAAAAGTAGTTTACTTAGTATCACCCAAGAGAATGAAAACAGTGGCTAGGCGGGTAAAGCATGCTTATGATGCACATTCACGCCTGCAGAAGGAGGGGAGAGGATAGAAAGGGGCTGGAATGGGGGATGTGGGGGTTTAGAGTCTACGACTTACAACGAAAGGATGTGCAATAGTGTTACAAAAATTAAAAATAAAGTAACAGAAGAATCGTCTAGAGTTAAATTAACTTCTTATAAATACAACAAGCTTTCATCACGGTGTACTTTTGCATTTGATAATTAAGCAACACAGAATTACTTGCCATATCTTAAGCTGTGAAGAAATTATGGAAGAATATATAATAACGCATAAAATAAGTAAACCTGACTAAAATAATTCATGTACCCTTTTAATCATTTCATGCTTTATTTCATAGTTGGCAGCTTCCAGTAGCATCTTCCCCGAAAGCCTATTTGCTAACTAGATGGCAAAGAAACTATAAAAATCAGTGGTTGAATTAAAGAAGGTAATTAAGTAAAAATTTGTATGTCATCATAATCAGGAATCAGTTCATACCAATTGAAAAATCCTTGAGAAAGTTAGCACCCCACCACCCTATAAAGACATGGAGCTTAAGTTGAATGAGAAAACATGGATAGGTAAGAAATAATGACATGATGATTACAAATTAATTTCTAATAAAGGATACCTTTAAAATGATTTGTTGCAGTTCCTTTGCCCCAAATCTCAAGGTAGCAGGGCCACGTACCTTCCACTTGCTAAGTCCAACTTCAAGGCTTCCTTGACTATTTGACAATTTAAAATCATCGCATGAGTCTATATCTTGGCTGAAATTAGGAAAGATAAATCATCATTTAATTGCACAGTGGCAAATAAGGGGAAGAAATTCCCTTTATAGATGATGCTGCTGCTTTCTACAAGCATTAAATAATCAAAAGTCAATGTATCATTCCATCTTGTTGGACCCCATGTTTTAAGTGATGAAACAAGTCAAGTTTGTCATTAATGATATTTCTAGTGCCTTAGTTTCAGATTAAGACAACCAATTGGACGTTAGCAGATCAAGAGCTTAATCGTCAATTATTATTTACCTTATAGAGGATGGAAGGAATACAATGTTCTTCAATAAAGTCAAGATACTTAATTCTTCAATCATTCATAGAGCTACGCTAGCAAGAATATCAAAGTTGAAGATCTTTTGATTAGTTAATTACCTCTTATAAGGATAGTCTCACCTAAATCCTTTTATTTTATTTTGAGTGATAAAACAAATCAAGTTTATAATATAAATGATTTTTTAATGTTTTAATTTTATAGATTAAGAAACAACTAATTGGAGGTTGGTAGATTAAGAACTTAATCGTATTTATCTTATGGATGACGGAATGATATGGTGGACTCATACAAAGTGAAGTTACTCAAGTTCTTTAATGACTCTTGGAGCTACACAAGGAATAACAATACTGCTATCAAAGGTTTGATGTCTCAGTTTCGGTCTCGGTATCGCTCTCCCAAAAATTTAGGTTTCGATATCAGTATCGTCCGTTTCGGGGTTTCGAACGTGGGTGTCGGTTTATCCGTATCAGTAGTTTTAAATACTTAAAAACCTACCAAATATGTAAAAAAACTAAAGTACTAATCATTACTATCAAATATTAAATATTAATTATATAATTAAAATTTGAGTTCGTAATCATATCAAATACTAACTGCCTAAAGTTTGATAATTAAACACTAAATATTAAATACATGAATGGATTCCTAAAGTTTGACTGGCGAACCCACAGTTTTACTTTGCGCACATGCCACTTACTTACAAGTTTGCCAAAAATAGCTTTGAGTTCTTTGTGCACATACCACTTATTTACATGTTTGCCATAAAAAATCTTCTTCGTTGTTGCTATGCACACCGACTGCTTTACTCTACACACATACCACTTATTTACAAGTTTGCCACTTACAACTCTCTGCTCTCTTTCTCTCTCTTACGGGAGATGCGGGGGCGGCAAGATTGGCGACGAGGCAGGCGGTGAGGTAGCAGGCGGGGCGGCGAGGTGGGGGCGATGAGGCAGCAGGCAGGACGGCGGCGCGGCGGCGGGATGAGTTCCAGTCTTCTTTTTATTTTCTTTTTCTTCTTTTTTTCAGTTTTTTCTTGTTTCTTCAAATTTGGACAGTCTTCGTCTTCGTCTTCAAGCCGAAACCATAGGATTCCGGCCGATAACGAAAAACATGAGGGGTTTCGGTCTCGGTAGCCTTCGAGACCAAAACAAAACAGCCAGCTGATACCTAAAACCTTGCCATCAAGGATGAAAATCTTTTGTTTAGTTAGTTTTTTATAAGGATAGTCTCACTTTTGTAAAATGAAGATAATTTCACTTTTAATTGGCAAACTCCTAGATTATCTTAGGTTGTCCTAGTTTCTTAATTCCTTAACTTATTATCTCACATATAGAACATCTCTATATTTGAATCGAATTGACTACACTTTATTGGATCTTGATCATATGTCAATTCAAACTCTATCATTTTCTTAAAACATGCTTCAAACAACACCCTCCAAGGATTGAACCACTATGAGTATGGTTCGAACCTCCATAATGGAGTTTCAAACAATGTGGACAAATTGTTAGATTACATCAGATTCTAATATTTCTTTTCATATTCAATATGAATCTTATTTTATTCCTTATTATCTTTAGATTCTAATCAGGTACATTTCATATCATCATTATATTTCTAGAGATAGCTATTGATTTTATTATTGGTTGATTTTTTATTTTTAATTAAAGGTCATTATCGCCAATCTATCTCTATTTCTCTTCAATTTGAATTTAAATGTTCCATGTAATACAAAATTAGCTGTCATTCACCTTTTACAGCTAATTATCATGAGTCCCTTTGATATTTTTACTGCCTACAGTCGGTTAAACTTGATATGGCTCTCAGTCAATGTTTGAACTAAGGTTTGAGAACACGGTTTCGGTTTTGACCATTGGAAAATTTTTAAGTTTTTAAGAATTTCGTATGTTTCACAGGTTTCTAATACGATTAGGGGGGAATTAGGGTTAAAGAGGGAATTTTATTGATAAGATCCAACAGGATATGGCCTCTAATTCGAGAAGAAAGCCAATTCTCTTCCATCTCAGGAAACTAATAGCCTACTATTCTCTCGTAATAAACAACATAAAAACCCTAATGACCTATTCCCTCTTATTTAAACAAAAGCCATCACTAATTAGGTAACTAACCAAAATGACTAAACTATCCCTCCCTTGTATCCAGTCGCCGTCGTACATATGTACGAATCGGCCTAACATTACTCTCCCAACGAGAGACTTTGTCATCAAGTTGAAATTTCGAAAACTACTGTCGACTTGTGACGAACGGGTCCCACGTTGCTTCATGTTCTAGGTCCTTCCACTGTATCAACACTTCCTTGATACACGACCCTCCTTTACGTACCCGTTTCAATTCGAACGGTTCGAGCATTACCACCATGTCATCTATCAAGGTTGGCGGTAAGGATGACAAATGTGTGTGATCACCACTTACTTGACGCGGCGGTAAGAGATGAAAGACTGGATATATAGCAGAGGTCGATAGTAATTTCAAGCAATAAGTCACCTTCCCAATCTTTGCCTCAACCTCAAAAGGTCCAAAATACCGAAACGCTAAACTTCTCGTTCCTCCTGTGTGACAAGAATCTTTAGCGATACAGCCAGAGTTTCAGATAAACCCGATCGCACACTGCAAAATGCACATCCCTCGACCATCTGCATGCTTCTTCATGACCTATTGCGCCCTGGCCAAATGTCGCTTCAACTCATCAAACACTATTCATCTCCTCCAAGTACTCATCAAAGTATGACATCAATGTGAAAATGTGGCCATAGTGCAGTAGGTGTCGATGATTTTGCCCATATAAGATCTTTAAAGTGGTTGTCTAAGACACGGTGTGATAGGAAGTGTTGTACCAATACTCCACTAAAGCTAACCATTGTTTCAGTGTCTCGGACACAAAACATCGCAAATATGTCTCTATACTCACGTTGACCGTTTTCATCTGATCGTCCGTCTGAAGGTGGTATGCAGTGCTCCTTTTCAAAACTGTTACACGCATCCTGAATAACTCCATCCAAAAATGATTGAAGAAGATGTGGTTGCGATCAGACATTATCGATTCTGGAATCTTATGCAAGTGCACCATCTCCCTAGTAAATGCGGCTGCTACAGTCACAATAGTGTAAGGTGTCAAATAGCCACAAAATGCGCATATTTGCTGAGATGGTCCACCACAACAAGAATAACCAAAAATCCTTCCGATCGTGATAACCCTCAATGAAGTCCATCGTGACTTCCTCCTAGACCTGATTTGGCAAGCCCAACGACTGCAGATGCCCTTCCGACACCATTGGCATGTACTTGTGACGTTGACAGACATCACAACTAGTCACCATTTCTGTCACATCATTCTTCATTCCCACCCAATATAGCTCTGTTGCCAAGCAACATTATGTCTTAAGGACCCCAGAGTGTCCCACAATGGCACTTTCATGGAACTCCCGTAGCAACCTCAGAATATATGTAGATGTCCGAGGTAGTATGAGATGTCCCTGATATAACAGTCATTGCTCGTCCAACGAGTAGCCTGGGCACTCCATCAAACCATGCAATTGGGCAACCCGAATCTTTGTTAATCCCTCATCTGCCTCAATCTCATGTAACAAGGGTTTCCAATCGAGCACTAAGGGAACAAACAGAACTGTCAACTATGGCTCTTCCCCCTCTGGAGAGGACGTTGACCGCCTTATTTTCCAACTCGGTTATACTGGATCTCGAAATCGTATCACAATAGCTTGGAGAGCCAACACTGGTGTTCCCCGTCACCATACACTGCTCCAGTAAGAACTTGAGACTCATCTAGTCCATCCGAACAATGCAACGTCGTCCCAACAGGTATGGTCGTCACGTCTATAAGGCCAGCATGATCGACATAAGCTCGCACTCATAGGCTAACTTAAGCCGAGCCCTCGCAGTCAATAACGGGCTAAAATATGTAACTGGATGTTTGTCATGCATCAGAACTACACCTAGTCCATACCCCGAAGCATCTGTCTCTACAATGAAAGGGTGGCTAAAATCAGGTAAGGCTAATACTGGAACGCTGGTCATGGCCTCTTTAGGTTCTCAAAGATCCGAGTTGCCTCTTTCCTCAGTGGAAGTTGTCATTCTTCGGTTGTTCTATTAATAGTCATGCAATCGTACTATACCCCTTGACAAACTTCTGGTAATACACTGTAAGCCTAGAAATCCTTGTAGCTCTGTCGTGGGGAGTGGCCAATCTAGCATTGCACTATCTTGGATCTGTCGGCTGCGACCCCTTCTACTGAAACAACATGCCTGAGATAATCCACCCGTGTTTGAGCAAACATGCATTTCTTCCTATTAGTGTACAACTGATGAGTCTGAAACTCCTGTAACACTATCTCTAGATGTTTCACGTGTGCCTCTATAGTTCTGTTATACACCAGAACGTCATCGAAGAAAACGAGAACTTACTTCTGTAAGTATGGCCAAAATATCTTATTCATAAATGAGTTAAAAGTGGTTGGGATAATGGTAAGGCCAAAAGGCATGTCAAAGAACTCGTATTGCCCCTCGTAAGTTCTGAATGCCGTTTCGGCCACGTCATCTGCCCGCATTCAAATCTGATGATTGTAGGGACATGTGGCCACACAATATGCACTATACCAAGCGTAAATAGTGAAATAGCAAGCAAAGTGCGTAATTAAAAGTCACTAATAATTCAACGCACAACTCATCAGGTATAAAAATAATTAGCTTAACAACCACACAAAAAGATACGCCAATGCAAACGCAAACACAAGAGGTGTATCCTGATTCAGATCCCTACACCGGCAATCGTACTCCAGTTGCATCCTCCTAAACCAGAGCGATAGGTTATCCACTAGTGCTCCCTAAACCAGGACAAACAAGCACGCTCTTCACGAGCTATAATCCCCAAACCGGGATAATCCCTAACCAGAATATGGAGAGAAACTCTCCAAGTATAATAAACCCCATACTATGTACTCCCAACTTGAGTACTAAGTTTCGTAACAAAAGAAACGAAAAAGAACAATCTTACCTATGCCTTGAATAGATCTTACCGATGTGAATGTGAAGGCATGGAAGATTGAAATCACCAAGTGCTAAATGATGATGAGGTTGGATGCACTTGAAAAAACTTCTCCAATTGACTAGGGCTAACCACCACTAGATCAATGCATGAGATGTATAGAGAAGAAAGAGGGAAAGGAAAATCTCTTAGATGAAAACCCTCAAGTTTGGCACTCACAAATTGTTCTTAATGAGCTAGAGTGGTGCCAAAAACACCTCTCAATCTAGCTTAAATAAGCTCACAAATCCGCACTAGAGACAAGAAAACAGCCACTCAAAAATCGCACCCAACGGCTATAAACAAGCAAAATTGAGAGGGACCAGACGTCTGGAGAATACCTATCAGGCGTCTAGTGCACTTTTCAAACGACTGGTCCGACATTATACATCGTCTGACAGAATCTACCCAAAAAACACTTTATCACCAAAACAGTCATAACTTCCTCAAATAGACTCCGATTGGTGATTCAAGATGCATTAGAAAGCATAACAAATAATACAATCTAATGAGCTTGGAATGGATGAGAAATTCCAACCACAGAAAAACTGACAGAGGTTTAAAGTCAGAACCAGATTGCAAAAATTCCAACAAACTTTACCGAGAAAAACACTTGATCACCAAATCAGTCATAACTGACTCAATGAACTCTGTTTGAGATAATTCAAGATGCATTGGAAAGCTAGCGAAAAATGCAATCTAATGTGTTTGGAATGGATGAGAAATTCCAACCACAGAAAAACTAATACAGATTTGAATTCTGAAACAGATTGCAAAAATTCCAATCAAGAGAACAAGATGTCTAGAGTTCACCACTCAGGCGCATGGGACACTGTGCAGGGTCTGAGAATCCTTCTACAGACTGCTACAAATAAAGGGTCCAAAAGACAGAGTGCACAGAAAGATTGGCTCAACTGATCAAACACCAAAAGTTCATGTACTAGGCGTCTGGAGCACAGTGCAGACGCCCGTTCATAGACCATCAGGCGACTACCCCCTTGGCTGGGTTCAGCTGATCAGAAAGCTGACACGCCATGTGTCTGGTGACCCATCACCAGGCGCATGTCCAGCTCCAACAAAGCACACCCAATTGTATTTAGAGCAATGGACCAAATGGGATGGGTTATATACGATATCTAATGAACCCTAAGATGGATATGATGCAAAAGTGAGAGTGTGCATCTATTAAAGACTACAAATATTTTATGAAATAAGGAGCAAAAATACATGAAGAATAAAATGAAAATACAAAAGAATTCTTCAAGTCTTCATGCCAAGCATTACTCCAAAGCCTTTAACCATCATCCATCATCATCCCATCACCTATTGTTTTGCCTCCTCATCAAGATAAACAATTAATAAATCTGAGACTAAAACAAATGAGATGATTAGCCCTAGGGGATGGCAAAATGAGCCCGAGCCGAGCCGATCCGAACCCGGCATCCTTAACCGAGTATGGGTAGGGGCCAATCCGGGTCAGGTAGGATCCGGATTGACCCGACCCGACCTGGATAAAATCCGGGTCGGTTATGGGTTTGGCATGTCAACCCGGATGACCCAAATTTGACCCGGTTTAATTTCTTTTTATATATAAAAATTTATATAATAACTTCAATTGCAAGGGAATTGTGCTTATACAATTTGAATCGTTGTCCTCTTCTTTAAGAGGTCTTGGATTCAATTCCATTTACATACAACTTTTTAGTTCATTTTATTACTTTCGTTAATAAAATGGTAACGTTAATTATACTTCCTTACTGTCAGCAGTGTGCTTTAAGCGACGAGCGGCTGGAAATTATACAACACTTAATAAATTACCGGTGGCTCTTAATAAATAGCTGGATATCGAAAAAAGAGCAATTGTGTATAAGTCAAATCTTAATCCAACAGGTTAACCCGAACCCGACCCGAATTCAATTCGGGTCAGGTTAGGGTTTACCCCTATCCGGGTCGGGTCAAATCTGACCCGACCCAAACCCGAACCCACCCGACCCGTTTGACACCCCTAATTAGCCCACAACATAATGTTGATCATCATCAAAACATTGGTTTTAAACTCAAGAACCAACAATGATACCTTAACTTCAGATCAATCTTAGAGAATATCGTCGCACCATGCAACTCGTCCAACAACTTATCTATGACCCTGTGCTATGAAGAAAACACTAGAAGGTGTGTTAAATAGTGTTTATAAAATTAAATATACAATTACGCCTAATTAAAATCCTAACCAACAAAGATGCGGAATTATAATGTAACGATGAACAAGCAAACACAATATGTTCAAGGGTTCGGATTACCCAAGTCAAACCCGACTTGTTCCAGGTAATCCTACGTTTCTACCACCTGGGATACCATCCAGATGCTCAAGCTAAAACCCTAGCTTAAGTTTTCCTTTCAACCCACTCGTAGCAATCCTACAACTGTAATCAATACAAGATAGTGATGACCTTGAATCCCATGACCTGGGATCAAGCAACAACTCTCACAACCAAAAGTAAAACCAATTTACGAAAGTTATAAAATTGAAATTTACAAACTTACAAATCACATATGCCTTGAAGTAGAATTTGAAGGAGCAAAGTGAGGAGTGTTGATCTTTTCCTAGAAGAGAGAATAGCCCTTGCACTTGTCTTCACCAAAGCTAGAGGATCAGATTTGGTTCTAGTTGGAAGACAAGATTAAAGTTGGAATTCTTGGGCTTCGAATGAAAGAATGAAAGCTTTGATTGCTTGAGAGCTTGAGATGATTCAAAGAATGGCTAAGAGACTTCTAATGAAACAGTGGAAGCCTATTTATAAGTTCTCTAAAATACTCAAACGAATTAACCAAAAGCCCTCTCAAAATCCATATGGAAAGAGCCAACGGATTGATTTTACGCACAAGTCAGGCGACTGATGAAGAAACTACAGTCGTCTGTTGCACTGTGTCAAAAGATAGGTGAGAATTCAAACGGTAACTTACCACGTAGGACAATCGACTGATGAAGGCTGGACAGGCGCCGGAAAACTAACAGGCGTCTGTGTGGCAAAGTGTAAAAGTTACCAAAACTCAAGAATTCTGGAAGCAATGGCAGGTGACTGATGAAGGTTAGACATGTGCCTGAAAACAAGCATGCGCTTGAGAAACCTTCGTCAGGCATCTATGTGCACAAGTGCGAATCTTGCCAAACTGAAAGATCTGGGCAAGAGATGGACATGCGATTGTAGAGGTATAGAAAGGCGTATGTGCCATGGGCAGGCGCCTGTAAAACATACTAAAGGCGCATGTTTGTACAATTGCGAAAGTAGACAAAACTTTGGATCTTTTGGCAAGCTGATACAGATGACTGACTAACATGTCACAGGCGCCTGCAAGTGGCCAGGTGCCTGTACATTATACAGCAGTCGCTGTGAATACAGAAACCCCAAAGAATCCTATCAAAAGTGTGTGCACAACAGACGACTGTAGAACGAATCACAGGCGCTTGTATAGAGACAAGCACCTGACAATTGTTCAGCAGTCGCCTGTTGAAAACCTAAAATGCACAACTCAGGGAATATAGAGTTAAGAGTCCTATGAAATGAGTTTTAATGGATTCCTAGGCGTGATTGATTGATGTGTGAGTGCTCCAACATTACTCTACTTCAAGGCTACATTCAAATGAGAAAGAAATAAGAGAATAAAAGATTTACATTGTAATTCCTTCTCTTCTTTCTATTGAATGATCTTAAAGTCCTTGAAGCTTCTATCTTTATCTTGATCATCCAATCTTGCAACTCTTTGAGCTTTGATTGATCTTTGAGTGTCATTCATTGCAATTGATCTTCATGATTAGCTTAGGCAATGAATTAACTGCATGGAAGGAATTAGTCACAAGTATTTATATTTGCTCATCATCAAACCAAGTAGGGAGAAGTACAATACTCAACATCCCCCTTTTTGGTGATGACAAACAAACAAAAACAATAATAAATAATTGTGCTTTAAAGAAAAACTTACTACTCCAACATAAATGCCAATCAAGTAAGACGATAGTATGATATATGTGTGTGTGTGTGTGAATGGAATGAATTCAAGGATTTGAAGTTAGGATTTTTGAATCTAAGTTTACTATATCTTACTCCTCATGAATCTAAGGCTATTTCAATATTAGATTCAAGTCTAGCTTCTAATTAGCCCAAAATTATAAGTTTATTTATTTCTCTCCCCGTATGGCATCATCCAAAAAGTGGGAGTAGAGAACCAACAAATAGTTCTAAATAAAAGTAAAACAATCATGGGAGTATAAAGAATAAGATAGGCAATTAATGTGATACCAAATGAAAATCGGAAAACATGAAGGTGTATCACACAAATACGTATTAAAATCATCAAAAATAAGTTGACTAGAGGAAATGAACTCCAATAGCAACATTCAATCATACAATACATCTCAACATTCAATGTATATATATCTAATTACGAGCATAATGAAGAGATAATCACACAAGATAATAATGAGCCAAAAAGTGTCATCATGTGTGTGTATGGAACTGAGAATACATGGAGTACACAAAAGAAAATATCAACTCCACATACAAAAGTATGACCATCTAAACATCCAATACATACATCCAATACATCCAAACTACAAACACCAAGACTCTCTAACCTTAACAAAAAATAAGATCCTAGGGTGAGTAGTCTCTGAGCAGCATCAGTCATCAACCTGCATCAGTCATCAACCTGGACGATGGTGGAGGCATCCTCAGGAGCTCTCATCTCAACATGGAAGCCATGAGTCTCTGTCTCTGAAGTAGAATCAACAGCAGCATGACGAGCATCATCATAAGTAGCCTCAGCAGGTTGAACAGTAGGCTCTGGAATCTGAGTGACAACAGCTGGAGGTGGCTGGGTGACCTTAGCAGGAGGAGCATGAGCCTCACCAGAAGCAGCAGTATGGATAGAAGAAGCATCAGGAAGTAACAATGACTGGTGGGAGGCAGGAATGGGTATACCATGATGCATAAAGGAAGTGTGGAATAGCTCAAGCAACACAGTCACCTTATCCAACTGAATAAAGAAGGAATCAATAAGAGGTGGAGCTGAAGATGATAAATGAATATCAGCTAGAGGAACGGTGATAACAGCTGGAGGCACTGAAGATAAGGAGGGACCAAACGGTAGTATTTCAGATAGAACGAGCGAATTGTGTTTATGGGAGATTCCGGAGATGGCTGATTGTTGTGATACTAGAAGAAGAAAACTCTTCTCTATTTATAGGAGCCACCACCATCTCTCCACCACATAACCGCTCCCATAATATCGCGCAATAAATCACGCAATAAAACCTGTAATAAAATACGTAATAATTCACGTAATAAATCTCGCAACATTATTATAGCAATTATTACGTATCCGATTCATTACGTATTTGATTTATTACGTATTCCAACGATCTTGTTGGGTCGGATCAGGTACTAGGCCATTTCAGGCCAACACATCTACATCTCCGACTTTGCCTTAAATGGACAAGTGCATTCCGATTATACTCCTACTATCCATGAGATATAACACATGAAGTAATTTCACATACTTCCATTATTCGTGAGATATGCATATTTTATTCATCGAGTACAATCATTATTCCTGACGGTCTCCTTTCATTATTCATGAAAGTTTTCTTGACTTAAATATTTCTAAGTCACATCAAACCAACATGTTTGATGAATGTGCCTGCTGGAATACCCTTCGTCAAGGGATCAGCAATCATATCACTTGTTCGAATATAAGTCACATTGACTTCTTTCCTTTCCACCATATCATGTATGTAATGATATTGTGTCTCAATATGGCTTCCTTTGGAATTGTTTACACCACTGTGTATCAAGCTGATGGCTACTTGATTATCACAGTACATCTCAATTGGTCCATCCACCAAATTGAGATCCAAGTCCAATAGGAACCGTCTGACCCAGACCGCATGAGTAGCCACCATACTAAATGCTATATACTCAACTTCTTGTGTGTATCTCGCTACACAACCCTGTTTCTTGCTACCCCAAGAAACAGATGCACCATCAAAGATGAACACATGTCCTGCAGTTGACTTCCTGTCATCTTTGTCCCCTCCGAAATCTGTATCGGAGTAATCAAGAACCTCAAGCGAATCTGCTTGATAAACTAACTTGTGGTGCACCGTACCCTTTATATATTTCATAATCTTCTTAATAGCTTTCCAATGAGCTGGACCAGGATTACTATGATCTCTACTAACCAAACTAATTGGATACGCCAAGTCTGGTCTAGTACACAGCATTACATACATCAAACTTCCAATAGCCCGAGCATATGGAACATCTAGCCGTTTTTGTCCCTCTCCATGACATTGTTTTTTGCTTAACGGCTTCCACGTAACCAATGGGATAAGTGCCGGATTGAAATTGTACATTCCAAATCTCCTCAATATTGTATGCAAATACTTTTCTTGATTTAAACTTAACATTCTAGACTTCCGATCTCTAAGGATTTGTATTCCAAGAACATAGAAGGCATCACACATGTTCTTCATCTCAAATTCACTACAAAGTGCAGATTTAATTTTCTTCAGTACTTCAATGTCATTTTCAGCGAGCAAAATATCATCCACATACATGGATAATATCGCAAAACTGCTCCCATTTTTCAAGACATACACGCAATTATCCAATTTGTTTGCAACGAAACCAAGTCGGATAATTATATTGTAAAATTTGAGATACTATTGTCTAGAAGATTGTTTCAAACCATACAAAAATTTCTTCAACTTATAAACTGTCTTCCTGTCCCTCAACCTGAAATCCCTCAGGTTGATCCATATATAACTTCCTTCAACTCTCCATTGAGGAATGCAGACTGACATCCATTTGGTAAAGTTCCAAGTCAAGATGCGCAACAATCGCTAAGATTATCCGTATGGATGCAAACTTAACCACCGGAGAATAAGTCTCCTGATAATCATTCCCTACTGTTTGAGTAAATCCATTTGCAATTAACCAGGCATTGAATATATCAATAAACTCATCAACCCGATATTTCTTCTTCAACACACACTTGCATCCTATGGACTTCCTTTCTTCTGGTAAGTCACATAGCTTCCATACATTGTTTCTCTCAATTGAGTCAAGCTCCCTTTTCATGGCCTCAAGTCATTGATCTGACTCAGATGATTTCATTGCATCTGTACAATTCAAGGGATCAGCTTGCTCGTCTATATCAATATCCATAGAGAAACAAGATGGTTCATATGAATATAGATAATAATCATCCATCCATGCAGGTGTTGTTCTGGGTCTTTTATTGTCACTAAGGGTTGTAGGCTGGACAGTTTCAGCTGGTTGATTTGACATAGGTATATTCTCATTTACAGGTTTATCTTCCATAGCTGGATGATGTATATCATCCACTATATCCAAGTCATCATTAGGAACATTATCTAAGTCCAGCTAGGGTGGCATTTTTTATGGACTTGTTCCTTTTCTTCTAGATTTTCTAGAAAAGTAGCATCTCTACTTTCAATGACTCCTTTGTTTTTATGGAAGAACATGTATCCTTCAGATTTTTCAGAATATCCTATGAATATACATCTTACGGTTTTGAGATCCAGCTTATCTCAAACCTGATATGGAATGAGAACATGTGACACGCAACCCCATTTTCTCAAATGACTTAAATTGGGTTTGCGTTCATTCCATATCTCGTATGGTGTTGTCGCGACTCATTCTGTGGGAATTCTATTCTGAACATAATTTCCTGTCAATATGGCTTCTCCCCAAAAAACCTTGGAGAGACCAGAATGCGATAACATACATCTCATTGCATTCAATAATGTTCTATTCTTCCTTTCAGCCACACCATTCTGTTGTGGCGTATAAGACATAGTTGTATGCTACTTTATATCGTATAGAATACAGTAATCCTCAAATTCCTTTGAGTTGAATTCTCCACCTCTATAAGTTCTTAATACCTTTATGTTCCTTCCAAGTTTTCTTTCTACTTCCGCCTTATATCTTTTAAAACTTTCAAAAGCTACAAACTTTCTGTTTAAAAGATACACGAAAGTATACTTGGAATAATCATCTATAAAGGTTAAGAAATATTCCTTATACCATCGTGTCTTTATGCTCAATGGCCCACAAATGTCAAAATGAACTAATTCCAACAATTCATTAGCCCTTTGACCTTTCAAGAATGATTTCCCGGTCATCTTCCCAGTTAAACAATGTTCACATGATAATGTGCTTACGCCTGTCAGTTCCGGTAATAAATCCATTTTGATTAACTGGTCTATCTTATTATTACTAGGATGACCTAATCTCATATGCCAAAGATCGTAATCAGATAAAAGACACAAGGAATATTTCAAATCATAATCTTTAGTACCAATATCAGATTTTACAACAAAAAGACAGAGTAAATTATGACCGGACACAAACTTGTCCATAGCAAACACCTTTTTGTCTTTCCCAATAGAGACCATATTGTTGTAAAATCTAACTACAAGACACTTCTTCAGCAAAACCGAAACAGAGACCAGATTACGTCTTATATCATGTGCATAAAACACATCTTTGAGGATCATGATGCTGTCCCCAAGATCCAATCTGTATGAACCAATAACATATACATCCAGATAGGTATTGTTCCCCATGTATATCCTTTGGTCTCCCTTCTTCAGTTCCTGGAAGTCGACTATTCTTTCCTTCGTCTTTGATATATGTCGGGTTGCACCCGAGTCGATCCACCAGCCTTCAGCATCAGTTATTGCAACGTTACATTCAGTGACGCCAATGAACTCCCGCTTTCCGGATCCTCCTTGTTCTAGGCGTCTAGAATTGCCCTTATTCCTTGCCTGAGGACAGTTGGCCTTGAAGTGACCATACTTCCTGCAGATGTAGCAAGATCCAGTAGGTCCTTTCTTCTCGCGAGCTGATTGCTGTCCAGATCCTTTGAAGGAGGGCTTCACATGTCCAAAACGCTGGTTCCCTTGTGCCTTCCGGTATTGAGCAGCATTCGCCTCTTCGTCCTGCATAAGGGTGACGTCCGAGCCCTTCCTTCTAACCAGAAGGTCGTGTTCCATTGCTAGCTGAGCTGGCAAGTCAGTTACACGCTTAATGGTTTCATTTAGTCTGAGCGTAGTGGCAGTCATATCAAGTGACAGTGGTAGACTATTCAGAATAGTTGCCACCTGAAGCTTCCCATGAATTTCAGTTCTTGCTGCAGCTAGGTCCTTAACCATGACAATCATCTTATTCACGTGTTCGGTGACATTGTCACCTTCCTGCATACGGCATGAATTACACCTATGCAGCAGGAGTTGTATGTTCACATTTGATGTGATGTCATACTTCTCCTTAATAGTCTGCTGCATGTCCTTGGCAATATTACAATTTTCGAACACTTTTATTAGGATATCGTCCATGAACATGAGCATGAGACTTCTAGTCTTCTTGTCATTTATTGTCCATTGGTCTAGCTCTCTTCTGAGCTTCAGTGTGCGTTTCAGGGAAAGCAGGAGCAGTGGACTCAATGACACTATCTAGATTGTCATGTATAAGTCCGTACTTGTTTTTTCGGTGCCACATGTCATAATTGGAACCGTTAAGGTGTTCTATCTTAGCCAGTTCAGACGCAATCAATTTGCTTGCCATTATATATATCACTGGTTTGGGTAAAATAAGGTTCAGTTCAAGAATATGACAATATAGATCAATTAAAAAATAATATCTAATAATTTAGCCTAAAAATCCAATTTTAAATTAATGTGAATAACAAATTTTAATTAGGTTAAACAGGAGTATCTATGAAAAAAAATAAAATAATATGATGTGACAAATGTCTCTACCCTTTTATATGAACTGCATATATGCCAACACATCTACACAGACACAGATTGCCTCTTCTTAACTGCAGTCTGCAGAGCTGAAGAAGACTTCAGCTCTGCAGGTGCATCCAAGAGGGGGGCAAATGGAACATGCTCATAAGCTGCAAGATCAATCTAAAAATGTCGGAAGCCATGAGTGAGAATGCAATTGTAAGGCAGGTGAGAGATGGTGGAGGTGATCTCTACATGGTCCATCCTATCAAGAATGACACCTGCCCAGTTCACATCCATCCCAGAGAAGATAGCATATATGCACTTCAGGATGTTGTGTGAAGGCTGGTCAGATGATCCATATTTGGGAAGGATATTAGACTTGACAACGTGGTGGACAGCCCACCCATGTTTTGAGAACATGGAAGTCTTCACCTCAGATGTGAGAATGGGAGGGATGATAGTGAACATGTCCTGTAGGACGACCTGATCAATGGCTGAAACCTTGAAAATGGAGATATCAGCAGGAAGGGATCGGTAGAGGGAATGGAAAGAATTAATCCTAAAAGCTTAGTGTCAAGCTTGATGGACGTCCCCTAAACATACGGTGTCAAGGATCCCAGATTCATTATACTCACCGCGAATGCGGTTAGCATAAAATAGCTTTACTAGCATGGGATAAGGCTTAGGAGAATCGGTAGCTGAATATCGAAAAAGATCGACCAATTTGGTCGTGGTCATAAGCTGGGAAAGATTTTCAACTTGGAAAGCGGGATATGATATGAAACGCTTTTTCAACAATTTGGCATTGATAAAGGCGTTATACTTCCCCCAAGCACTTGTCATCTCAACAAGTAGGAATAAACGATGCAGGAGCCGTAGGAGGAAGAGATGGAGGATTGGTTTGGGCTTCAAGGTGTGAAGGTTCGGCATGAGTTTCAGCTTCAACATGCGGGTTTTTAGCCTAGACATGGTGTTGATATGGGATGATAGCATGGGGTTAAACCTGGGGTTGAGTAGAGGCCATATGGGGTTGTTTTTGCTTACGATGAAGCGGCTCAAGTTCAGGTTCAGATTCACTGGAAGAAAATAAACAATTAAAAACCAAAGTCTCTCATCTTGAAGTAGCCATTAAGAAATTCTCTATGGGAAAACAATCGTTGGACACTATTTTAGAGAATCAATTATATGGCAATAATAGAAGAGGACTTGGTTTTGGTCTGAAAAACGTTGAAAAGCAAAAATTCAAGAAATTCCACAATGTACCCTCTATTGCAAAGAACAAATATGTGAAGTGCTTTACTTGTGATAGTGTAGACCAAACTTCATACTATTGTAAATTTAGGAACACAAATATCAAGTTTAAACAAGTTTGGGTTCCTAAATCTTTAATGGCTAACACTCGTGGACCTTGTTGGATTCCAAGGTCACACTTAACACCTTTCTTGTAGGTGTGATGGAGGTTTGGCGAGGAGCAAAATTTTAAAGTCACATTCTATTTCTAGCTCCTTCGTCAAATAGCGACGAGAAGGTATAATTTTTTTTCCTATCCCTCTTTGCATTTCATTGCATACCTTCATAGATTGTTTTGTGTACTTGATTTATTTTTGTTTGTGTGCTTGTTTGCATTTTTTTTAATGTTTTTATTTCTGAAAAATAATAATAATAATAATAAAATTACAAAAATGAGCTTAAACGAATACCCTTTATGTTTTATCCAAAGTGGTATTGTATGAATGATCAAATCTATCCCTTGTAGAAGTTAATTCATTATTTTTTTGTAGCTACATGAACATGTTATCTTTTTAGTAGCCATGACATGTCTCATAAGTTTTTAAACTTGACTTCTACACCTACATTTGCACTTTCACGATATTTGACTTTTTAGTGCTTTTGGAGATTCTTTTGAAGAATAATGGAAAGTGAATGTAGGAATGATTAATTTCTGAATTTTCTAAGGGATATGAAGTGGTTAGCCATGAATAAAAATTGAGCACAAAAGAATTTCAAATAAATATATATATATATATATGAAAATTGCTCTGTATGAAAAATGGATACACTTCATGGCTAATACACAACCCACGAGTATCCAACTTATGCTACATGGGTAATCATTAACGTTGGTGTATACTACTCGTCAAGCAATGCCACCCCACATTTAAAAGTCCTTTTAGGCCATGTTTTGGGGTTCGGTAACTTGAACTCATCTTTGATGAGGTGGGAAAACTCAATCCTAGCTATATTCATGAAAATTGGAAAATGTGGATTGATTTGGTTGATTTTCTAAAATTGAATCTCCCTTGGTACTTTATTGTCTATATATTACTACACTTACACAAAGGTGGGAAGTCGTGTTTTGAAACTCTATGAGCTTGAATTGCTATTTTTTTTGGAAAACTCATGCAAATTACACGCTACATTTAATAATGGATTATTTTTGCATGGAATAGTGTTGTGACTTCATTAATCAACTTTTGGTGATTACAAAGGGGGAGAAAGAGAAAGATTTGTGTGTTGTTTGTTGCCGGTATTATTAGTTGAAGGGGGGGCTTGAGAAAAGGGGGAGCATGCTTTTATATTTGTTAAAATGTTGTGCATGCTATATTGTAATACTTGAATATCTCATTCCATGATTCATATTGCATTATACCCTTCACCACACTTCCCACACCCGTACTTATTGCTCAAATCTTTTATGGGTTTGTCATCACCAAAAGGGGGAGATTGTTGGTAGCAACGACCTAGGATCTTGGTTTGATGATGACAAACGAGTCGTTACATCTGACGTGTGTGCTTAGTGTGTTTCAGGATTGGCAAAACGTAATATTTGGAGAAGTTGCTATTCATATAGCTATTTGGGTGAGATAGAGTGCTTTGGCTAAAGCAGAGTGGACTTAGTCAATATTGAGAGAGATGATTCATTTGGACTCACTCACATCAAGACCAAGTCATTACCCATCTTGGTCTCATCCAAATCCCATGGCAATCTCTCTTCTATTCAAATACCTATTAAAGATTGCATCAAATCCAAAAATATCAAAACAACTCCTATAGGGTCACCAAGAGAGGATGCAATAGAAAAACCCTAAGCTCCAATATAAAAGCTCCTCCTCCTATCAATCCTAGGGTGCGGCTGAAAAATTACTTACGGCAACACAACAATTCCAAGAGGGCAACAAGATTTTTTTACGGCAGCCTTCATTAAAAAAAACCTCCTCAAGCATCAAAAATACAAAACCCTAGCCCACATCTTTAAAAGCCGCCAGCTTCCTCAAAAACGAAGTCCCCTCCTCCAAAAAGAGCTCCACGCAAATAGTTTTATTCAGAGCTCCTCCCACAGGCCAGAGGCCCTTCACGACAACATCTCCCAAATCCTCGGACGCATCGCTATCATCACGCCATCAACGTCGTCAACCCACGTTGTTGTCGCCGCTCAAACGAAGTCGGAGAGAAGCACACGACGTCGTCGTCAAGACCCCGAAGACTTCGTCGCTGCAAGTCGGAGCCAAAGATCATAGCGCCAACGTCAAGAGCTACTCGCCGTGGAGATCCCGAAGACGGAGCGCCGCCGTATAATCATTGTCCGCTGCTCGTGAAGGAGAAGCCCGTCATCGTGAAGGAGAAGCGAGCGAAGTCCGCTGTTCGTTGTCGGAGCAGAGAACGCCGCTGTAGTCGACGAAATCGTCGTCGTCGTATCACCGGAGGAAGCCGTCGTCGCCGTGGGTCATCGGAAAAGTCGAAGGGGACACGTTGAATCGTGCGTCGACGTCGCTCGGAGCGATCGCCTGCTGTTGCTGCTCGGAGTCCTCGCCGCGAGTTGTCGCCGCTGACATCAACATCATCGAAAAGTCTCCGAGGACGAGAACCCGTCGCTGCACCTTGAAGCCATCGTCGTTGCTGAGCACTTGAGTCGAGCGGCGAAGTCGAAGACGAATCCCCCAGTGCTCATCGTCGGAGTAGAGAATGCCCCTGTCGAGCTGCTCGGAGTTTGCTTTGCCGCAGTCAAAGCTACCTAGCACCGCCGAAGACAAAGTCCGATGCACGGACGTTGAAGGAGACGCCGCCGTTCAAACCTTCGCCTGCATGCCCTAGAGTAAATCGGAGACGGCGCAATTTGCGGGCTGACGTGGAAGGGTTACTGCGAATGAAATCGAAAGAGAAACGGAGTGGGTCATTTCGCGCTGACGTGGCCTTGGGTTTTAAGTGATTTGCTGTGCGCACAGACCGCCCATTAATTTGGTTTGAACTGAAACTTCTTTACACACAGACCAGTGTGCTATTTGCGATCCAGGAGTCGGATCGGGACACCGTTTGCGTCAGAGTGGAGCTGACGACGTGCTGATTGACAGAGACGCCTACACGGACACGAACTGAGCATTTCTAAACCCTTAAACTCTTTTATTCGTGTCTTAGTGTAACAATCTCTGTAGGGGAAACTTTACCTATTTTTGTGTGACTATTTTGGGACTTGTCTAGTTGGGACTAGACAAGTGGGACCCAGCTAGTTTGGGACTAGCTGGTAGAAAGCATTACTAGGATTGATAGTGAGAGAAAACACAGTGTGTTGGGTACTGAGAGCCTGACGAGTGTAGAGACGTAGAGGGTGCTCTGGGCGTGCTCTAACTTGTGGTTTTGTACCTATTGCGCTATTCAATACTAGTTCTGCTTTGGGGGCTGGAGTAGGTCGTTGGGACGACCGAACCAGGGTAAAACTGCTGTGTACTCTGTGTCTGCTTTTTATTTACCATGTTGCGGCTATAACTGCGTGTGCTTCTTCGTGGGTTGCACGAATTATTTTTATAAGCCTATTCACCCCCCCCCCCCCCCTCTAGGCTAGGATCCAGATCCAACAGAGGCAAAATCAAATATTGAGATTTCTCACCCTTAGACCTATACTCTAAACACTCTAAAGACATCAAATCATTAACATAAACATATAAAATAATACACATATCAATGATTTCAAAAGGATCATAAATTCATCAAAATCTCCAATAAATCTCATATTAAAACATATGAAGAAAAATAGTCACAATATACATAAGATATGAAAAAAAATCATATAAGCTCAAAACATGATACAACATATGAAAATGAAGTCCTAGATTTCAGATTCACCCATAATCCCTAATTCTCCACGCAACTTCACAAATGAATCTTCTTTAAGAGGTTTTGTGAAGATGTCAGCGATTTGTTTTTGGGTTTCAATGAACTCTAAAATGATGTTTTTCTTTGCTACATGATCATTAATAAAATGGTGTCTCACATCTAAGTGTTTGGTACGGGAGTGATGTACCGGATTTTTGGAGAGACAAATTGCATTTTGGTTATCAACCATGATATGACAAGTATCACAATTAATACCATAGTTTTTGAGAGTGTCTCATCCAAAGGA
This sequence comes from Scilla litardierei, assembly GCA_030789695.1. Classification (NCBI taxonomy): domain Eukaryota; kingdom Viridiplantae; phylum Streptophyta; class Magnoliopsida; order Asparagales; family Asparagaceae; genus Scilla; species Scilla litardierei. The sequence goes on from CM061131.1 coordinate 126,327,076, forward strand.
CTTGTGCACATGCAAAACACGTGGCAATATATTCTGCTTCGGTCGTGGACAATGATACCGAGTTTTCCTCTTGGAAAATCAAGAAACAAGATAATTTCCTATAAAATAGCAAGTGCCACTAGTACTCTTCCTATTGGATTTGCATCCGGTAAAATTGGCATCATTGTATGAGATTAACTCAAATGTGCTAGATTTAGGATAAAGTAATTCATAATCTAATATGTGATTGAGGTAACGAAAAATTCGTTTAACCGCAATCAAATGTGATTCCTTAGTCATGCTTGATATCTAGCACATAAACAAACGAAAAACATGATATCGGGCCTACTTGCGGTTAAATAAAGTAAGCTACCTATCATACCTCGATATAGACAAATGTCTACATCTTTCTCATTTTCGTTCTTGTGTAGTTGTGTAGTTGTACTCATGGGAGTCCTCTTGCTTGGAGACGATTCCATCGCGAATCGCTTGATAAGCTCCCCAGTGTACTTGGTTTGGTGTATAAAAATAACATCCTTCATTTGCCGAATTTGAAGACCTAAAAATAGTTGAGCTCACTCATATGACGCATCTAAAATTCTTCCTTCATAAATTTAGAAAATTCTTGGCAAAGATTATAGTTAGTAGATCCAAAAAAATATCATCTACATAAACTTGAATTAGAAGGATGGCATTTTCATTATATTTAGTGAAAAGTGTAGAATCAACTTCACCCATTTTAAAACCTAAATCCAAAAGAAACGTCTTAAGGCGCTTATACCAAGCTCTAGGAGCTTGTCTCAACCCATATAATGCTTTCTTTAGTTTGAAAACATGATTTAGAAATTTTTCATAAATTAAACCGGGTAGTTGAGAGACAAACTTCTTCATTAATTATGCCATTTAAAATGCACTTTTGACATCCATTTGATAAAGTTTGAAATTCTTATGGGATGCAAAAGATAATAACAATTTAATGGCTTCTAATCTAGCTACGGGAGCAAAAGATTCTTCAAAGTCAATACATTCTTCTTGTCGGTAGCCTTGAGCTACTAACCTCGCTTTGTTCCTTGTGATGACTTCATTCTCGTCCGTCTTGTTCTTGAATATCCATTTGGTCACAATGACTTGATCACTAGGTAGAGGAAAGAGCTCCCAAACTTCATGCTTTTCGATTTGCATGTGTTCTTCTTTCATTACTACAATCCAAGAGCTATCTTCATATGCCTCTTGGATGTTCTCTGGCTCGATGTTAAAGACAAATGCACAATGAGAGAATTCATTAGTCTGTGACCTTATTCGGACACCCTCTCTAATATCTCCAATTATTTGGTCATGTGGGTGGTCACGAACGATTGGATAAGCTTTGGGAATACCTGGATCACTAGGAACAATCTCAGCATTTTCATTAGTATTGTTAGTCCCAATAACATCATTAAGTTTAACATTACTTATAGAATCACATAAAATATCTACACTATCATCATCAACATGAGGTAAATTAAAATCTTCATTAAAAGAAAAGTAAAGTGATTCCTCAACCGTTGAAGTGTTTTTGTTGTATATTCGGTAGGTTTTGCTATGTGTGGAATATCCAACAAAAATCCCTTCATCGGATCTTAGCTCATTTATCAAGTTACCAAACGTGTTCTTAATAAAATATTTTGACCCAAAAACTCGAAAATATTTAACTTGAGGCTTTTTACCATAAAATAGTTCAAAACAAGTTTTGTTTGTACGTGGCTTCACTAGGATCATGTTAAGCGCATAACATGTTGTGTGCACCGCCTCCGCCCAAAATTGAAGTCCAAGATGACTATCATGGAGCATTGTGCGTGCACACTAAATAAGAGTCCTAGTCTTTCTCTCAACAACACCATTTTATGGTGGTGCGCGAGGAAAAGAGAAATTGTGAGTTATACCGTTGTCATCACAAAACTTAGAGAAAAGCTCATTCTCAAATTTCCCTCCATGATCACTACGAATAGTGATAATAGTGGTTCCTAAGAGATTTTCAGTTTTCTTTGGCAAATTTGGTAAACTCTTCAAAGGCTTCATTTTTATTAGTTAAAATGATACATATGTAAATCTAGAAAAATCATCTACGATGACTAATCCATAATGTGCATTTCCTAAAGATGCAACTCTAGTAGGCCCAAATAAATCTAAATGAAGTAGTTCTATGGGCCTCTTACAAGTAATGTCATCTTTAAGTTTAAATGACGATTTACGGAGTTTTCCACGTTGACATGAATCACAAAAGCTTTTCTTGTTAAAAGAAATTTTCGGAAAATCTTTAACTAAATCATGCTTAGCTAATTTATAAAAATGCTTAAAATGAACATGCCCAAAACGGCGATGCCATAATAGTTGTTCATTTATGTGTGCAACTAAGCAATAATCTAAAGATTGAGGCACACTTAAAATGTATATATCTTTATGTCTAATGCCGGAAAATAAAACATTAGATGCATTATCAATAATACTACACATATCCTCTCCAAAGTTAACCTTGTAACCTTTGCCACAAAGTTGACTTATAGAAATAAGGTTGTGATTTAAACCATCTACTAAATGTACATTTTCAATTAAGGGTTTAGATGGATTACCGACTTTTCCTACTCCGATGATGGTTCAATTTTCTTCGCCTCCAAAAGTCACGGTTGCGTCGTTCTTGATGCGGATCACTTCGAAGAGCAAAGATGGATCTCCCGTCATGTGCTTAGAGCATCCACTATCGTGAATCCATCCTTTCTTATAGAGCTAATATTGCTTTTCTTGCTCTTTTTCTTTTTTCTTGTGTACCTAAATAATATATCATAAGCTCATGGTACCCAAGTGTGTTGGGTCCAAAGGGATTAGCCCTTTGAAAACCAAGTCCAAGTGGACTTTGGCCTCCCAACATGGTTATCACAATTTACATCTTTAAAATAAGATTTTACATAAGCATTCCTATCATAAATGCTAGTGTCCTTAGGACCCCAAATTGCATATGTTTTGGGATTCCTTTTCATAGTTGTATGCACATGAGTTTGTTTTCTATGTGATACATGATGCTTAGGAGCATGATGTCTATCTAGGAAAATGGAGGATATGCATGAGACATATAAGGGTTATATGAAAAATGTGGAGCATGCATATAATGTGGTGCATATGGATGACATACATATAAGGATGATATAAATGAGCATATGAATATATAGGAGCGCGTGCATGAGTATTTCTCATGTATGAGTTTGCACGTGTCCGTGTGTGTGGTGCATTAAAATCATCATATATGTTCACATGTGACATAGAAGTATTCCTACATGGGTGTGTGTTGGTGTACATGAAAGCATGTCCCTTCTTTTGATTTCCACCCTTGGTGGGTTTCTTAGCAAAAGAGGGAGTGTGTGAAGTGGTGACCTTGGTAGGTTTCCTATCCAAAGTGTTTTGGTCACTCCTCGTGGATGCACCGGAGGATGGCCTCACAAAATCTACAGTGATACCACTATAGGAGATGATTGATTTGAATACATTTGCTTTCAAATAACCAAGTCTAACACGATGTGTGGCCTCAAATTGGTTTGAAAGCAACTCATCCAATTGTCATTTACCTTTGTTAAATCTTTTAACTTAGGAAGACATGAGCTCATATTTCTCTTTAAGAGAAGAAATGGTAGTGTCCAAGATGGACACACGTGTGGCGAGCTCGTGTACTTGGGTTTTGAGAGAATCATTCGCAATAACCAATTGTGTGTTTTGTGATAGAAGATCACTATCTTCAAAAGATACATGATCTAATTGAGATTTGAGAAAATTTACCTCATTTCTCAATGTGTCATTTTGAGAAACCAAATTAGTTTTCTCAAGTGTGCGTGATTCAACAATGGTGTCATTGTTAGTGATGTGTGGCATGGATGACTTACATGCACTTAATTTCTTAGAATTAGTATACTTAAGCATGAGTTTTTGATACTTAGAAAATAACTCTTCATTAGCTAGTCTAAGTTCATCCATAGTTACCTCAGGTTCATCACTCTCACTAGAGCTCCCATCGGAGGGTGTATCCTCGCGTGCCATGAAGCACATGTGTGCACTCTCACCCTTCTCATCCTCAGATTCGCTTGAGGAATCCTCGCTCGAATCATCGAAAGTGCCAACGAGTCCTTTCTTCTTATCCTTCTTGTATTTGTCGGACTTGTGGTACTTCGGTGCTTTCCACTTCTCCTTGTTCTTTAATATTGGGCAATCCTTCTTAATATACCCCGGCTTGTTGCATTTAAAATAAAAAGAAGAATTGTTAGTGGAATCGAATTTGGATTTGGATGTGAATTTACCTTTGCGAAAGAAACGTTGAAACTTCTTTGCCATGAGCGTTATTGCTTCCAAATCCATCTCATCACCGGACTCATCACTATCGAAGGATGAAGAAGTAGCTTTGAACGCTATTGCTTTCTTCTTTGCCTCTGTTGGCTTCATCATTCCTCTTATCTTCAATCGGTTCTCCCTTCTCACTTCGTATGACATGAGAGTACCGATGAGGTTCACCACGGTGTAGTTTTTCATGTCATTGACATCTTCAATCGCAATTGTTCTTCTTTCCCATTTCGAGGTCATTGACATCATGATCTTCCTCGCCTTCTATTGTTGCGTGTAAGTCTTTCCAATAGCTTTAAGCTCATTAGTGATGTCGGTGAAGCGAGCATACATTGAGGCAATGTTCTCATCTTCCTGCATTTGAAATGTATCGCAGTTTACACGGCAACATATAACTTCAACAACTTTAACTTGTTAGTCCCTTCGTGGTGGACGATGAGATGATTCCAAATTTGATGTGCACTCTTACATGTGCATATCTTATTGAACTCAACGGGCTCTAAAGCACAATGAAGAGCGTTCATTCCTTTGACGTTGTTCACCTCTGCAAACTTCTCTGGACCAAATGGGATGGGTTCTATAATATTTCTAATAAACCTTAAGATGGATATGATGCAAAAGTGAGTATGTGCATCTATTCAAGATTACAAATATTTTATGAAATAAGGAGCAAAAATACATGAAGAATAAAATGAAAATACAAAAGGATTCATTAAGTCTTCATGCCAAGCATTGCTCCAAAGCCTTGAACCATCATCCATTGTCATCCCATTACCTACTGTTTTGTCTCCTCATCAAGATAAGCAATTAATAAATCTGAGACAAACAAATGAGATGATTAGCTCACAACATAATGTTGATCATCATCAAAACATTGGTTTTAAACTCAAGAACCAACAATGATACCCAAACTTCAGATCAATCTTAGATAATACCGTCGCACCATGCAACTCGTCCAACAACTCATCTATCAATTGTAAGGACCATGTTTTATGAGCAAAACACTAGAAGGGAGGTTGAATAGTGTTTATAAAATTAAATAGACAATTACGCCTAATTAAAATCCTAACCAACAAAGATGCGAAATTATAATGTAACAACAATGAACAAGAAAACACAATATGTTCAAGAGTTCGGATTACCCAAGTCAAATCCGACTTGTTCCAGGTAATCCTAAGTCCCTACCAGCTAAAACCATAGCTTGAGTTTTCCTTTTAATCCACTTGTAGCAACCTTACAAGTGTAATCAATACAAGATATTGATGACCTTGAATCTCACAACTTAGGATCAAGCAACCACTTTCACAACCGAGAGTGAAACAAATTTACAAACGTTATGAAATTGAAATTTACACACTTACAAATCACATAGGCCTTGAAGTAGAACTTAAAGGAGCAAAATGAGGAGTGTGTTGATCTTTTCCTAGAAGAGAGAATAGCCACTGCACTTGTCTTCACCAAAGCTAGAGGATCAAATTTGGTTCTAGTTGGAAGACATGATTAGAGTTGGAATTCTAGGGCTTTGAATGAAAGAATGAAAGCTTTGATTGCTTGAGAGCTTGAGAAGATTCAAAGAATGGCTAAGAGACTTCCAATGGAATAGTAGGAAGCCTATTTATAAGTTCTCTAAAACTCTCAAATGAATATATATATATATATACTAGTCATAACCCGTGCCCATAGGGCACGGCGAAGAGACTTCCAATGGAATAGTAGGAAGCCTATTTATAAGTTTTCTGAAACTCTCAAATGAATATATATATATATATATAATTGTAAAAATAAGGTTTCAACCAAAACCATTTGGGTTCGACCGAAACTAATCGAAACCCGAGTTTTGACAACAGTTGCATTTTGTCCCCATTCGAAATCAAAATTAAATGGCTAAAACCTAATTCTTTGGTTTGAACCATGCATATTGAGGTTCAAACCATAATTAAACAATTAGTTGGCTATTTTAGGTATGTTGTGATTTTTTTATCCGTTGAAACATTTTGTTTTTATCCTAGAACGACTAATGTCTCGTCTAAAGTCGATAAATACTTATTAAAATCATTTTTATTGAAATTAAGATAATTTTATCAGTTCAATTTTCAAGTTTTCAAGTTTTCAAGTTTTCAACTCTCAATCTCTCAAGTTCTTTCAAGGAGAAACCCAAGTTTCATCAAACAATAAAAGATCTGATTCATCAATCCCCATCAACATCTTTCTAAGCTAACTTAATTTCTTTATTGTTCAATTAATTCTTAGTATCATTTTCATATCTTGTGCTATTCACACATTCACACCATTATTATTATTGTAAGTCATCATTCATTATAAAGTGTTGTAATATTCAGTGAGATTTTATGCTTACTAGAGTTCTAATTTATTATAAGAGAACGACTACTCCTTTGAGTATTTTGTTCAACATTCCATAGTGTGGGACTATGAGATAGTTGAGTACCCTTGTATGAAACTTCATAGGAAGTTCACATATCTTTGATTGAGGAAGTGACCGCTTATAATTTGGCTTGATTATATTCAAGAATCACAGGGTAAGTGTACCTATATGTCCACTTGGGAGAAGTAGAACCATCGTGTTCATTTCTTCATGTTTATGTTTGTAATTTCTCTCATTGTGCTTAAGAATCCCAGGGTAAGTGTACATAGATGTACACTTGGGAGAAGTAGAACCATCGTGTTCATTTCTTCATGTTTATGTTTGTAATTTCTCTCATTGTGGTTATTGTGCATTTACTACTTAACATATTCTACTGCTCTCTGTCTGTACTATTTGCACCACATCATGTTCCAACCACACTTTGTCTGGTTCGAACTTCACTAACTCAGTCCGAACCTAATTGATGGCTTCTGTCATTTCTATATTTTGTGCACCTTTTGATATTAACATCTTGTTGAACTTAACTATATTGCTTATCAGTGTGACTTTCCCAAGCTATTAGAATGACCTTTGTGTTGAGTATTTGTTATACTTGTTTTATTTAGGTAACGTTACCTAAGTTTCTGCATATTCCGTTTGATCCCTATTCAACTCCCTCCCTCTAGGGATCCTAGTTAGTCAAAAAATGTCATGGATACAACCAAGGATGACAGATGATATGATGCTTCTAGTACAAGTTCAAGCTAATAGATGATATGGTGGAGATACGCCTGGTTTGGACGCACATGCATAATTGTATTAGTTAGGTATTTCTAAATGAGAGTTTGGATGATATTATGGATTAGAAATTTATCTACAAAATTTTGCATGAAACTAGCCAATTCAATTTTTCACAGAAAACAGACATTAGAATGAATTATAATTGCAAAAAAGGCTTTAAAACTCGGTTTCGGTCGTGGGAAAAATTTTAGGTTTCAAACATTTCTGTCTGTTTCATAGATTCTGTTTGAGTTTTAGTATCGAATTTTTATGTATTTCTTATATATATTTATATAAAAATGTATTTATAATATTTTAAAAAAATTTAATGTATTTTTAGAATTTTTATAATATAAATATCTATATATTAAAACACAAAGGTTTTTGAATTCTAGGACTGACTGGGACAAGCTGATGTCATGCTGATGTATAAAGAGTTTGATAGAAGAATGGCTAGGATTTAATCTTGGTAAAAGAAGGGTTGAGATGAGTGTTTGGAAAACCCACCACATTTTTCCTTTTGTTTTGAAACCCCCACAATCACTACATTTGCGCAGAACCACATATTTCCCCTTTTTGCTAAAAAAACCCTGTCATTTCACTTGTTACCCACACACCATACACACACACACTTATGCACTTCCACTCTTCGCGCCGAAGGCGCCTGCTAAATTTTTTTACGCTAATTTGTTGTTCCGACTCAAGGACGTCCTCGTCGAATCTATTGTTATACGCCGAATTTGTTGTTTCGCACAAATTTGACTGTGTAAATAATGTTTGGGAACAAAGATTTCGCGGGTGAAAATCTTAAATGAACCGTGCACGCGGGCATGGGTTATGACTAGTGTGTGTATATATATGAGAATAATGGCTATCATACGACATATGAGGTCTTGCCTCATATTTCCTCTCACATAAAGTAACTAAGTACAACCAAATACAAGCCCATGTGGGCTTGTACTTGATTGCTTTATGTGAGAGGGAATATGAGACAAGACCTCATATGGCGTATGATACACATTAATCCATATATATATATATATATATATATCGGATGGTTTTTGAATCTTATCCTACTAGGACAAGATGACTAGGATATAACTAGGACAAGTTTTGATGAATAGGATTTTTTTATGCCTAGGACAATATTTGATGAGTAGGATTTTTTGTTGACTTGTTAAACATTTGGGTGTTAACATGCTGACTAGAAAATGTTAGGAAAAACAAATTTGCGGGGAAAAACCAATGGGGAAACCCCCCCATCATTCAAAAAACCCAACCTGTTTTCAAAAAACCCAGTCTTGATTTGCGTCGGTTTTCTTAATATGGGGGAAAACAAATTTGGGGGGGAAATGAAAAACAGATTTGGGGAGAAACCAATGGGGGGAAACCCCCATCATTCAAAAAAACCCAATTTTGATTTGCGTCAGTTTTCTAAATATGGGGAAAACAAATTTGGGAGTGCATATTCAAAAACCCATGTTATTCTCTCAAACCCCTTTTATTTGATGCATTTCAATTCTCTCAAAACCCCCGCCAAGCTCGGTTACTCTCAAGGAAAAAAGCTCAAGAAGGTGATCATTTTCAAAGGTTCGGCCCTTGCTCTTACTGCCGCTCCGCTTCCTTCAAACTCAGGCTCTGGATATGGTCTCATCTACATCTTTTTCTTTTTTCAGATTTCAATCTTTGGTGTGATCGGCAAAGAGAATCTATAGCTTCGGCCATTGAACTTACTGTCGTCAAGCTCAGGCTAGGGAACTGGTATCATCTCTTCAAACTCTCTCATCATCTATTTTTTTAAAAGGAAAAATCACACTTTTGCTTCCATTTTTGAACCACTGTCTCTGTCTTTTATCATAAAAATACAACTTTTGATCCCATTTTGAATTAAAGTTTAAATCTTTGGGGATGAATGTTGACAGGAGGGATTTTTGAAGGAAATTTCGAAGGAACCTTGGACGGTAGTGCACTGTACAGGGATTTCCAGAGAAGCCTGATAATTATCTGTGATCATTTGTAAATCCTTCCAGTTTCCCTATCTCTATTTTCTCTTTCACCGCAATATAAATTTTTATTTCGTTATTTATTTTCATATTTCGTTATCGAATGAACTTTGGACGATAGTGCAATGTACATGGCTTTTTGTTTCGTTATTTATTTTCTCTCTTTCCGATTTTTTGTGATAAATTTTTGCAGCCACAATGACCAAGCACTACGTGTCCTTCCATCAAATGCCAGAAAAACTTTAAATTTACAAAGAAAAGTTTGTATGAAAACTAGAGAGTTAGCTAATATCAAATTTCGTCCAGATCTCTTATTTTCTCAGTATCTCAATATCTCCTTTCCTTTACGAACTCTACTTTGTTGAACTCTACTTTGTTGATTAACATCGATGCATAATGCTGGGCCATTGGTCTTATTGGAAGCATTGGCTTAGCTAATCAAATTTGGTCTCATCTTCCTCTTTTCAAACCACGGAACTCTCTGTGAAGAAATGTAGGCGATATTTACTTGATTAAACTTTGTAGTTCATATAATATTTTTTGAATTAGGTTTTTTTTTTACTTGGATTAAAGCATCCATTGGTCAAGCTCTAACTTTTGGGGTAGGTGTTGAATCCATAGTCAAAACTATGAGTTACAATTTGATTGATGTTTAACTATTTTAGTTGTCGATAACATCGATATGGTTCCAGGCGGTTGATACTTGGGGATTATGCCTATTATACCGGTACGTTTTATCAATTAAAATTTTGCTTGAGTAAATCATTAATATGATTTATGTAAAATTAATTTTCAAAATTTTGAGTTTGTAATTTTACATTGTATGATGTAAAATAGAAATGATCTCTGTTTTTTCTTCCTTCACATATGTTATCTTTTTTTGGTAAAAATTGAGTTTGGTCTCAATGATAGGTGAGAATTTGTAATGGGAAGAAGGTGACAGTTGTTTATTGATGTGGATGTGGTTTACTATACAGGGAAACATGCTTTCCTTGACCATTCGCAGGTGGGTATGTAGCAACAAATTAGCCAAGCATTTAATGGAGTTGGTAACATTATATACCTGATGTTTTAGATTATCAATTTTACTTTTGCAGTAATTTGGTTAATGGCATGATTATGAATAGATTGAATGAGATTATTGATCCGGGTTATCAGTATTGCTTCTGCTGAAATTGGAACGTGAATCTTTAGGCTTCTAATTTGAATGAGCAAAGCTTTGTAAAAGGCTATTTAGGTCTAGAGTATATTTCAAAGTGTGTGATGAACACAGAACTTGCTTCATGGTATGACTGGAAACTTTTAGGAGCATCTGCGTGCATTGTGGCTGGAAACTACATGGGTCCGTTTTATGGACATTATCTTGGTAGCACAAATTTTAAAGCGATAAGGGTTAGTTAGAAGGTAAAGCAAGCAGAGTAGTTGATACTGCATTAGAGCAAGTGACCATTCCTCGACAACTTATGCATGGTACTATTGAGGTTGGTAATGTTTCTCATTTTGTTTTCCCTACTGGACTATGGTATTTTGTGTTGGAATTTATATTGTCATTGTGCATGCCTTACACATCTGTTATATGATTTTATTGCTTCTGAGTTTGCGAGTTCGCAATTAAGGAGAATGGGAAACTTCACATGTAAACGGCACTGAAAGAAGAGATTGGTTTTACATTTTCTTTTTCATTTAAATAGACTTCCATTGATTTTGGCATTTTGACCAAGTGGACAAAGGGTTTTGCAGCTTCTGGAACAGCAAGTTTCCATTTCTTTTGATTTAGACAACTTTATGGGGAAGGTTTTAGACATCATTTTGGGGAAGGTTTGGACAGATTTCTTTTGGTGTATGATTGGGTCAGATTAGATATATTGGTTGATCAGCTACAAATTTCTTGGCCGGGAAGGTTTCGAATGGAAATTAGCAGAAGATTTTCAAATGGGATTATTAAAATTTGAGGGGTTGATATTTTGAATAGAGGTGAATTTTGGAGGGGATGCCGATTGAATGTGGTTGCAAATTTTTTGGGAATTTTTTTTGAGTTAGGTTGAAATTTTAGAAGGGGGATGATTTTGAATGTCCCCCTGATATGAGGGCACGGTTTATGATTGTTTATTATACAAAATAAGGATGTTTTTGAATGGTTTTGCAGACTGTGAAAATATGGTTGGCAAAAAGATGGTTAGGATTTAATCCTTAAAAATCATTGGTTGAAATGAAAGATCCTAAAATTTTGAGAACAATCGTGCTGGAGAGACATCCGGAGTTCACCTGAATATATGTAGACACATGAACCATCAGAAGTTCGAATGGATAAATGACACAGGTAGCACGAGATATGTGCTGTGTTTCCCAGCAAATATGAACTACATGATAAGCACATAATTATTGCACAATATATTATGTGTCCGATGAGAACAAAAGAAGCATGCTGTAAATATGAATGACATCTGCATGTTTGCATGAAACGTAGAGTTACATTGGCTCCAAGAAGGATGCAGTGATGCAGTGAGCTGCACATCATTCCCCCTACTGGTTTAGCTGTTTCTACTACATAACATGTCATGAGATATAGATAACTTCATGCAAATACATTGGTCACTCACAATTTCACATCGCTCCGTGAATTAGTCGACTCAAACAAATAAAGAAGAAAAACATATTGATATATTTCCACTAAAAAACATTGTTGCGTGTGCTTCTTTTCTTTTGGTGGGCCTACATGTCTATGTATGTTTCAATTCATAATCAATCATCTTACAAGCTTTTTAAACCTTAAATAAGTCCTTTTCATTTTCCTCTTCCAAAAATTTTGCTTCATGGGACTAACATAAAGGTTCCTTGATAATTCTAAATGATTTAGACCCAACATGTAATTTTAAGAGCATTAGAAAGTTTCAGACAATTTCCAATTTCCAACATGGATGCATGACCTAACATCTCACAAGGCTTTCAACACGTTCACATCCATTTAGCATCTGAATTAATAGTCCCCGACCTTTACTATCTACATTTTTGGTTGGTTTGGAGGTTTTGCATATCCAGTCAAAATACACCTAGGTTACTTAAATTTGCTTTAAAACCCAAAATACACCCGCTTAAGAATTATATTCTCAGTTCACCAAAAGATAATACAAATATCAAGGCAGCCATGTGCTTTCCCTTTAGAATCTAGGTTCCAATTGACCAGAATATAAAACTAAGAGATCCACATTTGACATGAAAATTAATAGATTTGGCCCCTTGATTCAAGGTTTTGAAAGTGTGCAAACATTGTTCTTTAAAAAAGCATAAGATGTGCCTTTTGCCAATACAAGGATGAAGATCATTATATTTGATGCAAAAGAAAAATATTCTTCTATTTAATAGACCACCTGAGTTCATATTCTACAATGTTAAGTGGTTTGATGCAGATCTCTAAATGCTTGCAGATATGAAATTCCTATTTTCATGTCAATGCTGGCCAAACATGGTGCAACTCTGAAACTTAGGTGTCCATATATATGCAACTTCATATGCCATATTATATACATGCTTTAGTCTATATATGTTTTAGGTAAATTATGATCTTATGAGTTAGGTAGCTGGTCAAATGTCTTTGTTGTTGTGTGTAATATGTATTAATTTGATTGGGCTATTGTTGGGATTAATTAGCCTAATGTAATGTAACTGATATTTTTATTACATAGTTTTAAAGGTAGGATATGTTGTTGTGTTGAACAAAATGGTATCCTTGTTCTCATACTGTAATGCATTGTTTCATCTGCCTGCTTAATCAACATTAGAGTATGCAAATTTTCGAAAAAAATCAGTGTTGTGAAGTGCTGACACATAAGCATATGCAAACCTGTATAGAGTTTTCATATTGTAGGCTACTATGTGTGTAATCAACTAAATTTTGGAAGATGACTCGAGCTTTAGACTTTAACCATTAATGAGAAGTAGATATGAAAACATGTTTCATCATGATAATGTGCTATATTGCATTATTGTGCACTTTCTTGCACTTGGACTTGGACTATGTGTAACTCCATTATTTCTACTGTTATGAATAACATTTAGAATAATAGTAGTTCAGCTTCATCTTGATGGCAAGGATGGTGGAGATATCAGAGGTTGATGTGCAGATATCAGAGGTTGGTGTGCGTAGCTGAACCAGACCAAAAATCACATATGTTAGACTATTGTCAGTTTTTCCAGATGTGCTCCAGATTTCTGCTGGAGTTGCCTTTAGAATCATTAAGAAGTATATCATAATCACAAGTTATGGCGATCAATGAATAGTTTGGAGAGGTACAGAAGTTCAGTATTTGGGGATAAAGCTGGAATTTTTGGAAATTGTTTGGTATTAAGGAGTCAAACATATACATCAAACTCTATACTTAAATAAAACTAGGTTGGTATGATAAAACCGTAAAAGCATATATAGCCCAAGCATGACAGTAACTCATTCTCACAATAATACTCTGGATTCTGTCCATGTAGGTGCATCCTGACCAGATATTTTGTGGGAAAATGTTAAAGAAGGAATAAATCCATGACTTTTTACGATTTATTTATTTGTAATTCTTCACAATTCGTTTGAATTTATTCAATCATAGCGTCAACCACATATGTTGCAAATTTATTCTGTTTTGGCATGGTGTTTGTGAATTTTGTAACTATGGTTTCTATTAACATAGGTTGGTTCAATGATATTTTAATATGTGACCACTTTAGATATCCAAACATGAGCTAGCATAATATGTGACCACTTTAGATATCCAAACATGAGCTAGAATAACTGTCTTATTTTACTTTCAAATGTATTTAATAAAATTTATGGATTTTAAATTCAATACTCAAGCATGGTTAGATATCACTCAAGATGGCTGGCGAGTTGAGTCAGGAAATGGTTAGATATCCTCGAGAGAGCAAGTTGAGTCGGAAAATGCTACTTGCATAGGAAAAGCTCAAATGATGTACACATACACAATACATATAATTTTTGATATGTTGCTTTTGTTAAACTTTAGCATGTGGAAGAAATTACTTTACTAACCTATAAATGTACAGGTTTGCATAAGGATGGATCGGACTATACACATCAATAGCAATAATGCAGCTGAGCAATCAAATGGTGGTATCTAAAATCATTAAGGAGAGATCAGTTAAGTCAAGCGGACATCGAGAACAAGAAGGTTACCATTCACATGGAGATGGCTAGAATGAACAAGCATGGTGGGTTAGGGAGCTGGTCAAATGTCTTTATTATTGTGTGTAATATGTATTAATTTGATTGGGCTATTGTTGGGATTAATTAGGCCTAATTTAATGTAACTGATATTTTTATCAGACAGTTTTAGAGGTAGGATATGTTGTTACTTGGGGGTTTTTTCCACAGTTGGTTGTACGTGCGATTAAATTAATGTTACTACTTCGAGGAAGCATATGTAACTAATCTTTTTGTGTGGTCATATTTTCACTTTTAGGTATAATTATTTTGTTGTTGGAAAAATTTTAGATGGTGATGTAGAACAAAAATACGGTGTTTGTTGAAGAATTTTCATAATATTTGAAAATTTTGTTCTGTAAGTGGATTGTTGTGGTGTAAGAAGAAATGAATGAATACAATTAAATTTCGCCAACAATTCACTTGAAATTCTGTAGCAATTTTTTTCTGATATTGAGTTGCTTTTAACTCTGGTTGATAATGTAGCAACTATTGAAACAAGATATCAACATTAATGAAGTTTCTTTTTTTCCTTTGGTTTTCCCAAGTAGAAAACATTGAAGCTGTATGTGCGTTCCATTCAGAATTAGCCAAACAAATTAGAAAACTTAGCTTTTGTACATTTTGTATGCAGATACATGAACACATACAATTATTAGGATTGCCTCTTTGGAAACAAATACTTATGTGTTTTCCGATTTGGCCTCTTCTATTTGAACTGTATGCGGTTTTTATCATCTGGCAACTTCAATTCGCAAAAAACTAAATTCTTCATCGCCTTACTGAATGCCCGAGTATATATCATCCTAAAATGGTTCATGACTAGCAAATAGTTGAGATTCATTCTTAAAAGCTAAAAATAGCTAGATAATATTCCATAGCATGCACAACATATAAGCTACTAGATGTATGTTAGATGATTTAACATATAATCTTTTGAATAACATATCAAAACTGAATATAAGTTGACATGCACAAAATATAAGTTAAGATGCATATAATATAAACGTTTGGAAAACATATCCAACCAAAACGAGTGTTAGATGCTTTCAACAGCTAAAGAATATTCCTAGAAGCTAAAAAGAATAATGAATGCACTCAACTACATACCATTGTAGTTGCTCTTGCCATGTAATTGATATCTGAAAGATGCCTTCTTTATTATTCGAGTATCTTCAACATTAATTTCTAACAAATTATATATTTTATTTCCTTTAATTATTTACTTAAAACATTAACTTATATGTTTTAAAATTTTAATTTGATGGATATAACTAAGAAAGAAAGAAATGATTAGGGAATCTAAGATTTTGAGGGGGTATATTTTAAATGAACCTTGCTCTTAGGGCACGAGTTTTGAAGGACACTAAATTTTTCGAGGGAACCAAACTTTGTGGGGAGCTAAAATTTTGAGTGAACTAAATAACAATTATTGCGCTTTAATTATTGTTCGTTTAAAAGTAGGGGATCCATGATTTTGAGAGGGAAATATTTTAAATGAACCGTGCTCTTAGGGCATGGGTTATGACTAGTATGTGTGTGTGTGGTTCAAATATATTCGTGCATTTGAACTCAACCCCATATTTTATTGTAAAGAGTGGGGTTTCGGCCTGGTTTCAATCGAAACTAGCTGAATTCCATCGAAACCAGCCAAAGCTGAATGTCAACAACAGTTTCTTATCGTCCCCTTTGATACCGAAACAAAACGGCCAAAACCAAGTTTTGGTTTCAACCAGAACCTCATTCCTTGGTTGTAAATTCTCATGTACAAAAGAACCAAAGTTCAGTCATTACTCAGCTGCTAAGTTGCACCTAAGTACAGCTCAAACTAAACATTAGCCTTGTATTTAATTGTTTGCACATGAAAAGGAGCATATAACCTGATTCTGCAGACTACCAAAGAATGAATACATCTTTGTTAGATATAAATGGTCATTATCTATTTTAATATGATAAAATGATTGTTAACAGAAACGTAATGACTCCTCTTTGTAAGATAGGAATATGGTATAGATTTGTTCTATTTATTTGATGGCTAGAATTTATCTTATGAAACAAATAAATAAAGGGCTAGGCGCTCATTTAGAGTTTTGGAGGAAATTTCAAGAGTTTAGAGTTAGGCTAATGTTTCACCTCTAGAGGTCTACGTGTTAAGATTGTCACTAGAGAATATGTATTCGTAATACATGATGGTATCATCTCCAGTACTTTCTTCATTGTATAGTATAATATCATTGTAGATCTCTTCACACAAGTGGGCACATGCCAAACCATATAAATTTGGTGTTTCTTATACGTTGTGTCCTTCTGTATGTATTTCTCATTTTTCTTATGTGATCTTAAGTGTTTGATCTCATATTATAGACAACTTCAACAAGACTCCCCAAAACCTAACAAATTTGAATTATAATTATTGTTTAGGGTAGGATTTACAGATAGTTGTATTCGAAACTTGTCAACAGAGTGTCAGGGTATGCATAAATCCGAGGTAAATTGCACTCAAATCCCCTGAACCATGGGTAGTATAATAATATACGATATTAGAAATTTAGAACAATTGTTTGAAATGTTGGCCAATACACCCCATGTATCGGCCGATATATCGGTATCCGTAGGTCAATGATACGATATGGGGTAAATTCTCGGGTTTAAAAATGCCCGATATCAATAAATATCGGCCATATCAGCCGAGATAGTGATTTTTTTTCTTTTTTGTTAAATTTAAAGAGAAATAGATTCGGGTCCAAAAATTTTAAACTCAACATGTTTGTACTCATTGGTTACTAATTTGGAGGGAGTTTGGGTCAATTTTCGTACCCAAACCCACATCCTTCTATTGGAAGGGTCAAAACCCCAAAAAAAATTGAAAGATATCTCGTGAGAAAGAAAGAGGGAAATGTGGACGACATCTAGCATTTTGCTACCTCATATATCCATTGTTTGGAGGAATAAGGCAGCGTAAAAATGAATTCGAGGTCATAGACATCTTAGCTAAAGCATGACGAGAGTTCGAGGCCATAGAGATATTAGCTAAAGCATGATGAGATTCAAATCATGACCATATTCCGATTGATTTAGGAAGAAATTACGGGGGAAATTTCTCTTTGTTGAAGTAAGAATCGCATGCCCTTGATCTCCTTTTTTGGTGATTTTTGTTTCTTCTACTACATTTTTTGCTTCTTCTATTTCTTCGCGGGTGCTGCTTTTACTTCTGCTTCTTCTCTACTTCCTTCTTAAGAAGACGAAGAAGCAATAGAAGTAAAAGGCATGGCAGCGGAAGCAAAAATAGCAGCGTCAAAAGCAAAAGCTTGAAGAATGGAAGAAAAAGAGAAGTAGAAGTAATAGCCACATATATAGAAGATCCACATGAATAGAAGCAAAAGCCACGGAAGCAACAAACAATTTGTTCAAAACTAGTAATTTTGAATAAAATTTCTCAAATGCAAGAAAAGAAAATGAAATCAAGCAATCAAAATCAAACTCCTTATGAGATTCTTGTGATTACTTGTGTTGGGGCTATTGATCAGAGATTCTCGCAATCTCCTCATTTTGATTGATCAATTGCAGAAACCCTACCTCCTCTCCCTCTCCTCTCTTTCTCGTGTGTCTAATACAAGAAACTTTTGGGGTTTTTTGCTTCCGTTACAGGCAAACATAATCCCGATTTGGCGAGCTTGGGTCAATTTTGATGCAAATGTGATTCCAACCGTTGAAGAAAAGTTTTTAGAAACCCCATATCACCCTATATATACCTGATATATATCGGCCCAATATTTCTACACATGATAGCGGCCCGACATATCGAACCGATTATCAAGCAATAAGGCCAATATGGACTGATGTCGTGACCAAAAAATAAATGACAATAAACTTAAGCATATTGTAATAGAGAGCCACTGATACCGATATCTCAACTAAGATATCAATCGTAATGGCCAATATTTAAAACACTAGTTATCACAAGCAGAGCATCAGCAATAGCTATTGTTGCTATAAAAGAGAACAAGAAAGAATGATTGGGGAAGAGGAGCGGAAGAGAATCTAAGGGAAGCATGCCAAGGCAGCAGCATGATTATAGGATCACTAAGATGGCAAGTAGACACTAGAAGGTGATGAATAGTATATATCAAATATTCAAATTGATGCGTAGCACTAAGATTGGAATGATAAAAAGGAATAAAAGAGGATACTTGTTAATTTATGACTACAAAATAGAATGACAATTAACTAAAGTTTTAATTCTAAGAGCACAATAAAAATCCTAATACAATTGATCTAAGAAAATAAAAAAATAACTCTCACAATTTTCGCCTCCCCAAGAACTAGGGCCCCTCTTATAACCACGACTGTAGTGTGCAAAGTAATTCTCTGCCAACTTGTTGTGTGCATAGCAATTTCCCCCCAAATCTCGGCTGCATCACTACTCGGCCCCTGAAAGACCACCTTGTCTTTAAGGTGGTGCTTGAAGTCCGTGGGTCCACCATTCCGTCAGGTCGATTGCAAACCTCCTCCCCGGTCAAACGGATGGATTGGTCCCACCGCTTTCAATGACGTCCGGAAAACTATCGTCGGGCCAAGGTGGGATCCACAAGACATCGTCAGGCCCCCACAAATACTCTGGAGGATCGTCGTCGTCGTTGTACTGCTGAAATCCTCCTCTGGGCCCCACCGGTGGCTGAAAGTATGGTGTATGAGCTGTTCGGGCCCCATATTATGCCCCAGGCGGTGCTGACGATGTCGGAGGATGCTGTCTGGCCCACAGGAAGTGCGACGGGCCAACCTGCAGGTCGAGCGTCCCTCGGAAGGGGACGCGCTGGCTGGCCGAAGCCCCAGGAAGGGCGGGCGGCATCTGCCGCCCCTCCTGGGGTTTCGCCAACCCCCCAAAACGCTGCCTAAGGGGCCGCCCGCCCCTCCTAGGGTTTCGCCAGCCCCCCAAAAAGCTGCCGGAGGGGTGGCCGTCCCCCTCCAGTGGCCGACGCACCTCCCCGTGGCGGGAAGGTCGCCGGGAATGCTCCCCAATCGTCTGGATCTGTGACGTTTCGTTGTTCGGGGTACTGGCCTTCATCTTCGACATCATCCGAAACCCCTTCGTTAACAATCACCTTTTTTCATTTCCTCTTCCACAAAGGTGGCTCCTCTTGGCTTGGATCAGGTAGATCTGGCTTTGAAAGTTTCGGATCTGGTAGTGAAAAATTCAGATCTGTATCTGAAACAAGAAGATCTGGATGTGAAAATATTTTATCTGGATTTGAAAATTTCAGATCTGCATCGAAAATTCCAGATCTGGTCTTGAAAACTTCAGATCTGGTAGTGAAAATTCCAGATCTGGATCTGCAACTTGAAGATCTGGATCTGGTAGATCTGGCCTTGAAAGCTTCGGATCTGGTAGTGAAAATTTCAGATCTGGCCCCGGGACTAGTAGATCTGGGCTTGAAATCGTCAGATCTGTCTTTGTCTTTGCAGGGGAAAGGTAGCGACGATCGATCTCCGCCACTTTCTCCTTGTAGCAACGATTGATCTCCGCCAAATCCTCCGCTAGTTGACGGCGTGCCCTTTCTTTTCTCTCAAATAATGCTTCGATATGTTCCATAGATCGGGTGATCCCCCTGGATCTAGTGCTCTGATACCAATTGATGTGTACCGCTAAGATTGGAATGATAAAAAGGAATAAAAGAGGCTACTTGTTAATTTATGACTACAAAATAGAATGACAATTAACTAAAGATTTAATCTATGAGCACAATAGAAATCCTAATACAATTGATCTAAGGAAATAAAAGAAATAACTCTCACAATTTTTGCCTCCCCAAGAACTAGGTCCGGCTGGCCTCTTATAACCACGACTATAGTGTGCAAAGTAATTCTCTACCAACTTGTTGTGTGCATAGCAATTTCCCTTCAAATCTCAGCCGCATCACAAAGCCCTCTACAAAATTCTATCTAATATTACAATTAGTGATTCCCAGTTTAATCTTAATCAATAACAATTATATCTTGCAATATAATATGCAACGGAAATTGAACAAGCAAGAGATAATTCTCAATATAATAATTAGACAATCGCAAACACAATGATTATCCTGATTCAGTCACCACGTGACCTACGTCCAGCACTCAAGTCCTATTTGGCTAGTTCTACTATTTCAACAAATTGTATAACTATCTCTTCCTAAGAGAATTTCTACAAACCACCTCACACTTAAGGATTTCCAACTCACACTTCATACTTGGGGAATTTCCACTTACAAAGATTTTGATACAATTACATATAACCTTGACTTGAAGCTCTTGTGTAGTTGTGAAGCTATAGGAAGAACTTGATCTTTAAAAGATGAAATTGAGGCTCTAGGAAGATGAAGTGTTGGCCAAACAAAAGATTGAAAACTTTGAAAGACTTGGCCAAAGAAAAGAGGATTTTTCTTTTGAAACTTTTGAGCATGAAAACTATTTTCTCTTTTGAAATAGATCATTAAAGTTATGCAATAAAATCTAAGCAATCTTTGTTTTATAGGGGAAAATTTGGGTCCAAATAGATGACCAAAATATCCCTAAAACGATCAAAACGGCTAGTAAAAATTCGACAATTATAAGCCAATGGCTAGTTACTAGTCGATCACAATGCACTCACTGGTCAACTAGTCCATGACTGGTCAACTAGTATATGTACATTGGTCGACTAGTCCAAGCATGTCACAAGGCAAATTTGCTCTCTGGATAATCTAGTCGACCATAGTTCATGAACTAGTCAAATAGAGTTCATTAACTAATCGACTAATTCATCTACATTGGTCGACTAGTTCGACACGTTTGCTAGCTTATGAAGCATGTGTCAGACTTAGTAAACTGGGTCTCAGACTGGTCGACTAATTTGCCTATAAAAGTGGTGTTTGACCATAAACACTTAGAAAATTTTTTGAAAATTTTTCTAAACATTTTAAAACATATTTAAGAAATTTCTAAGTGTGTGTAAGCTTCAACAAAGGCTTTAGTATTCTAATCAAGACAGAAATTAAAATTACATCTTAAAACATTACATTTGAAGTCCATGATGTAATCTTGGCTCTTGAAGATCCTTGTCTTGATTCTTTAATTCATATGCCTTGGTTGAACTCACATTGCTTTATGTGCTTCTTGATTTGCATTAAACTCTTAATTCTGCACTCATAGCTTATTAGATGACATGTTTGCTCATCATCAAAACTGACTTAATATCCTAACAATGACAACGCCATTTGTGTGAGGCGAGGGGTAGTAGTAATGACCCGTATTTTTAATAAATTTATTTTTGACGCTGCCATAAATTTTTTCCAATTTAATCTCTTTTTTCCTTCCAAATTTCTCTTGATTTCTTAAGTTCAGCTCTATTCTAGAGCTATATGATTTCTGGACTTCTTGGCCTCTTGATGAAGGTAGATTATTTCTATACCTAAGCTCTCGGTTTATAATTTATTTTCTTTTGGTAAAATATTTAGTATTAGTTTTAAATCAAATTTCAGATATTGAGTGTTATGCAATATAGTACCCTTATGTCATGCTATAACTGTGATAACTATACTGGAATGCTGAAAATGAAAGTAATACATAGCTGTTGTATGTCAACAAGAATAAAATAGTATACACTGAGATACATGATATTAATGTTACACATACCACCAATATTATTCATTGAATATTGTACAAGTCTGGATATTGTGTCTGATCACTGAACACTAAATATTCATTGCAAGCTCCTCGTGACAATACATGAAACAATGTTAGATACAATAGTAGTCATAATACAAATAAACACATGGTATGACAACAGTACAATAATCACAATACCATGACACTATACTTGATTCGTGGGTTTAATGGTAACCATATTAAAGAGAGTGCGGGAGAGATTGAAGCCATGTTGATGGCCTCCATCTGGGAGGATTTCCATTCCATGTTCTATTATTTAATGGACCCTGGGTCCCTTTTATGCTTCTTTCTTTTGGACTCGGTCCGGGGTCACACCCTGCGGTCCAATTGGAACTTCATGTTGCACATCGTACTCTCTAAATATGAGTCACATAACTAGTATAGGACATCACAATTTAGTATACAGTAGTACTTGTAGGAAAGGTTGCCTCATGCTAGATTTATTGCAACAATTCTTTGTTATCTTGCTGGTTTAACCCTATTAATGATTGATGTTATGGACGCGTGCTAGTGAGATGTTTCTTTACCTTTTGTTTATCAATATGTCATTGTTATCTCATTGTCTAATATCAACATTCATATTTTTTAAATGTTTACGTTATTCACGATTTGACACTTCCATACACTTGTTACAATAATGGCCCGCTCCCCCTCTCCTTTTTTTCGTTTTCTTTTTCATAGCACGTAGTAGGCACAAAGCCCACGGGGCTTTTCTTTTTCTTATTTCCCTCTCTCCCTCTCTCTTTCTCCCGACACCAGCGAAGCCCAGCCCATAAGGCTCTTCGACACGTGCTCTCTCTCTCTCTCTCTCTCTCTCTCTCTCTCTCTCTCTCTCTCTCTCCACGACAGCGGAAGGCCTCTAGTGCTTCGACACGAGGCAATCGAGCCCCCTCCATCCCTTCGACGTCCCCCTCTCATACGAGCAGTACACGCGCCCATTCCCCCGTCCTCTGCGGCAGCACGATGCACCCTCCCCCTCTTCGTCCTTCTCGACAACGACGCAGCATCCCTCATGTTCTCTGGGGCTCACAATTGCTATAGATACCCCCTCTCCTCCTCCTTGGTATCAATGGCTCCTTTTGCTACGGTCTATCCCATCCTTGCTTGCGGTGGTTCCTTGCTTGCGGTCTGTCCCCTCCCCTGCTATTTTGAGGTACGGTTGCTCCTCTTTCTTGCGGTCTGTCCCATCCCCTGCTATTTTGAGGTATGGTCTGTCCCTTCCTTGTTCGGTGGCTCCTCTTGCTTGCGATCTAACCCTTCTTTGCTTGAATTGAGGTTCGGTGGTCCCTTTGCTTGCGGCTGTGGGGCTCCTTGGTGACTGAGGGCTACAGCTGGCTTGTCTGCTGCTGTATTGGGTTCGGTGGCTTTCTCTGCTGCTTGTTTGGGTTCGGCTGGATTCTTGTTCGCTGGTTGGGCTTCAGATCTTAATTTTATTGGTTCTTCGGCAGCGATCTCAGGTAGACTCTATCTCCCCTTACGTTTCAGTTCTTTCGATTCATTGTATAGGGCTGTGTTGGGGTTTGGTTGTCCTTTGCTTGCTGACTTGGTCTTTCCTTGCTTGCAGGTTGGGGTTCCCTTGCTGTTGTGGGGTTCAGGTGGCTTCATTTGCTTGTTGTTTGGGTCTCCTTGATGTTTTGGGTTGTTGTTTCTTGCGGCTTGGCTTTCCTTATTGATTGTTGCTGGTAGCTTTGGGCTTCATGCTGGTTGTTGAGTTGTGGCGGGCCCTAACGCTTACTGTTTGCTTGCGGCTGGCCCATCTGCTTACTATTTGGGTTCGGTTGATTCTCTTGTTTGGGGTTCTGGCTTGTTGATAGATTCTGTTGGCCATCCTTGCTTGTTGTTAGATTGTGGCTAGCCCGCGTTGCTTGGTGTAGGTTGTGGCCGGTTTACTTACTGTTTGGGTTCTTTACTTGTTGTTAGGTTAATGGCTTACCTTGCGTGTTGTCTTGGGTCCCGGAGTTATTATTTGAGCTCGGCTGGTTTCCTCGCTTGTTGTTTCGGGTTTCTTTTATAAGGCAATCATTATGTTTCTTTCGTTCTATGTTCGTTGCATGTAACAGTTGGATGCTTTATTATCATTTCAGTTTGAAATATCATGTCATGAGAAACATCCATACCTTACTTTATCTTCATGCCAGCTTTATTATCGTGCCAGTTAATTATCTCTTGAGTTGCTAGTACCATAAAGTTTAATATTGTTAAATTGCGTATTCTTGGGATGTTACTGGTGATATCACGATTCTATCTCGATACTAGATGACTGGTGGATTTGAGGTTGGCTCTTAAGATGGCATGTTACTATTACATGTACTTGGCTCTTAAGATGGCATGTTACTATTACATGTACGGCAGTGGATCCCCCCTAACTTCGTTTTTGATTAATATTGAACCACATCACAACACTAAAACTAATAATTGATTAATACAGCTTGACTCGCCGGTTTTTGGGAGACTTATGAAAGTGAGTATGGGGGCGATTGGGACCTGTCTTCAGCCCCCAGGTTAGAGAGACGTCCATCATTCAGATGGGTCCTGAGTCCCGGGGCAGACATAGACGGCCATCACGATGGGTACTGGAGCCCCTGTCACAGTGTTACGGTTCTTACAGGATGGTACTTTCTTCTTTGGACTCGACCCGGGATAGTGCCATTGCGGTCTCAAGATGGTCTTTGTGTTGCACACTGTACTCTCCCATAAGCCACGGCCTAGGGTTGGTTCACTTTAGCGAGAGTATCATCTTACAGTAGCCTGTAGACATTTACGTATCATAACATGTTTCATTTCTGTACCGTGCCTTTTTAACTGCTGTCGTATCTTCTTTTGCGTACGGTTACCTTTCTTATCTCTTGTTTAGATATTGTCTACTCTACTGAATGTGGTGTGACTTTTGTTGCCCACTAGGTGACGCACAGGATCATGCGGATGCGTCTGAGCACGAGGAGACAGACTTCCTGTGCAGGATGTTAAACCCTGAACTAGCGGCAGGTGAGTGTTGCATTTACTTTTCAGTCGTAGTATAGATTTTTATTGTCTATTTTTCCTGTTCAGTACTGTGTTACATATTATATTGTGAGTATTTCCATTCTTTATGCACTGCTCCACATTGATTTCACTGGCACGCGCAGGACCTGCATATAACTGTTTCAATTGTGACGGCATCCGAAGAGCGGGGCGTTACAGTTACAGTTTGTCCTATTGATCACTTTTGCATGCATGTATTTTTCCTTATTTTTTTACATAAACTGAAAGCTTGGATATAGATATAATCTATAGTCTAACCCAATCATATATCTCTCATGTGTTCCACATGTCTTATATTAAGTTACAAAGTTCTTCCCTTCCTTTGAGCTATTCTGGGTCCTTTCATTGAGGTATGTTTTGGGTATATTTCTGTTTAGCCTATATTAACTTTATATGTAACCAGTAGGACCTGCAAATTCTTGAAAAAGTAATGACCCCAGAAACAGAGGCGTTACACGTAGTGATCCATGCAGGTCCGCGCTGACCACCTCCTGAACAGTATAGGTCGAGTAGATATATATCGTGAAACATAATTGTTGATGAATTTTCTTTATCTTCCTCTTCTTTGGACTTTCAAATTTTTGTGTCGATTACTTGTATCTTGCACTCAATCCCTCCTAAATCGAATCATTTATCTCGCTTATCGACAATGTCATCCCCGTCAACTTGTAACGACTTAATCATCTATCACATCTCTTGAGTGTTTTCCATTACTTTTTCTTACCTTTCAGAAATTCCGAGGACGGAATTTTTATAAAGTGTGTAGAATGTAATGACATGTATTTTTAATAAAACTATTTCTGAGGTTTGTCACAAATTTTTTCCAATTTATTCTCTCTTTTCTTCCAGATGTCTCTTGATTTCTTGTGTTCAGATCTCTTCTAGAGCTATATGATTTTTGGACTTCTTGGCATCTTCGACGAAGGTAGATTATTTCTATACCTAAGCTCTCAGTTTATGATTAATTTTCTTTTGGTAAATATTTTAGTATTAGTTTTAAATCAATTTTTATGCAACATAGCACCATTATGTCATGTTATAACTGTGATAACTATACTGAAAGACTGAATATGAAAGTATTACATAGCCGTTGTCTGTCAACAAGAATAAAATAATATACACTGAGATATATGCTATTAATGTTATACATATCATCGATATTGTTCATTGAATATTGTACAAGTCTGGATATTGTGTTTGAGCATTGAACACTAAACATTCATTGCAAGCTCTTGATAATGTGCACGACAATGTTAGGAACTAAGTGCTACATGGGACAAAGTGTCACGATACGCCGGGGGTCATCTCTTGAACCCATGGGAGCCACCTCTAGAATCCTCTCCTCTGACAATACCTGAAACAATGTCAGACACAATATTAGTCATCATACAAATAAACACATGGTATGAAAACAGTATAACGGTCACAATACCATGACACTACATTTGATTCACAGGTTTTGGGGTAACTCATATTAGAGTGTGTGCGGGAGCGATTGAAGCCATACTTATAGCCCATATCTGGGAGGATTTCCATTCCATATTCTATTATTTAATGGATCCTGAGTCCCTTTCATACTTCTTTCTTTTGGACTCGACACAGGGTCGCACATTGCGGTCCAAGGTGGACTTCACGTTACACATCGTGCTCTTCAAATATGAGTCACATCACTAGTTAGGACATCACTAGTTAGGACATCACAGTTTAGTGTACAGTAGTATTTATAGGAAAGATTGTCTCATGCTACGTTTATTGCTATAGTTCTTTGTTGTCTTGCTGGTTTAAACATAGTAATGATTGATGTTATGGATGCGTGCTAGTGAGATGTTTCTTTACCTTTTGTTTATCAATATGTCATTGCTATCTCATTGTCTAATATCAACATTCATATCTTTTAAAATGTTTATGTTATTCACGATTTGACACTTTCATACACTTGCCTAAAGATCACTTTTGCATGCATGCACTTTTCCTTTTTTTACATAAATTGAAAGCTTGGCTATAGATATAATCTTATTGTATAACCCAATCCTATATCGCTCAGGTGTTCCACATGTCTTATATTGAGTTTCAAAGTTCTTCCCTTCCCTTGAGCTATTCTAGGTCCTTTCATTGAAGTATGTTTTTGGTATATTTCTATTCCGCCTAATATTGACGTCACTGGTAACTAGCATGACCTGCAAATTCTTAAAAAGGTAATGACCCCTAGAAACCGGGACGTTACAGTGGTACTTTAGGAGAAAGGTAAAAGAGATACAAGAGAGATGATGAGAGACGATGAAATAGAAGATGGGAGAGAAAAATGAGAAAGAGGACATAAGAAAGTAGGACTCAAGGATGCATAAGAGAGGAAAGAGATGATAGAGAAGAAAGAGAGTACAAGTGCGATGGCATTAGCTAAAAGAAGAAAAAGACAAACCCAAAAAAAATCATTATGGTTATTGTTAATTCAAGGGTCTCTTTGCTAACTCCCTGCTAATATCGCAAATCATGTGTTACTGGTCACATAATCGCATAATTTAGAGGATTTGAATGCAAGTGA
Source organism: Scilla litardierei (assembly GCA_030789695.1). Classification (NCBI taxonomy): domain Eukaryota; kingdom Viridiplantae; phylum Streptophyta; class Magnoliopsida; order Asparagales; family Asparagaceae; genus Scilla; species Scilla litardierei. Next base: position 126,355,011 of record CM061131.1, read on the forward strand.
CCCTAAATCCAAAACTTCTCAAACACAAGAACATCTTCTCCATTAAAACACTTAGGGTGATCAAAAGTCAATTGGCTAAGAGATCACTCTCAGATCCATCCAGGTCTTCAGAGTGAAATTTTGCATCTCTCAAACATAGTTCTTGTTTACGATTTACAGGGAGCAAAAAGTGTTTTTCTTCCTGCTCTCTTCATACACTCTAGCTCACTTATTTCTTAGAAAGTACAAACTAATGTTTGATCTATTTTCTCTTAGAGTTTCTACGTGCATGTAGGGGGAGGTTTTAACTATTATGTGACTTTGTAGGGGTTTCTTTAGAGACTATATTGCGCCTTTCTTTTTCTTCTCTCTTAGTATTTACTATCTAATGCTCGTCCCTTCATTTATGGGATTTCACCCTAAGTGCTTCACTTGGTAGGATTCTTAACCAATGTGGGAATAGATCAAAATATTTTTCGAATATCCAAGTCCTTTAATTGGTCAGAACATATCCCCATTATCTGTTACATGGTTACTAACGTTGGTGAATTTCTAAGATAGTGACATAAGTTTCTATTGACTCTTCACATTGTCAGATTCTATCCTAGGTACTATCATTAATTTTCAAATGGGTGTACCTTTATTTTCTAGAATTCAAGATTCCCGGTTCTTTCCGATACCTAGATCGTTTTCTGCAGCAAAGATCATCATATTAAACTCATCAAGTTCTCTTCCTTGCAAAAAAAAACTCTTCTTGATCATATATTGCCCTTGAAAATCGTTCGGTAAACTAACAAGACTCAAGATAGAATATGCACTTCAATGGTCACTCTAACATGTAGCTAATTAGATGGTTCCACATTCAGGGACCTCTAGTAGCTTTGTTGTACGGATTCAGATGAGTCTATGCTAGTTGAAAATGACAATATACTATATTGACAGATACTTGCTGCACAAAAATTTGGTCAGGGAATCTATACTTGTTGAATTTGACAGGACTATGATGAAATGCAAACACGCTGACATTCTAAGATTCTAAGTCGCACATATCAGCATCATGCACAGAATGTGAGCATTTCAGATACAGAATATCAGTCCAAGCCTTGACTTCATTGATAAAAAATAAAGCATTCTGCTTTTCTTTGTGAAAAGTTGGAAAATAAAAGAGTATATATACGGCATTAACCTTGAATACGCCTGTAACAGGTGAAGAAAAATTTCAACTTCAAGATCCTCCGTTGATAATTTACTGGAACATGGAACACTCAATTTTCTTCTCACACCCAATAAGACATTCCTGTAGGAAGGTCTCCAACCCCTTGCAAAAACAGTAGTAGGATAAATCAGATAATAGTGTGTCAACAGAAGAAATTCACTTTTTTAAAAAAACATAGGATGGCATTCTAAATTCTAGAAATATACTGTTCTATATATTTTCCTGATTTCCAAGTTGTTGTATTATTCAAAAGAGAAAGAAGAAAAATGCAAGAAGTATCGTGGACACCATGTCTCAAAAGAAGAGAGTAATGCTTTGGAAAGCTGGTGTCGTTAATAGCTGAATTTTTCAGTACGACGATGAATTCACACACATATGCAGGTAGGAATGGCAGGTGCTTTGGTAGATCCGTCATCCATATACAGCATGGAAAGGAACAAATCTGGACCAAAAATTATATCTGAATCTAAACCAATGGGTATGTTGCAAGAATATGGACATGTCGACACAGCTATAATACAACACGACAAGGTGACACTAAAGAAAACTTGAAAAGGTATACTAAAAACAGAAGAATCGAGTCTGATATGATGTCTACAACATGTGTTCAACATGATACAGCTTTTGATAATTAAAAAGTCCTTGCTACCCAGCAAATGGTTGCCTACATATCCAAAATCAAGACCAAGCAATAAATTAATACAGTTTAGACCCAACAGCATAGGTTTTAATAAATTTCAACCTGAATGAACTGTGCCAAAAAGAGATTCAATTCAGTCTACCCGCCAACATCATATACTGAACAAGTCACATAACGTACATAAAGAATATGCCAACCACTTGAACAAACTGGCCTTACATAACATAGAAATCAACCCAGAGGGATTTAATTTTTAGCTAGAGCTCCAGATCACAAGGATGAGTTGTTCTCAATTAAAAACCATGTCTTCTTTCAAATTTTGCTTTTAGCCTAGTTGAAAGATTTATCTCCATGGATTAATGTAATTCCGATGGTGCAGGCTCGGCGTTACATCATTATGACGTTTTCTCAAATGCTAAACTACGTTGTAAGCATCCTAGTCCAACCGTCTTAATGATTCATATACATGAGAAGCTAAATTTTCCATTAACATTAAGACAACTTTATGCCAGATCCAAAAAATAACTGAAGAAAATCAAAAAATGCCTGATTTTAAAGAAATATTGATATTAGGAAAAGGTACAAAGCAAGGAAACATATACATGACAAATGGAAGCTTTGATTGGTCTAAAATAAATCAGCAGACTCATCCAAATTCAGCATATATGAATCGCTAACCTTAACGTAGAACGTGCATCTGCTGCAAGGAACAAAAAACGTGACTCGAGATGAGCTATAAAATCTTCTCGTCCCTCAATATCTTCTCCTTCCGGAATATAATCAATATCCGGCTTATTTGTAATTGATTTTAGCAAGGGACTAAAGTAGCTGCAGCAAATAAACAATAATTCAGATGTACCTGGTGAGTAGCCAAACATTAAATACTCAACTGGCTGGCAGTTTTACATCTTGATCGTTTCTGTTTTTCATTATACTAAGAAAATTATCCTTCCATTCCAAGTGGCATCTACACATATTTTAGTATGCCCAATAATATAGTCGTTAGAACAGTAAGAATTATAACATTGCAAACAAAAAAATAAAAATATGAAATATCAAGAACATAAGGTTAGTAATCAGTTGCAATTGGAGTAGAAAACCTTCATGCACAGGGTAAAAAGTACAACCCTAATCTCATTCGGATAATCATATAATGTCAAAAGGGTACACATCTTCCTGGTTGTATTATGGTCATGCAACATATGAAGATGAAGGGAACAATCTGTAAGTAGATACCTTACAGACAGAAAGGCCAGAAAAGAAGAATTAAAGCTTAAAAGCTGTGGGTAACTGGATTTAAGACAATAGTCTTGCTTTTTAAACTAATATAGGAGGTTCCACACTAACCATCATTCGTGACATATGTCGCGTGCTTATGATTTGTTTATCAACACACAAACTTTTTTAGCCAGACTCAAGAGCAGGCATCTGTCCTCCAATTTTTAAATGGCACTATAGCAGTGGAGCTTCTAGTGTCGAATAAATGATAGTCGTAGGTCACAGTGAATTATTTGAAGGTCAAGAATGTTAAGTAATATTTAAGATTATGGAAGCCATGTGCAAAAGTGATATAGGGACCAGTGCAAAAATAAAAATTGTCTAAATCAAAGATAGAATTTTATATTAAAAAATTAGGGAGAGTTAATTTCTCCTCTCTTTATGAATTATTATTTATAGTATTATATTGGTAGTTTTACATAAAACCCCTTAACCCCTTTTATATAAAACAGCCTAACATAGTATATATTACATCTCAACATCCTCAAGCTAAGACATTAATAGATGTGCACTTTTTATGTGTTGTGGTCCCATTAGGAGCATTTTGAGAATTTTCGGATTTTTAGGCGTATTTTGGAAATTTTTTAGTCTTTTGGGTTTTTCTGTAATTTACCTTATTTCTGAACTCTATTTATAGGTGCAATGGGCTGAGGTATTTCTTAGGCTATTTTTGATAGAAAATTGATATTAGAGGTGAGATTATCCCTCGTTCTTTGGGAGAGTACGGACTCCTCTTCAATTGGCGTCTTGAGAGAACGGCCACCTCTATAATTGTGGTCAATGTATCTCTATATTTTTCAGTTTTATTAATACAAATCCAATCTTTATTTTGGTTCCTATAAATTTGATATCAGAGCATCAAAATCCATAGCGACGGCGACGAGATCCAAGTAAAAGATCGAATCTTTGGAGAAAAGGTTGGACATCGAAATCAATAGATTGAAGGTCGTGGGGGAACTTAGGGTTTCGACGGAAAAGGATAAGACGGCGACGGAGCAAAGATTTGATGGCGTGGAGAAAACCCTAGCACAGATTTTGCAACAAATCTCGGGGATCGTGACGGAAATTCAAACAAAAGAAGGCGAAAACCCTAATTTTGAACGAAAGACGACGGCTTTAGAAAAGGGAGAGGGAAAGGTGGATGCTTGTGAAGAATGGATGATTTACGATGCCGACAACTACTTCGAGGAGAAAGAGGAGGAGCTCATGATGAACGACAGTAACTCCCGAAACAATAGGAGAACGAACCATTGGCTGAAATCCTGCACGGCAGCCACCCAGGGGCTGTCGCCCTTTGCAGCTCCCCAATATAGGACCTGCAAGGGGCACCAACCCCTGCAGTACCCCCCAAAGGGGCCGCCGCCCCTGACAGAGCCCCCACAGGGGGCGCCAAGGGCGCCAGCCCCTGCAGAGGTCCCAGCAGGGGCTGCCGCCCTGGCAGAGCCCACACAAGGGACTTGCAGGGGGACGCCAGCCTCCCCTAGCCCTAAATCCGCAAACATTTAAGACCCTTGGGCCGCGAAACGGGTCTGGCGAGAATCCTGGAAGGCGACGAGGGCCCCAGGACCTCGGGGATGCGCTACGATGCCGACAACCCAACAGAGTACTTGTGGGAGACTGAGGACGACGGTGACGTGTTTCGAGAGCCCCACAGCTCTCGACATACTGCAGAGAGAAGACAACGATCACCCCCGACTTATGAGGAGTACTCAAGAGATGTCGGAGGAGAGGGGGGACATTGAGCAGGATGATCAGGGCTTCTATGATGGCGGAGACGACTGGGGGATTATGCGGGTAAAGATGAAGGGCAACAGAGGAGCTTGGAGGGACAGAGACCTCAGGAATTATACATACCAACCCCACCACCCTAGACACTACGAGGAACGAGCAGACCAGGGGAATTTTGGCGTGGATGGCAGAATTCAGAAGCTGCCCGTATTTAAGGGGGATGATCCTTATACTTGGATCTACAAGGTAGAGAGGGTTTTTACAGTGTCCCACATGACTGAGGAGCAGAAGCTGGAAGCGGCGGTGGTGTGTCTAGAAGGGAAGGCCCTCGTGTGGTTCCAATGGAGGGAGCAACGACACCTGTTTTGTTCGTGGGAGGAGATTAAGCATGGCTTGGTGGAGAGATTTTGCGAGACTCGTGTGGGTAACTTGTGGGAGAAGTTGCTTTCTCTCAGGTAGGACGACACGGTGAAAGATTACATGGAGCGATTCGAGGCACTGTCAAGAAGTGTACGGAAGATTTCTGATGAGACACTGGAGAGCACATTTATGAAGGGGCTGAAGACCACCATTCGCATAGAGCTTTGCATACAGAAGCCCCAGGATCTGATGTACGCCATGGAGTTGGTCCAAATAGTGGATGATCGTCTGATGGAGGAGGAGAAATCTAGAGGAACTGGATGCAGCTCCTCTTCCCACAGACAACCCACGATGGAGGACAGCAGAAGACCCGGACAAGGATAGACTCGTCTAGTCAGGAGAAGAGCGGGATGCCACCGCAAGGATGGCAGTTTAAGAAAATGACGGATGTAGATGTAAGAGAGGCAGACTGGGCTGTGTTCCAGATGCGACGAGAGGTTCACCCCGGGACACCGTTGTGGAGTGTGCAAGCTTCAGCAGCTGATAGTGAAAGAAGACGAGGAGGACATAGTGGAGGAAGAAGAGCTCGGAGAGGATGGACATCCCCACTTAAAGTAGGACTACTGTGGACTTCATGCACCACCTTAAAACAAGGTTGTTTTCGGGGACAGAGTAATGATAGCTCTGCACTTTTTATGTGTTTTGGGCCCATCAGGGGCATTTTGGGAAATTTGGATTTTTAGAAGCGATTTGGAAATTTTCAGTCTTTTGGGTTTTTCTGTAATTTTCATTACTTCTGAACTTTATTTATATGTGGGAGGGGCGAGGTATTTCTTAGGATATTTTTGAGAGAATTAATATTAAAGGTGAGATTATCACTCGTTCTTCAAAAGAGTGCGAATGTCCTCTTTAATTGACATCTTGGGAGAGCGGACACCTCTATAATTGCGGTCAATGTATCTTTATATTTTCAGTTTTATTAATAAAAATCGAATCTTTGTTTTGGTTCCTATCAGACATATATGTCATTCATCCCCAGCTTATCACAAATATAGTCCATTCTCTCTTATCATAAAGACTTAGTAAACATATACGTCAGTTCATTCATCAATCTAACATGTTCCATCTTTATCAACTTCTTATCACACTGTTGTCTAACTATGTGACAATCGATCTTTGTATTTGGTCCTCTTATGAAGGACCAAGTTCTTAGTGATGTATATATCAGCCTTATTATTACAATATAACGTCATAGGTTTAGATTCATGAATCCTAATTTGAAAAGTAACTATTAAATCCCCAACTCTTAAGTGGTGTCGGACAACGCTCTGTACTCTGATTCTATAATGAATCAAGAAACGACTTGTTTCTTACTTTTTTAAAACATCATATTACCTTCCACAAGACATAGTCACTAGTCGTCAATCGTCGATCAAAGACAAGCCATTCCAACTTGCATCTAAGGTCGCAACTCTATGATCTTTATCAAGTGCATTCTTCGTATATTTTTACGGATTTAAATATCGGTCGATACGGCTGATATATTGGTATCGGGCCTCAGACGATACGATATGCATTAATTTATCGGTTTTAAAAAACTGACCCGATATCAATCGATGTTGGATGTATCGGCCGATATCGGGGCGATATCTACCGATATATCTGGCCGATATGTATTTTTAATGAAGTTATAATTTTATTATTACAAACTTACAATTTTACATTATTTTAATAGATACACTACTAACATATAATTACAGTTTGAAAGAATATTTAATTTGTAAGAATATTTAATCATATTAATGTACTTTAAAGAATATTTAACTAAAGATATATTATATTAATGTTTGAATTTTCTTATTTTATATTGACATGTTCTTGATTTTCCATGTGTTTTTTGCAAGTAAATCATGTTAGAAGGTATTTTGCACTCATCTAATAGCACGTAGTAAAAGATTAATTGATTATATGCAACTACGGTGTAAGTCGCTTTTGTTGTTAAAATCATGATATATTCTTACTTTTATTACTTTACATAATATGTTAATGATTAAATTTAATGCATCATTATGATATTACTTGATTATATTGATGATATTTTTATAATATAATTAAATATGAACATATAAAGATGTTATAACCAAGGTTAGGAGTCATGATTTCGGTTTTGGTTTTGGTCTTCTGACAATTTTAGGTTTCGGTCAGGTTTCACTCATTTCGGTAGTTTCGGAGTTTCGTTTCATTTCATCTCTATCGATAGTTTCAAATACTTAAATCTACCAAACACTATCAAATACTAAAGCATCAAATAAACTGAAGTATTAAACAAATACTATCAAATATTACCAAATTTGTATTTCTAATACGTATTTACAAATTTATATAATACTATCAAAAATTAAAAATCATGTTTTCTTGAATTTAAACGAGTGCTGTTATTCATGTTACACATTTTGTTAAATATATCCCACTTTTTTAAAAGATAATGGCAAACCTATAAATAAATGGAACATAGTTAGCAAAATGTGTAAGATGAAAAGCAACAAAATTAACCACCCCTAAATCCAGTGTTATCAAATGGCGCCGCCACGGCCGCCATGGCGCAATGGCGTGGCGCCTTTTGGATCAATCGCGATTCGCCATCCGACATTGGCTGGGAAATCGCGGGTTCCGCTTTTTCCGCCATGGCGGCCGCCACATACATATCGTGATGGCGTTACATTGCGTCTATGGCGGTTTTGTTGGGTTTCAGGTAAAATAATAATTTTTTAATTTTTTACATAACTGTTAAATATTTTAAAAGTCACTTATTGTTTTTAACCCTTCGTTTTCTTATCCTCTCTTATCCCGCAGCAGTGCCCTAGCCTTCAAAAGAAAAGGGGGAAGACGGCAGCACGATGACAGCAGCGGCGCGACGAAGCTAGGTCGACGACGGCGCGACGAAGCTAGGTCGACCACGCGGCTACGGGGGCGCGACGACGGGGCCTCGACGACGGGGGCGCGACGAAAATCAGGTTTTTTTTCTTTTTTTCGTTTCTTCCTTTTTTTCCCTTGATTTCTTCCTTTCTTCCTTCCAACGACGACGCAGCTCTTTAATTTTTTCCTTTTTTCTTTCTTCCTCTTCCCTTCTTACTGTCGGTGGCTGAACCCTTCTAAACTCTTAATTTTTTCCTGTTTGTGGCTGAATCCGGCGACCATGGCTTCAACTTATTGATTATTAATAATCAATGGGTTGATCTCCGGAGTTTGTAAGATTTGGAATGATAATAGGAATTTTACTGTATATTTTAATGTTTGTATTTGTGTATGGTTACTGCATAATAATATGCACTGTCAGTACAAGAATGTTTGCTAACAACATTGGTCTATATTCATTTGTAAGTTGTCCCAATGGTATGGATGAACACACACTACTTCTTTGTTTAGTTTTCTTTTTTAATTTTCTCACTGTTTTAATTGTTCTTATTTTTATTACTATTTTCTCTATTAATTTTACTCACTGTTTTTTTGTGTGCTTTTTTCAGCTTGAAGCAATGTCAAACACTTCAAATCAAAGTCATGCCTCTTCAAACTCTATTACTAAGAGTAATAAGTCAGATATAGGATGGAAGCATTGCCATCAAGTGAAAGAAAATGACACCAATGAGGTTATATGTAATTACTGCGAGAAGATTATGAAAGGAGGAATTACACGAGGAAAGCAACATCTAATGGGAAAGAAGGGCAATGTTTCAGCTTGCACAAGGTGCCCAAAAGAAGTTAGAGAAGAGTTGTGGGCAATTGAGAAGAATAAGAGAACGAAGGAGAGCGAAGCAATCCGAAAAATAATGCAAGTTGAAGAAGTTCAAGAAGATACTATATTGGAGGAAGGTGACTTTATAGAATTAGATGCTGAAATACCTCCTAGTGGTTCTAATGAGAGGAAGAAGGCTGCTTTGAAGGGACCCATGGACCTCTTTTGTAGACGTCCAGAAACCGCAATTGCAAAAAATCGAAAGGAGAAATTGAAGGAAACAAGTATAAGAGAAGCTTGTGACAAACAAGCTACGGCAAGGGTCCACCAGTATATAGCACGATTTTGGTATCAAGCTGGGCTATCTTTCAATATAATCAAATTGCAAAGCTTTCATGACATGGTTGCAGCTATTGGAAGTTATGGACCGCATTTACGACCTCCAAGCTTTCATGATATAAGAGTCCCACTCCTTCAAAAGGAGTTGGAGTACACCAATAATTTGATGAAAGGTCACAGGGAGCAGTGGGCCAGTTTTGGGTGCTCCATAATGTCAGATGCTTGGACCGATAGGAAGCAAAGATGTTTGATTAACTTTTTGGTGAATTCTCCTGCCGGGACAATGTTCATCAAGTCTGTTGATGGGTCAAACTTTGTGAAGACCGGAGAGAAGTTATTTGAATTGCTTGATTCTATTGTGGAGGAAATTGGAGAGGAAAAAATTGTCCAAGTCATAACAGACAATGGGAGTAATTATGTTCTTGCCGGCAAGAAATTGGAGGAAAAAAGACCCAAAATTTATTGGACTCCTTGTGCAGCACATTGCATGGACTTAATGTTAGAGGATATTGGTAAACTTTCCAATATAAAGAAGACAATTCAACATGCAATCTCTCTAGTTGGCTTTATTTATAGCCATTCAAGCACTTTGAGTTTGTTGAGGTACTTTACAAACAAAAGGGAGTTAGTGAGGCATGCGGTCACCCGATTTGCAACATCTTTTCTTTCATTGGAAAGAATTCACCAAGAGAAATCAAATCTTAGAAAGATGTTTGTCTCGAATGAGTGGAATACAAATAAGTTGTCAAAGGAGGCAAAGGGACGTGAAGCAAGTAAAATAGTATTGATGCCAAGTGTTTGGAAGCATGTAGTGTATATACTAAAAGTCATGGCTCCTCTTGTGAAAGTGCTTCGGCTTGTTGATGGTGAGAGAAAGCCAGCTATGGGCTATATATATGAAGCAATGGACAAGGCAAAGGAAACAATTATGAAGTCTTTTAATAATAATGAGAGTAGATACAAAGATGTGTTTGAAATCATTGATAGAAGATGGAATGTTCAGCTTCATCGGCCATTGCATGCGGCTGCCCACTTTTTGAATCCGGAGTTTTTCTATGACAACACTCAAATGGAATTTGATAGTGAGATTATAAGGGGATTATATGCATGCATCAATAAGTTGGTAGGAAATCTAGAGGTGGAGCAAAAGATCATGTTGGAGTTGCACACTTATAAGACTGCGGGTGAGATGTTTGAGAGTGATATTGCCATATCAATGAGGAAAACTGTTTCGTCGGGTAAGAAAGAAAGCAAATACAACTACTAAATTTCTATTCTTTAATCTTAATTTCTTTAAGCAATTTACTCAAGTATTTAACACACTACACTTTCTTTGGCTTTGTGGCTCAATGGTGGCGACTATATGGTTCATCAACCCCCAATCTGCAAAAAATAGCTATTAAGATCTTAAGCTTGACTTGTAGTGCATCCGGTTGTGAACGTAATTGGAGCGTCTTTGAGCAAGTAATCAGTTTTCTTTTAATCAATATTTTTAACTCCAAATTTTCCTTATGATTACTCATTATTTATTTATCACACTGTTGCAGATTCATACAAAGAAAAGGAATAGGCTTGAGCATAAGAGATTGCATGACTTGGTATATGTCAAGTATAATCAAGCACTCAAACGAAGATACAACCTTAAGGATGAAGTTGATCCAATTAGCCTCAATGATATTGATGAATGTAATGAGTGGCTAGTTGGAGAGATGGATGGAGATAATGCTGAAGTTCAAGATGAGAGGGTTTTTGAGGGAGATGATGCACTTACATGGGGAGAAGTTTATAGGGCTTCAGAGATTGGAGAGCCTAGAATGTATACTAGGCGTAACAAAAGGAAGCAACCGGCAAGTGGCGCATGCCGCGCATCTCACATACCTTCTACAAGAGGCAGAGGATGGGCTTCTTCAACTAGGAAAGGAAAAGCGGTTCAATGTGAAGAAGAAGAAGATTTGGATGATACTAGTGAGGACTCAGATGAAGAATTGCCAAATGTTAATTTTGAGAATTCCGAAGGAGAAGAAGCTGAAGGTTATGCCTCCTTGTCTGACAAGGAGAATGATTATATTGGGGAAGAGGAGTGGGGTGTGGATGAGGAGGATTAGTTTTACTTCTGTCATAACATTGTGTCTTGTCTTGAGTATGGACTCTTTGTTGGAATGTTGGGTGAATTATATCTTTTATTATGGTGTTTTTATGAATTGTATGTTCCGAGTTAGGTTTGTGTGCATAATGCATGTGTGAATTTGATGCAACTAGAGGAGTCAGGTGAGTCGGTGACTCGGGTTAGACTTTTCTTTTTTCTTTGTGTTTTTTTAGTATTCGTGGTAAAACATATGACATATCTTGCTAGTTGCTATAAATACAAAATTACAAATACAAGGAGAAATATCGCCAACTGACATCTGTAGGATGCCTTTCACAGAACTTTGAAGTTTGAAGCAATGATGGCCGATGGCAGCAGGTTTCTTCCTTTGAGTTGGAACTTTGAAGCAATGATCCGAATATTGTCGATCAGTTGATGTCGGATACTCATACTTTGAAGCAATGATGGCAGCGGTTGTGATTCTGTAAGTGTCAACTCAATACACCTTCATCTTTGTTATACCTGAAATGTGTAGAATTGTAGATTAGTTGACAAAATTAGAATGTGTCAATTGCTTTTCCTATAATAGTATGCACTTTTTCATGCAATGACATACTACTATACTAGAACATGTGTCAATTCATGATTATGTAAATTTTTAGTTAATATATAATTATATATATATATATTTCTGTCCGCCATAGGCCCCGTCCGTCATAGGCCGCTACACCATCCGCCATATGTTTATGGCGGATTTTTGGCTCGCCGCCATAGGCCGCCATTCGCCATTGATAACACTACCCCTAATGCAACAAGTCAAATTACAGATTTTGATAAATATTTTACATTTATTTACAAGTTTGCCCTTCCCTTTCTTTTAAAAGGTTTAAAAGAGAATAGCAAACTTGTAAATAAATGTAACATGCTAGTAAGATGTGTAATTTAACTAAAACACTAAGCCATTCTCTTTTAAACGAAACAAAAGGCTCTTGAGCCTCTTCGTTCATTACAGGCGACGGTCAGTGGGCTCGAGTCCTTCGTTGCAGATGACGGGGCTCTCCGACTCTACGTCGATGCCGACGATGACGCTGCCGCCGATGCCTTTTTTCTTTGAGGTGACGGAAAAAAGTTGCTTCTTTAACTTATATTTTTTCTTTTTCTTGTTTGCATCTTTTCTTGCTTCAACAAAAAAATTCCTCTTCTTTTTTTCTTTCTTCTCTTTCGTTTCGGCCGAAACAAACCGCAACGGAACCATTCCGATCAAAGTCAAATTACATATTTTGATAAACATTTTACATTTATTTACAAGTTTGCTCTTCCCTTTCTTTTAAAAGGTTTTAAAGAGAATAGCAAACTTGTAAATAAATGTAACATGCTAGTAAGATGTGTAATTTAACTAAAACACTACGCCATTCTCTTTTAAACGAAATGAAGGGCTCTTGAGCATCTTCGTTCATTACAGGTGACGGGCAGTGGGCTCAAGTCCTTCGTTGCAGGCGATGGGGCTCTCCGATTCTACGTCGACGCCGACGATGACGATGTCGCCGATGCCATTTTTTGGAGGCGACAGAAAAAGTGTTGCTTCTTTAACTTATATTTTTTCTATTCCTTTTTGCATCTTTTCTTGCTTCAACAAAAAAATTCCTCTTCTTTTTTCCTTTCTTCTCTTTTGTTTCGGCCGAAACTGACTGCAACGGAACCATTCCGATCAAAGTCAAGAAGCAGTCGATGTTATGTCTCGGTCTGAAACCAAGATGAAACGCCCGATACTGAAGGGTATTGGGTGAAACCTAATTCCTTGGTTATAACTACAATTTCGTTATTAAGATTTGTATAGTTATATGTTCAATATGAGTAACCTGGTATTGACGTGTATCCCCACTATATTCCTTAATATCCGCTATCCAAAATGAAAATTTACCATCCAATACGATCCTGATATCCAACATTTAAACCATTATATATTTCAAGACTCGTACCGGAACATCCCAATGTGTAGTCATAGGATAAGATATGAACTAACTCAACACTCACTTGGAAGGTAAATCAGGACATGTCATATTAAGACAATCCAGCTTTCTCTGGATCATGTGACAAATCTCCCTAATCTAGCACAACTTTTGAATTTGGACCCATATGTGAGGTGATAGGCCTATACCCGACATTACTATCTCTAACAACATATCCAAAACATATTTTGTATAAGACAAATAGATACCTTCCTTTGAGCGAGCTACATCTATCCTAAGATAGTATCGAATATGCCCGAAATTTTGCGTCTGAAACTTCTGAATAATTGCTTCAATTCTTGAATTCTGACAGAATCATTGACATTGATCATAATATCATCAAAATATACTACCTCAAAATATACTACCAGAATGATCTGTCTGTCCTAATATCATTCAATGGAAGCTGAAATGATCATTTTGATACCGATTGAGTCTAAACCACCCTATGGAATATGCAAAGCTCCCAAACAAGGCCATTGGTGAGTTCTTCAATTTGCACACTTTTCGTGACTCTTCATGAGCAACAAAGCCTACAGTTGGTCCATGTATACTTATTCAAAGATACCATAAAGAATGCATTATTTACATCTAACTGATGTAAAGGTCAGTAATGAGTGGTAACCAAATGAAATCAATAAACATACTAAGGTCATCTTCGTAACCGAAGAAAATATCTCATGTAGTCTACGTCATATCTATGAATAGCCTTTAGCAACGATCCTGACCTTTAATCGAGCAAAAGAGCTATCAAGATTCAATTTCACAGTGTAAACTCATTTGTAACCAACCACCTTACTACATGGACTCAGGACAAGATTCTAAGTTTCCATTAAGTTCAAGTGCATTCATTTCTTCCAACATTATAGTAAACCAACCTAAATATGACAAAACTTCTGAAATAAAATGGGTGTTTGATGAGAACCAATGGAAGAGAGAAGTTATGCATAGTTGAGAAAGATGAATAGTAGACATATATGTGTAAAGTGGATGTGATGTTCAAGAATGATTAAATTTTGTCTAAGTAATCGGAAGATCCAAAACAAAAACCAACTTACCTTCACTATAAAGATTTAAGGACCCAATGAGAAAGATGTCACATGATCCTGCGGTAGAGCATTGGGATCTGAGATAGTTTTTGTCATTTTTCGACATTGGCATACATGTGTAATCTCAAATTTTCTCGATGACAACCGAAAAAGTAAATACTCATACTCAATATTAAGGCTCGATGATTGGTCATTACCTTTTGATGTGGTAAGGACTTGAAAATTTTAACATCAATAGTAGATAAGACTTTCGTTATGGGAGAGAAACATTTATAATCTTTCAATATATATGAGTGTCCTAAATCACACACTTCAAAGAATGACAATCAAGTTTGGACTCATCACAAAATAAATACACCTGAAAATCTTATGTGATAAAGGAAGCAACTTTGCCTTTAAAAAATAAATGATAAAGAATTCCACCATTAAGCAGTGGGGCATATGATGATTGAGATGACAAGGAATTAAATAAGACCAAATAATCATTGAAACATGCAAATGTAAAAGAAGTATTCATGCAACCTCTAAGGGATGTTTATTTTTACGATATCATGTTCTGTTGAGGCATATGCGCACCATGAAGATGAAGTAATTCTATATTTTGTTATAAAAGATGCAAACCGATTATTGAAATATTCTTTTGCATTATCACTTCATAAAATTTTAACATAAATATCAAACTGATTTTTTTCAACATAAAACTCTTTAAAATAGCAAACACTTACGATGTGTTTTTCATTAAGTAAACACATGTTAAACGTAAAAAAACATCCATAAAAGTAACAAAATAACTAAATGCATATGTATATTCTACACAATAAGGTCTACATATATATATGAATGGACTATCTCAAAGGGATTTTAAGCACATATTGACTCATAATTGATAAGACATTCGGTGGTTATTTTCAATTAACAAGATTCACGCTCTAGACTAAACAAATTATGAAACTTAAGATGCAAATGTTTTAGATTTTGAAAACCTGGATGACCTTTTTGGCTGTGCATGATGAAGAATTAGCATACTAGCAGGGCATATCTAATTTATGTACCTAAATGATAAAAACTTCTAATCTTTATATTAATCTTCACATTAGTGATTGCTCATTGACATGTCTTCACATTAGGACCCTTTTTATATTAAAACCTGTCATAGAACCTCTATAGAATTTTATCTATGATTTCTTTAGGTCAATAAAGATAATATGTACATCTCTCCCTTACTCTATATTGCTCCATTTTATGTCAAGAACGATGGATTGTCTATGTTGTTGAACATCCCAACATAAAACCATATTGATTTTATGACATAGTAACGTTCTTTCTCAACACAAACTCGATCATCATCTTCCGCAGCTTCATGGTATGATGAATTAACTTGATTCCATAAGGACAAAATTTAAAAATCAACCATAAGTAAAAAAATAATTTGAAAAATCGATCAAATTTAAATTTAATTACAAAAACTGACCAAGTTTTCTCCACGCCAGCTAAGTGGTTGTTACAACCCTATCGGGTTACCAACCATGACCGTTTTAAGGATTTTCTCAATACAAATTACGAAAATTACGATGAAATGACTGGGGTTGATAACCCTCGTCATTTTGAAAGTGCACAATTGATCAGGGTTGTCAATTGTGATCGTTTAAATTAACCGGGATTGGCAACCCCAGTCGTTTTTCACTGTCAATTTGTCAGCGAAATCTAATGTGATGAAAAAATGGATAGTTTTTTGTAACTAAATTTAATTTTGATCAATTTTTTAAACTTATTCGTAATGTTTGCCTCATTTTGAAAAGTTGTCCATTCCACAACCGTCGAGTGTAACTTTGGATATTACCTTTATTTTTTATAAAAGTACAAAAGTCCTACTCCACATTATTATTCGAACAACTTTTATACGCTCTACTCGCTTTGTATGAACTATATTCACCTTAATTCTAGTTCACAATATTTATGGTATTTTGATAATATAGTAACCACTAGGATATTATAATTACTTTTTAGTTATCAAGACATATATGTATATGTGTGTAATGTATGATATGCATACACAACCATGACGTGTATCGGAGATATATCCACCAATATCTGACATATGATAGGAAACATGACATCCGATACGATCCCGATATCTAATATTTAAAACATTGATGCTATGTGAGTTATCTTGTTAATAAGTTGGTGGGAAAGTGGTATGCATGCCTTATAGTTATATTTGGGAGAATGGTGGCTTACAATCATCACTGTCATTAATTAATAATATCATGGTTCAAATTAACGACGATATATATTATTGTTGTAGGTTACCAACACTGTCACTCGCCTGCCACAATGGATTGTTTGCCGGCCTCCTATGACAATCTAATCCATTTTGCCGACTTTGACATATTGATTTGTAAGTAGACCAGAAGAGAAAATGGGAGAAATAGACAAAAGATGGATATTCGATTTTGTTAGAACTTACAGAAAAGGTATGTTAGATGTGGTTAATGTTATTAAATCCCAAAGAAGATTTTTGCGGAGTTTGTGTATTAGATTCCAACATAGTATCTGATTTTTTTAGATTAGTTGAAAATTATAAGTTGGTGTGTAAAGGAAAACCTTGCCTTATGGTTGTTTAGTTTAGGGATTTATTTCTTAGTTTTTGTGGTAGCCGTGTACATAGTTATGGATGATTTAACGCCTAACATGAAGCTTGTTCTTCCATAATGTGTGTCAGGCAAGATTACTAATAAAAAGTTGGATGGAAAGTATTTCCAATGGAAGAAGACTGTGAATATTCATTTGGCTAGCAGCAGAAAGGAGATCCATTTGATTAAGGATCCTCCTAATCCGATTATAAATAAGTGAATGAAAGAAAATGATATCCTATTTTGTCAAATTCTGAGTATTATGGAGCATCAGAATCATGGATTGATGATTCATTCTTGCACCCTGAAGATTGTGAATATTCATTTGGCTAGAAGCAGAAAGGAGATCCATTTGATTAAGGATCCTCCTAATCCGATTATAAATAAGTGAATGAAAGAAAATGCTATCCTATTTCGTCAAATTCTGAGTATTATGGAGCATCAGAATCATGGATTGATGATTCATTCTTGCACCCTGAAGGGCTGCAAGATAAACTCCAGAAGCTGCGTTTGGGGAAGGAATGACAGCCTCAATCAAGTATATAGTGTTATCCAAGGGATATTTCAGAGCACGGAGTAAAATAAGTTTTTCTCAGCACCACGTTGATCTCAACAAACCGTACGAGGAGTTGAATGTGTTGTTTCTTATTTTATCTTATGCTAGGATGCGGACACAGTGAGATTGGCTTTTCTCACCCCTTTCTAGGAAAATCGCCACCCTGAGTACACACACATGTACAGCCAGAAGTGTTAGGGAACTACGCCGTTAACTCATTGCCAAAGACATGGTATTTGCTTCATAAAGTTTTCCCCATGAGGTCTCAGAATCCAGCAGTAGATAAGCAGATAAAACTCAAGGGCAGCCTAACATCACTGTATCAGCATAAACAATTTAGAGGATTTACAGTATAGGGAGGTCATAGCAAAGGGTGTCTTCCCTGGAGAGCATGTGGAAGTGGTGTACTAGACAAGTAACTTGGTGACTGAGGTGCCTATGAAAGCATCACAATAAACCAAAGATATGATATTGCTACAAGGAGCAGAATCACATAAAGCACAACTGCTGGAAGTTGCATGGCGAGCCTACTTAATATACATATATTGCATCTACTGAAAAGGAGCCACAGACTTTTTATGCCTAGAAGTGTGACTAGCACTGATGAGAAATATGGAAGGTAACAGATGTTCGAACAGTTTAAGCAACACTACTACTTGTCTCATGTCGACATCAACTTGTATGTTGGTTGTTGATTCGGAGCATCCGCTATATGATTGGAAACTGTTGAAACAGAAAAGAGGCCACACACCCAAGGCTAGGGTATTGGGTATAAGTGAGAAAATATTATACGCGTTCAATTCATAATAAGTTTGAATTCTTAATGATTAAAAAGATTGAATTTGTCCATAATTAGAAACTGTAAGTCTATAATTCCCATTTCTTAACTAGAAACTATAATTCTCATTCCTTACCAAAAACTATTAAGAATAGTTTCACATCGGAGCGAATTGAAAATGGGACAGACATGTTCTGAGAGTTTGACCTTACTTAATAGCTTAAGCTTTTGGGTCAGAGCGCCTCAGTCCAAGCCCCAGTCCAGGCTATGCATTCACATGTTCACAACGGGGCTCTCGATCAAGTTCTGTCTTGCTCTAAAATGGTATTAGAACCCGTCAAAATCTTATTCGTTCTAATTAAAAAATATGCTCACTTTTCTCTAATACATGTAGATCTGCTTCTCCTCCAAAATACATGTATCAGCTCTCTTAATTCTTACTTCACAAGCTCATGGGGAATCCGTCTTGAGTTTGAGAATTGTTTAAGAGTTGCCTATTATAAAGCTCAACAAATGACATTGCATGCCTAAAATAAAAAAATTATTAGAAGTCGTACACACACTGCTCATTTGCAAGTACCAAAATATTTTTGAGGGATTTGGGGCTTACTGCCTGTTATCTTGTAACCTACACGCCCTCCATGCTTCTTGAAATTCAGATAACATTTTATTTACGTTAACCTCATGCTAACCTTTTCTCATTGCCAACCAACATTTATTGTTGTGTATATACATGGCAATATCCTAACAAAACAAAATTAGATCCAAGGACTTTGGATTGTCATTTTAGCATATTCGAGAACGCAAAAGTGTATCCATGTTACTATCCAAGTATAAACATGGTCATGATTTTCACAGACATTATGTTTCAAGTCCAAACAATACTTCAAAACTGAGTTGTATTTTTTGGACTCTGAAGATAAATTCATGGTTTGCTTAAGAATCATTCTCAACCTTCTGTTGAGGCATCATTGTGAAACCTTGTCACCCTTCTGTTGAGTCATCCTTGTGCAAAGTTCTCTTTGGTTCTGATTTCGGTTCATGAAAAAACAAAAAATAAATTAATTGTTGAGAAATGTTAAGGAGAAGAGTAAAACCATCTCCAAATTAGGAGTAGCCATGGCCTAAGCGATGGATCTCTATATATTCTCTTAATGGGATTTAGGAGTCCAAAGGACTCCCCACTAAGTTAGTGGGGAGTAAATGGTGAGATGATGAGGGGAGGGGCCTCCCTCAACTCACAACACTCCCCATCATCTCTCCATTACCTTGGGTTAAGCATATGAGTACTTCAGGATTCAGTATGCTAAAGGGGTGGATACTTCTGGATCCAGAGCCACTGTGGTTGCCTCGTTAAAACCTTAGCTGTGGAAAACCCAGTGGGAAAAACCAGCAGCTTAAGGGAAAAGAGTACAACTATCGAGGGACTCCCCCTGATCTGTACAAGCTTCAGGCTTGCAGATCTCCTATGTATCTATACAATCATCTCATATTCGTCTATACATACATCGTGTTCTAAAAGAAAATACAATCATCACACATCTATACAAGTTTCACTCATCTAGCGGCTATTGAAAAGCAGTGGCGCTCTGAAGTGGAATGCTCTTCGAAGTTGGTAGATGACTCCACTAAAGTATTCTTTGAATCAGCCTTCAGTGTGTCTGCAAGGTACTGCTGGACCTGGTTGAGCGTTTTCAATACTTGCTTCTTGGATGATGAGCTTCTCAGAAGATGTAGACATTGGAGGATGATGTGTAGATATTTATGAGGTGGCCAGCCTTTTGTGTTTTAATCATCGCGATGATCTTTAAACATGCATATGCAATATATATTCCTTGACCCTTGGAAGTTGCGCAGAAGCAGCTTATCCTTGGTCTAGTGGTGCTCTCCAGGACAACACTGTATCTGGTTAACAACTTTACTGCAGACGTTCTATCAAAGACACGTGCAGTTGGCCAGATAAAGAAGTGTAACAAGTAACTAGAGCTAGGCTCTTCGGGACTTAGGATGTCCTCCCCCTCTTCCAGCTACTGGAAGGTGTCATAAATAAGCATCCATTTTTAATAGATTGCCAATGGACATCATTCTTCATAAACTCCCGGTGTATGAAGAATATTAAAGGGTTCCACCATGAAGGTGTTTAATATGTAAGCCGAGACAATACCTTGTTATGCCTAGGTATTTTATTTCCAATGTATGCTTAAAGCTATGAAATATCTCAACGGTCTTTGCAGGAGATCCTACTAGCTTTAAGTCGACCACATGTACGGCGAATATCACAAATCCTGTCAACGATCTTTCGAAAAAGATACACTGGCAAAATATTGATTAAGATCAAATAATGATCTTTGTAGCCTTTATGAAGAAGACGTTTCTATCAAGGTTTGAGGTTTCGGCCGATACCCATGCGTATCGCTCGTATCGTATCGGTATCGGTGGGTAACGATACCGAAACTAGGGGGTTAGTTTCGGTATCGGCCGATACTGACCGATACTGTTCAGTTTCGGCCGATACCTGCCGATACTGACCGATACCGTTCAGTTTCGGCTGAAACAGACCGGTACCGTTCAATATCGGATGAAGACAGAGGAAAAAGAATGTGCACTTAAATAAAAATTCTCTAAAAAATCCAAAAAATTTCGTGGATCAAGAGGTTGCAAAGAAAGCTCGGTTAAAAGAGAGGAGAAACCTCTACGGGTTCGACTTGAAAATAATGAAGAATTAGACGAAGAAGAGGCAAAACCAAGAACAAATTGCTGAAAACAAAGAAAAATGAAAAAAGGAAGATGAAAAATTGAACTCACCGTATCGCGTCGTCGTCTCGCCGAACCCACCTCCTGCCTCGTCGAACACGCCTCTTGCCTCGCTGTCCCACCTCGACCATCTAGCGTGAGAGAGACAGAGAGCAAAGAGAGAGAGAGAGAGAGGCCCGAGTCGCCTTTCAGGATAGGCTGCGTTTTTAAAAGGCAAACTTGTAAATAAGTGGTATGTGCGTAGAGTAAAACAGTCGGTGCACATAGCAAGCGGATTTTTTTGTGAAAACCATGTAAATAAGTGGTATGTGCGCAAAGCAAAATGGTGGGTACGCAAAGCAATGCCCAGTGATTTTTTGTCAAACTTGTAAATAAGTGGATTGTGCGCAAGGTAAAACGGTGGGTGCGCAAGGCAAGCTTTAGGATCTATTCGTTTTTTAATATTTAGTATTTAAGTACCAAACTTTAGGTATTTAGTATTTGATATGATTACGAACTCAAATTTAGTTTATCTATTTAGTATGTAGTATATGATAGTGTATGATTAATATTTTAGTTTGTTAAGTATTTAATAGTATTTGATAGGTTTAGATTTAAGAATCTCCAAAACCATCACTATGTATATATATTATATACATATTTAAAGTATCTCCGAAACCGAAACCGATACCCGAAACGAAACTGCCGAAACTGGCGATACGGACGAAACCGAAACTTACTTCCGAAACCGCCGAAACGGGCGATACCGATACCGAAACCTAAATTTTGGAAAGAACGATACCGAGACCAAAACCGAGACCTAAAACCTTGGTTTATATGTCTCTCTTTCATCTCTGGGGGTAGAGTATACACTTCTAGAACTTTTATATAGATCTCTATATCTATATTGCCGTATGTATATGCAGTCACAACGTCCATGAGCTGCATTTATTGGCTTTTTCAGAGAAGTTTAGGCTTAGTATGAAAATGATCACATTTCCTTTATTTCAATTTCTTATGAAATCCAACTTATATTCCACAGGTTTTACACATTTAGGTGTATGGACTACTGGTCCAAAGGCTTTGCTTTTCAAGAGTGAGTCCAGCTCTACTCTTATTGCCTCGTCCCACTTTGGCCAATCTATGCATTTATGCTATAGAAAAGTGGGTTGACATCATCGTCGTATTCAGCGACGTGAACGACAATAGTGAAAGCAAAAACCGTCGTCGACGACTGTGCTATATGTCCAGTACCTCTCCAGTACGTACGTAATATAATGATTTTTCTCTCGTTGTTTCCTCTACAGGGGAAATTAGGAGGGGAGAGGTTGCTGGTCTGAGCTCAGCATCCTGTGGAGGGATCATTTTAACATATCCAGGAATCTTCCTCTTTCGAGGAACTTTATATTTTGAACCTGGCGGGCGTCCTCCTTTCAATGGAGGTACAGTCAATTCTGCTACCGGTGGATTGCATCCATCTATGGGGATGTCAATCCTAGCTGGCGTGTTGGCAGCAGGTACGTGTGAACGAACTATCTTCCGGTTGTCCGTAAATTTATCCGGCAATTGATGTACTTTAGTCTGAATGTGAAGGATCTTCTGGATCTCATCTTCACACAGGAAAAATATGCGGATCATAACGAGATTAGGACTTTTGTGTCCCATGATATGGTCTCAGAAGCTTCAAGCTTCTTTTGACTGAGTGCCTATTTCAATGAGACTTTGCTCATCAAATTCACATTTATCAAGACTTGGTGATGAATCATAAGCAAGCAACATCAGCAATAAGATATGGCCACAAGCGGGCCGTATCGTGATAAGCGATGCGGAATGCAGTATATTGGTCCCTAAACATCAACAGGCAACTGGGATTTAACAATGGAAGTGAAATCCATTGGAGTCTCTTTACCAGAGACTCTGATAACTCATTCTGAGTATGAACATGCTGCAGGATGTTGAATTTCAATGCCAGTTGCTTGGCAAAAGTCTTCAAAGATATGTGTAGTGAATTTACCCACATTATAAGCTTTGAGAAAGCTATGTTGCGAGTGAATATAAAGGCATACATAAGACCATCCAGTAGATGCATCAATCAGTACAATGAAGTACCGAAAATGGGCCACTTGCGGGGTGAATAGGCCCACAAAGGTCACCATGTATTCTCTCAATAAAGCCAGGAGACTCTCATCCCATTTTCAGGAGGGGAAGGTCTCTCTAAAAGTATATCCTGACGACAAAGGGGGACAAGGAAACTCAATCTTTTGAAGAATCTTCATGTTCTCCAATGGATTCATTTGATGATGTGTCCATCATCGATGATCCAGGATGACCAAGTCCATTTTGCCAGAGTTAAAAACTATGGCAATGAAAGGCACTTCTGGTGCTCAGTCAAGTTGGCTTTCTATAGGATGAATATCTGTAATTATAGGGGCCCGACGAGGGTCCAATGAAATCGTAAGTAGATGGGCTTCTGGCCATCCTCTTGACGAGTTACATATTGATATTCAATATTTATTATCCACAGTTTTCAAGTTATGTTCGTTTAAACGAAATATCCTTGAAACTTGGAAAATTCATATATGTTTAAGGGGAGAAGTTTGCATCTTATAGTCTCATTGTATGTGGGAGCAATATTAATGCTACACCAGTGCAACGAGGCACTGTCCACAATATTACATACTTCATCTATAAGCAAAACGAAATTTTATTTAAGTAAATGTAAAATAACATTCAAATAAAAATTCGTACAAAAGCAAACTAAAGATGAAGCTACATGTAATTTTAAATGCATAAATAAAGATAGGGCTCAATCGAGCAGGTCGTCATTCTCGAAGTCTTTTGCAGTGAAATTCGTTGGCTGCTGAACAGCCGCCAAGTTTGTTTCATGCAGAGACTTCTGGCTCGCCTGATACAGTTCCTGGAGGTGGCGAGGAGTGCGGCAGTTTCTGGACCAATGTCCAGTCATGCCACAACGATGGCATTTATCATCACAGTTCTTCTTAGGAATTGACACTTGGTTAGTGTTCTTACGATTCCATGTGAGGTTTCTCATTTCTCTGTTGTTGTTGGTCTGGGTTGTTTCTCCTCGTGCTGGCTGCATTACAGCCTTCCCTTTGTTCTTTCTAGCCTTCTTATTGTGTTTCCACTTCTGGGGAGAAACGTGGTGGGCTTCAAGGATATGTGCAGTAGCAGCTGGACGTAGATTATGAGTAGCAAGCAGTAAATCTCTATTCTACTCTGCCCTAAGGAGGCCAGAGATCAAGTCAGAGAATTTCGTGAAGTTGCGTTCACGATACTGCTGCATGAGGATTGCATCTTTCTCGTGAAACGAGGTAAATGTCTTTTCCAACATACGTTGTTCTGTCACTTCTTCACCGCACAACTTCAGGCATGAGGTGATATAATGAAGTGCAGAATTATACTCAGTGATGGACTTATAGTCCTGAAGTCTGAGGTTTTCCCACTCATAACTGACACGCGGTAATATTACATCAATTTGATGTTTATATCGTGCCTCCAACACTGTCCACAGCTCCATTGGGTCCTCTACCTTTAGGTATTCGGCCTTTAAGGTCCGATCTATATGTTTCCTAATATAGATAATGGCTTTCGCCTTATCTACATCGGAGACAATGGTAAGAGTGCTGCTAGATGTAGCAGTAGCATCGGCCGCTGCTGGGGCCGATGAAGGAGCCAAAATTGAGCCAAGGAGGGCCATCGAACGCAAGTGGAACTTCAGGTCCACTCGCCAACTTAGGTAATCTTTCACTGCAGCATCAAAAACTTCGAAATCGACGCTTGCCAATTTTGCCATTTATCTATGCAATTTAAAACAAGCATGAATTAATTAAGAAGTGAATTCATGCATAAAGAATAAAATAAGTAAAATGTGGGGATCGGCCAGATACCCAAAAACGTACAAAGTCCAAAGTCCGAATATACAGGCCATAAAGAAAAGAAAAAAATACAATTTGAAAACCCAGAAGGGGTCCCTATCAATTGAAAATTTCTCCTCCATCTTCTTATCTGGGTACACCGGTCTTTGGCATTAATACATTTAATCCACACTTACAAATTCTCTCAAAAAGAAAATAAAATTGCGAAGAATTTAAAAAGGTATCAAACTGGCCGATCCCAAAAATCACATTTTAGCTTATATAAACATCCACGCAGTTTATAATATGCTACATGCACAAAAGAATCAACCACGCAGTCTATATAATACATGCATATATAATATGGAAAAAGAGACCTAAAATATAATAATCTATCAGACCACGGGGAGACGTCATACACCGTTAGGTTAGATGACTAACGGCAGAGCGGTCGCATGATCCTTAAGATAATTATATTTTGAAAAATCCTAATAATCCATAAATAATTAATAACGCAAGAATGATGTGTAACATAATTTTAGCAATATGACAAAATGGGCATCAGGCCCAAAACAAGTAATTAAAATAAATTAATATTTTGATTGGGGCTGCAGGCCCTATTAGTAAAATATTAATCATTTTAATAAGCAATTTTATTCAATGGGCTTCAAGCCCAATAAACCAAATTGAATTATTATTAATATTTGGGCTTCAGGCCCAGTTGCAAAATTTTAATTAACACATAAAATTTGCAATTGGATTAACTGGGCTTGTGGCCCAATTTTGGAAGTCAAAATTAATAATTAATCTCAATGGGGCTGCTGGCCCCTAAAACTTATGTGACAATGGGCTTCAGGCCCAAATTAGAACACAAAAATAAATATTATTCTAATATGGGATGTAGGCCCATAAGCAAAATGAAAAGCATATTAATTAGCAATTTAAATTATCTAGGCTTCTGGCCCAAATAAACAGACAAATTAAATTATTATTCTAATTTGGGTGTAAGGCCCATAATCAAAATAAAAATCATTTTAATTGTCATTGTTATGTAATGGGCTTCTGGCCCAAAAAACAGCCAAACTAATTTATTAATAAGATTTGGGCTGCAGGCCCATGGGCTGTATTTTTAAGAGTAAATTTAACACAATCCCTAAAAACAATCTTTTAGGATATTAGCAAGGGAAAGTGAAAAGCCCCCAACCCCTCATCTTCCAAATCGTGCCCCCTTCTCCCCTATCTACGCAAAATTGCAAGAGCCGCCGGCACAAGTGGGAGGATCCCCCATCAGGGGGGGTGTGGCCGACAGAGAGCCCCCCCCCCCCCCCCCCCCCCGCCCCCCGCCAGACACACAAAAGGCGGGGGGAGGGGGTTGTCCGACAGAGCCGTATGCATTTTTGATCTGGTTGTGAGAAAGTTTGCCTTCAACTATTTTCTCTTGTTTTCTTATTTGAAATTCCATTTTATGGTGACAGTTTTCTTTTTCCAATTACAAGTAATTAAACAAGCGAAATCATATACTTTCTTCGATTCTAGCACATGTATTATTATTTTCTAGAATAACTCCCAATAGTTGATCGATGTTGATATTTTTTGTATGAATCTGGGCTCGATTTTATAGTCATTTAGGTTTCACGTAAATCTATAACAATTTAACATGAACGGCTGCATATATGACCTAAATTAACCAAAAGATAGCAAAATCGTGGTGCATTATACTATAAACCAAGGTTTTAGGTCTCGGTTTCGGTCTCGGTATCGCTCTTCCCAAAATTTAGGTTTCGGTATCGGTATCGTCCGTTTCGGTGGTTTCGGACGGTAGTTTCGTTTCGTCTGTATCGGTAGTTTCAGATACTTAAAACTCTATTAAATACTATCAAATATTATCAAATATTAGCACAAATACTTTTTTACTAGTTACACATTTTGTTAAAAGTATTATGCTAAATATATTACATTTTTGATCAACAGGATTGAAAATAAATGAGAATGGCAAGCTTTTGAATAAATGGAAGGGTTTGGTGGCTGAAAATGATAAGTTTGTAAATAAATGGAAAACCTTTAGTGACTGAATGTCAAGCTTGTAATTAAATGGAAAGACTTTAGTGGCCAGCTCACGCAAAAGGTCAAACTTCTTAATAAATGCTAGCATGTGTTGGACAACTGCACTTGCACGGTGCAAACAAAATTTAAATTAAATGCTAGAATATGCTATTATGTAAGACCTCAAATTGCAGGATGCGGGCTTCTTCGAGGATGCGGCGGGAGGCGGGCGACCATGATGTACGTCCATCTCTTCGTTTCTTCTTCTTTTTCTGGTTTTTGGTGATGTTTCCTCCTCCTTCTTCTTGTTTTCATTTTTTTAAGTTTCAGTCGGTATCGGACAAGTTTCGACCAGTATCGGCCGATACGGCCGAAACCCCGGCCGATACGGCCGAAACCCGACCGATACGGCCGAAACCGAGCAGCAACATGTGGTTTCGGACCGGTCCCCTCCGAAACCGATCCGAAACGGCCGAAACCGGTCGGTTTCGGCCGAAACCTAAAACTATGCTATAAACCAAAAACTTAAACCTTGGATCTCCTTTGTCCAATTCCCAGGCATCATCTGGTAGCCAACATGGCGAGCAGATTAATTGTGATATGATCAAGCCGTATGTCAACTTAATTACTTCCAAAAGTTTATGATGCTGCCATTGTATTATATCTTTATTTCAACGGGATTAGAAATTTACCTCTAGATCAAAGATCTAGGGAAGAACAAATAAATGCCGTAGATAAAAATCTCGTTCCCGATACGCCTAAAAGATCGCCCCAACGGTTCTCCCCAACGGTTCTCCGCAAGCCGGATCTTCGCAACAATTAGATTCCTTAGCGCGTAGGGGGTAAAATTTGAGGGGATACGGGAGAAAACGCTCAAAGAATTGAGAGCTGACGTGCTGATAACGTGTTGAGAAATGTTAAGGAGAAGAGTAAAACCATCTCCAAATTAGGAGTAGCCATGGCCTAAGCCATGGCCTAAGCCATGGCCTAAGCCATGGCTCTCAATATATTCTCTTAATGGGATTTAGGAGTCCAAGAGACTCCCCACTAAGTTAGTGGGGAGTAAATGGTGAGATGATGAGGGGAGGGAGGCCAAAGGCCTCACTTAACTCACAACATTAATGAATATTTAGTTGAAGAATAAACATATTTATTAACAATATATGTCTTAGTGAATAAGTGCTTGCATGTGTGGGGTGTACGTGTTTGTGCGTACATAACTACATAACTATATATGCATAAAATATAGACCATATTATATATATAACAAAAAACCATGGTTGTCATATTTCATACGAGTAAATTCCCTCGAGCTATGGCCCAAAAGTAGAAATCTCACCGGTTAGTGGGATGACCCGCGCCGTCAGCGTGGATCTCCACATTCATTAAATTTTGATACACCAAATACAATACAATTTCATGTTATCTGGGCACAAATATAGATGTACAAAATGTTCTATCGTTAGAAACCATTAAATTATCAAGCATCTTATGATTCTGATAGGACACTGGTCTACACCTGCATGCGCGCCCGTGTCCCAAGCGCCGCATTCCAACCTTAGCCGTGCACGCCTCACCTTTCACCCTTTGACCTGGTTTATTGGATGTGAGGGTATTTTGGTAATTTGGATGAGGGAGTTTATTCTTAAGCGAGAGCTAGTCGTCGCTTATGCTTATTTTGATAATTGAGAGAGTTCTTCGAGAGTTCTTCGAATGATATTAGGAGAGTGCGGACGTCCTCGTTTAACGGCGTCTTGGGAGTGTGGTTGCCCCTTTATTATAGCCAAAAACTATCTTTATTTGCTGTTTTTATTCAAGTTAAGTTCAGATTAGGTGAATTCTATCAATTTGGTATCAGAACACGTGACGATCCATGGCGGCTTCGACGAGATCACAAGACAAAATTGAGGCGTTAGAGGCAAGATTCACTAGCGAGATCGATTCTATCAAGAAATCGTTGGCGGGAAACAATGATTCCATGGTGAAATTAACGGCTTCCATCAACCAATTAACGACGAATCATGCGAAGCACGACGAACAATTCGTGCAATTGATCTTCCAATTGGCGGTGAACAATAAAGGAGATGGGAACCCTAAATCAGTGGGAAACGCGCCACCTTTGAGCAAAGGGAAGAAAAAAGTTGAGATTTTTGAGACGGAAAACGTCCACGGTGAGGAGGAATTCGTCAAGGGTGAGAAAAGGAAATCGTGGAAGGTCGATTATCGGGAGGAGGTGCGGCGGAAGGCGGTGGAAGCGCAAAGAGGGGGCGGCGGCCACAACCAGCCTCCCGTAGGATGCGAACACAGGCGGGGGCGCGGGGCACTTACCTGGGCCCCGCCGCCTCCGAGGACCACCGCAGGGGAGGCGACGGCGGCCTCCCTTGGGTTCGCCCACGGGCAGCGAGGGCCCCAGGGGGCGGCGACCCCCCTGACCCACGGGGGGCGCTAGGGGCCCCGGGAACATCAGGCAAGGCCGACGGCCCTGCCCCAGGCAGGTCGCGGCCCCGCAGGTTAGAGGGGACCTGGGCGGGAGTTTTTCGAGGTGGGGGCGGCGATTTCCAGCAGCTACACGATGACCAGCCCCATCGGGAGGTGCAGACGCGTGATTTTGAGGTGGAATTGGGCCTAGGGGGATTTCAGGAGTACAAAGACTACGGCAAAGGTTATCAGAACCCTCCCGACCCTCGATTTGACAACGGTAGATGACAGCCTCCACCACACCACCAGGAGGGAGGCACAGTAGGCGAGGGAGGTGGTTACAAAGACTTTCAGGAGAGGCCAGAGGACAGGTTTGGAGGCAACAAAGGGGTGGATACGGGGACCGAGGAGGAGGACCACATGGGGGTTACGAGCGACACCATGAGAGATGACAGCACTACCACCAGCCTAGACACAGTGGAGGTCGCAGGGACCAGGAGGATTCAATATGGACCGACTGAGAAAGCTGAAGATGCCTATATTCGATGGAGCGGACCTGGTCTCGTGGATCTACAGGACAGAGAGATTCTTTAGAGTCTCTCGCATGACTGAGGAGCAGAAGTTAGAGGCCGCTGGCATATGTTTAGATGGAAAGGCCCTCGTGTGGTTTCAGTGGAAAGACACGAGGCACCCCTTTCGCTCATGGGAGGAAATCAGGGACCAGATGGTAGAGATGTTCAGAGACCCCCACGTGGGGAACGTGAGGGAGCAGCTGTTATCACTCAGACAGGAGGATACGGTGAGAGACTACCTGGAGAGGTTTGAGACCCTTTCAGGACAGGTGCACGGGGTGACGGACGAGACGATGGAGAGCACTTTCATGAAGGGGTTAAAGGCCATTATACGAGCAGCGGTACACATGCAGAAGCCTCAGAGCCTGATGGAGGCCATGGAGTACGCTCAGATGGTAGAGGATTATCAGCTGTAGGTTAGGAAGGCCAGAGGGGGTTGGAGCGAAACGACGAGTCGTAACCAGCCAATGACAGGTGGACAGCAGAGAGCCACGACGGGGGCGGATTCAGTGGTCAGGGAGAAGAGTGGAGAGAGGAGTAGTGCACTGCAGGTTGGGGGCAGTTCAGGCGCATGACGGATGCGGAGATGAGAGAGAAGCAGCAGAAGGGCTTGTGTTTTAGATGTGATGAACGATTCACACCGGGTCATAGGTGTGCGGGGCGCAAGCTACAGGTGCTGTTGCTGGAGGACGATGATGACGAGGCTGACGTCGAGGAGGAGCCTGGGGCCATTAGTTGGACGTAGCAGAGGTGTCCCTTAACTCCGTGGTAGGGTTCACACCAAATCATACCATGAAGCTGAGGGGAGAGATCGACGACCATGAGGTGACCGTGCTCATTGACAGTGGGGCGACCCACAACTTCATTTCCAGGAGAGTGGTGGCACAGCAGGGGATCCAGCTGATCGACTGTGACAGTTTCAGTGTTATGATGGGAACGGGAAAGAAAGAGAGCAGTCGGAGAGTTTACAGAGGGCTGGTACTGACCATACAGGGGATACAGGTGATCGCAGATTTCTTACCTCTAGACCTGGGGAGCACCGACGTCATCTTGGACATGATATGGCTACAGACGTTGGGGGAGATAACAGTGAACAGGAAGCTGCTACGGATGGAGTTTCAGGAGGCTGGGAGAGCGGTGGTACTACAGGGGGACCCCAGCCTATGCAGAATTCTGGTCTCTTTGAAGACCATGGTGAGGACCATTCAGACTGAGGGAGGGGGATACCTAGTGGAATTGTACTCGTTGACGAGGAGTGAGGCGCAGAGGCCAGTGCGGAGCAGCTCATTCCAGGAGAGGTGCAGCAGCTGATGGAGCAGTTTGAGGAGATCTTCTAGGAGCCTCGGGATCTTCCATTACCGAGGGACCACGAACACGCCATAGTACTGCTAGAGGGTGTGTCCTACATTAGTGTTAGGCCCTACCGATACCCCCAGCATCAGAAGGATAAGATAGAGAAGATGGTGGCAAAGATGGTGCAGGCGGGAGTAATTCAGCCTAGTGTGAGCCCGTTCTCCAACCCAGTGTTGTTAGTGAAAAAGAAGGATGGGAATTGACGCTTCTACGTAGACTACATGGCGTTGAATAAGGAGACAGTACCAGACAAATTCCCCATACCGGTGATAGATGAGCTCCTGGATGAGTTACATGGGACAGCCTTGTTTAGCAAGATAGATCTCAAGTCTGGCTACCATCAGATCAAGATACGATGGAAGGATGTGTCAAAGACGGCGTTCAGGACGCATAAAGGTCACTACAAGTTTCTAATCATGCTGTTCGGCTTAACGAACACACCTGCCATCTTTCAAGCTCTTATGAATAAGATATTCCATCCTTACCTGAGGCGATTCGTACTAGTTTTCTTCGATGATAATTTGATGTACAGTCGTACCTTGGAGGAGCACTTGGACCACCTGCAGATTGTGTTTCAGGAGCTGCAGTATCATCAGCTGTTTGCGAACAAGAAAAAGTGTTTATTCGGACAGCCATAGGTGGAGTATTAGGGGCACGTGGTGCAGAAGGGGTGGCAGCTGATAGAGCGAAGATAGTGACAATGCTAGACTGGTCGCACCCCACTACACTCAAGGGGCTACGAGGTTTCCTGGGTTTGACAGGTTACTACTGCAGATTTATGGAGGGGTATGGGACGATTGCATGGCCACTGACAGAGCTATTGAAGAAGGACCAGTTTCACTGGGGGAGGAGGCGACGATAGCATTTGAGGCCCTGAAGAGGGGCATGACCACTGTGCCAATTTTAGCGTTGCCAGACTTTAACGGGCCCTTTGTGGTTGAGGCTGACGCCGCAGGACATGGGCTGGGAGCAATATTGGTGCAGGAGCAGCGGCCCATTGCTTACTGCAGTCAGGTGTTGACCACTAGAACCCGACTGTGGTATGTCTACGAGAGAGAGCTGATGGCCATAGTGTTGGCTATACAGAAGTGGAGGCCCTACTTGTTGGGACGGAGTTTTCTAGTACGCACAGATCAGCGAAGCCTGAAGTGCTATTGGAGCAGAGAATGGTAACAGAGGAGCATCAGAAGTGGCTGCAGAAGCTGATGGGGTACAGGTTTGAGATCGAGTATCACCCAGGGCTGGAGAACAAGGCGGCGGATGTACTTTCATGGCGAGAGGAGGAGGCAGAGTTGGCCACACTAGCAGTTTCTGTATTTCAAGACTGTGGGCCACTACAGCAAGAGGTTGAGCTGGATCAAGAGTTGGCAGGCATACGGGAGGCTCTACTGCATGGGTCGACTGAGTATACAGGGTACTCTCTTCGGGATAGGTAGCTATTATATTGGGGGAGGCTGGTTCTGCCGAGGACGTCGACGTATATACCGGCTATATTCCAGGAGTTTCACAGCAGTGCCATAGGAGGACATTCGGTGGTCCTAAAGACCGATCAGAGACTGGCGAGGAAGGTCTACTGGAAGGGGACGAAGGAGGTGACGAAAAGGGTTGCAGAATGTGACGTGTGCCAACGTCACAAGTACCAGGCGATGTCCCCGGGAGGATTACTACAGTTGTTGTCCTTACTCAATCTAGTATGGGAGGACCTCTCCATGGACTTCATAGATAGATTGCCGAAATCGGGTGGATATACTGTCATATTTGTTGTGGTTGATTGCCTCAGCAAGTATGCGCACTTTATTCCGTTTCGGCATTCTTACAGCGCAATGTCGGTGGCGGAGGTATTTTTGAGGGAGATCATTCGTTTGCATGGACCTCCAAAGTCCATTATCTCGAACCGAGACAAGGTGTTTCAGAGTAGCTTCCGACAGGAGCTTTTCAGGCTGCAAGGGATGGTGCTGAGACGGAGCACAGCCTACCACTCTCAGACCGATGGACAGACAGAGGTGGTCAACAAGAGTGTCGAGACTTACCTACGATGTTTTATTTCAGAAAATCCCAATGAGTGGGCGTGTTGGCTAGCATGGGCAGAATACTGGTGCAACACATTCTATCACGCTGTAGCTCAGACGACACCGTTCAGGATTTTGTATGTCAGGGACCCTCCCCACTAAATACACTATAGGCAGGACTCGACACAAGTATCGATGTGGAGCAGTATTTGGCGGAGAGTGATCAGATTTTGGAGGAGCTAAAGCAACATCTGACTACAACTCAGCAGGTTATGAAGGCGATGGCAGATTTACACCGCAAAGATGTGCAGTTCGCAATGGGAGATATGGTGTACCTAAAGCTGAGGCCGTATAGGCAGTGATCCTTGGCTCACAGGCAAAATGAGAAGCTAGCGCCGCATTATTTTGGTCTTTTCGAGGTTAAGGCAAGAGTGGGACCGGTTGTTTACAAGATCGGCTGATATGGTTACGGCTAAGGCTGAGATTACCTCCAAGATCGACTATTCACCCGGTGTATCACGTTTCACAGCTTCGCCAGGCGATCGGAGATCACACCCCTTCGCCCACCCTTCCGGATACATTGACCGCTGAAATGGAGGTGAGGTTGGAGCCAGATGCACTGAAGGGGTACATAGAGGACGCACGAAAGAGCGCGAGGTCTTGCTACAGTGGAAGGATTTGCCCGAGCACGAAAGCACGTGGGAGACATGTACATGATGGTGCAGCGATTTTCAGACTTCCAATTTGAGGACAAGGCGGCTCTTTGGGGGGAGTATTGATGGTACACGGGTCTACACCCGCAGGCGCACTCATGTCCCAAGCGCCGCATCCCAGCCTTAGCCGTGCACGCCCCACCTTTCCCCCTTTGACCCGGTTTATTGGATGTGAGGTTATTTTGGTAATTTGGATGTGGGGGAGTTTACTCTTAAGCGAGGGCTAGCCGTCGCTTAATTTTCTTATGCTTATTTTGATAATTGAGAGAGTTCTTCAAGAGTTCTTCGAGTGATATTAGGAGAGTGCGGACGTCCTCGCTTACCGGCGTCTTGGAAGAGTGGTTGCTCCTTTATTGTAGCCAAAAACTATCTTTATTCGCTGTTTTTATTCAAGTTAATTCAGATTTGGGAGATTTCTATCAGATTCTTATCCAAGGCAAATTCGAATGAATATCCAATGATATCTAATGCAAACATATTTTAGGACATGGAGATGAATGTAGACAGTGCCAATTAAGGAAAGCACGCTGTCGATCATGTGCATGTGTAAGAAACAAAAAAATATCTAGCTCGATTCAGCAGTCAAATCTGAACCGACCATGTCAATTGCCATTTCAAACGCATAAGAGTAGATAATCACCACCACTTCATAATGAATCATTTCTTGGTTCTTTCTTCAACACCTACTTAGCCTTCTTAAGCATGTAAATGCCCGTTCTTTCTTTCAAGAAATATATAACATTTTATAAGCTTCTAAATTATAAGAATAGAACATATTGATACTTCCATCATATAGATTGTTTTCAGGAAGGTCAAACTCGGGGCAAATCAAAGTTGGTCAAATGAGCAAGCCTGGAAGTGAAAATTACATCACTAAGCAGGATTTGAAGGAAACCAATACTAAAATCAGATTGTAGCATAGTCCCAGTTCAGAACTTCATATTAGACATTTGCAATAAGATATGTCACAGTGAATCATTACAAATAAGCTTCAGTTATTAGTGTTCTAACACCTTAAAAGATTGGATTACCCACCTTTACTCCAGAATGAGTATAAGATGTAAAATTTAACAGTGGATAATCAAGAGATGGCCCCTAGATCAAGAACAATGAATTGCATCACCAGATTGTTGTTTGTTTTCAACACTTTGGAGGAAGTTCAGTTACTGCGGATATTACTTCTAGTACAACACAGATAGTTCCTAATTTAAGCAGTGACATGATGGTTTGGTTTTCATTTGGAGGTCTTATTTCCTCCCCTCAATTATCTAATTTACTCCTACCATAAATATTCATAGTTAACATCGTATATTTATCCTACAGATGAACTTTATATTTACGAATATAACATACTGCCTAATTAGATAATTTAAAATTTTGAGAAAAGAATATTAAATGCTTCTTATCAATATTGAAAAATGCTTAGCGAGTCATAATAATGTCAAATGATTTAAGTTCTATAATATATTGGTTAAAACCAATATAATAAACAGGATTTTTTAAGACAAAAAAGTAATGGTTTGGTAGCATTGGACTAAATGAAATATAAAACCTAATCTAACCAACCACTCAACTCTATTATTGAGTCTTTTCTAACTGAATAGATTTCTAGTGGGGTTCTAGCATATATTGGCTTTCAGCTTTTGGCAGCTTGGATTATCATCGTTGAAAAATTTTGCACGTTCAATGATGATTCTTTCCTCCATTACAATGGAATAGGCAAGAGTCTAATACAAGCTTTATATTCATTAATTCTTTTCAAAGCCTTCAAGAAAACACCATCAAATCAACTTTCTATATTTCAAACCTAGATCTCCTCTCAGGCATTAGTCATTTGGCAGACAGTCGGAGGCATTTTTGGAGTGACTTGGTCTAATTGTTATGCTTCAAATCCAACATGATATGGTTGATTGGTATAGGTATCAGCCTAGATATCCAACCTTCTTACGTAGAAACCTCATATGCACAAATGACAGTGAACTTCATGCGTCATCAACTAGAAAAATTATTATATGCCTTCAAACTTTCAAAGTGACTTCCTTAAACTTTGTGTAGTGTCCATCTCATTGCCTCCAAGGAAAAACAAAGATTCAACCAAGGGAACCCATGTTCAAAGAATCGTACATTGGTTTCATTCGTCATAATTCAAGTATATATTACAAACCTTTTCAAATAAAAGATTTAATGGATCAAAAGCATTATGACTATGTGAACTTCACCATCACACAATTCCAAAATGATAAGAGACGTCTACTTTCACACTTGTATAGTTCCCAAACTACCAAATATCAACTATAACTTCAAGATTACATTTCCATATTCTTAGTAATTTAAAAAAATTCTAAATAAGCCTCTTTGGAATAATATGGTCGACAATATGAGAGAATTATAAATCACACAACATAACGGCAACGCCAATTG
Organism: Scilla litardierei; assembly: GCA_030789695.1. NCBI lineage: Eukaryota > Viridiplantae > Streptophyta > Magnoliopsida > Asparagales > Asparagaceae > Scilla > Scilla litardierei. The sequence continues at coordinate 126,391,532 of CM061131.1, forward strand.
TCGTAAAAAGAGGAACTTACCTAGGCCCAAAGAGAATGCTCTCAAGCTGAAGTAACTCCTCTTCGGTAGCTAGTTCAAGCACTGACCTCAAGTCCGGATCAAAATTCCCTGCAAAATCAAAACCAGCAACAATAACAACAAGCATAAAGACACGATAAATTTTTTTCTTCAGCCCACTTCAAATGCCTCTTTAAAAAGAAAAAGAAAAACCCCCCAAAACCTTCTGTTGTGGACGTAATTGCTGCCGCCCGAGGAGGCTGAAGCCTTTTGAACCCTAGAAATCGAACGCCGACGCCATGTCCAACACGCTGGTTGAGCTAAGAATTTCAGACCAAAATAGAATTTTTTTTTAAAAAAAAAAGTAATTAGCGAAGCGAGGGAATTTGTGTTTGTGGGGTTTTGGGGGAATTTGTGTTTGTGTGTTTTTTTTATTTATTTTTTTTATTTTTTATTTTTGGGGGGTGGGGTGGGCGACTGACCGGAGATGCGAAGATTGGCCGAGAATCAAATTTGAGGGATGGTGAATTTGAGAAGGGGAGGAGATTGAGAGCGATGGCCGCCATCGATCTCTGCTCCCAACAGAGAGAACCTCGTCAAGCTGTGAGTTCTAAAACAAATAGCTCCGCTTCTGAAACAGTACTGATTTTGACTTGGCTGAGACTGGGAGGCTGAAGTCCCTCCCGCACGACATTTTGCGGTGCAAATGACCCCATCTCCATTGGTTTTTTGCCGGATACTTACTGTTTAGTGCGTTTTTTAATGAAAATAACAGCATCTACCGTTTTGCTCGAAAACATCAAAATAACGTTTATCGGGTGAACTTAACTGGATTTGTTCATCCACCGTCGCAAAGGTTCCATTCATACAAACCCGTTAAATTTGTATTGTGTGGACCAGCAGACATAACCTCGAATATATACATCATAAAGGATAGATTTTTTTAGATGTTTATACGAGACTTGACCTCATATGTCCTATGTCATAGGATGACTATTGTTACGGTCTTAAGGCCGGTCCAGATAATAAAGGCACATATATATTGGAAGCCAAGCGGATAGCCCTCCGACCATCCCGAAAGAAAACAAGACCAAACGAAAGGTCGCCTCCACACTGGAAAGATCGCCTCCACACTGGGAAGCTCACCTCGCTTGGCGGCAAGCTCGCCAACAGAATCAAGAGAATGGCTCGTCAGCCGATCAAGCAAGAAGCTCGCCGTCCTAGCATGGGAGAAGCTCGCCTACTCTCTGAACAAGAAACACTGCCAGGGAGTCCGAAGACACCAAGCACGGACGCTGAGCTTGGCTCTTTCTAAGGGCGGCCAAGCACAAATATCTTTGACAGTGTGATGTAGGGCCATCTACACCCACATTAATGCCAGAGGATAAGAACGAGAACCGATGGTTGTCCATCGCGTCTCCCATTAATGCATTAATGTGTCTGACACAGACTGACACCCATTAACGCGTAAATATATCTGACACCCTCGCCGACCTATCACGTCCCCACTTGTGCTCCAGCTAAGCAGACTCGACATGTGATTAGACGGCGAACAACCAACTCTCAACCCTATAAATACCCTCCTCCAGCCACCGGAGGGGGTTGGTTAGTTGAAATCTATAACTCCTATCCAATATTCAAGGTCGGATATCCACATATATTTGTGCCTTCCTCATAAGCTCGCCACGTGATGTCGATCTTCCTTAAGATCGTCAAGCGTGTCAGACATACTCCTCAAAAGTCACCCACTGACTTAAGCATCAGAGAGGCTATGGGTTGACGGCCAACCCAGCCTTTCTGACAAGTTGTTATTCTCGCAGGAAGCTCGCCTCAGCTACCAGGAGTCGGCGACCAACAGTCGACCTTGGATCCTTCGCCTACTGTTGTGTCTATATTTTCCATGTTTTTACCATGCATTTCCATGTCGTTTTGATCGCCCAAATCCATATTTTCATATTATATCGCTCTTTTCTTGATATTCTTGATCCGTTCGATGTTTTATGTGTTTTCAGGGAATTCGGCGAGATTCGGAGTGATATGGAGTTCTGGACATAACTTCGACGCCAAAGCTCGCTTCGCCCTGCCACGACGACCCAAGGAGGCCAAAGAAGCGAGGGAGAGGAGTAGGAGAAGAGAGGAGAAGAAAAGACGAGAATGGAGAGAAGAGGATAGAAGAAGAATTGGAGGGGTTGCCAAATCGCTCGACCGAGCGCATGATGCGCTCCGCCGAGCTGTGATACGCCAAGGAGCGCCATCGAGGCGCTCGGCCGAGCGACGAGCTCGTTCGGCTGAACGACCTGCCCGCTCGTCCGAGCTAGCCGTAGAGGAGCCCATCAAACGAAGGACTTAGGCTCTAGAAATTTTGAAGCTTAATTCGCTCGACCGAGTGACATGACGCTCAGGCGAGTGACTCAACTGTGCTCGGCCGAGCGGTAGGTCGGCAGACTCTATTTTGACTTAAAATAATGGGTTTCGGGTTGGTTTTCTTGTAAAACCCGAACCCAAACTGTTTTGTATAAATAGTGAACGTTTTTAGAGTAGGTTAAGCTTTTTTGCTGTAGCTAAAACCCTTAGAGCTATTTTGGGAGCTCTCATTTTGGTAAACTCTTTTGCAATCTAAATCTTTGTTTATGGTTGGATTTTCTTGATTTCTTCGTCATTACTCTCATTTCTCTCACTCTCTATTGAAATCAATTTCATGCAATTTGACCGGTTGGATATGTCTAACTCTATTGCTATTGTATTTAGGATTTTTGCCATGCTAGAGTAGTTGGTTTCTAGGGCTTAGGGATGATACCTAGGATCTTAGGGATCGGATGTTAAGTTAGACCCATGTTGGATCAATCTAGGGTTGTCATATGGTGGGTTGAACAAAGGTTTTGGGGGATTGTCCTTAGGATCAGAGTATCGCGAAGGCGGCTCCATATCCTAGGGAGAATCCCCACGAATTCGATTTGGGCTTATGGCCGTTTCTAGAGTTCGTGATCACGAGAGTGACTCGAGAGTTAGGGTGAACGCTAATCCCTGATCCGCTAGTCGGTGACTGCGAGCGCACGCTGATTGCTAGAACCGACCATAGGGTAGCGTCACAACCCGTAGATCACGAGAGTGGATACGGAGTTGCGAGGCGGGACCAATTGTCAAGCTTAATGCAGGCATCCCCGTGTGAAGCCGACTGCAAGAGCACGGTTTCGCATAGGGTTTCATTAAACGAGTAGGAACAACGAAAGTTAAATACTCGTTCTCATCTACGGATGTGACCCTCCTACCCTAATCCATCGTCCGACGTGGGGCCATTTAACCTAGCATCCGTGACTGAAGGGCCTAGAGGGAATCCTGAAGGCCTTAGACGTTTAATTTCTAGTTAACTCTCGATTCCCACAATCAACTCATCAATCAATCGTGACAACCCCCGACCATACACTCTCCTCCTTCCGTATAAAGCTAAGCGTTAAACAATCGCCTCCCTGAGTTCGACAATCTTTCTATACTATAGCGTACCGTGCACTTACGGTGATTTGCGCCCCCGTGGTGCAAACCCAGGGACCGAACAAGTTTTTGGTGCCGTTATCGAGGAGGCAACGGTTTGCTTTAGCTTTTGGTTTGAGAGTGTTGGTTTCATCCACACTTAACACCCCACCACTTCTTTTTATTTTTTCTTTTTATTATTCTCTTATTACGCTCTTTTCTCCTTTTGCTAACAAGTTCCACGATTTTATTGAGTGCCTCTATTTTACATGCATACACGTTTGCAGGAAGGAGAAAATCTTATACCCTTGGATCCTGAGATAGAGGCCACTGCAAGGAGACTCGCAGCAGATAGAAAGAGAAGAATAGCGATGGACGAGACTCCCATAGGACCGCATCCTCTCGTTCTACCAGAATTGACCTGGGATTTCATGAGGCCCAGTACCGCCTTGGCTTCCTCCGTGACAGTGCCGCCGATCGAGAGGGGAACTTCGAGCTAAAGACATGCCTCATCCTACTGGTGCAACATGACTGCTTCCACGGGCTCTCACATGAGAACCCCAGTCACCACGTGGATGCGTTCTTAGCCAAGTGCTCCACATTCCAAATTTAAGGAGTCAGCAATGATGCGATCAAGCTGTGGCTCTTCCCCTACACCATGAAGAATAAGGCCCATTATTGGTTGACGTGCCAAGCACCTGGCACCTTCACGACATGGGAGCAACTGGCAAAGGCTTTCATCACCAAATACTTTCCCCCTTCGAAGATGCTGCATCTTCGAAACCAAATCGCAAATTTCAAGCAATGGGGCCAGTAGTCTTTGTATGAGGCCTGGCAACGATACAAGGATCTCCGACATCAGTGTCTGAACCATCGCATCGCCACGTGGGGCCGTATCCTATCTTTCAACAATGCCATGCATTCGGACACAAGGATGATAGTTGATACTACTGCGAATGGGGTCATAACAGGGAAAGAGCCAGCTGAAGCCATGAGGATCCTTGAGGCTATGGTAACCAACAACCAACATTGGGGGACGATAGGTCCACCCCAACTATTGCCAAGGCCCCAGGAGGAGGCCGGTATGAAGTCAGCCAAGTGGCTATTTTTGATGGCTGTCTCGAATCCCTTACATAACAGATGGCCAGATTGGAGCACTGACTCGACGCTAGACACAACTCCCCCCCCCCCACGGCCAACACATATGCCGCCTACTAGAGGTGCACAGATCAGGGATCCAATGGCATGACCTATTCCTACCAGGCACCTCCTGCAACAACAGAGGAGGCCAACTATACCTCCGATGATAGAGGAGGAAACAGGGGAGCCTATACGAATCCGTCCTGGAGAAACCACCCTGGTTTCCAGTACGGGAATAGCAGCGGAGCGTAGCAGCAACTAACAACCTCAGTCAGCAGTATCAGCAGCAGCATCAGCCACATCAGCAGTAGTCTGGGCAGAGACCATATGCCCCTTATAGACTTCCAGGGTACAAGCAGCAGCGTTAGCATCAGCTAGCTTTGCCCGCTCCTCCTCCAGCTTAGCAGAAATCCTCCTTGGAGGCCACCTTGGAGAGATTCATCGAGGAGCAGGCAAAGCTCAATCTAGACCATGCGGCCCGCAGCAAGGAACTTTCCACCACGGGGATCAGCTGAAAGAGCAGTTAAGTCAGATGGCGCGGTCCCAAGGCAAGCTCTCCGCTCAGTCAGAGAAGAACCACAGGGAGAGTGCATATTCCATCACCACCCATAACGGCCTATCGACGATGGATCTGGAGCCGTCGGTGATGAATCCCATAGCTGCATCACCCGAGGAGGTGGTAGATGAGCTCCCATCGATTATTGATGGTGGAGGTATGGAGGCTGAGGAGCAGCCTACCACCATTGCGAGAGATAGCCCTCCCTTAGTGGGGGAAGTGATCAAGGACAGGTCAAGCCCCGGGGAGAAGCCCAAGTATCACCCCGCTCTAGTTACATTCCCGAGTAGATTGGCTAAGGCCAAAATGGCGGAGAAGTATGCCAAGTTCATTGAGCTTCTGAAGGGGGTGGAGCTGAATATTCAGTTCATGGACGCCCTCACGAAGACACCCTCGTACGCAAAGTTTCTTAAGGAACTAATCTCAGGGAAGAGGAAGACAAAGCAGAGTTTTTTGGTGGAGCAACCATCCTCATTTCTCAGAAGCAACAAGTTGTCAAAGAAGCTCCCGGATCTGAGGAGCTTCACCGTCCCTTGCTCCACAGGTGGCGTCCCTATCAGGAGTGCCTTAATAGATTTGGGGGCAAGCATCAACTTGATGCCCTTATCCATCTTCCACGCCTTAACACCTGAATGGAGTTAGCACCGATGGCCATGACTATCCAGCTCACAGATAGATCGGTGATCCACTCGGTTGGCGTGGCTAGGGATGTCGTCTTACAGATTTTCAGTGGGGTGAGCGTGTCGGTAGATTTTGTTATTATGGACATGGCAGAAGATGGAGGATCGCAGCTGATTTTGGGTCGCCTGTTTATGGCCACAGCTGGAGTGCTGATAAATGTGCGAGAAGGAACACACACTCTCAAAGTTGAAAACATTGAGGTCGAATTTCGGCTACCTAAGCCGATAAGGGAGAGGGAGCCCACTGCGGACATCGGGTATCTGGATTTGGTGGAGGATGAGCTTGGGGAAGAGTTCATAGCTGAAGAAGTACTTGTGGACCCCCTACTGTGGAGCAAGGACCATGGCTTGGATCCTCGACACGACAAGGCCGTGGCGTCATATTTGCAGATCATGGACGAGGACATCAACGATAGATCAACGACGCGCGAGCACGCCATGCTCGTCTTGGAGGATCACGACCCAGACGTCGTGAAGGTCAGAAACTTGGTGTCTGCAGTGTCTATAGGGGGCTCCAAAGAGAGACAAGCACCGGCGAGGAAAGAGAATGGACGGACCGATAAGGGTCCGAAGGAGGCATTCGACCAACTGGCCCTACAAGGGTTGGTCGGGAAGAACAATGGGCACATCTCGCATGCGCCTAACATATCGCCTCACTGAGCCGCAGGAGTCAAGCTAATGACCTTAAACAAGCACTTGGCGGGAGACAACCCGGCCTATTTGCTCGTATTTCGGTTTTAATTAGATTGTTTGAGTTTTTTAGTTTAAAATTTTGAAAATCCATAAATAACTGAGGCTTATTGATTTTGGCAGGGATTTGGCGGTCATGACGACGAATGAAAGAGTAAAACGTGGGTATGGTGTTGAGACTCAAATCGGCGAGAAATACGAGATGGGCTAAAGGCTGAGAGTGTTGAAATTTCAGATCGCTCAACCGAGAGCACAAGGTGCTCGGTCGAGCGACTAACCATGCAAAGGAGAGAGATCCATCGCCTGAGCAGGAGCGCTCGGCTGAGAGCTCGACCACTAGCCCGCTTGACCGAGCGCTCGCCTGCTCGGGACCAAACTCAATAAACTCAATGGGTCTCTCGCTCGAAAATTTCGAGCGAGCGAGCCAATTTTTCCACAAGCCCTAGCTCCCCCCCCCAAAGCACTCCTCCGGAGACCACCCTCCCCCAAGCACCCCCCTCCGGTGACCCCCCCAGAGATTCTCACCCTCTCTCTCCCCCCTACGATCACCTCCCCCTACGATCTCCTCCATCCCCCTCCCCACCCCTCTTCACCCCAAACCCTAAACCCCTCCACCGAGCACCGCCACCCCTCCCCTCCCGACCCCGAGCTCCGCCCCCTCCCAGCCGAGCGCCACCCTCCCCTCACCATATCCCCACCACCATCACATCCCTCCTCCCCCGTCCCCGCTCTCCCCTCCACCACCATCATCCCCAAACACTCCCCAAGACCTTTACCCCCAAATTGAACCCAATTCGAATTACTATTTGGCGGTAAGCTTAGCGGAGCCTTCATTCAGTCTTGGGGGAGCATCGCGCCTTGGAGCTTGAGGATCACGCATTTGCTGCTCTCGCATCGCTAAAGGTCAACTCTTCCCTCTCACTTTACATATATATATATATATATATATATATATATATATATATAGGAAAATTTTCAAATGAGAACATTTCGCACCGTGCGAAAATGTTTTTAGTTTTTTTTTGAAATTTTTTTTTTCAAAAATTCTTTTTCCCACCCTCATTATATGTTGTTATACCCCCCTCAAAAAATAATCGTTGAGAAATAATGTCATTTGGCCTTCGATCAAGGCATTTCATCAAATTCGCACGTTTTGAGACCGTTAAATTTGTAATGGGTGGATGGGTGCTCTAATCCCCAACGGGTTCACCCATTATTTTCCCTGGGGTATATAATTGTATGGATTAAACATCAAAAAAAGAATTTTTGAAAAAAAAAATTTCAAAAAAAATATAAAAATCTTTTCGCACGGTGCGAAAAGCCTCTTTTTCGCATTTGAAGATCACTCTATATATATATATATATATATATATATATATATATATATATATATATATAATATCACTTGTGGCACGAGCACACGATGCCTCGCAGGGCCATCATCAGCTCATTATCATCCTCACCATCTCCCCCACGTTCCACGGCACCTCCATGCACATCCACCACCCCATCCATACGCACTCAGCCTCCACACACTTCCACAGCACCCCCACGCACTTCCACCACCACCACTTCCACGGCAGCACCATGCACTTCTGCTACACCTTCACCACGCATTACACACGCATCCACCACAGTCACCCTACCCCCTACACGTCCTCCACCCACACGCTCTTCCACCACCACCACTTCGACGGAAGCACCACACACTTCTGCTACACCTTCACCACGCATTACATGTGCATCCACCACCGTCACCCTACCCCCTACACGTCCTCCACCCACCCACACATCGCCACCTTTCCAGACCGTCCACATCTCCATCCCAGCCATAACGCACACGCCAAAAGTTGTTGGCCCACAAGCCGACCTCCTCTAGGCATCACACCACCAACACCACCACATCCACTTTCACTCCCACGGTACCACCATACACATCCAGCACCACCACCACCACACGCACTTCCATCACACCCCCACACACTTCCACCACACCCACCACTACCACCCCACCATCCCAACCCCCACCCCCTCCACCTCAGCATCCCAAGAAGAGGAAGTCCTCGCAGAGGGCCCCTCATGCCAGGCCACATACCACCACACGCATTCCCACCCCATCCCCATCATCATCTCCTTCACCCCCACGCGCCAGGAAGAAACGCCATGCTGTTGGCTCCTCAGCGGGGACGTCAACAGCCCTGAGTCAGCCCATACCCACAGCACCACACCTGCCACCCCCTGTAACGATCCATATTTTTCAACATATCTATTTACGTATCTATCATATTTTCACATTTTAAAAAAAATTATAATGGTTAGTCAGGAGTTTCTATATCAAATATGATTTCAAAAATTTCTTATAAAAATATTTTGAAGCATTACAGTAGTTATGGTGTATTTCAGTAAGTTCGGGTTTCATCAAATACCTCAAAAAATTTTGATAAAAATTGTTTTCAATTACTACTGTTTTGGCTTAATGAATTAATTTTCGACACAAACATCATCAAACGTTTTCAAACTTCTACAGTATCATTCTATGATCATTTAGGGCTCCTCATTTTAATTTCGTAATTTTCTGATATTAAATCGACCTAGAACCCGTGAACCCGCTTCCTAAATGTTTTGGCCTAAAACTAGTATCTCCATAGCTCAAACCCTGAAATGGATCTCGTATTCGCGATTCTCACAAAGATACGATTATGTGGCTATGTTTTCATAAATTTTCGGAGTCATTTAACTTTAGGGGCAAAATCGTAATTTCATATGTAATAAATGTTTTTACTTAATTGCGGATTACTATTTTAACTACCATTTTTACCTTACCCTAATTACCCTAACACGTCGGTAACCACCACCTAACCTAACAGATTAGCAACCCATGTGTTTCATACCACCACATCTTCTACGGTTAGTCAATACTAATCACCTAACCTAATAAATGTTTGACTAAGTGTTAATTAGCACTTTTAATTTTATAATTATTTAACCTATTTAAATACCCCCGCTAATAAACCTCTCTTCCTCATAAATCACGCAGGCCATCACCCAGTTGACCGAGCTCACCCATGCACGGAGACCCCCTCTCCCTCAGTTGTGCCTCCCCCTCTCGTCGACCCCGATCACCCCCACGACGCCAACCCCGCCCTCTTTCCTCGTCGACCCAGCCCCCGACGTAACGCCGCCGCCCGATGTTCTCGAGCTCCGACGGGCAACCCACGAGCCCATGCACCACCTGCTCGTCATCGACAGCATCCCATCGCCGCCTCCATGCTCTCCGCCCTTCGACGAGGGCTCCGACGTGCCCACAGCCCGCCCCGTCGCCGCAAACCCCTGCTCCGACGTTTCTCGCCGCCGTCCGACTTCCCCATGCACCCACAGCTTCCACCGCCGCTTCCATCGCCACTGCCACCACCGACGGCTCAGCCTAGCTGCCCGACTTCGCCCGTCGTCGTCCGTAGCCTCCCCGCCACCGTGAACGTCGCCGACGAACGCGAGTTCTCCCCCCCCCCCCGCTGCTCGTATCGCCTGTGTTAGAGAAAGAGATGGTTAAGGGTGAGACACGGTATACAACGTATTAAATACATATATGAATACGTATTTACGTATTTACAAATATTTATAAAATGATATTATTGGATTTAATTCATAGTAATTCGTTCAGGCCTCAGAAAATTACAAGACTAGCTCCAGAAAATCAGAAATGATATTCTGGACCCAATGTCACTAGTTTCATCTCAATCAGACAAGTAGATTTTTCAGAATAAATTTTAAGCCTAAAACTTAAATACGTAGTTTTCTTTTAAGAATCCATAACTTGTTATTTTCACGTAAAATGATATGTGAAAAATATATATGTTGTAGTACTCTTCGAGACGGTCATTTTGACAACTCACATGAAACTTTCTGATGCAGATTGTATCCAGAATAAATCATTAAATAATTATGATAACTAATTAAAAATTAGTTTTTAAATTGATTTTGAGCTTTTAAAAATTATAAAAATTACTATAAGCTTCAGAAAAATATTTCCTTCTTCAGGAAAATTATTTTCATCATATCTAGCCTATAAAAAAATTAGAACACTTTTCGACACTGTTTCAATCAGTTTAAAAATCAAAACGATCCAATTTAATAGATAAAAAATAGTGTCTACGTTAACAAATTATGTCTTATGTTTGCAGGTACCAATTATCGTGCACCAACTCCTTTGGAAGATCTAGCTCCAACATCGTCTTACTACGACGATTTCGATAGTGTAAGTCACAATGAATTCTAACTGTAGAAATTTAGATAATGTACTAAATGGAAATATTGCATGCTCGAAGCATGGACCGGTATCATAGTTGTTGGACTTCAAAACATTGCTAAGAACTGACATTCTCTGTTGACGCTTCTGCTTTGACTTTTCAACAAATGAAGCTCCTTGGAGCGTTGTTAATGTGTTGGAGCGTTGTTAATACGTGGCTAAGAGTAGAGAATGCAAACTGTGAATGCGGGAGAAGTGTGAAAGACGTCGTGGATGCAAAACAACAGGAATGTGTTGGACGCCTTGCGTAGTGCATGTATGCATGTGTAGGCATGCATGGGTGTGTGTGTGGAAGCCATGCAAGTGTGAAAGGGGTTAGAGGTCAATGGCAACCCCCGTAAAATTTTAGAAAGGCGAGGGGCAAAATGGTCATTTGGACCAAAAGTGCCGTGTGTACATACTTAAGTGGTCGGTGCATAAAGTAATGGCAAACTTGTAATTACTTGAATTTTGAGGGGTATTTAGGCAAGGGTATTTTGGTCATTTTATATTTTTCATGATGATTTAGGATGAGGATGGGGAGATTTTTCTTAAGAAAATTCTAGGTTTTCTTTCTTTTCTTCATTCTTATCCTTTCTTTCCCTTTCTTTTCATTTTTATTTTACACACTTCTCATTTTCTCATCCTCCTTGACCTACCCCTCCCCTTCCCCATGGCATGGCCGAAATTCTCCAACAAAATATAAGAAGAAGAAGAAGAAGATGATGATGATGATGATGAGGAAGAGAAAAAGAAGAGGAGAAGAAAGAACTCTTGAGGTAGGAATCAAACTTGGATTTGGAAGTTTAATTAGGGTTTTATTTTATTATGTTTTTACATCATATTTTATCAATATGAAGTAATCAAATTAATATGCCATGATTCAATTTTCATGAATCTCCCTTGAAAATTCTTATCAAAATTACCCCATTTGAGATTCAGAAATCTTGATGTCTGTTTTTGCCTTGATTCTGGTTACTGTAGATCGAATTAGGGTTCGAAAAAAATATGATCTTGTATATCTTGAAGTTTTATCCCAAAATCATATAAATTTTGATGTATATTTAATTCAGAAATTAGGAGCAAAAATTCCATCTTTACAACATTTCTGTTGGATTTTCAGTTTTGACACAGTTTAGTAAAATTGATCTCTAGACCTGCACGCACAATGGAATTTCATGGTCCTGGTCTTGTTGGAAATTTAACAAGTTTTTCTAAAAATTCATCAGAGTGCTTATATGTTGAATTTCTGGCTGCAACATGCCCAAAATTGGCTTTCAATACAGACCCTGAAATCTGTCTTAAAAACAGATTTGACACACTATACGAAATAATTCACTATAAATCATATACTTAGTATTTTACCTGAAATTTTATCTGTAAATCCAGGACTAACATATCTCCAACTTTCATTTAGAAAGTTTTGTAAAATTCTGACTATAATTGGGTGATATCATCCATCTTTTAGGACTGCAGATACATTTCCTGCAAGCTGAAGTAGTTAAACAGTGTGATAACTTGTGTATTGTTGTTATTCTACCTGCTATGGTGCATTATTATTGTTTTTACATGGAAGGTAGACTAATGATTTGTTTTTTCAATTGATTTGCTAATGTGCTTATGGACATTCACGTCACGTTCACCACGTGTTTGTGAAAATGCCACAATGAAATGAAAGTTGAAGAATACGAGAAATGAGCTTGTAAACATTTGTGCTATGAAATATGTTGTGAAATAGCAATGATGGGGTCATGTAAAGCATGGTTTCATATGTTACGAGTGATGAATTGTAATGGCTATGTTAAAGGGCATGACGCTTGGGTGCATGACCCATTTGATATATGATTTGATTACGATGGAGGGCATGTCACTTCGATGCATGACTCATGTTGATATGAGTGTGGAATGTGAAACCATGCAATGTGTCCCCTTCAGGGCTATATATAATGTTAAATGAAGTTTTAGAATGTATCAATCCTCTCTAAAGAGGGTAAGTTAGCAAAAAACTCGGGTTTTAGGTGGGATTTGAGTAAATTGTGGATATGAGGCCTGGACTGAGAAGTTGGGGGAAATGATTATGTGATATGTGATATTTATACCCACTCGCCTTTACCGGGAGTGGAGGGGACATACAGAGGTTGTGATATTGTAGGAGAGCCTCACTCCTGCCAGGGACGGGGGAGCTGAGAGGCTCGGTGTTGTATAGTGCCCGTGCCCACTGCACCGTGTGCTATATTCACCCCAAATTTGGGGTGATGTCTAGGTCCTGTTATCACACAGTTTACCCAAGTTCCAATTAATTCAATTATAAAACAATAAAAATAAGAATTTACGTGTTACTCCTTCTGCTGGCAGCACTTTCCCTTCCCTTTGCCCGTTCTTTGTGACTCTGTGTCATGCCTCAGGCACTTGCACTTATCTTATTAGATATTGGTTGCTTGAACACTTGTGTTATTATTATTATTATTATTCATGCTAACCCTTTTCTTGCAGTACCCCGACATTGGACCGCAGGTATGATCCTCTTACTTGGCTAATTACTTTCCGTTATTTTACTTAGTTACATATCTTATTTCTCCTGCCTTGCTTTGTGGATTGATAACCTTAAAAACGATATTCCAAATCCAAGTTGGTTCCTACTGGGACACGCATTGACGTGCTCCTCCCTATTTTTCAGGTAGCAGGGGCAGTATGGTTGGTGGTGACTTGGAGTCGGGTCTCAGGGGTAGCGTTTGGTGAATGATGTAGCTTGCAGTGTGTCATGGTTGCCTATGAAGGTGGAGAGTGGCTGTATATGTATTTGTGTACTTGGACTGTGTACAAAAATGAAGCATGTTATGTATAAAATGTTGTTGTTGTTTTGAGAGACTGTTGGATGTTTTAGTGGAGCTTCACTTGTACTATCCCAGCATGTGCGCAGTGGCCTGCATATTCAGTTTTCTTATTTCTCTCCCTTTTCCTTTCTCATCACCCTCGCTCCCCAGGATAGTTGAAAAAAGATTTAACTTTTAAATGCAGGGTATTCTGGGGAGAGGGGCGTGACAGTTTTTGGCGGCCCATGCAGGTCACCGCACTGCGATGTGCGTAAGGATAGTACATGTGATGCTTCAGTAGGTGATCGAGATACATTAGCCCTAAGGTGGGTAGTGACCTTAGAGCCTTAAGTGATCCACCCTTAAACCCCTAACGTAGGAAGTCAGAGGATGAACTTCCTAAAGTGTAGTATACTATAGATGTATATTAGTTGGTATCAGTGTATACAGATATAATAATGAGAATACGTGTATATAAATGCAGTGGCTATACTTGGATATTTGAATTATATATGTCGCATGTATACTTGTATTCAGTATATATATATATATATTTGTATTTGAATAACATGAAAGTTGCATGTATGGATAGATGTGGGAGTATATACTAGGTGGGTGAATACTTGAGTGTATGTATACTACGTATCTATAAAAGTACATGATACAGATATGTGAGGCTGGTATGTGGTATACTTGTGTGACTCCGAGATATAGGTGATATATATATATGTATATGTATATATATGTGTATATATGTATATATGTATGTATATATATGTATATATATATATATATATATATGTATATTCGTGGATGTATTGGTGGGTACATGTAAGCTATTGGGGACGTATGAGTTGTAAGGGTGTGAGTGAAGATATGTACGTATGTGATATGAGTGCATATATGCGTTTTCCTATCTATTGTGTTATAGTTCTGTTCCCATGTAGGGAAAGTACCAATGTGTGTATGTTTGTGCGGATAGAGTAGTGGAGTTTCCACATGGTCTTTGGACATATGGGGGGAGTGGATATGTGTGAATATATATATGAGCTTGTATGGGTAGCAGTTGTAGATATATGTATGAGAAGGTAGTGTATATATATATATATATCGCCAGTGTTGCGTTGCTAGGGTATGAATTCCTAATGTGTTAAAATTTAAATAACTGTGAGTATGTGTATGTGCTGCTTATGTGCTTATATGAACCGATATATTGTCTTAATTTGGTATTCGGTTGTGGGTTGTACTATTGCGTGAAGATAGGTGCTGTGTGGCCATATATGGTGTGTATGTAGCGATATAGATAAATAAGGGACGTATGGATAGTATGAGTAATGCTCCAGGGTGTTTGGAGTGGATGTATCCTAAGAAGGGTAGGGATGCTTTCGACCCGTTCACCTAAGTTGAGGCCCTTAGCTCTATACAGTGCATATTATGGGATATGGATATAAGTGTGACGTGTATCATATGTAGATGTGATGGATATAAGGATTTGAGACCATAGAGTGTAAGTATACATGGGCAGATTATGGGTTTGCACGGTTAAGTGGAGATATGGTATATGTATATATGTATGTATATGATTACCTATAAAATGGTATATATATGACCATTTAGATGTATATGTAATGCATGTACCTTTCCGTATATAGTGGCATGAGGGAGAATTGTGTATTGGTATATGAGGTATTTGTATAAAGGTAGGTGTGTTGTAGCAAGCATGGTGTGATTGTCTATATGTGTTTTTATTATTGAATGTGTATTGGTGTATGTCTTATGAGTGGTTATATGTATATGCATGTGAATGATCCCTATTCTGATATGCATGTGTCAGTATATGAATGTGTATGTATATGGGATGTGACTGTCTACTGAATGTGTATGAATATTGTTGAAATACACTTATTGTATACGTACTAGTATACTAGTAAAACTATGGGTGTATTGGATGTTATGTATATAATGGTATGGGTGGCCACCGACTACCCGCTAGTATAGTTTGGGTAGCTCGACTGTACGGGTGTGAAATAGTAGAATATGTATGATATGTGTGTATGGATGTGTATGCCCATACATGGGAATGTATGTGCATGGTTGCATGTCCTGTGTGTATGTGTGTACATGTATTTGGCTGTATGCAAATTCAGAAATCTATGTATGGTATTGATACTTATACATCTGTGGGTGTATAACGAGTGTATGCTTGTGGAGTATCTATGTGGGGTATTGCTTGTTGCGTAAACGTGAATATGTATCATAGATGCATGAATTTCTATTATACATGAATGTGTTCATGTATGTGTATTGTGTAGTATGAGTACATGTAATGATGTGTATATTGGGTGAATGAATACACACACACACACACACACACACACACACACACACACACACACACACACACACACTTATACATACCTTGTTTGTTTACTTGCTCAGCTGTCCTATAGGGTTGTCTATCCAGATGTATCTCAGTGTGCTTTGGATAAATGTATTCTTGTTTGTATACGTGTATATATAGGTCTGTACCAAAGCATGTGTGTATGTATATACATATGCAGTGTGGATATAAATGTGATAAATATGAAATATAGGTATATATATATATAAGTTTGATGAATATAAGTGTTTGGAACTGTCTGATATGATGGTATTGAGATGTGTGTGTTTGTTGTGTATATTTTTACGCGTGTGTGAAGTATAAATGGATATTTGAATCTATTGGACTATTATGACAGTATGTGTGTAGCAGATGCATGGATAGTTATATATATATATATGTTGACTAGGATCCATTTGGATGGAACAAACATGCGGATCCATCCAAGTGGAATTTAAAGCTAGACAATGTAAATAGAAAATCCGATCGTTGGATGTCATCTAACATGTCTAAACTAGATCCAAACAAAATTTCAACTAATTTGGACTTGTTTTGCCCATGCATCAAGTGGTTGCAAAATGATGTTTTCGGAAAGTTATAAAATCGGCTAATTTTGCAACCACTTGATGCATAGGCAAAACATGTCCAAATTACTTGAAATTTTGTTTGGAGCTAGTTTAGACATGTTAGATGACATCCAACGGTCGGATTTTCTATTTACATTGTCGAGCTTTAAATTCCACTTGGATGGATCCGCATGTTTGATCCATCCGAATGGATACTAGTCAACCTATATATATATATATGTGTATATATATATATGTGTGTGTGTGTGTGTATATATATATATATATATATATATATCATATGAAGGAAACGTATTATGTTGGCGCACTCTTGTGTGTAATGTGTGTGGTATATGTGCCTATCTGTGTGAGGCAGTAGGTGCATTGCTATGAATGTAAGATTATGTATGTATTTATCTGAAGTTATGACTGTGAACCCTATGTGACTTGATCGTGCGTGTGTAAGTACGTACCCGTAGGTGTAAGTATGGATGCGACTAAATGTTGTGTGTATATAGATATTTACGTGCCTATAAATGTGAGTGAATTTATATGACTAAGTATTGAGAGTATAAGAATCTGGTGTACATACGGTGTGACACCGTGACAATGACCATGTTCATCAAGTAATGGTGTGTTGATTAATGTGTGTAGTTATGTGTTTGTGTATGGATATAAACGTATATGTATATATATAAACAGGTAGGATGTAAGTCGAATATACCTGAATGTATTATGGTGTATATGAAAGCATGCTATGTATGAATGCCTTACGTATCGCGATATGGATATGATGTGATATCGTATGCACATAGATATGAGCAGTGATCTAAATACGTATAATAATATGTATAGAGACTTATTTGTAGTGTGTGAATATGTGTGCCTAGATGTTTATGTGAAGGACATATGTGTATGTATATGTACTGATTCATATAGTGACATGGATGTGCTACTAGATGAGTAATATCTGTGGCATGTGTGTGATGCGGATGTGTATGTATAATAGTGAAGCATATAGTGTATATAAGTGTGGTGTAGATACGTATTCTTGTTTGTACTTCATGGGTAGTAAGACCATCATATCGAGTTGACCTTGAGAAAGGTTCACACCCTAAAAAGTCCGAGGACGGACTTTATTTTAAGGTGGGTAGGATGTCATGCCCTATTTTGTACTATACGTGTATTCTACTGAACACACGTGGTATTTCTACTCACGATACATGGGTAGGCATGAAATAATCGTAGATATCGATGTATGTGACATAGCGCAAGGGGGATTGAGCCGTAATACGTGGCTCAGGGTAGAGAATGCGAAATGTGAATGCGGGAGAAGTGTGAAAGACGTCGTGGATGCAAAACAACATGAATGTGTTGGACATGTGTGCGTAGTGCATGTATCCATGTGTATGCATGCATGAGTGTGTGTGGGGAAGCCATGCAAGTGTGGAAGGTGTTAGGGGTCAATGGCAACCCCGGTAAAATTTTAGAAAGACGAGGGGCAAAATGGTCATTTGGACCAAAAGTGCTGTGTGAACATACTTAAGTGGTCGGTGCATAAAGTAATGGCAAACTTGTAATTACTTGAATTTTGAGGGGTATTTAGGCAAGGGTATTTTGGTCATTTTATATTTGTCATGATGATTTGGATGAGGATGTGGAGATTTTTCTTAAGAAAATTCTAGGTTTTCTTTCTTTTCTTCATTCTTATCCTTTCTTTCCCTTTCTTTTCATTTTTCTTCTACACACTTCTCATTTTCTCCTCCTCCTTGAACTTCCCCTCCCTTCCCCCATGGCATGGCCAAAATTCTCCAACAACAAAAGAAGATGAAGAAGATGAAGAGGAAGAGAAAGAGAAGAGGGGAAGAAAGAACTCTTGAGGTAGGAATCAAATTTGGATTTGGAAGTTTAATTAGGGTTTTATTTTATTATGTTTTTACATCATATTTTATCAATATGAAGTGGTGGTAATCAAATTAATATGCCATGATTCAATTTTCATGAATCTCCCTTGAAAATTCTTAGCAAAATTAACCCATTTGAGATTCTGAAATCTTGATGTCTGTTTTTGCCTTGTTTCTGGTTACTGTAGATCGAATTAGGGTTCGAAAAAAATATGAGCTTGTAGATCTTGAAGTTCTACCCAAAATCATATAAATTTTGATGTATATTTAGGAGCAAAAATTCCATCTTTACAACATGTCTGTTGGATTTTCAGTTTTGACACAGTTTAGTAAAATTGATCTCTAGACCTGTACGCGCAATGGAATTTCATGTTTCTGGTCTTGTTGGAAATTTAACAAGTTTTTCTAAAATTTCATTAGAGTGTGTAACGACCCGCTCTCGGGGGCCAGTTACTTATTTGATATTTGCGCAGGTTCTGCAGTTAACCAGTGAAATCAAAATAGCCACGATGCAGAGATGTACAAAAATACCCAAATAGTGTCCAATTATTACAATCTGTACCGTACAAATTATTCCAACAATGATACATGAAAGAAAGAAAGTACACAACTGAAAATAGCTCTGGAAGCTGTAGTCTCATGGTCGAAGTCTGGCGCTATTAACTCTAGAGCATCTGCCTCCATATGTATGTCGTCTGCGGTGCCACAGAAATGGAACCGTAGGTAAGTCACAACAATTCTAAATAAAGAAAGAGAGGTACTGTTCAAGTATGACAAAGCAGACCAAAGTGAAAGTAAAGTACGGTGCAGTGTCTGTACAAGTGTGAAAGTAGAAGTACGGCAAGTAAAGTGCGGTGACTGTACTGGCAAGGAAAGTAAAGTGCATGTACTGTAAAGAAAGTAACTGTGCAAGTTACACTAGAACTACGTGACTCAAGTCGGAGAGTACAATATGTGACCGTTCAGTTCGTCTCTTGCCTGGGTGCTACCCAGACGAATGCCGGTACCCAGGCAGCAGGATGGTTTGTCGAAACACAGGCAGCTAGACAGGAGGCCGAAACATATGCAGCTTGACATGTAGATCGAACTCTAGTCACTCCCGTACTCTCGCAACTGTGAGTTACCCCGAAACCCCGGTGACGTGTTAAGTACAAGAACGTTCCACGGGATGTTCCACATGTTAGTCACACCAGGTCAACTGGTTGACTTCCTCATTGAAAACCAGCAAGTAGGATAAAGACAAGTCCAACACCAAAAGCTGTTACTTCCGTGCTTTGAGCACGTGGTAGTGTGGCTAGCACACAATTTACCCAAGTTGGTAGTTGCGTGCTACAACCACGCAAGTTGAAAGTTGGCAAAGTAATCTTTAGTTGATTACTTTCATATAAGTTCTCTAGTTTGGTTCAAGTCAAATAGCCGTTCGAGGCTATAAGTGGTGAAGTGTCACAAGTTCATACAAGCACAGAAGTCTAGTTTTCTAAAGTTAGAATATGTCGTGACTTACTTTATCGAGCTCATCGTGGCAAGACGAGGTTGGAGCTAGAAGAGCTGTTGCACGAAGATTGGTACCTGCAATCACAAAAATTCTTGGTTAAGGAACGCTACATTTCTATTTAGATAATTTGATCGTCCTGATTTTTAAAACTGAGTGAAACATTGTCGAAAAGAGTTCTAAATTTTTATATAGACTATATATGATAAAAATAGTTTTACTACAAGAGAGAATATTTTTCGGAAGCTTATAGTAATTTTTAGAATTTTTAAAAGCTTAAAAACAATTTAAAAACCATTTTCCAATTAGTACCGTACTTATTCAGGAATTTATTCTCGGTGCAATTTACATCGGAAAGTTGCAAATGAGGTGTCAAAATGACCGTCTCAAAGAGTATTAAGACATATATTTTTCTCAAGTATTAGTTTACGTGAAAATAAGAAGATACTGATTTTTGAACGAAAATAACAGATTTAACTTATAGGATTAAAAATTAATTCTGGAAAAACTAAGCGTCGAATTGAGATGAAACTAGCGCCATTTGGGTCCAGAATGTCATTTCTGATTTTCTGGAGCTAGCCTCACATTTTTCTGGGGCCTATATATTTAGTTATCAATTTAAAACCATAAAACCCCATTTAATAATTAATATAATTACAAAAATACGAAAATAACTCGTATTTACAAGTTTGCCATTAAATATAATACTCATCACATTCGTTGCGGGCTCGAGCTCGACGGCGGTCGTGGCACCGTCGACGTGCGACGACGACGGCGAAGGTGGAGCGGCGGTCGGCGCTGCTGGGAGCTGCAGTGATCGTCGGCAATCGGTGCCACATGGAGGCAG
Source organism: Scilla litardierei (assembly GCA_030789695.1). Lineage (NCBI taxonomy): Eukaryota > Viridiplantae > Streptophyta > Magnoliopsida > Asparagales > Asparagaceae > Scilla > Scilla litardierei. Next base: position 126,412,350 of record CM061131.1, read on the forward strand.
GTGGAGCGGGAGAGCAGTGCTTCGAAACGACGGCGAGCTCGGAGGGAGGCGACGGCGGTGTATGGGGCGGAGCTTGATGGCTTCGCCGACGTCGGGGGTCCTCAGGCGGCGACGTGGGCGAGCGGGGCGCTGCTGCAGTGCATCAGGAGGACGGTGGAGGGCCAGTCGATGGTGAAGCGGGGGCTGGGCAGCGTGGTCGGGAAGCAGAGCGGGGTTTTCGGGTCCGGTGACTTCGTCGGAGTAAAGCGGGCTCTCGAGCGGAGGCGGAGGCGTGAGGGGCGCACGGCGGAGGGAGGGTCGAGCGTCGGTGAACGGAGGCGATGGGGGGGTCGGAGCTCGGAGGGGGAGGCATCAGCCTGGGCCTTCGTGCAGGCTTCGATTGCGAGCTCAGCGTCGATGGGAGGTGTTTCGGGCGGAGGATGTGTCGCTGGGGTGGCCGGAGCTCGGTGAGCGGTGGTCGAGGGCCAGAGGGCATGGGTTCGACGAGGGAGAGGCTCGTGTCCGTGGGTGGTCGAAGACGAGAGATGAGAGAGGGTGAGGGGGTGCGAAAGTTTGAGGGTTGTTGCTGTGTGCCTGGGTTGAATGAAAGAGCGGGGGGGGGGGGGGAGATTATATAGTGTTAGGGAAATGGCAATCTTGTGATTAATGGGGGTAGATGAGGGGGGTGTGTGGGTTAGCTGAGAGAGAGTGTGGGTGGGGGGTAGATACGGTTAGGTGATTAAATAGGTTAAAAGTTAATTAGGGTGATTAGAAAATCATTAGTGAAGTAATCAGTAAAATACACATGCGAAATTACGATTTTGCCCCTACTAGTAAACGTGTCCGAAAAATTACAAAAACATACCCACATGATCGTATCGTCACGAGGATCGCGAATACGAAGACCGTTTCAGGGTTTGGGCTACAGGGATACTAGTTTTTGGCCAAAACGTTTAGAAAGCGGGTTTGCGGGTTCTCTATTGAAACAATATCAGAAAATTACGAAATTAATGTGGGGAGCTCTAAATGATCATAGGATGTTACTGTAGAAGTTTGAAAACGTTTTGAAGATGTTTGAATAGAAAATAAATTCATTGAGCCAAAACAGCAATATCTAAAAATGAATTTTTATCAGATTTTTTAGAGGTATTTGACGAAATCCGATTATACTAAAATACTCCATAACTAGTCTGGTACTTCCAAATATTTTTATAAGAAATTTTTGATATCAATTATGTTATAAAATTCCTGACTACATTTATAAAGAGATTTTAAAATGTTAAAAATACGTTAAGCACGTAAATTGAAGTGTTGAAAAATACAGGTCGTTACAGAGTGCTTATATGTTGAATTTCTGGCTGCAACATGCCCAAAATTGGCTTTCAATACAGACCCTGAAATCTGTCTTAAAAACAGATTTGATACACTTTACCAAATAATTCACTATAAATCATATACTTAGTTTTTTACCTGAAATTTTATCTGTAAATCCAGGACTAACATTTCTCCAACTTTCATTTAGAAAGTTCTGTAAAATTCTGACTATAATTGGGTGATATCATCCATCTTTTAGGACTGCAGATACATTTCCTGCAAGCTGAAGTAGTTAAACAGTGTGATAACTTGTGTATTGTTGTTATTCTACCTGCTATGGTGCATGATTATTGTTTTTACATGGAAGGTAGACTAATGATATATTTTTCCAATGGATTTGCTAATGTGCTTATGGACATTCACGTCACATTCACCACGTGTTTGTGAAAATGCCACAATGAAATGAAAGTTGAAGAATACGAGAAATGAGCTTGTAAACATTTGTGCTATGAAATATGCTGTGAAATAGTAATGATGGGGTCATGTAAAGCATGGTTTCATATTTTATAAGTGATGAATTGTAATGGCTATATTGAAATGCATGACACTTGGGTGCATGACCCATTTGATATATGATTTGATTCGATGGAGGGCATGTCACTTCGGTGCATGACCCATGTTGATATGAGTGTGGAATGTGAAACCATGCAACGTGTCCCCTTCAGTGCTATATATAATGTTAAATGAAGTTTTAGAATGTATCAATCCTCTCTAAGGAGGGTGAGTTAGCAAAAAACCCGGGTTTTAGGTGGGATTTGAGTAAATTGTGGATATGAGGCCTGGACTGAGAAGTTGGGGGAAATGATTATGTGATATGTGATATTTATACCCACTCGTCTTTACCGGGAGTGGAGGGGACATACGGAGGTTGTGATATTGTGGGAGAGCCTCACTCCTGCCAGGGACGGGGGAGCTGAGAGGCTCGGTGTTGTACAGTGCCAGTGTCCACTGCACCGTGTGCTATATTCACCCCAAATTTGGGGTGATGTCCAGGTCCTGGTATCACACAGTTTAACCAAGTTCCAATTAATTGAATTATAAAACAATAAAATAAGAATTTACGTGGTACTCATTCTGCTGGCAGCACTTTCCCTTCCCTTTGCCCGTTCTTTGTGACTCTGTGTCATGCCTCGGGCACTTGCACTTATTTTATTAGATATTGGTTGCTTGAACACTTGTGTTATTATTATTATTCGTGCTAACCCTTTTCTTGCAGTACCCCGACATTGGACCGTAGGTATGATCCTCTTACTTGGCTAATTACTTTCCGTTATTTTACTTAGTTACATATCTTATTTCTCCTGCCTTGCTTTGTAGATTGATAACCTTAAAAAACGATATTCCAAATCTAAGTTGGTTCCTACTGGGGCACGCATTGACGTGCTCCTCCCTATTTTTCAGGTAGCAGGGGCAGTATGGTTGGTGGTGACTTGGAGTCGGGTCTCAGGGGTAGCGTTTGGGGAGTGATGTAGCTTGCAACATGTCATGGTTGCCTTTGAAGGTGGAGAGTGGCTGTATATGTATTGGTGTACTTGGACTGTGTACAAAAATGAAGCATGTTATGTATAAAATGTTGTTGTTGTTTTGAGACACTGTTGGATGTTTTAGTGGAGCTTCGCTTGTACTATCCTAGCATGTGCGCAGTGGCCTGCATATTCAGTTTTCTTATTTCTCTCCATTTTCCTTTCTCATCACCCTCGCTCCCCAGGATAGTTGAAAAAAAAGATTTAATTTTTAAATGCAGGGTATTCTGGGGAGAGGGGCGTGACAAATCGTATACACGAGATTAATTCGGGGTTTTCTTATCGCAGAATGGCTGGGAGACGTAAAACCCGACATGTACCCGGAGCTGCTGGAGGCGGAGAGGATGACATCTGCTAGATGCTTGGAGTATGAGACAGATGCTGGAGGTCCAGCACCATCTGGTCCAGCGGGACGTCAGGCTGTGCCAGCTGCACCACCTGAACCCCACTATGAGTCTGGAGCCAAGCAGTTCCGAGAGATGCATCCGAAGAGCTTCTCTGGACGGGAGGGCCCACTAGCAGCCGAGGAATGGCTTCGCATCACTGCGGATAACTTGGGTCTTGCCCGAGTCAATACGAACGATTGGGTAAAGCTTGCCAAGAAGCAGCTGACAGATAATGCCGGTCACTGGTGGGATGCTGAAGAGACTAGGCTGACCAAGCCGATTTGATGGGCTACTTTCCATCAGAGGTTGGACGCCCAGTACTTTTCGAAGGCTGCGAAGAGAGTGATGCAGCATCGCTTCATCAACCTGGATCAGGGCACCATGACAGTTGACGAGTATGAGGCCGAGTTTGCCATGCTGAGTCGCTTCGCCCCTACTCTGGTAGCAGACGTGGAGGACTCTGCACATCGCTTTCAGCAAGGCTTGGATCTGGACATACAGGCCGCGATGTCCGCAAGCACCTTTACCATGCATGAGCAAGTACTTGTAGCTGTGAGGAAGCACGAGCAGATCATGCACGAGAAGAAAGCACGTCAGACGGGCAATCGCCCGATGGAGCTGCAGAAGAGTGCACCTAGGCCTGGTGTTCGTCTTGTTCAGACCAGCCAACTCAAGAGGCTAGCTACATTTGTCCCCAACCGAGCTTAGCTGACTTGCCATTTCTTTGGCAAGCTTGGCCATGTGAAGAAGGACTGCAGGAGGATGTTGAATCAGTGCTTGGTCTGTGGATCGCCTGCCCATATTGCAAAGGACTGCCCATGCCGTTCTCCACCCGTACCTGCTGGAGCACCTGGACCTGCTCAGCAGATAGTGCCTACATCTGGTCAGCGAGGACCACCTCTGATACCACATGAGCGAGCCTTTCAGCAGGCCAACCAGTCGAAGCGTTGGGCATTCACTATGACCGCCGTTGAGGCTGAAGCTGAGGATGATGTGATTGCAGGTAACCTCTAGACTAGCCTTTCCTTATTTATGCATTTATGTTTGATTAGTTAGATCCATGTTTAACCTAGTTGCATATGACCTTAGGTGTCATCTTAGTTTCTTCTCACCCGGCCTTGATCCTGTTCGATTCTGGAGCTTCCATGTGTATCTTATCTCGGAAGTTCGTAGTCGAACACTCGATTCCCATGACCACTCCATATTTTACACCCCTTTTCTGCATATTTGCATGCCACTTTGATCGCTCATATCGCGTTTTTCACTATTATTCGACAATATTGCGATGCTTTTCACGATTTCTTGTTTTTGTCGTATTTCAGGAGATATAGAGTGATTTGGAGTGATTTTGAGATCAAGAGGATTTGCACCACTCCGGAGTGTCACCCAAGACTCTTTTAAGGGCTATTCGGCGATGGAAGACGAGTGAAAGAAGAAGGAATTTCGTAGGAGCGACGAGGAGGCGAAATGATGAAGATTGGGCATCTACAGCATGTCACTCGGCCGAGTGAAGCACTCACTCGGCTGAGCAGAGAAGATCACTCGGCCGACCAGACCGGACACGCACAACAGAAGAATATCGGCGTGCACTCGGCCGAGTGACGATATACCACTCGGCCGAGGTTGAATATCCCCTCGCCCGAGTGGCACGGGAAAATCCACCACCGAAGGAGCCGACTTACTGGAATCCGTCAGTCGATTGAGGGTTTCGATTCGGCCGAGTACCTAATGCCCCTCGGCCGAGTGAGTAAAGCCACTCGGCCGAGTCACCTCCGAAGACAAACCCCTGAAAATCCCCGACTTACTGGAAATGTATAGGGTTTGTCACTCACCGAGTGAGCCGCTCCGCCTGCTGCGTAAAGTGCGATTTCTGGGCTACGCAGGGGCATTTTTGTCACGATTTTTTGGGCGATTTTGAGGGGTATTTAAACCCAGTTTTTGCCCTAGTTTGAGAGGACTTTTGGATGCTTTTTGGCAGCCTTTTTTGAGAGCTTTTAGATTAATAGATTTAGCTTTTATTTTGGAGATTAAAAAAGGATACTTTTGTTGGATGCTATTGGATTCTCATTGGTTTGTCTCTCTTCTTATCAAAAACTCTATTTTTGTTGATAATTTCTCTATTGCAATGAATTGTGCTGATTTTGTTATTGATTTTCTCATGAATTGCATGATGATTAGTGAGTAGTTTTATCGTCTTAGGGCGTAGGGATGAACCCTATGGACCCTATTTCTAAATTGTGATGAATTGGTGAAATTCTTGCTAGAATTGATTAGGGTTAGGTTGGGATTGATTAATTACGGATAGCTAGGGATTCACATTGATTGGGATTTGCAAGAGATTGGGTCCCAATTGATAGGAAGCCCTAGAAATTCGATTTGGATTTACGATTGGACTTCTCTAGAATTGGTTTGCAAGAGATTGGGCCAAAGCTAGGATTTTTAATCGTGTTTCTAAACCAATATCCGTTTGCAAGAGATTGGACGGGTAGGAACTATCTCAACCTAGGTCGTAGTTCGAGTTTGCACGAGAGTGGGCTCGAGATACGGTTGAACGATGATGTCGTTCTTCACGCTAGCGGCCTAGGTTAGGGTTTGCAAGAGATTGGGCCCTACCCTAGGTTCGTTATAGACCGGCAATAGCGCGAGAGCGTGAGCTTCGTTCTACATTTAGTTGCGACTAGTTCACCTAAAATTCAAGTCTAGCAATGATGTAACCTACGAATCACAACGATGAGATACGGTCCGTAGCGGGGATTCCCTATCCCTAGGCGCTTTATTTTATTGATATTTCTATCGACATTCGAACGATTGTGACAATTTTACCCCAAATTATTCTCGACCATTTTGATAGCTAGGTGATTGGAAGGAGACACTGGCATTGTTCCTCCCTGAGTTCGATACCCGCTCGCCGCTACACCGTGTGCTTGTGGTAAGACTACGAGTCGCTTGTCCCGGGTGTGTGTACTCTCGGGGCGCGACCAAGTTTTTGGCGCCGTTGCCGGGGAGGCGACAGTGTTTTATTCTCTTTACTTAGTGTCTTCTTTTTCTTTTATTACTTTTATCTTTTTACTCCTTATTCGTGCTAACAATTCCTTTGAAACTCTGTTTTCCTTTGCATGTACACGAGATCTACGGCGAACCCCGAGGAAATACTATTTGATCCGGAGATCGAACGTACCGTGAGGAGGATCAGAGTCGTGAGAAGACACGCTACGGAGGGTGATTGTATGAACCGTACGGAGACACCAGAGGAACTAGCGGCACGTATGGCGAGTATCATATCCATCAGAGATAGGCTTCGGCTTAAGACTTCTTCCACCACATCATCCATCGCCATGCCGGAATTGGCGGCAGACAAGAATTTTGAACTAAAGACGGGATTGGTAGTATTGATGCAACAAGACCCGTTTCATGGGAACTCCCATGAAAATCCGCATTATCACATCCAGCTTTTCTTGTCCAAGTGCGCCACCTTCCAAATGCCGGGCGTTTCCGTTGATGCAATTCGACTGCGGCTCTTCCCATTTACACTCAAAGACAAAGCTTTATATTGGTTGAGGACGCAGGCGGAAGGTACATTCACTACTTGGGATGAGTTGGCTAGTGCCTTCGTTGACAAATTCTACCCGCCATCTAAGACGATGAAGATACGGAGTGCTCTCATGTCCTTTAAGTAAGAACCGCAGGAGACCCTATACGAGGCATGTGAGCGCTTCAAGGATTTATAGCATCAATGCCCCCATCACAGTATAGAAGATTGGGAGCTTGTTCACAGTTTTTATAATGGACTCCAACCGGGCACGAAGCAAATTATAGACGTAACCGCCAATGGAGCCATACTATCAAAGACCCCGGATGAAGCTACGGCCTTGTTAGAGGAGATGGCCTCTAATAACCAACAATGGGGCGACAAGTGAGGACAGTCTTCGTACTCCTTGAAGCCCACTAGCATTTATGAGGCCAAGGCCGTAGCGGAGCTTTCAAACAAATTTGACTCTCTCCATAAGGTAGTGGAGAGATTGGAGAATTATATCACCGAGCCACATGGAGCACCCTCTACATCTACGCCGGTAAGCAATATGAGTGATTGTCAAGACCAATCTCAAGTCATGTATGTAGGAGGAGAGCATGGAGAGGGGGCCTTGGAACAAGTGCAATATGTTGCGGGGAACTCCGGATATTGGGCCAACCCGGCCGCTAGAAACCATCCGGGCTTTTCATATGCAAACAATGATGGTGCTTAAAACCCCCCGCCACAACAACTTCCTCAAGCTCGGCCTCCACTACCACAACCTTAGTATCAACCGAGGGGTCCACCGCAACAAAATTACCCGCTTAGGCAACAAGCGGGACTGTATAAACCGCCCGGTTACAATCAAGATTGGAGAGCTCCCAACCCACCTCAAGCTCAACCACGATTGGACCACGAAGCTAGGGTGGAGGAATTCATGGCGGAGCAAAGGAAGATCAATGCTAGGTTGACGGTGGGACAAGATTCACTAAACACCGTCGTCGCTCAACTTGGAGAGAAACTTGCGTTGCTAAACAAGAACGCCCAACAATTGCCGGCTCAACCCGAGCCCAATCCACGGAGCAACACCGCACACATCAATGCGGTGGCGGCGGTTACAACAAGGGGCGGGAAGAATACCACTCCCGCTATGACCCAAAACAAAGAACCAGTGGTGGAGATTTTGGAAGAAAAAGAGCTGGCAATTGAAGAGGAGAGCCAAAAGGAGCCGATTGGAGGAGGAAATTCTGAAGTGGTGGAGCCAATTGATGAGCGCCGCTACATGCCGCCGGTGCCGTTTCCACAACGGCTAGCTAGAGCCAAGATAGAGAAAAGGCTCGCCAAGTTCCTTGAATATTTGAGGGGAGTAAGCCTCAATATTCCTTTCTTAGATGCAATAGTTGAGATCCCGTCTTACACGAAGTTCTTGAAGGACTTGATATTGGGAAAGAAAAGGAAGTAGAAAATCATGCTTGCGGAACAAGGAAATTGGTTTACCAGGAAGGACAAGGAACCGGCGAAATTAAAGGATCCCGGGAGTTTCCGCATCCCTTGCACACTAGGAGGTGTCCCATTGCAAAAAGCTTTAGTTGACTTGGGCGCGAGTGTGAGCCTTATGCCCCTTAGCATGTTCCGAAAATTGAACACGGGCACCGACTTGAAGCCGACCGACATGAGAATTCAACTTGCGGACGGTCGGATTACTAGGCCGGTAGGGATCGTAGAGAACATTCCACTCCAAGTTCCGGGAGGGATATGCTTGCCTTGTGATTTTGTCATCATGGACATCAAGGAAGAGGGCGACACTTCGCTCATACTTGGACGCCCGTTCCTCGCGACCGCCGGTGTTATCGTCAACGTGCGTGAATGAACTCTATCCTTGAATGTCGGGAACATCGAAGTCGAGCTTCACATACCCAAGGCCATGAAACATATGCCCTATCACGAGGAGTTAGACTATGTGGATCTCCTCGATGAGGTGATTGAAGAAGCAATCCCCCACTCTATTGGCGCTCTCCATGACGATGGCTTCAAAGAAGGCCAAGCTTCGGGTGAAGAAGAGAAGTTGGAGGACCCTCCAGATAGCTCCAAGGATGATGATGAAGACGACGCTGATGTCGCAAGAATACGAGAGCTTTGCAAGCTCTCAAAGGCCAAGAATCCGAAGAAAGCTCCACCGAATGGAAGATCGGTGTCACCGGCCGAGAAGAAGATATGAAAGAGCTCTAGCTTGGGGAACTTATCCTCCAACATTACCCATGATGAGGGGGCGTTGAGGAAGACCGATGATCATCACGACCCAAATCCCAGCGGCCTTCCCGACAGGTTCGACGGGCGTAAATTGTATGCGCCCAACATCACGAGCTAAACGAATATCTAAAGGGGTCGAGCTCATGACCTTAAACGAGCGCTTGTCGGGAGGTAACCCGACAGTTTTTGCATTTTTTTTATTTGGTTTTAATTTTTGGTTTAGACCTTTATTAGTGTTTAGAGTCTTGTGTCCATGAAAATCGTGACAACTGGTCCTAGTTTTCATGACAGGAGAAGGAGAAAGGGAGATCACTCATATGGAGGATGACCGAGGCAAGGAGGAGCGCTCCAGGGACGTGCTCAGGCCTTAGGAGGAGGAAGAAACATACTGGAGGAAGAAAAACAGAGACTGGAGCGAAAACGGAGAGCCGATGCAGAAAAAAGCACGTCACTCGGCCGAGTAGCTTATGCCACTCGGCCGAGTGGAGCACCAAACAGGGAAGTTTCTACAGACCAACTCTCTGTCACTTTCTGTAACTTTTAGTCTTAATTGCCACTCGGCCGAGTACTTTGTCACTCGGCCGAGTGAAACAGATACCCTCCTAGCTCTAGAATTGCTGAGTGGCAGACCCACTCGGCCGAGTGGAATTTCTCCCTTCGGCCGAGTGAACCAAAGCCACTCGGTCGAGTCGTAAGTGGCGAGAAGAATTTGAAATTCCTTTTAGTTTACGCCACTCGACCAAGTGACATTGTCACTCGGTCGAGTCGTAACATTCCTTATATAAGCGGCGGCAGCAGGCACGATTTACGATACTAAAAAAAATCCCAATTCCTTCGTCCGACCCCGCTGTCGATTCCACTTCCTCACCCGCTGCGACTTCCCCTCGCTCGACTAGCCCGCACCGACGCCCGAGCATGCCCCCCTCACCGGTGACCGACACCACGACGATCGCAGACGACCGGCCACCCCCCCACCGCCGGCGCCGCCTCCGATCACCCTTATTTTGCCCCAAAACCCCATTTCTCCCCATTTCTCTTGATTTGTACGCCCGTGAACCCCAAATTCAAATTAATTTCCATATCTATCTATTATCACCTATCTCCCACATATATATTGAATATTATTCGCTGATTTGATCGTTTGATTTGCATGCTAGCTTGGGGGAGCTTTGGGGAGTTTTTGGACGCGCTTTGAGCTTCGCGGCGGAGGCGTCTCTTCGTACACACTGATGTTTGCTCTCGTGGCGTGTTCAGGTTTACTCGTTCCATCATTTAGCACGTCGCATTACTTATTTGGTTGGGACACGTCTCGCGGCACACATGCCGCCGCGCACTAGGCCACGTACACGGGGATCCGCTGCCAAGCGGAAGAGGACCGATGATCCTGGTCCCTCTTCCGCTAGGGAGGACTCCCCTCCACCTAGCCCACCACCACCTACACAGCCGATCCCTGCCGATCCCGTTCCACCTGCTCCCACCGTCGGGCCGATGGGGATTACGTTTCGAAATGACGCACACCGCGCCAGATTCGAGCGTATCTGCCATCGCTCGATGGTACCCTCTAGGTTTGCACACCTAGCTGACCTAGACCGCCTAGGGTTACTTGAGGGGCTTCTAACGTTGTATGACAACGTGGGATGGCATGATTTTCTGTCGGTGTCGGCGGATACTTACATCCGTCCGACACTAGAGGTCCTCAGTTCCATTGACCGGGCCACTGGAGGATGCTCCTTCCGATTGATGGATCGAGAGTGCGAGATCACTCTCGACATGCTTAGAGCATTTTTTCAGTGGCCCGCCGTCCCTGACCCAGACCGTGCTTACGCTCCCACGCATATCCCACCCCCGTCGTTCGACACCCACACCTTTTGGACACGGATCACGGGATCCCCACTCGCCTTTGACCCTAGTAGGGCCAAGGCCTCAGCTATCCTCCACCCCTGCCTCCGCATTGCACATCACCTTATGGCGACTAATTTCCTCACGAGGTACGAGCCCGGGACCATGTCTACGCCAGAGCTCTACATGCTCTATGCGATGACTCGCCCTAGGGTCTTAGATAAGGGTAGCGATGACTTGGTCCCCGCCGTTGAGATCGACATTGCCAGTTGGTTTTTGGACCGCATTATCATTTCGGTGAGCGCTCGCTCACCTATCTGTTGCGGCGGTCTGATCACCCTTTTGGCCCTTATGACCGGCGTGGACCTACCCGACGACTTGCGTCAACCTCCGGGCCCCACCGCACTTTCTATAGATGTTATGGCCCGGATAAATATGCTTCGTCCCCACGGTCGCCAGCACTGGGTGTGGTTGCACGGTCCCTTCAACGCTGATTACATGGTTCTCTCGAGCCCCACTCGGACACACATTGGACCGGCTCACGGGGACTGGATTCCATCGATGGATTTCCTCATCCCCGTCGCCTATGTGCTTGAGCCTGAGGATGCTGAGCAGGCACCCCCTGCACCACCTATTGACCCTGTGATCCCTCAGCCTGCACCTGCACTGTCTGCACCTCCCGACACCTCTGTCCACACGTCTGTTAGTGTCGGGAGCACTTTCACTGAGCCGTCCAGCACCACCACCACCACCACCACCACTGAGCCTATGTCCGTCAAGCCCATTACCACACTGAGCCCCGAGCGTCCACCCACCATTCTTAAGAGCGGTGAGTCTTCCTTTACTGCTGCCATGGATACCCTCTCCCGATTGCTGTTCTCGACTCCTGGGGAGTCATCTTTTGTGCCCTACACAGCCTCCCCAGTCGTCGACCTTTCGGTCTCCACCGCCCCTGTCTTTACCGAGAGCGTCATGACATCTGTCCCCACGTCTGCGTCACTGACCTCTCCCACTGCATCGTCGCCCATTTTGACTTCCACCTCTGCTGCTACTGCTTTAGCTTCGAACCAGCCTGCGTCCCAGCCTCACACCAAGGCTGGGCATCACTTAGTGAGTACAGCACCCCTTCCACACTTTCCTGCCGGCCCCGTCCTCTACACTGCCCGCCAGAGACAGCCACGCACTTCACCTGTTAGACCTGTGCGTCCCTCTGCTCCACCACCCCCAGACACTCTAGTTCAGAGCATTCGTGCTCTTAAGGGGGCTGTTAATGGACTTAGAGGGGACTTTAGGGCTCTCTCCGCCACGGTCAGCACCGTGCAGACCCGCGTCACCATCCTTCCCAGTATTCAGGCTTGCCTGAATCAGATTCTGGCGCGTCTACCTCCACCACCCACACCCTCCCAGCAGCTACCACTCCCACCACCTCCACCACCACCTCCACCACAGGACGGTGCTGGTGCACCACCACCAGCTTAGGCACACTCTTGATGCCTCTGATATTTTTGTCGTTTTGCTACCCGTTTGTTCTTGGGCCTGGTGATTTTTGCCCCCCTCCTCCTCATACTACTTTGGTGTCTTTCTGATCATATCTTTTTATCTCTTTTTGGGAGTGAGGGAGAGACTTTTTGGGGACACTTATATCTGCACCATACTGATCTTTGCATGCATCACATTCATTCACATCTTATTTTCTTTTTGTTTTCCTTTCTTTTTCATCATGCATGCATCCTCACCCATCCCACCCACTTCACGTCTCTCGGTGTGCTACACTTCGCACATTGAGGACACTGTGCACTTCAGCTTGGGGGAGTGAGTTCTCACACTTTTTATTTTTTTGCCACCCTTTATTTTTGATTTCCGACTCTTTTTCTGCTTTTGCACTTATTTTCACCACTTTTTCGTTTTTTTTCTACCATGCATCATGTTTTCCTATTTTCTCTGTGTGATGCATTGTATATATAGTTCTATTTCTTTCATCTTTTGCTAGAGATGACTTTTCTGTGATGATGATGACGTGGTTTGAGCTTATCTCTATGTGCATGCTATTTTGTCATTTCATAGCTTTTGTTTCAGATATCATATGCTATGTCCTGCTTTGCATTTGAAATAGTAACCCACTCTTTTTCTGTATGAATATGGATGAAATTCTGTTATTAGCTGATATTTGATGATTCATATGTATGCTTATTGTAGAAAACACACCAAGCTTCACGCATTGAGTGCTTATATCTGGAGTACTGCTTTCCTTTCTCATATCACTTCTTATTGCATGAATTGTACGCTTCACTTTCAGGTTGATTGAATGTTTGCTAGGGCGATATATCTGGACTAGTTTACTTTTTGAGATTAAACTGAGTAGATTATATTACTCTAAAGTTGTCGTGCACGTCCTATAGAGTGAACCGAGTGATACATTTATTTCTTTCTCCACATATCTTGAGTATTATTTCTCTACTTAAAATTCATTAGTGAATCCCCCCCTTAGCAAGTCTATTATCGGCATTTCTCCCGCTAATAATTTTCATGCTCCAAATCCCCAAAATCAAAAAGAAAAAAAATATACATGTATATCCTTCTCTCTTTTGATTTGGGATCGCTTATGTATATGTGTTGTTAAAAAAAGAGAGAAAAATTGAGAAAAATAAAAGAAAATAGAAACGAAGTTTATAACGATCCCATCTCATACTCTTTCTTGTTGAATATTGGACTCCCCGGATTTGGTTTTGGATGATGAGCAAACATAAATAATTCATGATCTAACAATTTGTGAGCGCAGTATTGGAGATCGTCGCCAATTTCACGTGAACATTCAAAGCGACATCTCAACACTTTCCAAAGCTCATTTTCATGCCTAAAGCTTCGTTGAAGCTCTTGCGACGCTTTGGAAGTAATGAAGATTCAATCGAAGCTCTCAAAGACCGTTTATTAAGGTTTTATTTATAGTCTTTTAGTTTCGATTGATAGAATGTTAAGCCTTGAGTATATCTTACGTTTCTATCTTCATTACGCTCATTTCGTAGCTCTAGGATTCTTGCACAAGTTCACTCTAACTTCCTCGAAGCGTCGCGCTTCGATTCGGACTTTGTTGTGCATGTTAGTTGGTACAAGAACAAGTACTGACCGACTAGATGGTGATCTAGTCGGTCGGCCACTGTTCTTGGACCGACTAGTTTCTGTCAGTTAATTCTTAGCTCTTTACTGTTTACAGTTAGTCGGTCTATGTTGACTCACCGACCGACTAGTTTGTGAACTAGTCGGTCAGTGATGCTTCTTTGACCGACTAGTTGAGACTGACTGTTCACTCTAAAATTCTCCTAAGCTACTGTTTACCGTTAGTCGGTCTAAGAACGTTTGATGACCGACTAGTTGACAATCTAGTCGGTCAACTTTTGTTCTTGGACCGACTAAGTCAACTTGCCTTCAGACTATGTTGTTTTGCCTCTTAGTCGGTCTACGTTCATTGGATGACCGACTAGTTGTGAAACTAGTCGGTCAGACAGTGTTCTTGGACCGACTAGTTTTCTAGGTCTGAAATTCTATCTCTTCTCAGATCTGCTCTTAGTCGGTCCATGCTTTGTGACTGACCGACTAGTTGATGAACTAGTCGGTCAGTGAGTGTTCTTTGACCGACTAGATCTCACAGATTTCTTTCCGTTGGAGATTGACCTAACTTGTTTTTATGGGACCCTATAAATACAAACCTAGGTCATTTCTATCTTCAATAGAGCTGTCATTAAGAGATTCATTGAGTTCTAAAGAGATAGCTATTCTCCCTCAAATCTAAAGCTCTCTTCCTCACAAGAAACCCATTCTCTCTCATTTCTAGATCTAGAGAGAAGCTTGTTCTTGGTGAGCTCTTCAAGCTATTGCTTGATTCAAGTTTCCAAATCTTCCCTAGGCACCCATTGCTGCTCATTTCCTTGGTGCTAGGGTTTGGTAACTTCATCTTCCTCAAATCCTTCATTCCACCTTTTGGGTAAGAAAAACTCAAGGTATAGGATTTTGTGGTAAGAGTATTTATTTCATATTAAACTCTTTTATATTGCTTATTGGCTTTCTCGGTTGTGAGAGAAGTTTGTGATCCCGGGTTGTGGGATTCACTTTGCCATTGCATGTATGATTTGATCTTGTGAAGGTTTTTCACAAGATATTCATAGTGGAAATCTTGAGTTAGGGTTTCTAACTCAAGTATCCGGAAGGGATCCGGGTGGTTGGGACGTAGGATCACCGGGAACAAGTCGGGGAGACTTGGGTGGATCCGAACCCATTAACTTCATTTGTTAGCATTGTTAATTTCATTGTTGTCATTCAATTTAAGCTTCCGCAAATTGACTTGGTAGTTGTGTGCAATTTAATTTGGAATAATACGCCTTATTATTTTAAAGTACTATTCACCCCCCCTCTAGTACTTGTGCAGTAGCTGGTAGGGCATTACATTTGGTATCAGAGCCAGATACTCAGCTATGTCTGCCAACGACAACAAGACCGTGCCTCCACCTTCCAACTACGACACCTTCAGGAACCGTGAAGGAGCGTCATCGGTGATGGAAGGACATTCCTCTACAAGGCCTCCATTCTTCAACGGTACCAACTACGGGTACTGGAAATGTCGGATGGAAACCTTCCTCCGAAGTGCATCTTTATGGAGGACTACAATGAAGGAGTACAACGAGCCCGAAGAAGAAGATTTTGAGAAATGGACTACCGCGGAGGTCGCCGCGGAGGTAAGCAATGCCAAGGCAATGAACGCCTTGCAATGCGCATTGGAGCCCGAGGATTTCAATAAGATATGCACATGTAAGAGTGCATATCAAATTTGGAACTCTCTCCTCATACTACATGAAGGGACGAGTCGGGTAAGAGACTCTAAACTCGTTGTCGTAACCAAAGATTACGAAATGTTTCACATGCAACAGGGCGAGAAGATGAAAGAATATTACGCTCGCTTCGTTGACATAATAAACGAGTTAGAGGCCCTCGGCAAGATCTACACTCAAAAGGAGAAGTGCTTAAAGCTTATTGAAGGACTTCCCTCTTCTTGGGGAAAACGTACCTTCGCCATCGAGGAAGGTAATGACATGAACAAATATACCGTAGTTCAACTAATGGGTACTTTGATGTCATACGAGGTACGCAAAGATAGCAAGGTGAAGCTACAAGAAAAGATGAAGTCATATTTGAACCTAGATGCGCCTAAGAAAAAGGCGATTGCATTCAAGGCGGCTTCATCCACATCTTCCGATGATGAAGACTCGGAAAACGAGTTGGACTTGGAGTCCATGGCACTCATGGCCAAGAAGTTCAACCGTTTCTTCCGGAAAGGTAACTTCAAGACCAAAGGTAAATTTGGTTCTTCTAACGCCTCTTCCTCTCCTTTGTGTTTCAAGTGCAATAAGCCAGGACACATGAAAGCGGAGTGTCCTCTCAACAAACAAAAGGAGAAGTGGAAGGCGCCAAAATTCGATAAGTCCAAGAAATACAAGAAGGGGTACAAGAAAGGACTTGTCGGAGCAACATTCACCGACTCCGAGGATTCCTCAAGCGGAGAGTCGGATGATGAGAAAGTGGAGCAAGCACATATGTGCTTCATGGCAAGAGAGGAGAACGATCAAGGATCCTCCTCTTCCGATGATAGTAATGACGAAAGCGATGAGGTAACGATGGATGATCTTAGAAATTCTAACTCTCAACTTTGGTCAAAATACACTAAGTTAATAAATAGATATACTAAGGTAAAAGATGACCTAGCTAGCATTCAAACATCGCCTAAGAATATCATCACCAACAACGACACCGTTGTTGAAGAGTTAAGAAATGAGATTGTGAATCTCAAATCTAAACTTGAACATGTTAGCATTGAGGATGCGGAAGAACATGAGATAGCGGATTTAACTTCTCAAAACTCGACTTTGACTATTGAGAACGAGAATCTTAAATCTCGTGTTTATGTGCTCACATCGCAAATATCCGCTTTGGATACTTCTTTGCGTTCTCTCAAAGAGAAATATGAGGACACATTGGGCCGAATCAACAAATTCAACAAGGGTAAGGGCCATTTGGATAATATCCTAAAAGATTTACTTCCGGCCAAACACCACATTGGCTTGGGGTATATGATGGGAAATTCATCCAAGTCGGTCACTACTTTTGTTAGGCCAACTTCCGAAGCCTCAACGAGTGGGAGCAAACACTCTATTGGTAGTTCATCTACCAATGGTGCTTCCACCTCGTCCACACCCTCTTTCGGAAAGAAACCCACTTTGTGTGGACCTCCAAAGAAGGGGCATGCCTACATGTACACTAATAACATGCCACGTAGGAACACACGTCCTACTCCACCGTCTCACACTTATGATGATTTTTATGCAACACATTCCCGGGCACGTGCACACCAAGTGAGACACCCTCACGCACGTGTTTCCACACATGCATATGTACACCCACCTCATCATATGAATAATTCTTTTCGTGCACCATTCCATCATGTCCCGTATGCCTATCCACAACATGCATCACGTAGAAATCAACGTAGCATGCATGCACCCAATTGGATGATGGCTCCCAAAATTTTCACTATTTGGAGCCCAAAGGACACAAGCATGGACGAAAAACAAATGTACATGAATGCTTATTTTTTGGATGTTGTGCATAGTAAGAATTATGTGGGGAAGTCTAAGTCCACTTGGACTTGGCTTCCAAAGGTCTAATCCCTTGGACCCAATGACCTTGGGTACCATGATATGAAAGTGTCTATCTTTAGGTACTCAAGGAAAAGAAAAAGAAAAGGAGCATCAAATTTAAATTTAGCTCCAAAGGGAATTGGATACTCGATAGCGGGTGCTCCAAACACATGACGGGTGACGCTCGTTTGCTCTCCGGAGTGGTTCCCATTGCGAATGGAAACCGCGTCGTATTTGGAGGCAACGAGAGCGGAACCATCATAGGTGTTGGTAAAGTCGGTAACCCTTCTAAACCATTAATTAGTGACGTTTATCTTGTTAGTGGTTTAAATCATAATCTTATTTCAATAAGTCAACTTTGTGACAAAGGTTACAAAGTTAGCTTTGCGAAAGGATTGTGTCACATTTTAAGAAAGGATAATGAAAAATTATTATTTTCCGGAACTCGTCGTAAAGACATCTATATTTTGGATCTTCCGAAGTCATATGAACAATGTCTCGTTGCCAACACAAGTGAACAACACTTATGGCATCGACGCTTTGGACATGTGAACTTTGGAACACTATATAAGCTTTCAAAATTGAATTCTATTAAAGGTTTTCCGAAGCTTGTTTTTGAAAAGAAAAGTTTTTGTGATTGTTGTCAACGCGGCAAGCTTCCTAAATCTTCATTTAAACCTAAGAAAAGCATCTCTACTAAACGGCCACTAGAGCTATTACATCTAGATTTATTTGGGCCAACTAGAGTAGCTTCCTTAGGAAATGCAAGGTACGGACTTGTCATCGTAGATGACTATTCAAGATTTACTTGGGTATTTTCATTGTGTAATAAAAATGAAGCTTTTGAAAACTTCACAATTTTTGTTAAGAAAGTACAAAATCTCTTAGGAACCACCATTGTCACTATTCGTAGTGATCATGGAGGTGAATTTGAGAATGAGTCTTTTGAGACATTTTGTGATGAAGTTGGTATTACTCACACCTTCTCTTTCCCTCGTGCACCTCCTCAAAATGGTGTAGTTGAGAGAAAGAATAGGACGCTAGTGGAGTGTGCTCGCACTATGCTTGATGATAGCCAACTTGGCCATCAATTTTGGGCGGAAGCGGTACACACCGCTTGCTATGTGTTTAATAGAATACTTTTGAGGCCCGGCACTAAACAAACTTGTTATGAATTGTTGTTTGGTAGGTTGCCTCAAGTTAAACATTTTCGTGTTTTTGGTTCGAAATGTTTTATTAAGAACACATATGGTAGTTTGGACAAATTCGATCCGAGATCCGATGAGGGGATTTTTGTTGGATATTCTACGCGTAGCAAAGCCTACCGGATATTCAACAAACGAACCTCAACGATCGAGGAATCGCTTCATGTCTCATTTAATGAAGGATTTGTTCCAACTAGAATTTCAAATGATAATGATTCTATGGATGTTTTATGTGATTCGTTTGAAAATTCTAAGTCTAATGATTCTATTGATTCTATTGAGACTAACCCAACTAATGAAGTTGTTGAGAATGTTCCAAGTGATCAAGGTATTCCCAAACGGCTTCATTCGGTTCGTGACCATCCCCATGAGCAAGTCATTGGCAATATCTATGATAGTGTCAAGACGAGATCCCAAGTTCACCGCTTCGCAAATTGTGCCTTTGCCTCATCCATAGAGCCAAAGAATATTAATAAAGCATGCGAAGATAGCGCTTGGATCTTAGCCATGGAGGAGGAGTTAATTCAATTCGAGAGGAATGAAGTTTGGGAGCTTGTTCCATTGCCATCGAAGAACCACACCGTCATAGGGACAAAGTGGATCTTCAAGAACAAAACCGACGAAAACCAAGTCGTCGTCCGGAACAAAGCTCGGTTAGTAGCTCAAGGCTATCGTCAAGAGGAAGGTATCGATTTCGAAGAATCTTTCGCTCCGGTAGCTAGATTAGAATCAATTAGACTACTTTTGTCTTTTGCATGCCATAAGAATTTTAAATTATTTCAAATGGATGTTAAAAGTGCATTTTTAAACGGAGATGTCGTTGAGGAAGTTTACGTTTCTCAACCTCCGGGCTTCGTAAATGAAAAATTTCCAAATCACGTTTTTAAACTAAAGAAAGCTCTTTATGGTTTGAGACAAGCTCCTCGAGCTTGGTATGATCGCCTAAAGAATTTTCTTTTGGATTTGAATTTTAAAATGGGCGAAGCCGATTCAACACTTTTTATTAAGCATGAGAATAATGATATTTTATTAGTTCAAATTTATGTTGATGATATCATTTTCGGTGCTACTAACTTCGCTCTTTGCGATGAGTTTTCTAATGTGATGAAGGAACAATTTGAGATGAGCCACATGGGCGAACTCAAATATTTCTTAGGTCTCCAAATTCGCCAAATGAACGATGCAATCTTCATCCACCAAACGAAGTACACGGTGGAGTTGCTAAAGCGATTTGGAATGGAGAATGCCTCCGGGAAAAAGACTCCAATGAGCACGACTACACATCTTGACAAGGATACGGGCGGTAAGGATGTAGACATTCGTCTATATCGAGGTATGATAGGTAGTTTGCTTTATCTTACCGCAAGTAGGCCCGATATTATGTTTGCCGTATGTATATGTGCTCGTTATAAGTCTCAACCTAAGGAGTCTCACTTAGTAGCGGTAAAGCGTATTTTTCGCTATCTAAGTTACACATTAGATTTTGGATTACTTTATCCGAGATCTAGCACATATGAGTTAGTCTCATATAGTGACGCTGATTATGCGGGATGCAAATCCGACAGGAAAAGTACTAGTGGCACTTGCCATTTTATAGGAAATTCTCTTGTCTCTTGGTTTTCCAAGAAGCAAAATTCCGTATCACTTTCAACCACCGAGGCGGAATATATTGCCGCCGGTGCCGCGTGTGCTCAAGTTCTTTGGATCAGACACACACTTAAAGACTTTGGTATAAATTGTGATACTTGCCCTATCATGGTTGACAACCAAAGTGCAATATGTCTTTCCAAGAACCCGGTACATCATTCCCGTTCGAAACACATAGATGTCCGACACCACTTTTTAGATGATCATGTTGCTAAAAAGGACATCATTCTAGTGTACGTTGAAACCCAAAAGCAAATCGCCGATATTTTCACGAAACCCCTAAAGGAGGACTCCTTTGTGCGGTTGCGTCGAGAATTGGGGATTATGGGTGAATCCGAGATATAGGATTCATGTTTCATTCAATAATTTTGCATGCTATTATTTTTGGCAATATCTCATTCATGCTAGAATTATTGGATTTTTCGGGAATTTTATGTGATATCTTGATTTTTCGTTCGATTTGTGCGTAATCGTCAAATTTCTGTTTTTCGATGATTAATGGGGTAGTTTCGATGTTTATTGAGAGTTTTGAGATTTATCGTCCAAGCGTATTATGGAGAGAACTTGATTTTCAAGTTTTTGACTCTTTAGTCGGTTCATGTTCAGTGACCGACCGACTAGATTGAGATCTAGTCGGTCAGTACTTGAACGCAGACCGACTAAATCTTGTCAGTAATTCTTGGATTCAGCCACTGTTTGTAACTAGTCGGTTCAAGCTCATTGACCGACCGACTAGATCGTGATCTAGTCGGTCAGTGCTTGAACTGTGACCGACTAGTTGTGCCAGGGGCTGTTTGGTCATTTGAGAAATCGACCGACTTAAACTCAGTTTAGTCGATCGATTTTCATTCTAATCGATCGAAATCTCTTCTCTCTCCGCTCAAAACCCCGACCTCCCTCGAAACCCTTCGACTTCCGATCGATCTCCGGCCATTTTTCCGGCCATCTCCGTCGATCTCCTCCGTCGGCCCCTCGTTCTAGGTGATCTCCTCTCCTCCTAGGGTTAGATTTCATTTCCTAGAGCTAGGGCTTGCTCGGTTTTTAGGGTTCTTAGGGTTTATCTTTTTTTTTTCGGCTAGGGCTTCTTCGTTTGATCTCCTTGTCCCGTGTCTTGCTTCGACTATGGCAAGAACTCGCATTCCGATCACTCCCTCTAGCCCCTCTCCGATGACCGTTGATCCAATCTCTTCGGATCCCGAGCATCCAACCCCTCCGAAGCGTAGAGCCAAGACCACCCATCCTTCGTCGTCTTCGCCTCCTCTCAAGAAGAAGAGGAGGACGACCGCTCAACCTAGAGGTCAACCGAAACCCAAACCCAAGCCTAAGCCAAAGGCCAAAATTCTTGCTTCTCAATCTTCGTTCCATACTCCTACCGATTCCGATACGGAGTATAACCCCGAGACCGAGACTCATAGGGAACCCACTCCTCCTATTCATCCCGAGTCTAGCACCCACCCTCGTACGTCTACCCGTAAGCCTAAGGGAAAGGGTCCGATGCCGGTGGGCGGTGTCGATATTTCCTTATGTCGCGATGACCCTTTGTGTCTCGCGGCATATAACCGTATCGAACATTGCCCGCTGCTTCTGGAGCATTTCGTCCAGTTTAGCGACTTCATAGGGTTAGCTGATCTTCTGTCGTCGTCGGGTCTTCTCGATTACCTTCGATATGACCCGAAGGCGAATCCTCACCCCTACCCTAGATTAGTGAAGCTTTTCTATGCTAATAGGATCCGGGGTCAGTACGATCAGACCCACTCTGTTGAGACGACCGTTTTGGGGACTCCTATAGTCCTCACTGCGGAAATCTTAGGAGAGATTTTGGGTATCTCTTCGTCTGGCCTTCTTCCTTCTGATATCTCGGTAGATGATATTTCTTCTCTTGATCAGACCATCCTTTCAGAGATTTTCCATCAGATTCCTCCTGCCATGATTGGCGTGCCATCTAAATCTTTCAAGCCAAATGCATGGGTCCTAAATCTGATTCTGAAGTCGTGCTTGCTTCCCAAGTACGGCTCCTCTTCTTTACCATCCCAGCCATTTTTGAAGCTTATCTATGCGATCTTCATGGGGAGCTCGATTAATTGGGCTCAAATTATACTCGATAAGATTGACTCTTTCGAGTGTATTCGAAAGTCCAATAAATCGGCTCATATCCCATTTCCTTGCATGTTGACCCTCGTGTTTCGTCATTTTCGTGTCACATTGCCTCGTGACGATGAGCGTCCCCTTGGTCCTCCCCTGAATGCGACGGCCGTCAAGAAATCTCTTGCGGCGCTTCGTCACGTTCAGAGGATGACACCTTCTGTGTCTGTCCCTGCCTCTGCCAGTGCCTCTGCTACTCCCGTTGCCACCCTTGATGATGTCCTACGGATACTTCGTCGTCACGAGTCCCGCTTGGCTCGTACCGAGGAGGTAGTCTGCCGTATGGCTCGTCGGATGGGTGTTGAGCTTCCTCCTTCCGTGTCTGAGGATGAGGAGTTTGATGAGATGGCTGAGGAGGACATTGAGGAGCTCTGTCGTGCTTCGACTCGTGCCCCCGAGGGCACTTCTGCTGGTACTGCTGCTGCTGGTACTTCCACTTCTGCTCCTGGAGTTGCCACCTCTTCCGGTGTTCCAGAGCCATCTGCTGCAGCTCTTCAGCCTTCTGAGCCTGCTGCTGACCCAGTTTCCGAGCCTGCTTATGTATCTGCTGCTGCTGCTTCTGTCGAGACTCATGCTGCTGTTGAGCCTGTTGCTGAGATCTCGACTCCTGCCCCGACGATTCCATCTGTTGAGACACCTCTTCTCCCTGCAGAGCCTGAGTCCACTCCGTCGACTGGACCCACGGACGCTGCAGATCCAGCCTCCTCCTCGTGATCGTTGTTCCGAGGACTCTCCATATACGCTTTGGATGATATATTCTAGTGAGAGTGTCTTGGGTTAGGATGGGGTTGAGAGATGCTTTGATGTATTTTTTTTTGTGCTTTCTGGTTGTCGGTGTTGGATTTTATGATGATGATGATGTATTTCTTTTTGATGATATGTAGCGCTTGATATGATGTATCTCATATATTCGATGTGATATTTTTTGGATGTACTCATGTTGTATATATATATATATATGTTCATCATCGTTCACTTTATCTTTTATTCATCGTGCAAATTTTAATATTCGTTGAATATATTTGAAATGTGATATCGAATCGACGCATAAAAAGTTGGTTAAATGGATTTAAATTCTGTAATTTTATAGAATTGTTCTCCGTGCACAAAATTAACCAAGAAAATTGAATATTGAAGAGTATGTTTCTTTATTCAAGAAATGAATAATGATTTGGTGTTTTTGATGATTTTGATTTTTTTTATAATGGAAAATTTGGCACACCTTGTTTTGATTTCCACAATTTTTCCCTTGGTGTCAAGTTGGTCCATTGCCTTTGTCTACGACTCCCGATGTTGGATTTTACATTTCCTAATTGTTGTCGTTGTATGCCCCCCATTTTTGGGATAATGCCAAAGGGGGAGAGATAATGATAATAAATAGCGCAAATGAAAATTTAACTCAATTTCCAAGAATCTAGTTTGATATGCTAGATTCAGGGGGAGTTAAGATACATATAAGGATTTTCAAAATCCGATATTTCAAAAATCAATTCACTTTATTTATCTTACTAGTCTACTTGATGCAATTCATTTATATTCATTTTGGAATTAACGTGTCATCAATGCAGGGGGAGTAAGTATTTTACATTTGAATTATTATCTTTGATTATTATTTATGTTGGTTTGTCATCACCAAAAAGGGGGAGAATGTTGAATATTGGACTCCCCGGATTTGGTTTTGGATGATGAGCAAACATAAATAATTCATGATCTAACAATTTGTGAGCGCAGTATTGGAGATCGTCGCCAATTTCACGTGAACATTCAAAGCGACATCTCAACACTTTCCAAAGCTCATTTTCATGCCTAAAGCTTCGTTGAAGCTCTTGCGACGCTTTGGAAGTAATGAAGATTCAATCGAAGCTCTCAAAGACCGTTTATTAAGGTTTTATTTATAGTCTTTTAGTTTCGATTGATAGAATGTTAAGCCTTGAGTATATCTTACGTTTCTATCTTCATTACGCTCATTTCGTAGCTCTAGGATTCTTGCACAAGTTCACTCTAACTTCCTCGAAGCGTCGCGCTTCGATTCGGACTTTGTTGTGCATGTTAGTTGGTACAAGAACAAGTACTGACCGACTAGATGGTGATCTAGTCGGTGGGCCACTGTTCTTGGACCGACTAGTTTCTGTCAGTTAATTCTTAGCTCTTTACTGTTTACAGTTAGTCGGTCTATGTTGACTCACCGACCGACTAGTTTGTGAACTAGTCGGTCAGTGATGCTTCTTTGACCGACTAGTTGAGACTGAATGTTCACTCTAAAATTCTCCTAAGCTACTGTTTACCGTTAGTCGGTCTAAGAACGTTTGATGACCGACTAGTTGACAATCTAGTCGGTCAACTTTTGTTCTTGGACCGACTAAGTCAACTTGCCTTCAGACTATGTTGTTTTGCCTCTTAGTCGGTCTACGTTCATTGGATGACCGACTAGTTGTGAAACTAGTCGGTCAGACAGTGTTCTTGGACCGACTAGTTTTCTAGGTCTGAAATTCTATCTTTTCTCAGATCTGCTCTTAGTCGGTCCATGCTTTGTGACTGACCGACTAGTTGATGAACTAGTCGGTCAGTGAGTGTTCTTTGACCGACTAGATCTCACAGATTTCTTTCCGTTGGAGATTGACCTAACTTGTTTTTATGGGACCCTATAAATACGAACCTAGGTCATTTCTATCTTCAATAGAGCTGTCATTAAGAGATTCATTGAGTTCTAAAGAGATAGCTATTCTCCCTCAAATCTAAAGCTCTCTTCCTCACAAGAAACCCATTCTCTCTCATTTCTAGATCTAGAGAGAAGCTTGTTCTTGGTGAGCTCTTCAAGCTATTGCTTGATTCAAGTTTCCAAATCTTCCCTAGGCACCCATTGCTGCTCATTTCCTTGGTGCTAGGGTTTGGTAACTTCATCTTCCTCAAATCCTTCATTCCACCTTTTGGGTAAGAAAAACTCAAGGTATAGGATTTTTTGGTAAGAGTATTTATTTCATATTAAACTCTTTTATATTGCTTATTGGCTTTCTCGGTTGTGAGAGAAGTTTGTGATCCCGGGTTGTGGGATTCACTTTGCCATTGCATGTATGATTTGATCTTGTGAAGGTTTTTCACAAGATATTCATAGTGGAAATCTTGAGTTAGGGTTTCTAACTCAAGTATCCGGAAGGGATCCGGGTGGTTGGGACGTAGGATCACCGGGAACAAGTCGGGGAGACTTGGGTGGATCCGAACCCATTAACTTCATTTGTTAGCATTGTTAATTTCATTGTTGTCATTCAATTTAAGCTTCCGCAAATTGACTTGGTAGTTGTGTGCAATTTAATTTGGAATAATACGCCTTATTATTTTAAAGTACTATTCACCCCCCCTCTAGTACTTGTGCAGTAGCTGGTAGGGCATTACATTTCTCTCTTTCTGCCCTCTTTTGTTTTTATTTTTACTTTTTTTGGAGCTTCAAAAGAAATGGGGCACGCTTATGGATAAGCTTGGGGGAGAGGATCCAATGATGTGTGAGAGAGTGACCACTTGACGGTGCATGACAACATAGGCTAAGTAATCTTCTATACTCGGTGAGATTGCTAAAGTTTCACGAAATCCAGAAATCGAAACTTAGCATTCATTTCATGAAAACCATACTTTTCTATTCTTACTATTTCATATCGTGTGATATCTCTTATATTCCTTATAGAAAGCATTCACTTGAAAAGTGTGTGATCTATGGTTATGCATACCGCTTTAGATGCTTCAGATGATGTTAATCATAGAATGACTCCATATTTCATGCTATTTTGATATTTTGGGGTTTTCTATTTCGAATGCATCATTATACTATGATATCGAGATAAAAGTCTGTGACATGTGTTTTATATTCAATGTATGCTATATGAGTAAGCAAAACACACGTCCTGAGAAAAATGATCTAGCACCCCCCTTCTTCACTTTCTATTCTATTTTTATTTTTATTTTCCTTCTTTTCCATTATTTTGCCCGTCGGGTTCGCTTTTTACTCATCTTCCTCGAGGACGAGTAAGAGGTAAGATTGAGGGATTTTGATCACTCCATATTTTACACCCTTTTTCTGCATATTTGCATGCCACTTTGATCGCTCATATCGCGTTTTTCACTATTATTCGACAATATTGCGATGCTTTTCACGATTTCTTGTTTTTGTCGTATTTCAGGAGATATGGAGCGATTTGGAGTGATTTTGAGATCAAGAGGATTTGCACCCACTCCGGAGTGTCACCCAAGGCTCTTTTAGGGGCTATTCAGCGATGGAAGACGAGTGAAAGAAGAAGGAATTTCGTAGGAGCGACGAGGAGGCGAAATGATGAAGATTGGGCATCTACAACATTTCACTCGGCCGAGTGAAGCACTCACTCGGCCGAGCAGAGAAGACCACTCGGCCGACCAGACCGGACACACACAACAGAAGAATATCGGCGTGCACTCGGCCGAGTGACGATATACCACTCGGCCGAGGTTGAATATCCCCTCGCCTGAGTGACACGGGAAAATCCACCACCGAAGGAGCCGACTTACTGGAATCCGTCAGTCGATTGAGGGTTCCGACTCGGCCGAGTACCTAATGCACCTCGGCCGAGTGAGTAAAGCCACTCGGCCGAGTCACCGCCGAAGATAGACCCCCGAAAATCCCCGACTTACTGGAAATGTACAGGGTTTGTCACTCGGCCGAGTGACATTTGTCACTCGGCGGAGTGAGCTGCTCCGCCTGCTGCGTAAAGTGCGAATTCTGGGCTGCGCAGGGGTATTTTTGTCACGATTTTCTGGGCGATTTTGAGGGGTATTTAAACCCAGTTTTTGCCCTAGTTTGAGAGGACTTTTGGATGCTTTTTGGCAGCCTTTTTTGAGAGCTTTTAGATTAATAGATTTAGCTTTTCTTTTGGAGATTAAAAAAGGATACTTTTGTTGGATGCTATTGGATTCTCATTGGTTTGTCTCTCTTCTTATCAAAAACTCTATTTTTGTTGATAATTTCTCTATTGCAATGAATTGTGCTGATTTTGTTATTGATTTTCTCATGAATTGCATGATGATTAGTGAGTAGTTTTATCGTCTTAGGGCGTAGGGATGAACCCTATGGACCCTATTTCTAAATTGTGATGAATTGGTGAAATTCTTGCTATAATTGATTAGGGTTAGGTTGGAATTGATTAATTACGGATAGCTAGGGATTCACATTGATTGGGATTTGCAAGAGATTGGGTCCCAATTGATAGGAAGCCCTAGAAATTCGATTTGGATTTACGATTGGACTTCTCTAGAATTGGTTTGCAAGAGATTGGGCCAAAGCTAGGATTTTTAATCGTGTTTCTAAACCAATATCCGTTTGCAAGAGATTGGACGGGTAGGAACTATCTCAACCTAGGTCGTAGTTTGAGTTTGCACGAGAGTGGGCTCGAGATACGGTTGAACAATGATGTCGTTCTTCACGCTAGCGGCCTAGGTTAGGGTTTGCAAGAGATTGGGCCCTACCCTAGGTTCGTTATAGACCGGCAATAGCGCGAGAGCGTGAGCTTGATTCTATATTTAGTTGCGACTAGTTCACCTAAAATTCAAGTCTAGCAATGATGTAACCTACGAATCACAACGATGAGATACGGTCTGTAGCGGGGATTCCGTATCCCTAGGCGCTTTATTTTATTGATATTTCTATCGACATTCGAACGATTGTGACAATTTTACCCCAAATTATTCTCGACCATTTTGATAGCTAGGTGATTGGAAGGAGACACTGTCATTGTTCCTCCCTGAGTTCGATACCCGCTCGCCGCTACACCGTGCGCTTGCGGTAAGACTACGAGTCGCTTGTCCCGGGTATGTGTACTCCCGGGGCGTGACCAACCCACATACACACTTCCCAAGTGTTGGAATATTACAACTGAGAATGGTGTAGTGAAGGTTGCACTGGGATGTAGACCATGCCCGTTGGTGGTAAGTGGACACGAACTATATGCTGATTTCATTGTCCACGACCTACCCAACTTCGATGTTATTCTCGGCATTGACTGGTTAGGATCTTTCTATGCCACAATCGTCTGTCATTTGAAGAAAGTGGTATTTAAAATTCCAGACCACCTAGTGTTCGAGTTCGTCAGCGGAGGACGTTCGCTTGGACATGTCAAGTTCTGGGCCCAGCCAAACAGATTGACTGTTGCATCCATGATAGCTGAACCAGAGAAGCCAATGGTAGTGAGATATTTCGAGGACGTCTTCCCTGAAGACATTTCTGGATTGCTGCCCGATCGAGCGTTGGAGTTCGGCATTGATCTTATGCCAGGAGCTCAACCGATTTCAAAGGTGCCGTATCGTATGGCTCCTGCAGAGCTGGAAGAGCTGAGGAAGCAGTTGGATGAGCTATTGCTGAAGGGTTTCATTCATCCCAGCGTATCTCCCTGGGGTGGTCATGTCTTGCTGGTGAAGAAGAAGGATGGATCGAGAAGGATATGCATTGACTATCGGGAGCTGAATCAGATCACAGTGAAGAACAAGTATCAGCTGCCCCATATTGATGATATCTTCGATTAGCTTGGTGGATCGAGGGTATTTTCGAAGTTGGACCTCCGGAGCGGATACCATCAAGTCAGAGTCAAAAAGGAAGATGTGCCCAAGACAGCTTTTCGGACTAAGTACGGGCATTATAAGTTCGTTGTTATGCCGTTCGGTGTGACCAACACTCATGTTGTGTTCATGAATATCATGAACCTTATCTTTTATGAATTCCTTGATAAGTTCGTGGTGATCTTCATAGATGATATCCGGGTGTACTCGAAGAGCAAGGTGGAGCATGCCGATCATTTGAGGATGGTATTAGAGATGCTCTGTCATCATAGACTATATGCCAAGTAAATCAAATGCGAATTCTGGCTGGACAGAGTAGCATTTCTTGGACATGTAGTATCAGGAGTTGGCATCTCTATGGATCCAGAGAAGGTCAGAGTGGTCAGTGAATGGCATACACCTCGATCGGCATCGGACATCAGGAGTTTCCTTGGATTGGCCGGGTACTACCGCAAATTTATCAAGGACTTCTCGAGGATAGCTGAGCCGATGAAAAGATTGATGAGAAAGGATGTTAAGTTCAATTAGTCAGATTCTTGTGAGCAGGCTTTTTCTAATTTGAAGGAGAGACTGACTACTGCACCGGGCTTAGCTATTCTGGACAGAAGCGAAGGCTTCAAGATTTTCTACGACGCATCGGGCAAGGGACCTGGATGCGTTCTGCACCAGCACAACCATGTGGTCGCTTATGCTTCGCGATAGTTGAAGGTCCATGAGAAGATTTATCCGACCCACGATTTGGAATTAGCCGATGTTGTTTTGGCTTTGAAGATCTGGCGACATTTCTTACTAAGTGAGAAAGTGAAGATTTTCACCGATTACAAAAGTTTGAAATATATATTCACTCAGAAGGAGCTAAATATGAGACAACGCAAATGGTTGGAATTGATGGCTGACTACGACATCGACCTTTAGTATCACCTAGGAAAGGTGAATGTCGTACTGGACACCTTGAGTCGACTGCCTGAGGTGATGATTCTCACAGGCCAGTGGAGATTGCATCAGGATCTGCGAGAGATGGATGTTGAAGCTGTCACACCCCGTTTCCCAAAACAACGGAGGCGAAGCGTGACTAGGCCCGCTTAGGACAGAGCTACGAAGCCCTGACCCAATAAGCGTCTGTGTGGTACCAAGGCAAAGGTACAGGTCCCTGCATGTTAGTACAGAACAATAAAAGTACAAGAAGGAAAGAACATCACAAATTTTATTCCAACATATCAAGAGTACCAAGTCTACGCCCGAAAGCTACAACAGCAGAAAAGTACATCTAATGGTGCAAGCACCCAACCTAGACAAAGAATCATAAAAGGTGCTACGCACCCAACAAGATAGTAACGCCTCTGGAATCTGCTACTAAAAAGTCTCTAACTCTGATCCTCCTCGGGGTCGTACTCGGGATCGACGTCCTCTGGCTCCACGTCGGCATGCAGGTGAGTCTCCTCCATGTACTCTGGCTCAATCCCTGACGTACAGCACCAAAAGAAGGAACTGTACGTCAGGCGAGGTCTACAAGAAAAGATTAGACCAAGCTACAAGTGTACCATTTACTTACAACGTTTTACTGGTTGATTAACATGCTGAGGTTTTAGCAACAGAAAGAAACACAACATGGAAGTAAAGAAGACAAGTAGTAGTCATAGCGAGTGCTATGGACTACGGGACTAGCCTACTGGTGTCAAGACAAGACGGAACACGGAAGCCAGACACGACAAGACAAGACAAGACACGAAAGGGTTCACGCCTGTTCGGTTCGAGGGGGATCAATCCCTCTTGCCGCTTGCACACTCAACCCTACCCCATAACCCCAAGAATCATGACAAGACATGGGATCACTTGCTCTAGCTTGACAAGTTCCCAATTGCTCTCTGAGCTGTGTATCGGTACATGTGATCACCTGCTCTAGCTTGACAGGTGCCCAATTGCCCATCGGGCTGTGAACTAGTATAAGGGATCACTCGCTCTGGCTTGGTGAGTGCCCTATTGCCTAGCGGGCTGTGCAGACGGAAAGAAACAAGACACGACAAAACAGGAAGGGGTTGTACTAGGGTGTCCACAACTCACGCACACGCATGTCAATCCTATGATGTCAAAATTGTTGTTGTTGGACTCAGATTTCGTTGTCAAATCTGAGCCATCAAAGGCGTCCCGGACGCTATCATTTCACGTCCGGTTCTCAATGATCAAGACTAACAGTTCTAGCAAAATTAAGGCCTAAACACGGCCAAGAACGCAAGTGATACACTTGCCTGTGGTGGTGAGTGCGTCGTCTCCTTGGTACGCCTCGTCCAAATGTCTCGTTGGCGGATGAGCGTCTGAAAATCGTGACACGGCGACGATGTCAGATCACGATTCATTAATTCCTATTAGGGTTGTGTCTAGGTTATCGGGACTATCCTAATCAATCCAAAAATCACATTTTTAATGAATTGACCTAATCGACGATCTATCCTATGTGTGCATGCATAATGTCCATTCGTCGATTTCTACGGTTTGCACAACGTTTTAAAGATCAGCGGAAAATAAATTTAGTTTGATTAGGTTGCTGATTTTAATTAGGGTTTGATCATCTATTGTGTGGGTTACTACGAGTTTAGGGCACCAACCTGGAATTGACGATTGCACGAAGATCCGGCGTCAAATCTGAAAAGGGTGGAAGCTTTACGTCGTCCGGAAATTCCCAAGCCGCGGGTAGCGCAGCGAGAACGTTGATCGCCGGTGGTGGTGAAGATTTCAACGTCTCCCGGCGTCGTTGTTGCTGGATCTTGAGATGTGAACACCGTGCTAGGGCAAAAGAAAGGAAAATGAGAGGAGAGGGAGAGCTTTGGGGAAGATGGAAGGCACAAGGATGGAGGAACGAGCAAGGGGATGACGTGAGAGGTATGGAAATGGGTTTGGGGAAGATGGAGACTGAAATCTATCAGGAGAAATGAAAGACGAAGCCCCGTTTAAATAAGAAAATGAAACGGCGGCTAGCACAGAAATTTGGGTTTCGGGGTCAACTAGTCGGTCAGAGAAGGGCGGTCGACCGACTAGTTTGGAAACTAGTCGGTCGGTCGTATAACTGTGACCGACTAAAACCCAAACCGTGAACAGGGTTGTTGTAGAATTTATAGAGTTAGTCGGTCTGTGAAGGCTCGTCGACCGACTAGTTTGCAACCTAGTCGGTCGGCCAGTGTTCATAGACCGACTAAAGGGTGAAAATGGTCAACAAGATATTTTGAAGATTAGTCGGTCAGAGAAAGATACCTAACCGACTAGTTCGTCAACTAGTCGGTCGGTTTTTGTTCTTTGACCGACTAACGGTAAACAGTAACCTGGGTGCGAAAAATGATCTCTGTACAAGTCGGTCTGAGAAGAAGTGTTGACCGACTAGTTTGGAAACTAGTCGGTCGGTGGATGAACTTAGACCGACTAATCGTAAACAGTAACTCAAGGGAAAAACCTGACGGAAACTAGTCGGTCCAAGAGGAGTTGTTGACCGACTAGATTGACATCTAGTCGGTCGGTTCCTCAACGTGAACCGGCTAATTGGCACAGGAAGTAGAAAATTGAAGCGTGAAGCTTCGGAATGATTCCAATGAGTTCCAAAGGCGAACCTATTCTAAGATATGAGCGCAAAGAAATACGGAGAAGTAAAGAAGGAAGACGAACAATCACACATATATATAAATAATATTCACCATACAAAAACCAGCCGTTACATCCTACCCACCTTAAGAAAATTCCGCCCTCGGAATTTCTTTCAGAATAAGTGAGGGTAACGCTCTCTCATCTCATCCTCGCTCTCCCAAGTGGACTCTCCAGGCGATCCGTGACGCCACATCACTCTCACCAGGTCGACTACCTTATTCCTCAACTGCTTCTGTCGACGGTCCAAAATCTGCACGGGCTCCTGGTCGTAGGTCAGGTCCGGACGGACCGTGATCTCCGAGAAATCCACCGTGTGTGACGGATCACTGACGTACCGACGTAACTGTGATACGTGGAATACGTCGTGAACCCCCACCAAAGATGGTGGCAGAGCAAGGCGGTAGGCCACTGCTCCCACACGCTCCAGCACATCAAAAGGTCCAATAAATCTCGGGCTCAGCTTCCCCTTCTTCCCAAAACGAATAACTCCACGGTTCAGAGAAATCTTCAAGAAAACGTGATCTCCAAGCTGAAACTCCAACGGTCTCCTCTTGGCATCAGCCCAATGCTTAAAGCGATCCTGCGCAACTCTGAGCTTCTCCCTGATGTCTCTCACGACATCCACAGCTTCAACAATTATCTCTGGACCCAACAGCTCCCGATCTCCAACGTCATCCCAGCTCAGTGGCGATCGACATTTCCTCCCATATAAGGCAGCAAACGGCGCCATGCCAATGCTCGCCTGGTAGCTGTTGTTATAAGAAAACTCCACCAAATGGAGATGGTCCTCCCAAGATCCATTCCAGTCAAGCGTGCAAGCTCGCAGCATATCCTCCAGAATCTGTATAGTCCTCTCGGACTGGCCGTCGGTCTGCGGGTGGTACGCCGTGCTGAAACTCAGACTCATACCCAAATGCTCCTGCAGACTTCTCCAGAACTGAGATGTGAACCTCGTATCTCGGTCAGACACGATGCTCACGGGGACCCCGTGTAAGCGTACAATCTCCTGCACGTACATGGCCTACGTCACAACTAATCAAGAAGGAAAATAAAGAGAAGTAGAAACGAAATTTTACCTCAAGATATTTCCTCGCCAAGGCTTCCGTAGACTGGCCCACTCGAAAAGGAATAAAATGCGCAGACTTGGTCAACCGATCTACGATCACCCAGACTGCGTCGTTTTGCCTCGGGGTCCGAGGTAAACCAGTCACGAAATCCATCGTAATATGTTGCCACTTCCACTCCCGAATAGGAAGCGGTTGCAGCAACCCAGCAGTACGATGATACTCGGCCTTCACCTGCTGGCATACCAAACACTTGGCAACGCTCCGTGCCACACTCCTCTTCATGCCAATCCACCAGTAATTCTGTCGGAGATCCTTATACATCTTGGTGCCACCAGGATGTATAGAATAAGGCGAGCTATGAGCCTCACTCAATAGCTCCTCACGAACATCACCCGCAGGTACGCAGAGTCTGCTGCCGTACCGCAGCTAACCGTCCTCATGAATCACAAACTCCGCACGCAGTCCAGCTTCAACCTGCCTCCTGATCCTCTGTAACTTCGGATCTCCTGCCTGTGCTGCCTTGATCCGATCCACAATCGTGGACTGAATCTGCAAATTCATGAAAGTATGAATCACACCAGGTAGGACAACCTCCAAATCCATCTCCTTCAGCTCCTGCTGAATCCTCCAGTCAGCAGTATGCTTCATAGCAGTGGGGAGTCTACTCAAAGCGTCCGGCACAACGTTCACCTTTCCCGGATGATACTGCAAATCTATCTCGTAGTCAGCCATGAGCTCCAACCATCGTCTCTGACGCATGTTGAGCTCCTTCTGGGTGAATATGTACTTCAAGCTCTTATGATCTGTAAAAATCTTCACACACTCACCCAGTAAGAAATGCCTCCAAATCTTCAGCGCAAAGATCACTGCTGCCAACTCCAGATCGTGCGTCGGGTAATTCTTCTCATGAGTCCTCAATTGACGAGAAGCATACGCGACCACGTGGCCATGCTGATGCAGAACGCATCCCAGGCCCTTCCCCGATGCATCACAATAAACTTCAAAGCCTCCGCTCTGATCCGGTACCGTCAAAACTGGTGCCGTGGTCAACCTCGCCTTCAAGATACTGAAAGCCTCCTCACAAGCATCAGACCACAGAAACTCCTCATCCTTCCTTGTCAGCTTCGTCATCGGCTCCGCAATCCTCGAGAAATCTTTAATGAACCGCCGATAATAGCCTGCTAGACCAAGAAAACTCCTGATGTCTAATGCTGACTGCGGAGTCGGCCAATATCTGACTGCTCTGACCTTCTCCGGATCCACAGATATGTCATCACCAGACACCATGTGTCCCAGAAACACGACTCTGTCCAGCCAGAACTCACACTTGCTATACTTGGCATATAACTTGTGTCGCCTTAGCGTCTCCAACACTGTCCTCAGATGACAGCTGTGCTCCTCCTCCGACTTTGAGTAAATAAGAATGTCGTCAATGAAAATAACGACAAACTTATCCAAGAAGTCGTAGAAAATCAAGTTCATAAGATTCATGAACACAGCTGGAGCATTGGTCACGCCGAATGGCATCACCACAAACTCATAGTGCCCGTACTTCGTCCGAAAAGCTGTCTTCGGGACGTCATCTTTCTTTACCTTTAACTGATGGTAACCGCTCCTCAAGTCCAACTTCGAGAAAACTCTCGAACCTCCCAGCTGATCAAATATGTCGTCGATGCGCGGCAGCGGATACTTATTCTTCACAGTGATGGCATTTAATCCTCGATAGTCCACGCACATCCTGCGGGACCCATCCTTCTTCTTCACGAGCAACACAAGTGCACCCCACGGTGACACACTTGGGTGGATGAAACCCTTCTGTAATAACTCATCCAACTGCTTCCGCAGCTCCTCAAGCTCCGCGGGAGCCATCCGATACGACGCCTTCGATATCGGCTGCGCACCCGGCATCAGATCGATGCCGAACTCCAAAGCTCTGTCGGGTGGCAGACCCGAGATATCCTCCGGAAAGACGTCGTCAAAGTCTCTGACAACCGCTGTCGGTCGATCTCCATCTGCATCTGCAATGCTGCTATCACCGACACCTCCGGCTTGGCCCGAAATCTGATGGGCCCAAGCGACTCGTCTCCGCTACGGAACTCAAACTCCGGATGGCCTGGAATCCGGAAAACCACTCTCTTGTTGTGACAATCGATCGAAGCGTGGAAATCTCCCAGCCAATCGATGCCAAGGACGACATCGAAATGCGGTAGATAGTGGACGATAAAATCTGCATATAGCTCATGTCCACTAACCACTAAAGGAATCGACCGACATCCCAGATTCACCGTCACTACTCCGTTCCCAGTAGTGATGTCCCAACACTTAGGAAGTGTGTGGGTAGGAATGGAGTGCTTTGTTATAAACCTCCGGGATAAGATGCACATAGATGCACCGGAGTCAAACAAAGCCAAAGCGGGGTGAGAGGACACAAGAACGGTGCCTAAGAAAACAAGGGGTCTAAGGTCAAACACTACTCTAAAAATTAAACAAACAAACAACACTAACTAGACTAGCAATACAATATAATTATGAAATGAAAAGACTAGGTCAAGATATTACCTGCAATCACTCCATCCAGCTCCTCGGTCTCTGCAGCAGTCATAGTATAGGCCGGTCTCGGAGGCTGCACAGCTCGCTGGTATAACTGCCTCTATGGCACCAAGGGTGGTCCACGAACGGCAGGTCCTCTCTGAACCGGAGCAGGTGCCCTCATCTGTAACGGTGCTGGCACTCCAACAACAGTAGTGCGGGCTCTAGGACAGTCCTTCGCAGCATGCGAAGCATCTCCACAAAGTAGGCACAGACCCAGCTTCCTCCGACAGTTGGTCTGAACGTGTCTGAGCTTGCTGCAGAAATGGCACGGACCCTTGCTCTGCTACTGCACTGGTGCTCCAGGCCTCTTAAATGGCACAATCTGGACTGACCTCATCGCCGGCCTAGCAGGTGGCTGGTACTGCTCCATGGGACGCTTCCCCTTGTCGGCTGGAGGGTCAGGCAGAAGAGCTTTGAGCTCATGATTCTTTGCAGCATCAAGCACCTCCCTCATAGTCGAGAAACTTGCCGAAGACATCGAAGCCTGAATCTTCGGACGCAGTCCCTGACGAAAGAGATCAGCTCGCTTCTCCTCCTTCTTCACCATGTGCGGGGCAAAACGGCTCAACATGTCAAACTCAGCTTCATACTCCTCGACAGTCATATCCCCCTGCTTCAGATCTATAAACTTGCTCAGCAGCTCCCTCCTAGCAGACTTGGTGAAATACTTCTCCTTGAACATGTGGCGAAAAGTCTTCCACTCCACAGGCTTCTGCAGACGCCTCTCCTCAATACGTGTAACGACTGGTTTTTCATGTATGGATATTATTATATATATATAATATTAATTGTTGCTTTCCCTTATTTTTGATTTCCATTTCCGTCTCCGTAGTTTTCAATTTCGTTCGTTTCGTCGTGATTCTCTAGATTCTTCCGTCGGTCGGCGTGTTTGAAGTAAGTCATTCGTGACGGGCTTCATAACGTCGATATCTTAGAGTTAGAACGAGCCTAGGAGACTTAGGAAACCATCCCGGAGCTTCGCACTCCATTTCGGAATTTTTGGTGCTCATTAGCCGGTATAAGAAGGGGCACCGACCGACTAGATGACGATCCAGTCGGTCGGAAAACCTTCTTGAACCGACTAGTGAGCTTTGTTAAATGTTCAGGAGTTACTGTTTGTCGTCAGTCGGTCTAAGAACATTGGTTGACCGACTAGGTTGCAAACTAGTCGGTCGGCAATGCTTATTTAACCGACTAACTCATTAACTATTTTTGACACTAGTTACTGTTTACTCTTAGTCGGTCTAAGAACGTTCATCGACCGACTAGATGTCAAACTAGTCGCTCAGTAGTTGTTCTTTGACCGACTAAATCTAGATCCTAATTTTCGTCTGGGTTACTGTTTACACTTAGTCGGTCTGCGTTGGTCAACCGACCGACTATATGTCAAACTAGTCGGTCAGTGGTTGTTCTTTGACCGACTAAACAGTGCTGTAAACCCTAGTTTTGCCCTAGCCGCCACCAAACTCTATAAATACCCCTCCAAACGTTTTCTTCTTCTCCCTCACGACCTAAAACCCTAATTTCTCCCCCATTGAGCCCCCATCTCCCTCAAGCCATTGATCCTTCATCTCAAGCTCATCCTCCATCATCCAAACCCTCCCTTGTCACAACCCACCTTCCATCTTCCCCAAACCTTCATCAAACCCCCAAAATCCACATCCAAACCCATTTCTCCAGATTTTTCCCTCATTTCCAGATCTGAGCCGGATCGTTCTTCCGTTGCCGTGGTTGCTCGGCATCGCTCATCCGCCTCTTCACGGTAATACTCGATTCCTTTAGTTTTAGCATAACCCCCATTGACATTGTGAAACCCTAATAAAAAGGATTATTAGAAAGTTAGGATTCTAATAAGAAATCGATTTAGAATCATTGTTCTAATGATTGTTTTGCCATAACAGCGATCTATTCCGTAGTTAGCTTGTGTGACGATCTTCATTGCTCGTCAACCCCGGTATCAGGCAAGTGAAACTTGCATCTCTTGATTTGGGCCATGTCTTAGGCCATTTCCTTGCTTTAGCGTAAAAGAGACTAGACGGTGAAAGGATAGCCGTCTAGACGCTATTGACCTAGCTTGACAACGAAGCTTGGTCCGTCACCTTCATCATGCTTGTATGTCACGTTTAAATTCAATTAACGGTACGCAAATATCTGTTCATGTTATTGCATAGTGATTATTCATCGTGATTGGTAGCACACGCTACAATAGTATGTTCCTGGCTCGTGTTCCAGAAGCGAGTCCTGTAGTTGGAAACCCCAACGCTCGGATACCGGCTAGGTGCACCCCTATGCCAAATACACTTCCTGGCTCGTGATCCAGAAGCGAGCTCAGTTAGTTGGAAACCCCAATGCTCGACACGTATGGGTGGGGTAAGAGATAAGCGGCCACCTGAGCCCCGAGTTGGCCTGATCCGCCACTCCGGCCAGCAGGTGAAATCTCTAGTGATAAGTGATAATCGTGATAAGTGATAATCGTTATAAGTGATTCGTGAATTAGTGATTTGGTAGCTTTTGCTACATCGTGCGTGCTTGTCTCTCCCTTTAAACTGTCGCATCATACTTAACTGTCATCTCATTGCTAAATATTATAAGTGCTAGGTTGTTAGTTACTTTCAGTTTCCTTGCTCAAGTCTTTCAGACTTGCTGACATGTGCCCCTTTCTCTTTTGGGTGACGCATGTTAGACCTTGAGCCTGAGTTGCTTGCTGAGGGCGAGGTGTTTGCGGACACCGAGCTTGAGCCCGTGTTGGTCGAGGACTTCGTAGACACTGGAGATCAGTCTTAGTGCCTACGTCTAGTTTTGTTAGATTGCTTAGGTTGTCGGTGCGTGGCACCTAGTTGATACTCTGTTATGCTTGTATTTTTGTTTGGACTTGTTCTGGGCCTTTAGACTCTCCCTTTTAGCCTGGTGGCTTTTCTGTGATGTTGAATATTTTGTGGACAAACTGTGGGATTGGTATTTCATATCCGTCTCATATTATTATTGTTGTTGTTGTTTCGTTTGCAATTACAGGGACCTACTTATACTAAATTTACGCTTATCGGGCGTGCAGCTTCACAGCTCCACGCTTGAGCGGACCTTCTCACGTCTCGCCTCCATTTTAGGGAAGCGGGGCGTGACAATACGCCACCAGTTCCTCGCATTCTCTGTTAGCTGCATCTTTGCTATCTCCACTCAGGTG
Source organism: Scilla litardierei (assembly GCA_030789695.1). NCBI lineage: Eukaryota > Viridiplantae > Streptophyta > Magnoliopsida > Asparagales > Asparagaceae > Scilla > Scilla litardierei. The sequence continues at coordinate 126,451,929 of CM061131.1, forward strand.
TCGTCAGGAATCTTTGCAGCAACTAATTTCTCCTCCATGCTCTGGATCCACTCGTCGGCACCCAGAGGTCCTTCCTTCCAAGAGAAAGTCTTTGGCTGCAGCTCGTTGACCTGCTTCACTCCTGGAGCAGCTCGTGGGGCAGGCGGAGGTGGAGGTGGTGCAGCGGGTGGGGCCTGAGTAGCACGCTGAGACTGCTGAACCAGCTGATGCTGAACATCCAGCATCTCCTTCATCACGCCCAGAAACTGACGGAACTCTCTGCCCTGGTCCTCCGGAACTCCATCGCCTAAGTTTCCCGATCGGGTAACGCATCGTCCGGCCATCCTATTGACAGAAAGACGAAGGTTAGACTCGTACAATGTTTGAATATCAAAAGTGAATGTCCTTACTCTTACTGTTCTGTACTTGCAGAAAGATTGGGACGTGGACCTGCATGGGCCACCACTAAAACCTGTCACGCCCCGTTTCCCAAAACAAGGGAGGCGAAGCGTGACTAGGCCCGCTTAGGACAGAGCTACGAAGCCCTGACCCAATAAGCGTCTGTGTGGTACCAAGCCAAAGGTATAGGTCCCTGTATGTTAGTACAGAACAATAAAAGTACAAGAAGGAAAGAACATCACAAATTTTATTCCAACATATCAAGAGTACCAAGTCTCAACGCCCGAAAGCTACAACAGCAGAAAAGTACATCTAATGGTGCAAGCACCCAACCTAGACAAAGAATCATAAAAGGTGCTACGCACCCAACAAGATAGTAACGCCTCTGGAATCTGCTACTAAAAAGTCTTTAACTCTGATCCTCCTCGGGGTCGTACTTGGGATCGACGTCCTCTGGCTCCACGTCGGCAGGCAGGTCAGTCTCCTCCATGTACTCTGGCTCAATCCCTGACGTATAGCACCAAAAGAAGGAACTGTACGTCAGGCGAGGTCTACAAGAAAAGATTAGACCAAGCTACAAGTGTACCATTTACTTACAACGTTTTACTGGTTGATTAACATGCTGAGGTTTTGGCAATAGAAAGAAACACAACAGGGAAGTAAACAAGACAAGTAGTAGTCATAGCGAGTGCTATGGACTACGGGACTAGCCTACTGGTGTCAAAACAAGACGGAACATGGAAGCCAGACACGACAAGACAAGACAAGACACGAAAGGGTTCACGCCTGTTCGGTTCGAGGGGGATCAATCCCTCTTGCCGCTTGCACGCTCAACCTTACCCCATAACCCCAAGAATCGTGACAAGACATGGGATCACTTGCTCTAGCTTGACAAGTGCCCAATTGCTCTCTGAGCTGTGTATCGGTACATGGGATCACCTGCTCTAGCTTGACAGGTGCCCAATTGCCCATCGGGCTGTGAACTAGTATAAGGGATCACTCGCTCTGGCTTGGCGAGTGCCCTATTGCCCAGCGGGCTGTGCAGACGGAAAGAAACAAGACACGACAAAACAGGAAGGGGTTGTACTAGGGTGTCCACAACTCACACACACGCATGTCAATCCTATGATGTCAAAATTGTTGTTGTTGGACTCAGATTTCGTTGTCAAATCTGAGCCATCAAAGGCGTCCCGGACGCTATCATTTCACGTCCGGTTCTCAATGATCAAGACTAACAGTTCTAGCAAAATTAAGGCCTAAACACGGCCAAGAACGCAAGTGATACACTTGCCTGTGGTGACGAGTGCGTCGTCTCCCTGGTACGCCTTGTCCAAATGTCTCGTTGGCGGATGAGCGTCTGAAAATCGTGACACGACGACGGTGTCAGATCACGATTCATTAATTCCTATTAGGGTTGTGTCTAGGTTATCGGGACTATCCTAATCAATCCAAAAATCACATTTTTAATGAATTGACCTAATCGACGATCTATCCTATGTGTGCATGCATAATGTCCATTCGTCGATTTCTACGGTTTGCACAACGTTTTAAAGATCAGCGGAAAATAAATTTAGTTTGATTAGGTTGCTGATTTTAATTAGGGTTTGATCATCTATTGTGTGGGTTACTACGAGTTTAGGGCACCAACCTGGAATTGACGATTGCACGAAGATCCGGCGTCAAATCTGAAAAGGGTGGAAGCTTTACGTCGTCCGGAAATTCCCAAGCCGCGGGTAGCGCAGCGAGAACGTTGATCGCCGGTGGTGGTGAAGATTTCAGCGTCTCCCGGCGTCGTTGTTGCTGGATCTTGAGATGTGAACATCGTGCTAGGGTAAAAGAAAGGAAAATGAGAGGAGAGGGAGAGCTTTGGGGAAGATGGAAGGCGCAAGGATGGAGGAATGAGCAAGGGGAGAACGTGAGAGGTATGGAAATGGGTTTGGGTAAGATGGAGACTGAAATCTATCAGGAGAAATGAAAGAGGAAGCCTCGTTTAAATAAGAAAATGAAACGGCAGCTAGCACAGAAATTAGGGTTTCGGGGTCAACTAGTCGGTCAGAGAAGGGCGGTCGACCGACTAGTTTGGAAACTAGTCGGTCGGTCGTATAACTGTGATCGACTAAAACCCAAACCGTGAATAGGGTTGTTGTAGAATTTATAGAGTTAGTCGGTCTGTGAAGGCTCGTCGACCGACTAGTTTGCAACCTAGTCGGTCGGCTAGTGTTCATAGACCGACTAAAGGGTGAAAATGGTCAACAAGATATTTTGAAGATTAGTCGGTCAGAGAAAGATACCTAACCGACTAGTTCGTCAACTAGTCGGTCGGTTTTCGTTCTTTGACCGACTAACGGTAAACAGTAACCTGGGTGCGAAAAATGATCTCTGTACAAGTCGGTCTGAGAAGAAGTGTTGACCGACTAGTTTGGAAACTAGTCGGTCGGTGGATGAACTTAGACCGACTAATTGTAAACAGTAACTCAAGGGAAAAACCTGACGGAAACTAGTCGGTCCAAGAGGAGTTGTTGACCGACTAGATTGACATCTAGTCGGTCGGTTCCTCAACGTGAACCGGCTAATTGGCACAGGAAGTCGAAAATTGAAGCGTGAAGCTTCGGAATGATTCCAATGAGTTCCAAAGGCGAACCTATTCTAAGATATGAGCACAAAGAAATACGGAGAAGTAAAGAAGGAAGACGAACAATCACATATATATATAAATAATATTCACCATACAAAAACCAGCCGTTACAGAAGCTGTCCTACCGGGAGTCACTTCGTCATTGATGAACATGCAGATTTAGTCGACGATTGTAGATCGGATAAAGACTGCTCAAGCTGGAGATGCTAAGTTAAAAGAGATCAGAGAGCAAGTCGAAGCAGGACTTCAGACAGCTTTTTTGATTCATGAGGATGAATTTTTGAGATATGGCAGTAGGATCTGCGTACCTGCAGGAGATATCAGAGAGGAGTTGATGAATGAGTTCTCACAGTTCGCCTTATTCCATTCATCCTGGAGGTACGAAGATGTACAAGGATCTTCGTAAGAATTTTTGGTGGCATGGATGATCGGCCCCCGGATACACACCCGGGAGACAGTCGTAGTTTTACCACAAGCGCAAGGTGTAGTGACAAGCAGGTATTGAACATGAGGAGGGACTAATGACGGTACTCTATTTTGATCACAAAGCTATCAGTGGAAGGATGGTTTATAGGATGCTGTTGTCACAGTCGTTCAATTAACAATTCAAATTCGATATTATAAAAGCGTCTAGGGCTAGGGAATTTCCACTACGGATCGTCATTTATCTCTGTGAATCATGAATCTCAATGTTGCAAGACTTGTGTTGAGGTGAACTAGTCGTAACTAAATAGAGAACCAAGCTCACGCTCTCGTGCTATTGTCGGTCTATAGCGACCTAGGCTAGGGCACACTCTCGTGTAAACCCTAACCTAAGTCACTAGCATGAGGATCGACATCATCGTTCAATCGCTCCTCGAGCACACTCTCGTGCAAACTCGAGTTACGATCTAGATTGTGATAGCGTGTATTCGTCCAATCTCTTGCAAACGAATATGCGTATAGATTATAATAAAAATGCTAGCTTTGGTCCAATCTCTTGCAAACCAAGTCTAGTGAATTTCGATTATAAACCTAATTCGAATATCTAGGACTTCCCATCGATATGAATCCAATCTCTTGCAAACCCCTTATCGATGGAAATTTCTAGATATCCGTGATAAATCAATCACAACCTAACCTTCTATTAATTCTAGTAACAAAGATATCAATTCATCACAATTCTAAAATTGGATCCATAGAATTCATCCCCATGCCCTAGAACAGCTACTCACAATTCATCATAGCAATAGCTAAATCAATGAAATAAATCATATAGTAATTCAGATTTGGAAGAAAATAATTCATAAAAATATGAAATTTCAATAAGAATAACAAACCAGATCTGAGTTCTTCAATCTCCAAGAGGGAATTACAATTAGAAATAATCTAAACCCTAATTTCTTGTCCCCCTAAACTAGTTTGAAAACTGGGCTTAAATACATGCCCAAAACGGCCAAAAAAACCCTGACAGATTTGCCCCTGGCGCAGCCCAGAACCCTAGTTTTCGACACAGGTTGGCTGCGTTACTCGACCGAGTAGAAATCTCACTTGGCCGAGTGACAGATCCCAACAAAAACATCTTCTTTTTTTAGCTTCCTTAGAGTTTCCTACCACATAGCATCATATCACTCTACCTTGTTTCTTATAATACAATATTTCCTAGACCATTGATATCCTTGACTTAAACTCTTGTTGACGCATTCCATTGAATTCTCGACTTCTTTTGAAATCTTTGGCAATTGATTTGACACCTGGATTCCATTATTTTGTATCCATGGGTTGTATTCTGAACCTCTCGTTTATATTACCCTACTTCCATGGGTTGACTTAAACTCTTTTTCCTTAACTATGGTTTCTCCCACAGGAGTTTCCATAGCTAAAGGTTTTAACGATGCAAACCTCACCAACTCAGGATCCTGAAATATCCATCCCATGCGAGACTCTTATTACGCTCAGAATCCCGAAGTACTCTTGAGCAGAGTCCACACCTATGGCTGGATAAGGGGGAGTGTTGCGAATGGAAATAACCAGAGTCGGTTAGGATTGCGGGTATCTTAGAGATACGCCCATATCTATGTATTCTATCTTTCTACTCTCCTACCATGCCTATAAATAAAGGGCTGGGGGTTCCTCCCCCAGTAGTTGATTCATAACATTATTATTATTATTATTCTATCTTCTTTTTTTTATCTTCATTAGAGTTTCCTACCACATAGCATCATATCACTCTACCTTGTTTCTTATAATAGAATATTTCCTAGACCATTGATATCCTTGACTTAAACTCTTGTTGACGCATTCCATTGAATTCCCGACTTCTTTTGAAATCTTTGGCAATTGATTTGACACATGGATTCCATTATTTTGTATCCATGGGTTGTATTCTGAACCTCTCTTTTATATTACCCTATTTCATTGTCAATCAATAAGGATCTTTCATGAATTGGATTCTTGATTCATTTCTTTTGACGTTGCCACCTTCAGTTAGCGAAAACCTTAATATGATTTCGTTTCTATGCGTTGATGCTTCCCATTGCATTCTATCCTATCTATCTATAGCAACATATTCTATCTTTGTCATTTACCCTTTGATATTTTCTTTCTTTTGTGCCTCGTGCTAATCTTTACCATCCTTTTGTTATAGCACATTTCTTCTATACTTATAGACAATCTCTCGTGTTTCTTTATTGATCCTTCTGCTTTTGGGCATGTACCTAATGGCCTCTTTTCCTAGCCCTTTATTTCTTTGATTCAGGGGCTTCACATTGTTTTTTGTTTTGCAATTCTATTTGGAAGTGAACTTTGCTAATTTCTTGGTGATTGACACATTGAGTTTTGAGGCGGTATGTGGAATGGACTGGTTGGGTACTTTCTATGCTACCATCGACTGTCATCAAAAGAAGGTAATGTTCGAGATACCTAATCATATGTTGTTCAAGTTTAAGCAATAGAGTAGATCTCTTAAGCCGATTAGTTTTTGTGCCAGGCAATTGCATATTTTGTGCAGACGTAGCCGAAGATACCTGTAGTGGTTCAAGAGTTTGATGATGTCTTTCCCAATGACATTATGGGTTTGTCTCCAGATATAACTCTTAAGTTCTTAATCGACTTGGTTCTGGGTACTCAGCCTGTCACGCCCCGCTTCCCAAAAGATTTGGAAAGCGAGACATGGCCAGCCCGCATGGACTCGAGCCGTTGAGGCTCGGGGTCCAATAAGCGTCTAAGCAAGTTATGATGCGGGGAAGAAGGTCCGATCAAACAATTTAGCATGAAACAACAGATATAGCAGCAAAAGATATTATTCAAACGCAGAAGGTAACCAACAAGGAGTTTAACATAAAAGCTAAAACTGTACGTACCGGAGGCAACTAAAGAAGAAAAAGTCTGCTGGGGTCCACAGGTTGTGGCAGCTCTGCCAAGTCTGTGACATGTGCAAAACACATGTCAGCAACGAACTAATGAGACCATAAGTTAATGCAATTATACAATTCTAGCAGTTCTATATGGAATTTAAATGACAACCTACACAGGAGTTCTAGAAAACAGGAAACAAGTAAGGGTTGTTCTAATCGATCTGCTAGGGGTGTCCATCTAGTCAGATCGTCTAAGAGTTGTTCATGTAGTTCTATCAATCTGCCAGGGGTGTCCATCTGGTCAGATTGTCCAAGTCTAGAAAAGGTCAAACGACCGGAATGCATCCCTGCGAAGCAGGCAGGAGTGCACCAACTGCGATACAAAGATAAAGCCTAAGGACTCAAGCTGCGTAGGCGGAGGGGAGCTACCCCCCAGGCCCAGCTAGACCCTTTTGTCCTACCCCACCCGCGAGTCGTTTGTGTTATGGACACGAGCCAACAAACGCTCCATCTAGACACGAGACAAGAGAAGGATCACGAATGATATAGCATATCATACCGGAGCGCACCAGTCACGGGTGAGCCAAAGCTGGGGAGCACCAGTTCTCAATGGTCACCCACGTCGTCGATCCGAAACAAATCATTAATCATGAATGATACTACGTATCATACCGGAGCGCACCAGTCACGGGTGAGCCAAAGCTGGGGAGCACCAGTTCTCAATGGTCACCCCCGTCATCGATTAACTATCCGTAAGCGAGCCGTCTCTGGGCTAGCCAGCAGACGCTCCACAAGAGTAGTGCCAACCTCCGTATAGGAGAGGCCCACGCCTGTGATCTTCTACAAAGATCCACTCAATTAAAATGTCTGGCTTATTAATTAGCATGTGAGGTTCAAGTTGCATCTTAAAAGTGGGTTCGAGCAGAAAGTAACATGCGAACATTTTCAAGTACTTTGCAGAAATAAATCTAGCAGTTCTAACATCAATTCTAGAAAAGTATAAAAGCAGTAACTAAAGTCTCATTCCTTGCCTGAAAGATTCCGGCAAGGATGCAGTCCAGCAGGGTCTGGGTCAACCAACGGATCTACAGAACCTCAACACGACGCGAGAGCTACTCTGACGTCGGGTAGCGACGTCAGGGGTTGGATTTCGGCGGTGTGAACGGTACGGAACGACCGACCTTCTCTGCCAATAAAATACGTGCACGAATAAGTTTGCGATGGCGGTTAGAATTTTAAGACTAATCCTAACACGTCTAATGATCCAATTTAATAAGTCTTCTATCCTAATATGGGAGACACATCAATAATAATGAACGTAAAAATTACTAACACATTAATTACATTAAGTTGTTAATACTAAAATATATAACGTTACTATCATAGCAAGCTAGGATATCATAAGCTAGAAGTCGCGTACATAGGTTAACAACCCTATGAATGATCATGTTAACATCTATTCTAATGTTATTAACATGCAAAACAAAATTTCTATTAATCTACAAACTAGTTAACTAAGATGGACTTACTGATCTTACATACACATTTAGTTCTCTTCATTATAATTTATAAGATGAATCTGTGACCAATTTACACATCATGTTATAATAAACTTACTGCTAATATAATCCCTAAAAGGCCTACTAGTTATACAACGTTTCTAATCTTATATTAGTACTATATTATTATATGATGCATGCTCAACTCACGCAAAGACAAGTCTAACTCACAGGTTGCTTGTTAGGCTGCCTCGTGGAGGCCGCCATTGGGTGGTCGATCTCCTGGGTATGGGCCGTTAGCAAGGAGGCCGAGACGTCGTCGGAAGAGGGAAGGAAGAGGCCGGAGCTGCTTGGCTGGGCGCCGTCATCGCGGAGGAAGAGGGGATTCGGAGAGATGGTCGGAGGGGAGAACGTCGCGGCGGCGGCTGCCGTGTGGCCTGGGGCAGCGAGAGCGCTGCTGCGAGACGCAGCAGCAGCTGCTTGCGGCAGCGGGGCACAGGCGGCCACGGTGGCACCGGAGCAGTGCGCGGCGGCGGTCTGCGGGGTCGCCGGCCTGAGGACACCGCAAGGGGCCGCTGCTGCCCGTCGAACGGCGCCTGGCGGCGCCTCCGCACGTTGCTGCGTGCTTGAACAGTGTCGCGAGCGATCTACAGAACTCGACGACGCTGAGGAGGAGAAATAGGCGGGAGAGGGCCAGAGGAAGGTCGCGGGGGAGGCGGTTGGCCGGAGCATGGGTGGTTGTCGACGTTCATGGCCGGAGTACGGCTGTGGCTGGGTTACGTGGGGGCGGATCTAGATGGGGAGGAGCAACCCGCGTTGAGGAGAGGGGAAGAGGAGTGTTTACGGCGTTGGGGAAAGAGACATCGTGAAGAAAAGAACAGATGTAGGCGGCTGTGTGTAGGGAGGAGAAAGCTAGGTTAAAATTTTAATAAAACTCTAAGGTCTATTAAAAGAGGGCCAAGTCAGTCACGTGGGGGCTAGGTCAGGCTGTTAATGGGCTTGTGTGAAACGTGGGTAGGCTTTTAGGGCAGTTGGTAGGGTTTTAGGTAAAAAACAATTGTTATTATGTATTGAAACCCAAATCCCTCACCCACTCTCCCTCAGCCTGGGTAAAATAAGTGGGTGCGGCCAATCAAGGAGGAAAATGGGTAAGTCAAATTTTAGGGGAGGATTTTTATTCATTAAGAATATATTAGGGATATAGTACAATGAATCTTAGGGCTAAAAACGCAATGGATTGGGCCAAAAAGTGAAAGTAGGTCAAACGAAGCCCAAAAATTGTGAAATAAATACCGGGGTGACCGGGGCGACGAGAGAAAGTAGACAGAGAAGACAGATCACAATTTTGATGTCGAGAAACAAAATTAAAAATAAAAAGGTCTAGCGACAAAAGTGAAAATCGTGACGTCTCTTCAAATAAGATCGAATCGTGGGAGAACGACCCGTGAAACGTCGTTCCGAATGAATTCCACAATTTAACACTCTCCGAGAGGGTCACAACGACATGTCACACACTAGGGTCCGGTTGAAAGATAAGGCTAAGAAAAATACGCGAACTTCAAGGAAGATACGCATACAAAGGATACGGGGTCCAAAGGCGACTCAAGTTAGGCACACGTCGGGGTTGGCTTGGGTTGACACGTGTTCCCAAGTCGGACACGATTCACGGAGGCTATCTATAGGTTCAAGCAAGTTTCTAGGGTCCTACTGCGTGCACAGACGACATCTGCTATGCACACAGACCAAATCACTTTACGCGCAGACCTAATTGCTGTGCACACACAAAATTCAAATTGGCCCGAAAACAGGCCGTTACATTCTCCCCAACTTAAAATAAAGTCCGCCCTCGGACTTTCTTAATTTCAGGCATGGCTAGACTCTTCTAGTTGACTATAGTAACTACCCCGATCATTCCTAGCACAATACTTCAACCAACATATAACCTAATACATCTATCTATATACATGCTCAGTAATAATGTTCATCAATTATTTCCCTACCATTATGTCTTGTACTTATAGCTAGGTTAAAATTATTTACGCATACATTTCTAACTCATGGAAGTGCATCCGCACATCCATACCTACGCACAATCATATTCCAACATTCAATAATCACCCCATCATATACGACCATTGCGTTATACATATAGTACACATATACTAACCAGGGTATTTAAATTCATCACGAATTTAAAACCGAAAAATACATATATCTACTCAATATAACCTACAAAAGGTATAACCCCTAGTATACATTCAACTCACCAATCATAACAATAATACTTAGCTATATTACAACTATTCGCCACAATACCAAATGACAAACAATTTCTTATTACAAGCAATACATAATCACATTATCACGTTAATCTATTCCTACAAACACAATGCATCCAGCCTAATAACTATACATATAGCACATTTCACACATACTCATTCAAACATGTAAACCCTTCAGTCATAATTATAGAATAAACCTGTATCTATATATGGCGTAGCCACGCACGTCCAGGTGCGTAGCGTAACCCAGCAAAAACACCTATATAACTACATTCATCGAATCCTATCATGCAAGGATATATATAACACTATACTCACATCCGCAAATCACAACCACATTATAAAATACTTACTGAGCATACTCACTCGCTCTCGAGTGAGGCTCCAAGATACATACCAAACAATATACAATCTATGTACTTACACACACTCCTATATATCTATATGACACTACTCATCATATGTAGCCTTAGTAAATAGCTAGACATCACTATACAATCATTCACACATCAGAACAAGTAATTCATATTTATCCCATATATATGTATATACAATCACGCAACACATTCTTATCCTAGTATCTATAAGCATGTCCACTCGTACTCGAGTGAACACTAAGACTTATATGTATTCACAGAAATTACATATTCAAACCTATTATTTTACATAAGTATCTATACTTATTCATGTACTATATACACATAATCATTATATTCATCGCAATACACATATTCCATTATTCATCCATAAGCTCACATATACTTAAGTAATAATTACTAAGCATGCCTGACAATGATATATATATATATATATACACGAGCCGGGTAAACCTCCTCATGGATCTACGGTGAAGGCAGAACAAACACAAGGCTCTAATGTGCAAACACTTCCAATATTCGACATCTATGGTGGTTAAACAATCTCCAACTAACCAGCCCTAATTGGCTGGTCCCAATCATTATAAACACCAATAAAATTTCCAACTCCAAAAGCCCGTTCACGAGAACCTGTTATAATGATACTGTTGTTCTCCGCCTCAATTGGTTCTTGGATCAGCTGCCTCTAGGAATCTCTAAAGTGAAACTACCAACCAATTCTAGATTTTCGGATGTCAGACTTACTTACGATTTCCTTTTCAATCCAAATAACCAAGGCAACCTACTAACTCTTTTCCCATATTTCCTGATCATTGAGCACTCGTAAAACCAAACTTGCTCATTTGACTTGATCTAGAATTTTCATTGACCCTTAAACTACTAGTCATTGTTGACTATAATCCATCAACATGATCTGGAGAAGTCATCGCCTTTCATCATTTCGTACACTGTAACTGGAATCCAGTGATCAGTACGCACTCGATGCGTATTCGAACGGTCGACTTTGAAACTCCCATGACATTCCCAAGATCCTTAATTCCTTTAAATCACTGTGTCCAAAACAGATCATGTTGTCAATCTTATACAATCAATCATAAGATCAACCTCGTCATCACATTATCACTCTGAATTTCTTCTGTTCGACTCTAATGATCATATTATTTACTTCAACCACGTTACTTCAAAGCCCAGGTTATACTGTTGCTACTCGGCTTATATATATACATGCTCATAATATCCGATGCATAACATTCCACTTGATCGATGTAGGTCCACGCTTTTAGTCGTTAAGACAAGACTTCTAATCATCACACTTCTATCACGAGCAGCATACTAAGAGTCGATCTCGTTCCATCGATTCAATGTCCTCGCTTCCATGGTTCCTTGTTAAGTCGAAAATCCAACCTTATAACTATCCAATGTGTTAGAAATACATCACCTTAAACTTCATCTTATTCCTGTATTCTCGCTCAAATCCAAACTAGAGGGGGCCAAGGAACTAGTCTAAACCAAACTAACTTATGTCAGACTCGAATATTGTTGGTTGTTTGAATAGTTACTGCAACACTATTGTTTCGATAAATCATTCGATCAAGACCTGCATGGGCCACCACAAAAACTGTCACGCCCCGCTTCCCAAAAGATTTGGAAAGCGAGACATGGCCAGCCCGCATGGACTCGAGCCGTTGAGGCTCGGGGTCCAATAAGCGTCTAGGCAAGTTATGATGCGGGGAAGAAGGTCCGATCGAACAATTTAGCATGAAACAACAGATATAGCAGCAAAAGATATTATTCAAACGCAGAAGGTAACCAACAAGGAGTTTAACATAAAAGCTAAAACTGTACGTACCGGAGGCAACTAAAGAAGAAAAAGTCTGCTGGGGTCCACAGGTTGTGGCAGCTCTGCCAAGTCTGTGACATGTGCAAAACACATGTCAGCAACGAACTAATGAGACCATAAGTTAATGCAATTATACAATTCTAGCAGTTCTATATGGAATTTAAATGACAACCTACACATGAGTTCTAGAAAACAGGAAACAAGTAAGGGTTGTTCTAATCGATCTGCTAGGGGTGTCCATCTAGTCAGATCGTCTAAGAGTTGTTCATGTAGTTCTATCAATCTGCCAGGGGTGTCCATCTGGTCAGATTGTCCAAGTCTAGAAAAGGTCAAACGACCGGAATGCATCCCTGCGAAGCAGGCAGGAGTGCACCAACTGCGATACAAAGATAAAGCCTAAGGACTCAAGCTGCGTAGGCGGAGGGGAGCTACCCCCCAGGCCCAGCTAGACTCTTTTGTCCTACCCCACCCGCGAGTCGTTTGTGTTATGGACACGAGCCAACAAACGCTCCATCTAGACACGAGACAAGAGAAGGATCACGAATGATATAGCATATCATACCGGAGCGCACCAGTCACGGGTGAGCCAAAGCTGGGGAGCACCAGTTCTCAATGGTCACCCACGTCGTCGATCCGAAACAAATCATTAATCATGAATGATACTACTTATCATACCGGAGCGCACCAGTCACGGGTGAGCCAAAGCTGGGGAGCACCAGTTCTCAATGGTCACCCCCGTCATCGATTAACTATCCGTAAGCGAGCCGTCTCTGGGCTAGCCAGCAGACGCTCCACAAGAGTAGTGCCAACCTCCGTATAGGAGAGGCCCACGCCTGTGATCTTCTACAAAGATCCACTCAATTAAAATGTCTGGCTTATTAATTAGCATGTGAGGTTCAAGTTGCATCTTAAAAGTGGGTTCGAGCAGAAAGTAACATGCGAACATTTTCAAGTACTTTGCAGAAATAAATCTAGCAGTTCTAACATCAATTCTAGAAAAGTATAAAAGCAGTAACTAAAGTCTCATTCCTTGACTGAAAGATTTCGGCAAGGATGCAGTCCAGCAGGGTCTGGGTCAACCAACGGATCTACAGAACCTCAACACGACGCGAGAGCTACTCTGACGTCGGGTAGCGACGTCAGGGGTTGGATTCCGGCGGTGTGAACGGTACGGAACGATCGACCTTCTCTGCCAATAAAATACGTGCACGAATAAGTTTACGATGGCGGTTAGAATTTTAAGACTAATCCTAACACGTCTAATGATCCAATTTAATAAGTCTTCTATCCTAATATGGGAGACACATCAATAATAATGAACGTAAAAATTACTAACACATTAATTACATTAAGTTGTTAATACTAAAATATATAACGTTACTATCATAGCAAGCTAGGATATCATAAGCTAGAAGTCGCGTACATAGGTTAACAACCCTACGAATGATCATGTTAACATCTATTCTAATGTTATTAACATGCAAAACAACATTTCTATTAATCTACAAACTAGTTAACTAAGATGGACTTACTGATCTTACATACACATTTAGTTCTCTTCATTATAATTTATAAGATGAATCTGTGACCAATTTACACATCATGTTATAATAAACTTACTGCTAATATAATCCTTAAAAGGCCTACCAGTTATACAACGTTTCTAATCTTATATTAGTACTATATTATTATATGATGCATGCTCAACTCACGCAAAGACAAGTCTAACTCACAGGTTGCTTGTTAGGCTGCCTCGTGGAGGCTGCCATTGGGTGGTCGATCTCCTGGGTATGGGCCGTTAGCAAGGAGGCCAAGACGTCGTCGGAAGAGGGAAGGAAGAGGCCGGAGCTGCTTGGCTGGGCACCGTCACCGCGGAGGAAGAGGGGATTCGGAGAGATGGTCGGAGGGGAGAACGTCGCGGTGGCGGCTGCCGTGTGGCCTGGGGCAGCGTGAGCGCTGCTGCGAGACGCAGCAGCAGCTGCTTGCGGCAGCGGGGCACAGGCGGCCACGGTGGCACCGGAGCAGTGCGCGGCGGCGGTCTGCGGGGTCGCCGGCCTGAGGACACCGCAAGGGGCCGCTGCTGCCCGTCGAACGGCGCCTGGCGGCGCCTCCGCACGTTGCTGCGTGCTTGAACAGTGTCGCGAGCGATCTACAGAACTCGACGACGCTGAGGAGGAGAAATAGGCGGGAGAGGGCCGGAGGAAGGTCGCGGGGGAGGCGGTTGGCCGGAGCATGGGTGGTTGTCGACGTTCATGGCCGGAGTACGGCTGTGGCTGGGTTACGTGGGGGCGGATCTAGATGGGGAGGAGCAGCCCGTGTTGAGGAGAGGGGAAGAGGAGTGTTTACGGCGCTGGGGAAAGAGACATCGTGAAGAAAAGAACAGATGTAGGCGGCTGTGTGTAGGGAGGAGAAAGCTAGGTTAAAATTTTAATAAAACTCTAAGGTCTATTAAAAGAGGGCCAAGTCAGTCACGTGGGGGCTAGGTCAGGCTGTTAATGGGCTTGTGTGAAACGTGGGTAGGCTTTTAGGGCAGTTGGTAGGGTTTTAGGTAAAAAAAACAATTGTTATTATGTATTGAAACCCAAATCCCTCACCCACTCTCCCTCAGCCTCGGTAAAATAAGTGGGTGCGGCCAATCAAGGAGGAAAATGGGTAAGTCAAATTTTAGGGGAGGATTTTTATTCATTAAGAATATATTAGGGATATAGTACAATGAATCTTAGGGCTAAAAACGCAATGGATTGGGCCAAAAAGTGAAAGTAGGTCAAACGAAGCCCAAAAATTGTGAAATAAATACCGGGGTGACCGGGGCGACGAGAGAAAGTAGACAGAGAAGACAGATCACAATTTTGATGTCGAGAAACAAAATTAAAAATAAAAAGGTCTAGCGACAAAAGTGAAAATCGTGACGTCTCTTCAAATAAGATCGAATCGTGGGAGAACGACCCGTGAAACGTCGTTCCGAATGAATTCCACAATTTAACACTCTCCGAGAGGGTCACAACGACATGTCACACACTAGGGTCCGGTTGAAAGATAAGGCTAAGAAAAATACGCGAACTTCAAGGAAGATACGCATACAAAGGATACGGGGTCCAAAGGCGACTCAAGTTAGGCACACGTCGGGGTTGGCTTGGGTTGACACGTGTTCCCAAGTCGGACACGATTCACGGAGGCTATCTATAGGTTTAAGCAAGTTTCTAGGGTCCTACTGCGTGCACAGACGACATCTGCTATGCACACAGACCAAATCACTTTACGCGCAGACCTAATTGCTGTGCACACACAAAATTCAAATTGGCCCGAAAACAGGCCGTTACACAGCCTATCTCGAAGATACCATACTTTATGACCTTGGTGGAGTTGGAGGAGCTTCTGACTCAGTTGAACAATTTGTTAGAGAAGGGTTGGATTCACCCTAGTGTTTCTTCTTGGGAAGCACTAGTAATATTGATAAAGAAGAAGAATGGCTCTCAGAGGTTGTGTATCGACTACCGCGAGCTGAATAAGATGCTTGTGAAGAATAAGTACCCACTGCCACAGATTGATGTTAACTTCAATCAACTAGGAGGATCTAGAGTCTTTTCTAAGCTATATTTGCAAAGTGATACCATCAAGTGAAGGTGAAGAGGGAAGACATTTCCCAAGACAGCATTTTGGACGAAGTATGGCCACTACGAGTTTTCGATGATGCCTTCTGGAGTAACCAATGCCCCCAGTAACGTTCATGAACTTGTGAACCAAGTGTTTTATAAGTTATTAGACAAGTTTGTGGTCACCTTCATAGATGATATTTTGGTATACTCCAAGAACAAGGAAGAACATGAGGAGCATCTTCAGATAGCCTTCGAGACTTTGGGAGGCATCAAATTTTCATGAAGTACAACAAGTGCAAGTTCTGATTGGATCGTATGGCTTTCCTTAGGTATGTTGTGACCTGAGATGGTATTTTGGTGGATTCAGAGAAGGTTGCAGCAGTGAATGATATCAAGTTCCAAAGTTGATGAAGGAGATCAGAAGTTTCTTGGGACTTGCAGGTTATTACCAACAATTCATCTAATATTTCTCTAAGATCACAAAACCTATGACACGACTTATGAGATAGGAGGTTACTTCGTGTGGTCTGGTGCTTGCGAGTGAGCTTTCAAGGAATTGAAGGACAGATTGACGGATGCTCTAGTATGGGCAATTACAGACAGGTCAAAAGGTTTTGAGGTATTCTGTGATGCTTCGGGTAGTGGTCATGGATGTATCCATCATCAGCATGGTCGTGTTGTTGCATATACCTCGAGGCAGTTGACAGAACATGCGAAGAATTACCATACCCACGACTTAGAATTTGTTACTGTCATTTTTTGCTTTGAAAATTTGGAGACACTATCTGTTGGGTGAGCATGTGAAGATGTACACTGACCACGACATAAGGTAAATGAGATGGTTGAAGCTCATGTCAGACTTTGACGTGGACTTGCAGTATCGCCGTGAAAGGTGAACATGGTTCCAAATGTGTTGAGTTTGCTTCCAACGGTGATGACCTTGAACACACAGTAGAGGCTTCAACATGAGGTACATGGGATGGAGATTGATGTCATTAATTTTCCTTGGATCACCTTCGTCATTTATGAACTTGCAGATCCAGTCGACTCTTATTGATTGGATCAAGGAGGCTTAGTCAGCTGATGCCAAAGTACAGAAGACCGGGGAGTCCATTGAGGCAAGTCTTCGAACAATTTTCCTCATTCATCAAGATGGTTTGTTGAGGTTTGGCAGTGGATTTCGTATGCCCTCTGGTGAGATCAAGAAGGAATCATTGAAGGAATCTCATGCTCTCCTTATTCTATTCATCCGAGAGGTACGAAGATGTATAAAGATCTTCATCAGAATTTTTGGTGGCACTGTATTAAGAGAAGTGTTGCTCGGAGTATGGCCAAGTGCTTGGTGTGTCAGCAGGTGAATGCCAAACACCATCATATTGCAAGCTTGCTACAACTATTACCAATTTTGGAGTGGAAGTGACAACACATCACTATGGATTTCATGACTGTTTTATCACTGAGCTCGAAACAGAATGATGTTGTTTGGGTGATCATAGACTGATTGACCAAGTCATCACATATTATTCTCTTCCATGTGGGATAGTCTACTGAAGTCTTGGCGAAGAAATACATAGAGGTCAGACATGTACTTTTCTTTAACCTTCTGTAATTTCTTTTTAATGTGTGTAATGATGAGAGTGATCTTGTGCAGGAGATTGTGAGACTACATGGAGTACAAGTGTACATAGTCTCTGATTGAGACACGAGATTTACCTCTCACTTTTGCAAGTGCTTGAAGTTGAGTTTGGGGACTCATCTCAGCTTTCATACAGCATATTATCCTCAGACAAACGGACAATCTGAGTGCACCATTCAGATACTGGAAGACATGCAGAGAGCTTGCATATATTGGATTCAAGGGATCGTAAGATGATTACCTACATCTTATAGAGTTCGTATACAATAATAGCTATAAGTCCAGTATTGGCATTGCTCCTTTTGTAGCATCATGTTGAGTATTGATTCCCCAGATTTGGTTTTGATGATGAACAAACATAAATATCATGTACTAATTCTCTTTGAGCGTAGTTATGGAGATCGTCGCCAATTTACTCTGTAGATCTCAAGCGACGTCTGAAGACTTCTTTAGAGCGCATGATCACTGTGCCTGAAGCTTCGTTGAAGCTCAAGGACTTGTTGATGAAGTCAAGAGATTCAGACTCATCATGTTAGAGCTTTGAAGACGGTTTTTCTTGTTTATCTCTTTTCTTCTTGCTCTACTTTATAGAATGTTAAGCCTTGAGTCATACTTGCTTAGTATCCCTCTTAACTAGCTTATCTATTTACTATGAATGTTGTAGAAGCCATTAGATGGGGTCCCTTAGCCTATCGCTCTTCTACCTGGCTTCTGGTGCATCTTAGTTGGTTCAAGTTGAAGAACTAATCGATTAAATGTTAATATAATCGATTGGGAATTCTTCTTGAATCGACTAGCCATCTTTTGAATCTTAGCCTAATCTCTGTTGACCAACTAGTCGGTCCAAGAAGGTTCACCGACCGATTAGTTATCAAACTAGTCGGTTAGTGTTTCTTCTTAGACAGACTAGATTATCGTAACTTTTTTGCTAAAATCTCTGTTTCAAACCAGTCGGTCCAAGAAGGCTCACCTACCGATTAGTTCTGTATCTAATCGGTTAATGACTCTTCTTAGACCGATTAAGCTGCTTTAATTTTCCAGACGTTGGAGATTTTATTTCCACGATTTTTCTGGATCTGTTTTGATTCTTTCCATATCTGTTTGATGCGTTTCAAACATGGAAATTCTTCCCTTATGTGTAGACATTCAGATCTTCTTTTTCACATCTCGATTATCAATTTTAAAAAGGCTTGATCTCTCTCGAAAAAGGTTCTCTCTCTTTTTCGACCTAATCCTTCCTAGAGATCATTCGCTTTTTTGCGTCTTTTGAAGGATTCAAGGATCGCGATCATCATCCTAGCCGTCTCCATCTGTTCATCTTAGTGGTGCTATGGTTTCAATCATTCTTCGTGATATTTTCTCTCCATCATCTTTCCTTGCCATAATACTGTAAGTATCTCTCAAGGCATAGGAATTTGTGGTGAGTATTTTATATTTCATTAA
Source organism: Scilla litardierei (assembly GCA_030789695.1). NCBI lineage: Eukaryota > Viridiplantae > Streptophyta > Magnoliopsida > Asparagales > Asparagaceae > Scilla > Scilla litardierei. The sequence goes on from CM061131.1 coordinate 126,470,950, forward strand.
ACTCTTTATTAAAGTTTGCTCTCGGTTTGTGAGAGGTACGTGATCCTGGTTTGTGAGAGTCACGATTGAATCTTTGTATTCATTTGTCTTGTAGTAGTTGCTACAAGAAGTTTTTAGTGGAAGTTTGAGTTAGTGGAATCTAACTCAAGTAGCTGAAAGGGATCCGGGTGTCCGGGACGTAAGATCAACAGGAACAAGTCGGTGAGACTTGGATGGATCCGAACCCGTTAGATCTATTGTTTGCTTTGTGTTATTCGTGTTGTCTATCTTTATTCCGCATTGTTGTTTGTGTTTGCATGATAATTGGAAATTATCCTCTTAATTATTTTAAAAGTACTATTCACCCCCCTCTAGTACTTGTACAGTAGCTTCCAGGGTATTACATTTGGTATCAGAGCCTGGTTCATAGCTATGACAAACAACGACAATAAGGCCGTTCGACCACCTCCCGACTACAGCTCTTACAAGAATCATGAAGGAGCCTCTTCAGTGCTCGAAGGTTACTCCTCACACAGGCCTCCACACTTAAACGGTACCAACTATGGGTACTGGAAATGCCGGATGGTAACTTTCCTCCGGAGCGCATCACTTTGGAGAGCCACGTTAACGGAGTACGTTGAGCCCATTGAAGAAGACTTCACAAAGTGGACTACCGCGGAGGTTGCCGCGGAGGTGAGCAATGCCAACGCAATGAATGCCTTACAATGTGCATTGGAGCCTGAAGACTTCAATAAGATATGCACATGTAAGAGTGCATATCAGATTTGGAATCAACTTCTCATCATGCACGAGGGAACGAGCATGGTAAAACACTCTAAACTCACTGTTGCTAATAAAGAGTTCGAGTTATTTCACATGGAACAGGGTGAAAGAATTAAGGAATACTATGCACGCTTCGTGGATCTAACCAACGAATTGGAAGCTCTTGGGAAGACCTATACCCAAGAAGAGAAAGTCGCAAAGATTATTGATGGACTTCCTTCGAGTTGGGAAAAGCGAACCTATGCTATCGAGGAAGGTAATGATATGTCTAAGTATACTGTTGTTCAACTAATGGATACCTTAATGTCTTATGATGTACGAAAGGACAGCAAGATCAAGATGCATGACAAGATGAAGGCGTTCTTGAAGCAAGAAGAGCCGAAGAAAAAGGCGATTGCTTTCAAGGCCGCCCCTACCACACCTATCGATAATGAAGAATCGAAAGCTGAGTTGGACATGGAATCCTTGGCCCTCATGGCACAGAAGTTCAACCGGTTTTTTCGAAAAGGTAACTTCAAGAACAAATCCAAAGTTGGTTCTACTAATGCCTCTTCTTCTTCTTTGTGTTTCAAATGCAATAATCCAGGACATATCAAGATCGATTGTCCCCTCAGCAAACAAAAGGAGAAATGGAAGGCACTTAAGTACGACAAGTCAAAAAAGTGCAAGAAGGAGTACAAGAAAGGGCTTGTTGGTACATTCACCGACTCTGAAGAGGACTCTTCAAGTGGTGAGTCAGATGAAAAACAAGTGGAGAAAGCACACATGTGCTTCATGGCAAGAGAACAATATGATCAAGAGACCGCTTCAGATGAAAGCGAGGATGAAGGTGAAGAGGTAACTATGGATGACCTTAGATTAGCTAATGAAGAATTTGGTCTAAGTATTCTAAGTTAGTGAATAGATATACTAAAATCAAAGATGAGCTAAGTAGTCTTCTAACCACACCTAAACCTGTCATCACCAACAATGACACCGTTGTTGAAGCCTTGAGAATTGAGATTGTAAATCTCAAATCTCAACTTGAGCATGTTAACATTGAGGATCCGAATGAACATGAGATAGCAGATTTGATTTCTCGAAACTCAACTTTGAGTATTGAGAATGAGAACTCAAGTCACGTGTTTGTGAACTCACCATGCAAGTGTCTACTTTGGATGCTAAAATACTTTCTCTCACTGAGAAATATGAGTTCACATTAGGCCGTGTTGAGAAATTCAACAAAGGCAAGGATCGTTTGGATAATATTCTGAATGACTTACTTCCGGCCAATCATCGCATTGGGTTGGGATATAATAAGGAAAATTCATCCAAATCTTCAACCACCTTTGTGAGGCCATCCTCCGATGCCTCAACTAGTGGGTGTAAACACCCTATGGATAGTTCATCTTCCAATGGTACTTCCACTAAGTTCACATCCCCTTTTGGAAAGAAACCCACTTTGGGTGGACCTCCAAAGAAGGGTCATGCATTTATGTACACAAATGCTATACCACGTAGGAACACACCTCATACTCCACATGTTCACACTTATGATGATTTTTATGCTCCACGTCCATGAGCACGTGCACACCAATTGAAACACACTCACGCATGTGATCACTCCATATTTTACACCTTTTTTCTGCATGTTTGCATGCCATTTAGATCGCTCAAATCGTGTTTTTCACGTTTATTCGACAATATTGCGATACTTTTCACAATTTGTTGTTTTTGTCGTATTTCAGGAGATTTGGAGCGATTTGGAGCGATTCTGAGATGCACCCACTCCGGAGTGTCACCGACGACTCTCTTGAGGGGTATTTTGCGATTGGAGAGGAGTGGAAGAAGAAAGAACGTCGTAGGAGCGACGAGGAGGCAAAAACATGAAGAATGAGCATTTTCAGCATGCCACTCGGCCGAGTGAAGGAGTCACTCGGCCGAGCATAAACAGCCCGCTCGCCCGGCCAGATCGGACACGCAACAGAGCCAATATCAGCGTGCACTCGGCCGAGCATCGCCATACCACTCGGCCGAGCACCGAGTCACCCCTCGCCCGAGTGGAGCCAAGACGACGACATCAAAAACGTCCAACTCTCTGGAATCCGTCAGTCGGCTCCGATGACCGACTCGGCCGAGTGACGAAAGACCGTCCGCCCGAGTGAAGAACGCCCATCGGCCGAGTGAAGAGAAGTCACTCGGCCAAGTGACCTCCGAGGAGACGACCCCCAAGACCCCCAACTCTCTGGAATCCGTCAGGGTCTCTCACTCGGGCGAGTGACAGTTGTCACTCGCCCGAGTGAGCCGCGCTGCCTGTAGCTTAAACTGCGATTTTGAGGCTGCGCAGGGGCATTTTCGTCAGGATTTTTTGGGCGATTTTTGGGGGTATTTAACCCCAGTTTTTAACCTAGTTTAGAGAGCTTTTTCCAGAACTTTTTGCAGCCTTTTTAGATTAACTTTTTAGGGATTAGATTTAGCTTTTAGGGAGGAGAGAAAAGTGAGATTTTGTTGGATGCTATCTTGTTCTTCATTGGTTTGTCTCTCTCTCCATCAAAAACTCCATTTTTATTGATTTATTGAATATTGCTATGAATTCCATTCATTTTACTTGTGAATTTCTATTGAATTTTATTATGAGTTATGAGTAGTTCATCATCTTAGGGCGTAGGGATGAACCCTACGAGCCCAATTTCGAATTTGTGATGAATTGGTGAAACTATTGCTAGGATTGATTAGGGTTAGTTTGGGATTGCTATAATACGAATAGCTAGGGATTCATACCGATTGGGATTTGCAAGAGATTGGATCCCAATTCGATAGGAAGCCCTAAATATTCGAATTGGGTTGCAATTGAATTTCTTCGGAATCGGTTTGCAAGAGATTAGACCGAAACTAGGGTTTTCGATTGCAATTCTATACCAATACCCGTTTGCAAGAGATTGGACGGGTAGGAACTATCCCAACCTCGGTCGTAGCTCGAGTTTGCACGAGAGTGGGCTCGAGATACGATTGAACGATGATGTTGTTCTTCACGCTAGTTTGCCTAGGTTAGGGTTTGCAAGAGATTGGACCCTACCCTAGGTTTGCTATAGACCGGCAATAGCGCGAGAGCGTGAGCTTGGTTCCACATTTAGTTGTAACTAGTTCACCCAAATTTCGAGTCTAGCAATTGTGAAACCTATGAGTCACAATGATGAGATACGGCAAGTAGCGGGGATTCCCTATCCATAGGCGTATTTATTAATTCGTTATTTCTTTTATACATTTGAACGACTGTGACCGCATATTTGCGAACATTTCTCGACTTTTCCTATAGCCAGGTGATAGAAGAAGACACTGTTATTAGGCCTCCCTGTGTTCGATACCCGCTCGCCGCTACACCGTGCGCTTGCGGTAAGACTACAGTGTCGCCGCTCCGGGACGTGTATCCGGGGCGCGATCAGCACGTGTTCCCCCACATGCATATGTTCACCCTCATCATTATTACATGAATGATTACCATCATGCACCGTATCATATGTTGCCACCACCATTTCATCTTGTGCCACATGCTTATCCACGTCACGTATACACTAGGCCACTTCCTCGTAGAACACATGCACCACGAAGAAATCAACAAAATGTGCATGTTCCCAATAGGAATAGGGCTCCCAAGACATTCTCTATTTGGGGCCCGAATGACACTAGCATGCATGAGAAACAAGCATATATAAACTCGTATATTATGAATGTTGTGCACAATGATGATTATATTGAGAAGTCTAAGTCCAATTGGACTTGGCTTCCAAAGGTCTAATCTTTTAGGACCCAATAACCTTGGGTACCATGATACAATTTTTTTATTTTCAGGTACCCAAGAAAAAGAAAAGGAGCAACAAATCTAAAGTTGGCTCCAACAACGATTGGATACTTGATAGCGGGTGCTCAAAACACTTGACTGGTAAAGCTCTGTTGCTATCCGAAGTGGTACCCATTGAAAATGGAAACCGAGTGGTCTTTGGAGGCAACGAGAGTGGTACCATCATAGGTGTTGGAAAAGTTGGTAAATCTTCTAAACCTCTTATAAATGATGTTTACCTTCTCAAAGGTTTAAATCACAATCTAATATCTATAAGTCAACTTTGTGACAAGGGTTACAAAGTTAGCTTTGAGAAAGTAATGTGTCATATTTTAAGGACTGATAATAATAGTTTGTTGTTCTCTGGCACACGCCATAAGGATTTATATATCTTAGATATTCCAAATTCCCATGAACAATGTCTAATTGCCAACACAAGTGAGCAACACTTATGGCATAGACGTTTTGGTTATGCGAATTTCGGAACACTTTTCAAACTATCCAAGCTAGATTCTATAAAAGGATTCCCTAAGCTTTCTTTTAAAAAGAAAAGCTTTTGCGACTCGTGTCAATGAGGCAGACTTTCAAAATCGTCATTCAAACCTAAGAAAAGCATATTCTCTAAACGGCCTCTAGAGCTTTTACATCTAGATCTTTTTGGGCCAACTAGAGTTGCTTCATTAGGGACTGCCCGATATGGACTTGTCATCGTTGATGACTTTTCCAGGTTTACTTGGGTATTTACTTTAGTTAATAAAAATGATGATTTTGAAAACTTCACGATAATTGCTAAGAAAGTACAAAATCTCATTGGAACCACCATTGTCACCATTCGTAGTGATCATGGCGGGGAATTTGAGAATGAGTCTTTCTCAAACTTCTGAGATGAGTGTGGTATTACTCACACCTTTTCTTTTCCTCGCGCACCCCCTCAAAAGGTTGTCGTCGAGAGAAAGAATAGGACGCTAGTGAAATGTGCTCGTACTATGCTTGATGATAGCCACCTTGGCCATCAATTTTGGGAAGAAGCGGTACATACAGCTTGCTATGTGTTTAATAGAATGCTCTTGAGGCCCGACACTAAACAAACTTGTTATGAATTGTTGTTTGGTAGGTTACCTCAAGTTAAACATTTTAGAGTTTTTGGTGCAAAATGTTTTATCAAGAACACGTATGGTAGTTTGGACAAATTTGATCCAAGATTCGATGAGGGGATATTAGTTGGATATTCCTCCCATAACAAAGCCTACCAGATATACAACAAGAAAACCTCAACGATCGAGGAATCACTTCATGTTTCATTTAATGAAGACTTTGTCTCTCCTAGAATTATCGATGACGATGACTCTATGGAAGCAGTTTGTGATTCTGTTGATAAGTCTAATGCTATTGATTCTGTTGAAACTAACCCTACTAATGAATCCCTTGAGAATGTTCCTAGTGACCAGGGTGTTCCCAGAAAGCTTCCAACTGTTCGTGACCATCCTCATGAGCAAGTGATTGGCAACATGGAAGATGGTGTCAAAACAAGGTCTCAAGTCAACTTCTTCACTCATTGTGCCTTTGTCTCTTCCGTGGAGCCAAAGAATATCAACGAGGTGTGCGAAGATAGTTCTTGGACCGTAGCCATGGAAGATGAGCTCATTCAGTTTGAGAGGAATGAGGTCTGGGAGCTCGTTCCGTTGCCTTTGAAGAACCACAACGTTATAGGAACGAAGTTGATTTTCAAGAACAAGACAGACGAGAACCAAAATGTCATCTGGAACAAAGCTCGGTTAGTTGCTCAAGGCTACAGGCAAGAGGCAGGTATCGATTTCAAGGAATCCTTTGCACCTGTAGCTAGATTAGAATCTATTAGACTATTATTGTCATTTGCATGCCATAAAGATTTCAAACTTTTTCAAATGGACGTAAAGAGTGCGTTCTTAAACGGAGATGTCGTTGAGGAAGTATATGTTTCTCAACCTCCGGGTTTTATAAACAAAAAATTTCCGAATCACGTTTCAAACTTAAGAAAACACTTTATGGTTTGAGACAAGCTCCTAGAGCTTGGTATGACCACTTAAAGAACTTTCTTTTGGATTTGGGTTTCAAAATGGGTGAGGTTGATTCAATGCTTTTTGTTAAGTATGCTAATCTAGTTCAAATTTACGTAGATGATATTATTTTCGGTGCTACTAACTTCACTCTCTGCAAAGAGTTTTCTAATGTTATGAAGGATCAGTTTGAGATGAGCCACATGGGTGAGCTCAAATACTTCTTAGGACTCCAAATTCGCCAAATGAACGATGGGATCTTCATCCACCAAACCAAGTACACGGTGGAGCTGCTAAAGCGATTCGAAATGGAGAGTGCTTCTAGCAAGAAGACTCCGATGAGCACCACAACACATCTTGAGAAAGATACGAGCGGCAAAGATGTAGACATTCGTCTATATCGAGCTATGATAGGTAGTCTATTATATCTTACTGCTAGTAGGCCAGATATAATGTTTGTTGTATGTATTTGTGCTAGGTTTCATTCACAACCTAAGGAATCACACTTAATAGCGGTTAAACGTATTTTCCGTTATTTAAGTCACACACTTGACTACGGATTATTTTATCCAAAGTCAAGCACATATGAATTAATCTCATATAGTGATGCAGATTATGCTGGATGCAAACCCGACAGGAAAAGTACTAGTGGCACTTGCCATTTTATAGGAAATTCTCTCGTCTCTTGGTTTTCTAAGAAGCAGAATTCTGTATCACTTTCAACCACCGAGGCGGAATATATCGCCGCCGATGCTGCTTATGCACATGTTCTTTGGATGAGACACACACTGAAAGACTTTGGTGTACACTGTGATACTTGCCCTATCATGGTGGACAACCTAAGTGCGATATGTCTCTCTAAGAATCCGGTACACCATTCCCGTACCAAACACATAGATGTCTGTCACCATTTTCTAAATGATCATGTAGCTAAAAAGGACATCATATTAGTGTACGTTGAAACCCAGAAGCAAATCGTCGATATTTTCACGAAACCACTTAAGGAAGATTCCTTTGTGCGCCTACGTTGAGAATTGGGGATTATGGGTTAATCCGACATTTAGGATTAATATTTTTTATATAGTTTGCATGATAGTGATATTCATAAGCTCAAGCATACATTTGTTATGATATTCTCTGTTCATGCTGAATTTATGACTGGTTTGCGTTTCGCGTGTTATATTTATTATTTTATGGTTTTATGGGTAGCATAAGTGCATATGAGAGTTTTAGATGATTAGTCCAAGTGCTCTTGGGAAAGATCTCAAAATTTCTCATTTCCAACTTTTTGGACTCATCTAGTCGGTTCACGTTCAACTGCAGACTGACTAGTTTGTCTTCTAGTCGGTTATATGTTGAACTTAGACCGACTAGTCTGTATCACCTCCTTGCCCAATCTCGTTGTCTACCACTTAGTCGGTCCAAGTTCATTTGCCGACAGACTAGAATGCGTTTTAGTCGGTCAGCTACTGAACTTAGACCAACTAGTTGGGCAAGGGAAAATTCGTCTTTGGCCGTTTTCAATCGTTTAAGTCATCCTCCGCACCGATTAGAACTCATTCTAATCGGTGCCCTCTCTTCCTAAACCCCAAGCTACCGACCCCATTGTCGTCTACCTGTCGTCAATCACCGTCTCCGGCTGCATCCGTCGCCGCCGGTCCTCCTCCTCCTCCTAGGGTATCTCCTCCTATCTTCCTTCTTTATTTAGGGTTTGATTTCCTTTCGTATTTGCTGTGTTTCTCTTCTCGATTTCATGGCGAGAACAAGAATCCGTATCCGCTCTCCCGGTCCCTCTCAGATGACCGTGAAGCCTCCTTCTAACCCTAATCCATCCAAACGTCGATCAAAATCCGCTCGTCCGCCCCCTTCGTCGCCAGTTTCACCATCGTCTTCTTCGTCTCCACTCAAAAAGAAGAAGGCGGCATCTTCTCGACCAAAGCCCTCATCTCTATCCCAGTCCCAACCAAAACTCAAAAAGATTTTGACCTCTGGACCCTATCGTGCTTCTTCCGCACACTCTGACTCCGACGAGGATTATATGCCGGAGTCTGAGACTATCGAGAAAGAACCTATTCCGATTGCTCGCACTACCCCACGACAGTCCAAGGGGAAGGGTCATATGCCCTCTGGTGGGGTTGATATTTCCATGTGTCGCAATGATCCGTTATGTCTTACCGCTTATAATCGTATTGAGCATTGTCCCTTGATTCTCGAACACTACGTCAAGTTTGCTGATTTCCCTGAGCTTGCTGATCTTTTATCTTATAGCAGGCTTCTTGACTATCTTCGTCACGATCCCAAGGCGAATCCTCATCCTTACCCACGACTCGTTAAGCTTTTCTATGCCAATCGAGTTAGGGGTGAGTATAACGAAAAGCACTCTATTGAGAGCACTATTTTGGGGACGCCCATTGTCTTCACTGTAGAGGTCTTAGGACAGATTCTTGGGATTTTGTCTTCTGGTCTGCTTCCGTCTGACATTTCTGTGGAGAAGATCCATGATCTCGATCAATCTCTGTTGGTCGATATGTTTCACGTCGTTCCTCCCGCCATGATAGGCGTTCCCTTTAAATCTTTCAATCCGAATGCATGGGTTCTCAATTTGATTCTGAAGTCGTGTCTTCTTCCGAAGTACGGCTCTTCTAGTCTTCCATCCCAGCCCTTTTTGAAGCTCACATATGCCCTGTTTGAGGGGAGCGAAATAAATTGGGCTCGTATCATTCTGGACAAGATGGACTCTTTTGAGTGCATCAGGAAGTTGTCCAAGGCCGCGCATATTCCATATCCTTGCCTCTTGACTTTGGTCTTCCGTCATTTTGGAGTTCCCCTTCCTTCTGACGATCAGGATCCTTTTGGTCCTCCCTTGAACGCGACCGCTGTCAAGAAATCTCTTGCTGCATTGAGACATGTTCAGCAGGCGACCCCTTCTATTCCTCCTCCATCGTCTAGCACTGCCTCTTCAGCTTACCTGAGCAATCGGGACGCTTGTCTCTTACGTTGTGAGGAGATGCTGGAGCGCCTCTGTGATCGCTTGGGTATTGAGGTTCCTCCGACTGTTTCTGATGAGGAAGCCATGGATGCTGATGATGATGAGGAGCCTGCTGATGCTTCTCCTGTTCGTGCCCCCGAGGGCACTCCTACTGCTGCCTCTCCTGTTCGTGCCCTCGAGAGTACTCCTGCTGCGACCATCCCTTCGGTAGATATTTCTGTTGCTTCAGAGTCTGCCATTTCGACTGCACAGCCTGACGCTGGTACAGCTCTTGCCTCTGCCTCCTGAGCCTACCTTGGAGGACTCTCCTTTGAGCACTTTTGTCACGCCCCGCTTCCCAAGTTTGGAAGGCGAGACGTGAGGATGTCCGCTCAGATGTGAAGCTGTGAAGCTGCAGTCTGATAAGCGTCTGTAAAAATTTCAAATAGTAGCAGGTCCTTTGCATTGCGAGGAAACACCAGCAATGATAATAGTAAAGCAGATATAAAAGAAGCATCCACCAACATCCAGAAATTATTCCAACATCACAGAGCAGTCACAAAAGTACCAAATCTGAACAATAGGCCTAAAGCATGATCGAAACAAAAGTAAAGAAAGTCAGGTGCTACGCACCGAAAGCTAACTGCAACTACTAAAAGTGACAACTAAAAAGACTCCAGGTGATCTAGGACTGGTCACCGGTGTCCTCGACCTCGGTCTTTGCAGGTACCTCGAACTCAGCGTCCACGAACTGCTCGTCCTCAGCGGCTAACTCTAACTCAGAACCTGACATGTGACACCCAAAGAGAAGAGGGCACATGTCAGCAAAAGTCTCCCAAAAGAAAGCGGAGGATTTTTGTGCAAGGATACAAATAATAGAAAAGCAACTAGCAGTTCTAAATATAATGAAATGACATGACATTTAAATAACACAACAATTTAAAATGACATGATGAGCATGCATGCACGTCGTAGCAGAAACTACGAAAACACTATTTCACGATTCATGAACACTAACCTTTTACTTTGTGCACAGGGTTTACGCCTTTTGGCTAAAGTGGCTGTACGGGTACACTTCTACGCTCAAGTGATCGCTTAACCCTACCCCTCCACGTGTATCGAGCGTTGGTTTCCCAACAATACTGTGCTCGCTTCAGGATCACGGGCCAGGAAGTGTATTTGGTTTGGCCTAGGGTTGTGCCCGCAAAAGCAGGTGCCTAGCCTCAATAGTTACAATATTTGTAGCATGTGCTATGCAATCACGATAGAACATTATGATGCATAGCATGACATGGAATGAGCAGTTAAAGTGCGTACCGTTAATTGAAGTTAAACATGACATGGCAGCATGAATGAAAGCCGGGTAAAGGTGTCGGATCTAGTTTCGTTGTCAAACTAGATCAAATAGGGTCGTCTAGGCGGCTATCATTTCACCGCCTAGTCTCTTTTACACTAACACACAAATTGGCCTAAAACATGGCCTAAAACATTTACTGGCAAGTATCACTTGCCTGTTTCTGGTGATATCGGTTGTCCTGAGTTCGTCGGGGGAGCGGGGACGGTATGGAATGACCGGTTCTCTGTTTTGATTAGACATATCTCTGAATTAGGTTCACCCCCAACATATTTAAATAATAAATCATTTTATTAGGTTCTCTAACCTAGGATGTTGTCCATATCATAATATTAAACCAACGATCATATAACATATTAAGAGTAAAACCTTCTGTTGGGGGTAGAAACATGCTAACAACAATTTTGCCAACATTTTGATAACTGTTTAACACAAGTACTTATATAAGGGGGCTACTGACTACAGTGCTCTTGTCATCATTTTAGATTGTAGACCTTAGTCAACCACATAGGGTACTGTTCATTGGCAACCTTATCATAGCATTCAACTCAAAAGTTTTAAGAGCTTTCATAGGTACTAGGGTGTTAATGGCATGTCTTCTTTAATTTGATCTCCCTTGTACCATCTGTATTTAGTCTGTTCATCTGCTTGGTGTGCTTGGTGATTGACAATATTTCTACATTAAAAATTATATTTTTCATAACTATTTATTAAGACTTGACTTTCATGTACATGCATCTTGCGTATTGGTGATGAATTAGAGGTAATCATTACAGAACTTCTTTATCTTCTTTATCTGGTATATATATTCCACACTCCATGCAAATTAGTTAGGATAGTATCCAGGGCCGGTTTTAGCATAAGGCAACTCAAGCCTGTGCTTTAGGCCTCTAAATTTGAGAGGCCTCAAATTTCCTTGACTCCAGCCTAAAATTTCCAATTTTGAAAGCCCAATTTACAAGGCCCGCTTCAAAGTTAACATCCCATGTGAGACTGAGACCCCGCAGCTCGCTTGAGAGTTGAGAGGCCTCACTTAATTATCAAGTTGTGCTGGCCCGTGGCCCCGTTCATTGACACAGTGAAACTTGAGATTCTGAGAAGTTAATTGTTTGGGAAAAATCAAAAACCCTAAGCCTCCATCGATTCACAGCGCCCGTTCATCTCTCTCTCTCTCGACTCTCTCTCTCTCTCAGACTGCGGCTCTGCGGCCTCTCCGACTCGGCGGCGTCGGTGCCGTGACCCGTCTCTCTCTCTCTCTCTCTCTCTCTCTCTCTCTCTCTGACTGTGCTCTGAAGTCCGACCGATCGATCCGGATTCCGGCGATTCGTCGAGGCGACTGCGAATCTGCGAGCCGATCCATCTCCTCTTTCGAGTTTCGATCGGCGATCCAATTTGTGGGGCTTTTTCCTCAAAGGTATGTGTTTTTATTTTAATTTTAATCTGGTTGTATAACTTGTATTTGAATTGCCATATGGAAACATTAAATTTTAATTTTAGGTGTTAATTGTTAATTGTTAACAGTAAACTGTTACTTAGGTGACTGTGACTGTGATTCCGAACCGAATGATCACCATATGAACCCCTTTTAATTTGAATTTGCTCAACCTGCAGGATCTTAACAATTTCTTATTAGCGAATATAATTGTTAATTTGAATTGGGTAATTGTTAATATATACGGAAGATCTTTTCTTTTTAATTGATGTATCTAAGTAATTGTTAATTTTTTATTTTAATTAAAGATTTAGATTTTTTGGGTTTTTATTGATGTATCCAATGTACCAAATATCCAGAGGCTAATTCATGAAGTGTTTTTTGTACTTCAGATTATGGGTTTTCCATCATATTCCGATTGATGGATGGTTGAATTCTACCGCCTCTCTATCTAACCCTTACCTTGACATCTACAAGCTTTTACGTTGCCCCATCTATCTAATCTTTCCATAAGAACATTGGAACAATAAGGTCTGACAATGGAATCTACTCCCTTGGGAGAAATTCGTACCAAGTATGCAATCTTGCAACTTAAGCCGCTTAAGACTGATTTATCTTAAGCAATTTATTGATATCATTTCAAAGTCACCGCTTTGCTATCAACTGTATTCTTGAAGTAAAGATCTTCCGTACATAATAAGAAAAACAGATAAAAATTAAAATGCAATGAAGATCAAAGCAACTTAATTTAAAATAAGTTATCTTTTAAAGGTTAAATGATAATTATTCTATTGTATTGTTTTCGCTAATTATACTCTAATTAGACTCTGTTTTATTTATCAAATGAATAACAAACGCTTATATGTTTTGTTTTCGCAGTTTAAGAAATACATTGATCAGATCAGCTAGAAAAAGAGGAGATTGATTCAGACCGGAGATCTCATTCTTATATCTCAGGTCGTATCTTTCCAGACTAAAGCTTTTAAGTATTGATCTTTGTGCATCGATTATTTTATTATCTATTTATTCTATTGTGTTTTATTTCAACAATGTCTACTAGAAAATTTGCAAGTGGATATGAAAAATTGAAGAAGAAAAAAAAATTGAACAATTACTTCAATCTCAAAAGGGAGCTCTTGATAAGTTTATGATTAACAAGCAAAATGAGACATCTTCTTCAAGAGATGAAATAACAATTGAGGAAGAATTAGTAGACATTGTAGAAGATATTGTGGGTACAGATGATCATATAATACCAATGAAAAATACTCCAACGGTTAATGAGGAAAACAAAGATAACCCAAAAGATGTGGTAAATTTTATGCATGTTGAAGATATTTATGACCCTGGAAATTGGAAAAATATTGATGTGCAGTTTAGAGATATATTGATAGAAAGAGGTCCTATTCGAGAGTGCAATTTAGATTTTCCAGTTGATGTGCTTAATAGACACTTTTCTATCACTTTTTATACTAGGAAATTAGCAAATGGAGAAACATATGATAGAAAATGGCTTGTTTACTCTAAAGTAGAGGATAAAGTATATTGTTTTTGTTGCAAGTTGTTTAGTTCAAAAATTTGTACTAGCCTACTTGTGAATGAAGGAACAAATGATTGGAGAAACCTTAGTGCTAAGCTCAAAACTCATGAAACAAGCCACGACCATATAACTAACATGAGTAAATGGGTTGATGTAGAGAAGAGATTTAAGAAAAATGAGACAATTGACAAAACCATTCAAGAGAATATCAATAAAGAAAAAGAGCATTGGAAACAATTATTATTGAGGATTATATCTGTGGTTAAACATCTTGCGAAATGTAATCTTGCATTTCGTGGAAAGAATGAGAGGATATATGAACCTAATAATGAGAACTTTTTGAGCATAATTGAGATGATTGCAGAATTTGATCCTGTGATGCAAGAACACGTTAGACGAATACAACATGGTGAGGTTCATAATCATTATTTGAGTCATGGCATACAAAATGAATTGATAGAATGTTTAGCTTCTGAAGTTAAACAAGTAATAATAAAAAAAGTGAAACAATCAAGATATTTTTCTGTCATACTTGATTGTACTCCCGATGCAATCCATCAAGAACAAATGACTCTTATAATAAGATGTGTGAATACTTCAGAAAGTCCAATTAAAATTGAGGAGTATTTTTTAGAATTTTTGAAAGTAGATGATACATCTGGAAAAGGTCTTTTTGATGTACTTGTAGGTGCTTTAGAAGTGCATACCCTTGATGTAAGTGACATAAGAGGTCAAGGCTATGACAATGGATCTAACATGAAAGGAAAACACCAAGGTGTGCAAAAGAGGCTTCTAGATATAAATCCCCGAGCATTTTATACACCATGTGGTTGTCATAATCTTAATCTTGTGCTATGTGATGTTGCTAATTCATGCGCTAGAGCTTTATCTTTTTTTGGTGTGGTGCAACGTATATATTGTCTATTTTCGTCTTCTACAAAAAGGTGGAAGGTCTTGCAAGACCACGTGCCTAAGTTTACTGTTAAACAATTATCTAATACTCGCTGGGAAAGTCGAATTGAAAGTGTAAAGGCCATAAAATTCCAAGCTCCAAACATAAGGGATGCTCTTTTTGAATTAGCAAATGTTAGTGATGATGCTAAAACAAAAAGTGAAGCAAATTCTTTAGCCAAATATGAGATAGAAGACTTTGAATTTCTTTTGTCCATGAATATTTGGTATGATATATTGTTTGCAGTAAATATTGTGAGTAAAAAGTTACAATCTAAAGATATGCATCTTGACATTGCTATTGATCAATTAAAAGGCCTTATTTCTTACTTTGAAAAATATAGGGAGAATGGGTTTGAGTCTGCCATGAAGGATACAAAAGAAATTGCAAAAGAATTAGATGTTGAACCCAAGTTTCGTGAGAAACGTGTGATTCATAGAAAGAAAAGATTTGATGAGAATAATGATGATGAGGTTAGACTTTTAGTTGAAGAATCTTTTCGAATCGAGTTTTTCCTACATATAGTTGATCAAGTTATTGTTTCAATTAAAATAAGGTTTGAACAATTTGTGGCGTATGAAAAGATATTTGGATTTTTATTTGATTTAGTAAAATGTTCAAATGAATGTATTTTGAAGAGCCGTTGCATAGATCTTGAAATTTTTTTGAAAGTCGGTGAACATTCTGATATTGATGGATGTGATCTTTTTTCAGAGTTAAGAGTCCTAAAAGAAGTCTTACCTGCAGAAATTAAAACTCCAATTTTGATTTTAGATTATGTTAATAAGACAGATTCTTTTCCTAATACAAGCATTGCATATAAGATACTGTTGACCGTCCCAGTAACAGTTGCTTCGGCGGAAAGAAGTTTTTCCAAGTTGAAAATACTAAAAATATATTTAAGATCAACCATGACTCAAGATAGGTTAAATGGATTGAGTATTCTTTCAATTGAGAGAGAGATACTTGAAAGTCTTGAATATAAACCTTTGATAAAAAACTTTGCTTCTCAAAAAGCTAGAAAAATGTTCAAATAACCTGATCTTTGTCTCCTTTAAGTTTAAGATTGTAACATGCTTGGTTTGGGAGTGGTGGATAATATCCTTTTAAATTCGGTTATATTAATGCGCTTAACAAATTTTGCTTTAATACTTAGGCCTCGTATTTTTGATTCGCTTTAGGCCTCATTTATACTTGAATCGGCCCTGATAGTATCTACATACTAGATTGTAAGGGACTAATAATAAAAATTATACTTGTAGGCATTCGAAGGCTTATCAACAATGCTTATGAACGAAAGAGGCAATGACTAGCATTTAAGGACATCTGCAAACATTTGTAGTACAAAGTATATTAAAAGCTATCCTATAAGAGGTCACAGACTCAAGTTCATTGTTTATAAATAAACATATGTTACTTAGGTACGGTTTCAAACTTCAATATATCTAATACTATTTTTTAACTCACTGTTTGCACTTATGATGCTAAGGAGAACCACTTACTAGTTTGATGTTCGGTTCCCCTTCGCCTTGCAGGTGACGGCTTTCGAACGGAGATTGATGGTTGGCGCTGCCGTCAGGTCTTTGAGGCGGAGGAGATCGGAAGGGGCAGCGGTTTCAGCGGGGAAGAGAAGCGGTCGGCGTCGGAGGGTACTCCGGTGGCGAGGGCGCGGGCATGGAGAAAGGTACGGCGACGGGCAGAAGGGTTCGGGAATCGGGAGGGGGAGGTCGTTTTTTCGAGGGTCTGATGCGGGGAGCTGCTGATCGACGCGGCGATCGGAAAGGAGGCAGGCCGACGAGGGGGGGGGGGGGGGGGGGGGGGGGGGGGAGGAGAATGGCAGCGGCGAGCTTGGCTGTGGGCTTCGCCGGAGTGGTTCGTGCGAGGGAGGAGGGGCTCTGGGCGATGTAGGTCGGAGCGGAGGGTCGGGACGAAGGCGAGGTCGTGCGGCGTTGGGTTGGGAAGTTCGACTGGGTTTTTCATGAAGAGAAAGAGGCGGTTGCAGCATGGATTATTTGAAGGGAAGAGGAGAAGAATACGTGGAGGTTATTTGTTGAGATCCTCCCAGATTCGCGTGTGCGAGATGAGAGTGGAAACGTGCGTGAGTGGGACGTTCAGCTGTGTGCATGGGTGATGACGTGGAGGCATGTGCGTGGGATGGGAGAGGGAAGTTAGGATATGGCCACGTGAAGATATGTGTATATATATTGGTATTTAGTTATTATGTTAAGGTATTATTAACAAGAATTAGATTATAAATATATAATAAAAGAAAGTTTGTTTTTAACGTTACATAAAATTTTGAATTTTAAGGCCCTGTTTGGTTTGAGGGAAAAGGAAAGAAAGAAAAGAAAAGGTGGAAGGAAAACATTTTTCCTCTGTTTGGTTAGACAGAAAACAGAAAAGAAAATGAAAATGAAAGAAAGTGAAAGAAAAATTACAATTACAATTTTCCTCCCCCTTTTCCCTGCCCAAACCCACGGAAAACAAGGGAAAGTTGGGCGTACATCCTCAACCACGACGGTCGCCGCAGAATCATCAAAACCAAGTGCAACATTAGCACCCACCGATCCCGCT
Source organism: Scilla litardierei (assembly GCA_030789695.1). Taxonomy (NCBI): domain Eukaryota; kingdom Viridiplantae; phylum Streptophyta; class Magnoliopsida; order Asparagales; family Asparagaceae; genus Scilla; species Scilla litardierei. The sequence continues at coordinate 126,488,385 of CM061131.1, forward strand.
GCGTGAACACCCCCCACCCTTCCCCCCAACGCCACCATCGGCATCATCGCTTTCAACCTCGCTCGTATCGCCGTCAACCTCACCGACGGCATTTTTCTAGCAAGTCAAGAAACACATTAATCGAAATTTTCCCAGCAGCCCCACACAGCTTAATTTCGTTCTTCGCTCACTTGATCGAATATAGTCTTCCACAAGCTTGCTGAGAACCACGCCAACAAACACATCGCCAGCTCCCGTTGTATCCACTTGCTTGACGGTGAACGCATCGACGGCGCCATGGAAATCATCAAGATCAACCAGAGAGATTCAACAATGAGAACTTTTTTTATATGTTCATTTGTTTCAAAGTTTTCTCAGAAATTTTGGAAACGGTGGGTTCATTGGTCTAATAAGAATCTGTCAGTAACATTGTAATTAGAACAGATTTTTTTTATCTTTTTCTGTTTAATTTTCTTTACAATTTTTCAAACCAAACATGAAAAGGAATCTTGTTTCCTTTTCCTTTTCTTTCTCTTTCTTTCTACTTTTCTTTTTATTTTTCTTTTCCTTATTTTCCCTTAAACCAAACACAGCATAAAAGAATTTAGTAAGACTAATAATAATATTAATAATCAAATATTTACAGTTTCACCCCTCGATATCCAAAAATTGAAAAGAAGACACCGGGGCGATCGCGCCTCCGAAAGGGTCGCAATCATGGGGTCCGATCACGCGTCTGAGCTATGGAAATACAATAATAAAACCAAATACGAAAACACACACGAATCAACGTACGCACAAAAATACGTACGACCGGGAAGTGGCTGTTACAACTTTGGATGATACATTTAGTTGTGAGAGAGTGAGGCTAGGATAGTTGGGTGGTTGTTTTGTTTTTTTCTTTTGGTGTTTGTTGTGATGTTGCGTTGATATCTGCTCGTGCACTATGTGATACTCTCTGATGATGTTAGTTATTTTTTGTTTGCTGGATGTATCTCTTTTGCTGATTCTATATATATATACATCTTGTTGCAGTTCGTATCTTTGTGCATGTTGTACTTTGTCTCTGTTGTTTCTTTCGTCGCTCGACGACTATGTTTGTTCTCTAGCTTTGTTTGTATGAAAATATGAATTGTTTTCCATGCACTCCATTTGCTAAAATGTTGATATTGGAGAGATTGTTCCTTTAATCAATCATATGATTTGATGTTGTTTTTGATGTTCTCTCTTTCCGTTTTTTGACTATGGTCTAGTTGACACACTTTGTTTTTCTTCGATGTTTCCTTGGTGTCATTTGGACCGTCGTCCTATTCTTCGATTCTCGTGTTTGAACTTTTGTTTAGCCATTGTTGTTGTCGTTGACGTCCTCCCGCTCTTTTTGGATAATGCCAAAGGGGGAGACAATTAATAATGACTTAGTGCTAAATGATAATTTAAACATTACCGTGAATCTAATTTCATATGCTAGATTCAGGAGGAGTGAAGATATAAAAATCTATGGATTCTGATCCTATATTTCGATAGTTGGATCATGTTTTATTCTTTTCTCTGCTGCTTGATGCTTCTGTTCATTATTTAATATGGAACTAACGTGTCATCAATGCAGGGGGAGTAAGTAAATTTCATTTATTTCATTATTATTGATTTATATTTATATTGGTTTGTCATCACCAAAAAGGGTGAGAATGTTGAGTATTGATTCCCCAGATTTGGTTTTGATGATGAACAAACATAAATATCGTGTACTAATTCTCTTTGAGCACAGTTATGGAGATCGTCACCAATTTACTCTGTAGATCTCAAGCGACATCTCAAGACTTCTTTAGAGCGCATGATCGTTGTGCCTGAAGCTTCGTTGAAGCTCAAGGACTTGTTGATGAAGTCAAGAGATTCAGACTCATCATGTTAGAGCTTTGAAGACGGTTTTTCATGTTTATCTCATTGTCTTCTTGCTCTACTTTATAGAATGTTAAGTCTTGAGTCATACTTGCTTAATATCCCTCTTAATTATCTTATCTATTTACTAGGAATGTCGTAGAAGCCATTAGATAGGGTCCCTTAGCCTATCGCTCTTCTACCTGGCTTCTGGTGCATCTTAGTTGGTTCAAGTTGAAGAACTAATCGATTAAATGTTAATCTAATCGATTAGGAATTCTTCTTGAATCGACTAGCCATCTTTTGAATCTTAGCCTAATCTCTGTTGACCAACTAGTCGATCCAAGAAGGTTCATCGACCGATTAGTTATCAAACTAGTCAGTTAGTGTTTCTTCTTAGACCAACTAGATTATCGTAACTTTTTACTAAAATCTCTGTTTCAAACTAGTCGGTCCAAGAAGGCTCACTAACCGACTAGTTCTTTATCTAATCGGTTAATGACTCTTCTTAGACCGATTAAGCTGATTTAATTTTCCAAACGTTGGAGATTTTATTTCCACGATTTTCCTGGATCTGTTTTGATTCTTTCCATATCTGTTTGATGCATTTCAAACATGGAAATTCTTCCCTTATGTGTAGACATTCAAATCTACTTTTTCATATCTCGATTATCAATTTTAAAAAGGCTTGATCTCTCTCGAAAAAGGCTCTCTCTCTTTTTCGACCTAATCCTTCCTAGAGATCATTGGCTTTTGTGCATTCATTCTCCTGAAGGATTCAATGATCACGATCATCATCCTAGCCGTCTCCATTTGTTTATCTCAGTGGTGCTAGGGTTTCAATCGTTCTTCATGATCTTTTCTCTACATCATCTTTCCTTGCCCTAATACTGTAAGTATCTCTCAAGGCATAGGAATTTGTGGTGAGTATTTTATATTTCATTAAACTCTTTATTAAAGTTTGCTCTCGGTTTGTGAGAGGTACGTGATCCCGGTTTGTGAGAGTCACGATTGAATCTTTGTATTCATTTGTCTTGTAGTAGTTGCTACAAGAAGTTTTTAGTGGAAGCTTGAGTTAGTGGACTCTAACTCAAGTAGCTGGAAGGGATCTGGGTGTCCGGAACATAGGATCACCAGGAACAAGTCGGGGAGACTTGTGTGGATCCGAACCCGTTAGATCTATTGTTTGTTTTGTGTTATTCGTGTTGTCTATCTTTATTCCACATTGTTGTTTGTGTTTGCACGATAATTGGGAATTATCCTCTTAATTATTTTAAAAGTACTATTCACCCCCTCTAGTACTTGTACAGTAGCTTCCAGGGTATTACACATCATATGTGAGGAGATTCCAATCACCTTTAAGTTGGGATGACATAGGTGATATAAAGCTTCTTGGTCCTGAGATGACTATTGAGGCGGTGGATATCGTGAGGACGATCCGAGAGAAGCTGTGGATTGCTCAAGATCGGTACAAGTATTGGGCAGACTCAAAGCGCTCATTATCATGATCTCATCATGATCCCAATGTCCCCATACAATTCCAAGGACTTTATCCATGCAATCACATAATATATATATATATATATATATATATATATATATATAGATTTGTATCAAAGAATCATATAGATAAAGATGCACCAAATAGCTTACTATTATTTCAAATGAAATGTATCAGTTACAATAATTGACGTAAGTGCATACTTATCTCAACATTTCTGCTAGTAATTTTCACATCTTCAAGAGTTAATCTCGAGGGGCTATTTTTGCGGATCCTGTAGCATATATAGAGGGCAAAAATAAATAGATTTGAGGGTTGTTTTTGGAGCCGGGGGTAGTTTTCTTCTATGGATTTTCTTCTCCAAATTCATATCTGACTTGGTTTTCCCTTGAACCAAGTGCCATACTTTGTAATTCAAGATTATTATAACATCAATTATCTCTTCAACTGGACGTACATTAAGAATTAGGTGGAACCAGTATAAATGTTAGTATTATATGAGTGATTCACTTTTGTTTTACGTTTATTTTCATATATTTCTTGTGTTGCAAGATTTTGAAGAGATTGTCATTTGTTTTACTCGTTTAGTTCAACGATTCTTGGATTTTCATAGAGTGATTGTCTATTTAACAAGGATTTACCTAAGTTCTCAGCAAATGCTATCGGAGCCCAGCAAGTCGTATTAGAGCCCAACAGGTTGGACGATCCTTGATGGGCATTCTTGGCCTTGAATAGAGCCACGTGGGCAAAAACTCGGATGCCTTAGTTGGTTTTGTTGAGTATTGGACTCTCCACCTTGATTTTGATGATGATCAAACACAAATCATTGTGACTAACTCATGTGTTTGCAGTTTGCTATAAAGTCACCAATTAGATTCAAGAAGATCAAAAGTGACTACACATGTTGATTCAAGTGGAGGACTTGGTAGATCAACAAAGGTGAAGCATTGGCTTGAGGAACTCAAAGGCTACTTCAACCTCAAGCCAATGGCATCAACAAATGAATGGAGAATCAATCCAAAGAGAAGAAATGAATGGATGAGTCAAAAGCTTCGAAGACTATGACGTTGAAGTTATTCAAGTCATTCAACCAAAAGACTCAAGTCCATGAAGAATTATGGAGATCGTCGCCAAAGTAATTTGTTCATCTCAAGCGACGTCCTAAGACTTCCTCAGAACACGTGATCGTTGTGCATGGAGCTTCGTTGAAGCTCAAGGAGTATTCATGAAGTCAAGGGATTCGGATTCTCCATGTTGAAGCTTTGAAGACGGTTTGTCGTGTTTACTTTTATTGTCTTCTAGCTTCAGTTTAGTAGAATGTTAAGCCTTGAGTAGTACTTGCCTAGAAATCTTCATAACTTTCATATCTTATCTCTAGGATTGCCTTAGAAGCCATTAGAAACTTTCCCGTAGCTTATCGCTTCTTTTCTCAGCTTCGTATGCATCTCAGTTGGTTCAAGTAGAAGAACGAACCGACTAGATGACGATCTAGTCGGTTGGAAATTCTTCTTGAACCGACTAGACTAGTTAAATTCAGCCCATTCACTGTTGGTCAATTAGTCGGTCCAAGAAGGTTCACCGACCGACTAGATGACGATTTAGTCGGTTGGAAATCCTTCTCAGACCGACTAGTTATCCTAATCAATTCAAGACCATTTGTTGACCAATTAGTCGGTCCAAGAAGGTTCACCGACCGACTAAATGACGATCTAGTCGGTTGGTGTCTCTTCTCAGACCGACTAGTTTTCCTGTTGAAATTCGACCTTTGTACTGTTGACCAGTTAGTTGGTTTAAGAAGGATGGTTAATCGATTAAAAGCCAATCTAGTCGGTCCAAGAAGGTTCACTGACCGACTAGTTGTCAATCTAGTCGGTTGATGATCCTTCTTAGACCGACTAGTTCTTACCCATGATTTCACCATCTTCTCTGTCAACCATCTAGTCGGTCCAAGAAGGTTCACCGACCGACTAGTTGCAAAACTAATCGGTCAGTGATCCTTCTTAGACCGATTAAGCAGCTTCAGAATAGAGCCGTTGGGGCATTTATTGCCATGAATTTTGTGACTGTTTTCTCTCTTCTCTATATAAGTTTGAGTGCTTCAAACCAGGGATCTAAGGCTGAAATTAGAGACATTTTCACATCTTTGAGAAGAGCCATTCAACTCCAATTCCAAGCTCTCTCATCTCACAAGAATCTCTCCCTCACTCTTTGAGCACTAATTCCTCAAGAGAGATTCTCCTTCCTTGTGAGCTTCTCAAGCTAATAGCTTGAATCCAAGTCACCAACTTTTCCCTAGCCATCTATTGCTGCTCATCTTGGTGGAGCTAGGGTTTGGTGATCTCATCTTCCTCAAAATCTATTCTTGCCCTAATTTGGTAAGTATTTCTCAAGGCATAGGATTTTGTGGTAAGAAGTTTTATATTTCATTCTTTATACTTCATATTTGTTGTATACTCACGGTGGTGAGAGGATTGGCTTGATCCCAAGTTGTGGGAGTCAAGATTTCGTTTTGCTCTCGGTTTGTGAGAGTGTTCTTAGTCCCGAGTTGTGGGATTAAGGTACTTTGCGTGTTCCCGGGTTGTGAGATACACGGACATCGATTGTAGGTCGATTGCACTTGTGGGGTTTCCGCAAGTGGGCTAAAGGAAATCTCTAGTGGTTTGCTAGAGTATCCGGAGGGGATCCGGGTGTTGCTGGAGTGGGGCACCGGTAACAAGTCGGGGAGACTTGGGTGGCACCGAACCAGGGTAGATTGCTTGTTAGCATTGCATTCTTGCTTGGGTTGTTGTTCACTTATTGTATTCCGCATTTGTTGGTTAATTAGGGTTTTATTTGGCATAAATTCCTTATAATTCTATAAAACACTATTCACCCCCCTCAAGTGTTTGTTCCTCATAGCACAGGGTCACTACAATTGGTATCAGAGCAAGGTTATAGCTATGGCAACCAACAACAACAACACACGAAGCCCTTTTCCTTCATATGTCCTTGGGCCCAACTATCAAATTTGGAGTGCGAAGATGTAGGCTCATATTCAATCCATCGATGAGGATTATTGGAAGCTTGTGGAGAAGCCCTTTCACGCACCTACCACTTCCGAACATAAGTGGACAAATGAGCAAAAAGAATTGGTGAAGAAACATGATGAGGTAATGAATATCTTGTTTGATTTTTTAACTTATGATATTCTTATGCATGTGTCCAAGGCAACAACGGCATATCAAATATGGCACATGCTAGCGGAGCAAGAAGAGTCCACCTCGGAGTGTTCTTCCTCCAATGATGAAAGCGATTCACTCATGGGCTTGATGGCACGAGAGGACGACTCTAGTCACGAATCAAGCGATTCAAGTGAAAGCGATAGCGACGATGAAGAGGTAACAACAGATGATCTTAAAATTGAACTTAAGCAATTATTTGATAAATATCAAAAGCTTATGCATAAATATTATGATGCTAAGAATAAGATTGCTAGTCTCATTAACACATCTACATGTAGCACCTCTAACAATGACACCATTGTTGAGACACTCGCTATTGAGAAAGCAAGTTTGCTTACTCAAAATGACTTGTTGAGAAATGAGGTGGAGTCCCTCTAATCTCAACTTGATCGTGTTTCCATTGTGGATAGTAACGATCTTGAGATTGATAATCTTCAATCTCAAAACACTTATTTGGGCATTGAGAATGAGAATCTCAAATCCCAAGTGCACAAGCTCACCACACATGCATCCATCTTGAATGCACGCTCCTCCTATAGTGAAGTAACTATAGATGTAGTGAGGCCATCCTCCGGTGCATCCACGAGTGGTGTGACCGGCGCCCCGTTTACGGTATGGGCACGGTGTCGTTTTACCGCAAGTGCACGGTTAGTGTAGGGTGCGGGTTTATCGAACTCAGGGATGTGGATGGCTTGAGTGGCTACTAGCCTCGCCAAGGTCGTGTGCTAGCTACGCGGCTGATGTGGGTGAAGTGTAGAAATAAAAGAAAGAAATGAAAATGACACAAAATGAATCCCTGCTAACACGGGCTAGAGCACTCATGACACTTGGCATTTGACTTGATCCAGGGTGAGACATTGCCCCAAAAGGTGGTACCTAGCGTCCATGGCCCGATATTCCGGTCGGTGCCAAGCACGCTAGGCCTACCCGGTTCCGGACGGTGGGCACTCCCGTGTCCATTAACAACTTCCGCAACCGGGAGCATTAAGGCCACAATGATATCTCCCAACACTTCGTCCAAGCCGCTCCCGCGCGCGAGGACTCGATGTCTACGCTGGGGGCGTGAGCTATGGCTAGGGGGTCAACCGCCAAGTTTATTCCCCCTTGGCCTGACGGTCAGAGGCGGTCTTTCTCCCGCCAATGACAATGAAACACCCCCACGTAACCCTAATGGCCAAATAGGTCAAATGTGATTTCTAGCAATACATCGAAGCGGATCTTGACAGGACAAGCACCGGACCCCAATCCCCAACACATCTAGTGTGTTGCCATACGAATTGGACCCAGATTGCTAGAAATCCCCATTGACACATTTCATCGAACACATGCCATGCAACCAAGTCAAATGAAACAACCCAAGCATCAATCCTACCCTAACCCGTATTAGGGTTCATCGACACTACTCAATGGTGAATAACATAAAAACAAGCAATAGAAATGACATACAAACGTTCACCATCAAGCAACAATGAAAACAACACAAAACAATGGAAAATGAGAGAAGAAAATACTTATCTTGAGTTTGAATCTTCAATCCAATACAAGATTTATTACAATGGAAAAGCTAATCTAACCTAATCTAAACTTACAAGAGAAAGGGGCAAAAAGCCCTAGAAAAGCTGAGAAGAACCTCTCCAAGTCGTGCCCACAATCCCTATTTATAAACCCCTCAAACCCCTCTTGGGTCGGGTTCAGAACTGTCAAAAACGGCCCACCCGATCGGGTGGAAACTCACCCGATCGGGTGGAATAAACAGAGAGCTCAGATTCGCAGAAACAGACCTCACCCGGTCGGTTGACAAGTCAACCGATCGGTTGAAGTGAAATTTCAGACAGCAGCAAGTTTCAGCACATAGCTGCGCTCAAAAAATTCCAGAAAAATCTAGAAAAATCGGATTTGGGCATGCGACCTATCGTTGGAAAGCTAACGACGATGCCGACGCTAGAAAAATAAGAGATCACCCAAAATCCTTCTGGAATGATAGCAGATCTTCAATGAATGAGCAGCGGTGCGCGAAGGGAGACGAAAAGGCCACCCGATCGGTTGAAATGTCAACCGATCGGATGAGCGGCTTGTTGCTTCGGCCGTCGCCTTCGGGAGCATCAAACGGGTGCAGAGGAGAGCGGGTGGTGTGATCGGGTCGTCCTTCGGAGGAATCGGCTATAGGTGAACCGATCGGGTGAAGGTCACCCGATCGGTTGGAATTCAGCTCCATTTTCCCGAGAACTCTGTTGGGATGAACCGGTCGGCGAACCGGTCGGTTGACTTTGCTCCTCGCTCCAACTTCGGTCCGGGTCGTGCACGCGTGCATCACCCGATCGGTTGGCTATGTCCAACCGATCGGGTGGGGGCTGAAAAGTGACAATCTTGGTCGTTTGACCCTCTGGATCACGCGTGACTCCTCCCGTTGCTCCGGAGACTCATAATATCATCGTTTTGTGTCCCAAATGCTAGAAATTCCTGCAAAATACCAAAACCACGGAAAAGTGAAAGAAAACAAGAAAACACGAGAAAACTAATACAAGACAACGGTAAATAACGGAAAAACACGGAAGAAAACGTGCGCAAATATATGAAATATAAACGCACGTCAAAATCCCCCAAGCTGAAATCTTCCTCGTCCTCGAGGAAGACGAGCGAGAGTAGGAGCTCGGAGAGGAAAAATAGAGAGAAAGAGAGAAAAAAAAGAACTTAATATCCTAGATCGCCCGTCAGGGTTAACAAAATCAAAAACGACACACCAAGCAAGCAAACGCCAAATCACATCACTAAACCAAGAAGTACGAGTCCAGACAAGTGCCGTGGGCCCACGCGGTGAAGCGCGAGTGAGTGCGGTCGTGTGCTAGCAGACGGTGTCATTATCTACGATGTGCAATAAAGCTCCATATACACGTACCCAAAGAAAGACCCAAATATCGATTCGATTAGAATAAAGCGGTGAATATATAGCTCAAGCATGCATGAGAATAAAGCAAGAATCGAAACATATCATGCGTCATGGACTCCACAACTAGGGTTAAGGAAATCACCACACTATAGCCTAGATAATAGCCAAAAAGTTCCTAAGCCAAGTGTTTTCGAAAACGATGGGGGTTGAGATGATGTGGAGTAGAACACTCGGTGCAAATTCTCGCCTTCCCTTCATTCTCGGCAAGTAGGGAAAAAAATATTCACACGTGAATTTTTTTTTGGGTTTTGGGTATTTGTATATTTTTTGGATTTTTTTGGCAATACAATATATTTTTTTTTCTTTTCTTTTTTTTTGGTTTTTCTTTTCTCTCTTTTTTTTGGATTTTTGGGTATTGTGATATTTACATGTGTACTCTCCCAAGTGGGAGAACGGTACACGACGAGGGGATTTGCACCAAGTAAAATAAAAAAAGAAATCGAAATCTAAACACTTGGGCAAAGGAAATATTTCTCGCTAATCAGAGCATAGGCTAAATGGGTTATCCTAATCCTTGTTTGTGGAATCCCGACACATGCGAATTGAAATATACGATATAAATATAGCATGCGTATAGAAGCAGATAGTAGAAGCAAATACCGCATATTCAAATCGAAGCATGATAATCTAGGGGTAAACCAAGGATAGGTATATAGAACATAATCACAAGGCAGAAGCACACCAAATGCTAGTCACGACACACGACTCTCAAGAAAGCTAAGTGGACCCACGATGCATGAAATGCAAGAGGACTCGGCTTCCTGAGGTTAGTGAATGTGATTATGGAAGCCGTGCTAGGTGTGTGTGAGATTTTGTGGCAATTCATCATATGGGGTCATCTCTAGGAGAGAGAGAGAGAGAACAAAAGATGAGAAGAAAAAGAAAACCACGATGGAAAACGACTCAAAAACGAAGAAAACCGACACAAATGACTCACGAAGTGCGACTCCCCCAAGCTGAAACTTGCATTGCCCTCAATGCAATACTAGTTTATATGGGAGGGCAAAGAAATTGGGGGGGGGGGGCGCACCGACACAAAAAGTGAAAAACATGAAAAACATATGAACGAAACAAAAAAAATAAAGAAAAAGAAACACTCAAATAAAAGATATAAAACACGACGAAGGACTCAAAGACACAAACACACAACAACGACACACGAAAACATGCACACAAAAGTCGATTTCCCCCAAGCTGAACATGACAATGCTAGCAAAATGATATGATCAATGTGATGCAGAAATAGGCTAGGGGAAAATCGGAAAAGAAAGAAATCAGAATGTAGGAGAGACAGTCTGCTCATTCTCCTCGGAAGAGGATGTGGGGTGAAATGATAGAAGGGCACGACATGAAGGGTTATTAAGATACAAAAGCAAATCCTAGATACGCTCCCCTCGCTAATGAGAGGAGACGAGATTATTCAAATCTAAACTAGAAAGCGGTAAATTTTTACACTACTGGATTTAGATACACCTGAGCATAGGCGGATCCAAGATCTGGAGTGGGGCAGGTAGCTGCTCTAACTGCTCCTTCTGTGGCTCCGCCAGAAGCGCTGTGCCACGTGTGCCAATGGACCCAAGCAATGCACCTCCAATCATCCCTCGTAGGTGTCCACCTGCGACCTGCAAAGGACAAGGTGCATTAGTCCATGGCAAAAAATCTTTCCCCAAAATAAAAGTATCCCAGAGATAATCGTCAAAATAAGATTGAAAAATAGTGAAAATGTGACGAATACTCCCTGAGAATGGGTCGCTATCCTTTGTACTAGCGACGACCAAATCCTCGCTCTCCATGAGAAGTGGCTCTCCAGGCGGTGACACACCGCAGCATACCTCAGGGGAAGTAAATCCTGTGTCCTGCGAGAGATATGGTATGTCAAATATATACGAGTCTAAAGAAATAGGAAGTGAAAAGCGAGACTCAAAAGTGGAGTGAGAGTGAGTATGAAAATCTCCCTGAATAGGGGCAATATGCTCAAGTAGATGCTCAGCCGCAGAAGAAGTGGAGAGCGACGGTAAAGGTAGATGTGACTCGGGCTCTATAGAGTGGGCCATCGTATCCAAGCCCTCATGCACATCCTCCTCGACGATATGCTCATGCTCCACCATCTGCCCGATGTCCTGAATGACATCCTCGTGGTTGACCACAGACCAAGGAAGAAGCAACAACAGAGATGACAGTGGAGGTGGATGTGGAGCGGACCACTCGTATGTGGTCGTGGTGTCCTCGTCCTCACGCACATCCTCCTCGCCGGTATGCATAATCTCTGTAAAATCCTCAGTGCTCTCATAGGACTCATGTGGGGTATCCAAATCAAGACAAGAAGTCTCTCCCACAGATCCTATAGAAATCACCCCATCCTCACTATCATCATCAAAAAATGCTTCGTCATCTAAGTGGTAGTGATGGAAAAATGGGGTATCGGCTTGGGATGTGTCTATGGTGGCCGATGGCATGGTGGTCTCAACCATGAAAGTGGGTGTATCCTCTCCTTCATCCCCTCTCCTCGGTGTCGGCTCGGTGATTGGAACCATTAAGTTTTGTAATATTTGGCCTTGGTTAAACATGGCACTTTCAAGGAGAGACACAAGGCTTGATTCTTCTTGTGTTTGTGGAGGGGTATAAGGTTGAGAAAATGGATGGGAGGTGTTTGGGCTAAGGTTGTGGGAAAATGTTTGGCCTTGGAGTGGGGGGAGGCTCTCAAGCGTAAATGGGCAATCATAATACACGTGCCCCGCCATCCCACAAGTCTCACAATCCACAACTGGATAAGGATCGCATCCTCCTATCTGAGCATCGAAATTTGATCTCCACATGGTAATATCAAAGGTACTTGGACAACAAAAATAAGAAAACTAGAAAGGAGCGTCAATAGTACAAGAGAATAACAAAAAGATAATATAATGGTGGGGAAAAATTTCTTGGTTATTGAATATTTTTTAAAAAAAATAAGAAAAAAGAAAAAGAAATTTTTTTTTGTTTTTATGCGTAGACTAACGAACCCAAGCTAAGCTAATATCAAACCGAACGCCTCCCCGGCAACGGCGCCAAAAACTTGACCGGCGCCCCGTTTACGGTATGGGCGCAGTGTCGTTTTACCGCAAGTGCACGGTTAGTGTAGGGTGCGGGTTTATCGAACTCAGGGAGGTGGATGGCTTGAGTGGCTACTAGCCTCGCCAAGGTCGTGTGCTAGCTACGCGGATGATGTGGGTGAAGTGTAGAAATAAAGGAAAGAAATGAAAATGACACAAAATGAATCCCCGCTAACACGGGCTAGAGCACTCATGACACTTGGCATTTGACTTGATCAAGGGTGAGACATTGCCCCAAAAGGTGGTACCTAGCGTCCATGGCCCGATATTCCGGTCGGTGCCAAGCACGCTAGGCCTACCCGGTTCCGGACGGTGGGCACTCCCGTGTCCATTAACACCTTCCGCAACCGGGAGCATTAAGGCCACAATGATATCTCCCAACACTTCGTCCAAGCCGCTCCCGCGCGCGAGGACTCGATGTCTACGCTGGGGGCGTGAGCTATGGCTAGGGGGTCAACCGCCAAGTTTATTCCCCCTTGGCCCGACGGTCAGAGGCGGTCTTTCTCCCGCCAATGACAATGAAACACCCCCACGTAACCCTAATGGCCAAATAGGTCAAATGTGATTTCTAGCAATACATCGAAGCGGATCTTGACAGGACAAGCACCGGACCCCAATCCCCAACACATCTAGTGTGTTGCCATACGAATTGGACCCAGATTGCTAGAAATCCCCATTGACACATTTCATCGAACACATGCCATGCAACCAAGTCAAATGAAACAACCCAAGCATCAATCCTACCCTAACCCGTATTAGGGTTCATCGACACTACTCAATGGTGAATAACATAAAAACAAGCAATAGAAATGACATACAAACGTTCACCATCAAGCAACAATGAAAACAACACAAAACAATGGAAAATGAGAGAAGAAAATACTTATCTTGAGTTTGAATCTTCAATCCAATACAAGATTTATTACAATGGAAAAGCTAGTCTAACCTAATCTAAACTTACAAGAGAAAGGGGCAAAAAGCCCTAGAAAAGCTGAGAAGAACCTCTCCAAGTCGTGCCCCCAATCCCTATTTATAAACCCCTCAAACCCCTCTTGGGTCGGGTTCAGAACTGTCAAAAAAGGCCCACCCGATCGGGTGGAAACTCACCCGATCGGGTGGAATAAACAGAGAGCTCAGATTCGCAGAAACAGACCTCACCCGGTCGGTTGACAAGTCAACCGATCGGTTGAAGTGAAATTTTAGACAGCAGCAAGTTTCAGCACATAGCTGCGCTCAAAAAATTCCAGAAAAATCTAGAAAAATCGGATTTGGGCATGCGACCTATCGTTGGAAAGCTAACGACGATGCCGACGCTAGAAAAATAAGAGATCACCTAAAATCCTTCTGAAATGATAGCAGATCTTCAATGAATGAGCAGCGGTGCGCGAAGGGAGACGAAAAGGCCACCCGATCGGTTGAAATGTCAACCGATCGGGTGAGCGGCTTGTTGCTTCGGCCGTCGCCTTCGGGAGCATCAACCGGGTACAGAGGAGAGCGGGTGGTGTGATCGGGTCGTCCTTCAGAGGAATCGGCTACAGGTGAACCGATCGGGTGAAGGTCACCCGATCGGTTGGAATTCAGCTCCATTTTCCCGAGAACTCTGTTGGGATGAACCGGTCGACGAATCGGTCGGTTGACTTTGCTCCTCGCTCCAACTTCAGTCCGGGTCGTGCACGCGTGCATCACCCGATCAGTTGGCTGTGTCCAACCGATCGGGTGGGGGCTGAAAGTGGCAATCTTGGTCGTTTGACCCCCTGGATCACGCGTGACTCCTCCCGTTGCTCCGGGGACTCATAATATCGTCGTTTTGTGTCCCAAATGCTAGAAATTCCTGCAAAATACCAAAAACACGGAAAAGTGAAAGAAAACAAGAAAACACGAGAAAACTAATACAAGACAACGGTAAATAACGGAAAAACACGGAAGAAAACGTGCGCAAATATATGAAATATAAATGCACGTCATGGTGTCTATAACAACTTGGGTAGTTCTACTACTAAGGAAACCACCACTCCTATTCCTCCCTCCTTTGGAAAGAAACCCACTTTGGGTGGACATCAAAGGAAGGGATATGCTTTCATGTACACCAATACACGTAGGAATGCATCCACTCCTCACATTTCTACAAATGATGGTTTTTGTTACGACCTAAAGATCGTAGGAGTCCGACTCCCGCCCGGATCCGCTAACATGCCCCATTAACTCACCGTTTCACACAAGGGCCGTCGCCCCGAAAATCCGAGGCAATATGGAGACGGGCGCGCCTTGCAATGTTCCCCGAATCGGCCAAGACGAACAACCACAGCCGCCGGACCCACCGGGGGTAGCGCGCTTGTGGACGCTCGGGTAGCTAAGACAGGCCTATTGACGGGCACGGACGTATCCTTTCGTACCGGCCGACCATAGCCCATGACCGATCGGGGGGCGCGGCCAGGCCGGACAACCCCCGATCGGAACGACCCGCCCGACTCCCACGAACCGCGGCGCCTAGAGTGACACAGCCCGACTTTTAGTTCGTCGCCAACGACAAACAACCTAGGATAAGGACACGACTGACGCATACGTCACCCGACCGCCTGACAAAGCACCCCCTGGCGGCTGACCCATCTGACGGTTAGCGCTTTCGGCCCTGACATCCCGACAAAAGCACCCCTTGGCCGTTGCGCCGCCTGACAAAAGCAGGTCAGGAACTCCTGTTCCCGATATCCTTGTCCGTAGCTTCCGCTGACACCCGAGCCAGGTCAGCATGCCTAGTCATCACCCGTCAGGTATAAATACCCCCTCTCCTCTTACGGGGAGGGGGTTGGAGAATTCTCTCTCATTCCATTATTCACACACGAGAGCAAAGGTCTTCCATATCTTTGTTCTCCCACCTATAGCTCGTCACACGCGGCGGACACACCGTTAGTCTGACCGGCGTGTCTAGCCCCCATTTTAAGTCCTATTACTGACTTAGGCATCGGAGGGGCTAAGGGTTGAACCCCAACCCGGCCCTTCTGACGAGTTGTTTGTGCTGCAAGAGAGCCCGCCCCTTGACCAAAGTCAGCTTCAGCCCCCTGCCGTCCAACCTTCCTCAGCTGCATCCGGCGAGATTCAACCCCGTGAGCACCACCGGCAACGGGACCGACTTCTTCACCCCACTAATCACCTGTAAAACAGCATACCCTAACCTTCTTCACCACATAACCATCGTGCCCTTGGTTCCCCATAATACAAATTCATTGTACGCGAGTTCCACCTCGTAACAATTGGCGCCGTCTGTGGGAACGAAGGGTCACACCCATGTTAGACTCCATGCCGATCCCGCGGAACCCTGACCATGGCAAAGATCCCGTGGGTCAGGAACCGCTCTCTCTACAAATCACCCCGGCGTCCGACCCCCTTCTAGGGGCGGGCACCGAAACTGAACATACTTCAGCCCACGCCGTCCTGAAGAGCTTCGAGGCCGTCACTCAGGCCAGGGGAGGCTATCGGACGGCTGGAACGGAGCCTCCGCCCGGCCCCTCAGAGCCCCAGAACGTGAGGCGGAACCTCCACCTTCAGTTCGAAGAGGAGGGAGAAAACAGGGGGCTCGCTGAGGAGATTGCGGCCCAGTAAAGGCTCCTGGAAGAGGAGATGGAAGTGGCGCGGCGATAGAGGCGCCTGGGGGAGGCGGCCGCCGCGCAAAGGCGTTTGGACGAAGCGGCCGAGACCGCCCGAAGGGCCTACCAGGAAGAAGAGGCCGCTCGTCGCCAACTCCGCCTCATCGTCGCGGAGCGCGAGAAGCTAAGGAGAGAGAACAGGAGCAACCGAGAAATCCTTGACGAGACGGCGACGGGCCGGCGGCTCGGGGACGGGCGGGACCCGTTACTGAACAGGTCCCCACCCGGAGGAGGCAGCCCGCATCGCCAGCGCCACCCCTCCGATACCCTGCACGAGGAAGCCGTTTACCGACAACTACGCTTCCTCGCCACCGAGCGTGAAAGGCTCCTTCGAGAGAATCAAGAACGGATGGAGGCCCGAGGAGAGCTGGCCGGGAGGCGCTGGTGCTGGGAGAACCGTAGCCCGCAACCCGTCGAATCCTCGGCCCAGGGAAGGAGCCCCGCCAGACGACCGTCGGGCTACTCCCCGGGGATGGAGGACTGTCAGCGGCCGAGGCGCGACCGAAGCCAGACCCCCGAATGGCGGAGAGGGGGTGCGCCGGATCGCCCTACCTATCCGGAGGAGGCCACGCCGCTTGCACGGTGGATCACGTCCGCCCCAAGGCCCATAAGGTTCAAACCCCCTCACTTGCCACGTACAACGGGAGAGGCGACCCCCTCACGCACGTGCAACAATACCGGGGGGCGATGGAGGCGCAGGATGTGGACGAGGCGTTCCTATGCCGACATTTCTCCCAGAGCCTGAGGGACACCGCGCTGGACTGGTACTTTGGCTTGCCCGCGAGATCCGTTGGGAGCTTTGGCGAGCTGTCCCACAAGTTCTGCCAAGAGTTCCGGGCCGGGCGGACGAAGAAGAAGCCCTTGGACTATCTCAGCACGATAGTCCAAGGGGAAGGAGAGACAACGGGTAGATACCTCCGCCGCTTTCAGGAGGAGAGACGGGCGATAGTGACATGCGGCGATGAGGTGCTTATGCTGGCCTTCAAAACGGGGTTTCGGACTCGGAGCCTCCACAAATCCCTGCTCCGGGATCCGCCGACCGACTATGAGGCGTTGGTGGCTATGTCGGAGAGGCACGCGTTGGCCGAAGAGACTCTCGGGGCAAAGGCCTTATTCCCCCCGGTGAAACCATCCCAAGGCGAACCCCGATCACATCCTCGGCCGAGGATGGAAGAGGGGGACCGAGGTCGTGACCGGCTAGCCCGACCAAGGCGGGAACCGCCCGGGCCTCGCCCCCAGGATCGCCCTGGTCCGGCGCGTGAGTTCGCTCCGGCACAAGGGCCCCCTCGAGTCGTCCCAAGACAGGAGGGCCCCTTACGGGCGCATTACACGCAACTCAATGCTCCCTTGATCGAGGTGATGGCCGCGGCTACACGAGCCGGACTGCTGCCGGAGCCGCCCCGAGAAATGAAGTCGGACCCAGCCCGAAGAGATTTTAAGAAATACTGCCGATACCACCGGGACCACGGCCACGACACCGACGACTGCTTCACCCTCAAAAGGGAAATCGAGCGGCTGATCCAGGCGGGCCACCTGGGGGACTTCGTCAGAGGCCGGAGATCGGACCGAGAAGATGGAAACCACCGAAGGGCACGGAGGGCGGACCCTCCTGCAAACGGCGAGCGGGAAGAGCCTCACCCCCCGAAACCCGTCATGCGCATAAACACGATATGCGGCGGGCCCTCTTCAGGAGGGGTATCGTCGTCAAGCAAAAAGGCGTATGCGAGACAAGTGATGACGGCGGGTCTTGGAGGGGACCAGAGAGGGAGAAGGATGGACTACCCTCCCATTACTTTCAGTGACGAGGATCTAGAGGGGGTCGAGCAGCCCCACGACGACGCCATCGTCATCGAGGCCCAGATCGGGACGGCCATCGTCAGCCGCCTCCTGATCGACACAGGGAGCTCTTGCGACATCCTGTTCATGTCCACAATCGAGAAGATGGGGTTAAGGCCGACGGACCTGAGACCCTGTACCGGACCCCT
Organism: Scilla litardierei; assembly: GCA_030789695.1. Taxonomy (NCBI): domain Eukaryota; kingdom Viridiplantae; phylum Streptophyta; class Magnoliopsida; order Asparagales; family Asparagaceae; genus Scilla; species Scilla litardierei. Next base: position 126,506,626 of record CM061131.1, read on the forward strand.
CGTCGGATTCACCGGTCACTCGACCCCCATCATGGGAGTGATCACGTTGCTGATAACCCTCGGAGAAGAGCCACAAGTCGTCACTCGGATGACGCTGTTCGTTGTGGTCGACATTACGTCGGCGTACAACGGGATCATAGGACGACCTTACATGGCGGCCATTGGAGCGCTCCCCAGCCTTCTCCACCAGATGGTCAAGTTCCAAACCCCCCTGGGGGTGGGCATCGTGCGGGGAAGCCAGAAGCTGTCTAGGAGCTGCTACGTGGGGTCGACCAAGCACAAAGGACCAGAGATGAACCTGAAGATCGGCTCACCCGGGCGGAGTTACGACCCCAACCATCCGGAGCTAGCTCCAGCCGGTGCCGCCGCAAAGGGAAACAGGACCGGCCGCGCCCCCTAGAGCCCCCCCTGCGAAGGACGGGCTAGTCACCCTAAAGGACGTGGAGCGCCGGGCGTGGTATAGCCGGAAACTGTAAGTCATGAATGAAATATCTTGTTACCTTTCTTATCTTCGAATTTCGCCTCTTCCACATGAAAATTTCAGTGCAAGCCTCTCAAAGACTCCGGGGCAGGACCAATCCTCGCCACCCAAACCGGAGAGGGGCACGGGCTAAGCTGCGCACTCGCTCCCCCCCAAAGAAGACCTCCGGGCAAGTTCACTAAGCTTGGCCACCCAAGCCGGAGCGCCATATGCGGGGTAGGCGACGGCCCAATACCCGTCCGACTATAGAGGCTGCGGGGAGGCGACGGCCCAATACCCGCCCTCTCAAAGACTCCGGGGCAGGACCAATCCTCGCCACCCAAACCGGAGAGGGGCACGGGCCGAGCTGCGCACTCGCTCCCCCCCAAAGAAGACCTCCGGGGTAAGTTCACTGAGCTTGGCCACCCAAACCGGAGCGCCATATGCGGGGTAGGCGACGGCCCAATACCCGTCCGACGATAGAGGCTGCGGGGAGGCGACGGCCCAATACCCTCCCTCTCAAAGACTCCGGGGCAGGACCAATCCTCGCCACCCAAACCGGAGAGGGGCACGGGCCGAGCTGCGCACTCGCTCCCCCCAAAGAAGACCTCCGGGGCAAGTTCACTGAGCTTGGCCACCCAAATCGGAGCGCCATATGCGGGGTAGGCGACGGCCCAATACCCGTCCGACTATAGAGGCTGCGGGGAGGCGACGGCCCAATACCCACCCTCTCAAAGACTCCGGGGCAGGACCAATCCTCGCCACCCAAACCGGAGAGGGGCACGGGCCGAGCTGCGCACTCGATCCCCCCCAAAGAAGACCTCCGGGGCAAGTTCACTGAGCTTGGCCACCCAAACCGGAGCGCCATATGCGGGGTAGGCGACGGCCCAATACCCGTCCGACTATAGAGGCTGTGGGGAGGCGACGGCCCAATACCCGCCCTCTCAAAGACTCCGGGGCAGGACCAATCCTCGCCACCCAACCCGGAGAGGGGCACGGGCCGAGCTGCGCACTCGCTCCCCCCCAAAGAAGACCTCCGGGGCAAGTTCACTGAGCTTGGCCACCCAAACCGGAGCGCCATATGCGGGGTAGGCGACGGCCCAATACCCGTCCGACTATAGAGGCTGCGGGGAGGCGACGGCCCAATACCCGCCCTCTCAAAGACTCCGGGGCAGGACCAATCCTCGCCGCCCAAACCGGAGAGGGGCACGGGCCGAGCTGCGCACTCGCTCCCCCCAAGGAAGACCTCCGGGGCAAGTCCACCGAGCCGGGCCACCCAAACCGGAGCTCCGTGTGCGGGGTGCCCAACGGACCAATACCCTCCCTCCCCAGAAAGGGCCTGTCACCCCTCTCCTCAAACCTCGGGAAACGAATCAGGGTCCGCAAATCAAGGCAACTCCAACGCCGAGCCGTCCCTGATGAGTAACGCCTGACCCTCATAAAGCCGACGCCCGAAATGACTTGTCCAACCCAAAAGTACACTCGGGACGAACGCCACTGACAAATGGCACGCCTGCCAAAAAACGGGGTCTGAGGAGTCACATCACACGTCACCCATCGGGAACGCTCCCCAAAAAACGAGATTCCAAGACGACCCCGACTCTCCACAAAGAGGGAATGAGGGCAGAAATACACCATGATAAATCCCCCCCTCAGCTTCCTTGAGGGGGGGGAAGGCGAGAGAGAGGATGTGGAGAAAAACTAGTCGCTTTGCCACCCTCTCCCCCTAAAAATGCACGGAAAATGCGAGCTTCGCCGACCGCCAAAGTATACGATCCCCCCAACAGGATATTCCCCTTACACGACGGCTGCCCAGCCTGCTGCTCCCCTCCTTCCTTTAGACAACTTAAGGCATGGGAAATGGAGCTCCCCTGGCGTACCAGGCCTCTCCACGGACGCTCCGTGTATGCAGGCGCGGCTGGCAGACAACCCGATGGAGGGGACAGACCTACCAAATCACCTCGCCGGACGCCCCGGCAGCCGCCCGCATCGCCCCAACCAAGGGGGACTTGTCCCCGAGCGCCGGCGTGCTCCAACAGGCTGCTCCGCTTGCACCTGTAGCACCCCCCCTTCCGCTCATCGACCTCCCCTGGACCGTTTATGCCAGGAAGACGCATAGATGGGCTACGGCCCGTGTCCCTTCGCGCCTACCACGCGGAGACTCCACTCGAAGGGAGCAACAAGGCCCCGCGGGATAGAACAACCACCAAGGACTACCTCTCCCCCCAATTCTGGGGACGAGGGCCAAAGCCACTGCTTGGCTCCGACGCGACCATCCACCCCTACGCCGAGGGGGAACCCTCTGAATCAACTCCGCGCCCCTTGTCAGGGGCGCGACACCAGAGAAAGGCGGATCAACTGCGATGAGAGCATCAACCTACCTAGAGCGATACAATGTTACGCCTACGGGCCAATACAATGTTACGCCTACGGGCCAATACAATGTTACGCCTACAGGGCGATCCTGTTTTAGTAAACTATCAATAATAGCTGATGAAAAGATTACTCCCGGTCGACCGCTATTTATAGCTCGGGCACACCTAGACACGAACAACCCGCGAAAAGGGAGGCTAATTCACTGTAAAATCTCTCGGGCGCTCTTACGCGAAATAAAGGGAGTTAACACGGTTCCCCCTACGCCAGGATAGAAACGCCCGCACCAAGGTGTAACTCTAAGAAGGGAAGTTATGCACACACACACACAGGCAGAAAATCCCAGAAAAATGCGGGGACGAGTCCGGCGAATCTTCACTTTCTTTCGTTTTTAAAATAAAAAAGGGGGGGAGCCTATAAAACACTACTTGGCGCTTCCGCCAGTCACGACGCCCTCTCCCTCAATGGAATCTCTCACCGCCCCGTCGGCCTCTGGCTCATCGCCCTCCCCTCCGTCTCCATCCCCCTCCTCGTCGCTGTATGCGACGAGCCCGTCAAGGTCGACCTCTACCGGCGGGACCAGGCCCGCCACCTTCTCCTTCATCCGAGCCAAGCAGGCTTCCCATCCCTCCGCGCGGCCCTTCTCCATGCCCTCGGTCATCGAATTTGCGAGGGCGGGGATGACGGGTTTCTCCTGGTACATCCGAAATTCCTCGACCCTACGGGCCAACTCCTCCTCGGCGGCCTTGGCACGCCCCGCTAGATCCTCCGCACGAGCCTCCTCCCTCTGAAGGGCCTCCTCCAGCTCCTTTGCCCTCTCTCCAGCCTCGGCCGCCCTCTGCTCATGATCGGACACGACCGTCTTCAGGCGCTCTACCTCCGCCCTGTTTCGGTCGCCCCTCTCCCTCTCCTTCGCAAGGTCCTCGCCAGCGCTCTTACGAAAAGCAGCGAGCTCGGCGACCACCCTAGCCACGACGCCCTCTGCCTTGTGAATGGCTGGCACGTGCCTCATCATCCCAAGCATCAAGTTGATGATCTGAGTAAGGAAAGAGAAAAAAGTGAACCCATTTAGGGTGCTCAATAAAACCGGCTGAAAAACGTCGCCTACCTTACAGAACATACCTGGACGCCGTGCATCACCACGGTCCCGCACAGACCCTCCGGCTCCACCGCTTCCAGCGCCGCCCTATCGCGGGGCAGGAAAATGTTCTCCGCCAGCCTCGCCGCCACACCTCCGTCCTCAAACACGGATTCATCACTTGCTACTTTGTACGGCGCCCGATGAAGCGCCCCGTCGGGGTATCCCTCGACATCGGTCCTCTTGGCCTTAAACTTAACCAATGAGGCCTCACAGAGGGGGTCGGCGGCCCTCTCGAGACCGAACATGGGACAACCGTAAGGCCAGGGGTCCCATCCCCCGGACCCGGTCGGGCCACTCGACGCTTCGGCCCTCCCCGGTTGACCACTAGCCGACGCCCCCTCCCCCCCTGCGGGTGCCAGGGGGCTAGACGGCCTCGTTCAGGGCATTTCCCCTGCCACCTATCGACCCTCCGTCCCCGCCCTCCAAGTCGATGACAGGATCCGACATCCCCTCCCCGGCTCCGCCGCCCGCCGGACCGGTTTCCCCCGGCACGTCAGGCTCAGACGACTTCGCCGGCCTCTTCCTCCTCTTCGTGGACAATGGCACCCCAGTCGAACTCCCCGCCCCTCCATCCGCTCGCGACCTCTTGGGGCCAACTCTTGTCGACGATCGCCCCGCCTGCTCCGAGGCCCGCCGCATCATTTCCTCGAGGGACAGACTCATTGTGCCACCTGCCACAGAGAGAAAGTTCAGCGTAAGCATATCAGGCACATGAACACCAAAATCTTTTGTACCTTCGGGCCATGTATACGCCGTTATCATCTCAGCCCGAGAGAGCGTCCGATAATCTCGGCCCTCTGCTTGTATGGCCATTAAAATCTGGGCCACCACCTTCTCCTCGTCCTCCAATTCCACCACCTCTCTCGCCTCGGGATTCAGCTCCGCCCAATCAGACCTTATCAGCACTTCCTCTGGCACCTCCACAAACACATACTGCTGGCGCCACGACTTAATTTTCCCCGGCAACCCCCTAATGAGCGGATGCTTCCTCTTCGCGGAGAGATAGTAGCATGACCCCAACCTCTTGACCAAGAAGAAGTGGCGAAATAAGGACAGGGATGGCCTAACCTGGTTGCTTACACACAGCACTAGGAACCCCACAATGGCACTGATGGCATTGGGCATCAGGCGATACAGGGGCAGTTCCAGGAAGTTCAACACTTCCAGCAAAAACAGATGGGGGGGAAGCGCAAACCTTGCTCAAACGAAGATACATATACTCCAACCTCCCGGTCGCCCGCAAAACACACCCTTTCTTGCGGCTCCGGTTCACGAACCAAATACGGCGGCCTGACGTACATCGTGAAGATCTCCGCAACGGAGTTCTTCAGCACCGACTTCACGCCGGCAATCTCGATGGGCACCCTTCCTGTCTCCGCGGCGGAGCTCCCTTCCCCAACTACCCCCGAACCCTGACCACGAAACGGAGACATCGAGGAAGACATTTAGAAAATGGGCGTCTTACCTAACGAGTACCGAAGACTCGGGCGCTTGCGCTTCTTCGCTGACCGCTCCCACGAGGACGACTCTGTCAAGGATACTAAAATCTCCTACGAGCCCTAGCTGCTTGTCAAAAATTTTCGCCCGACAATCAGCCCTTGTTCCCTCCCCCCGTGAGAACTCTTTAAAGCGCCTGCACAAAGCATCACGACCGTCAAGTCCACGACACGCGTCACCAATCCGGGGCCTCTCCAGCACCGACCCACGTGTTCTGACGCTTCGCGTACTGTCAAAACCGTCAGTCCCGCCACGCGTCAGCCATACAGTGGTCGGGCCGCCTCGGTTCCCGCCCGCCGTCGAATCGCCAGGCTGACGTCTAGTCATGCGACCGCCATCAATTCCCGCCCAAATCCCGACGAAATGATTACCCCCATTTGAAATTACTCCGTGCGCTGCGCGTTCCGGAATTTAGCCCGGCCTCCGTCAGGGCGGCCAAAACAAGAAGACAGCCCTCGATCCAAGATTGAGCCCGGCCTCCGTCAGGGCGGCCATAACAAGAAGACAGCGCTCGATCCAAGATTGAGTCTGACCTCCGTCAGCGCGGCCAAAGCAAGAAAGCTTCCCTCGTACCACCGAAGGGTCCGATCTCCATCGGGTCGGTCGGAACAGGAGTCCGCCGCCCAATTTAGTGGGATCTCGGTTTCAACACTTGGCAAACTTTCATACGAACCAAACAACTTTGCCCCGCCGCTGCTCCACCGGGACCCGTCCTGGGCTTCCGAGCAAACCGCCGGAGAACGTGACTAATCTCAACTCCCCTCTCCCGAATATCTCGGCAGAGCGAAGTTGGGGGCAATTACGTCCCTCGCAAAGCTGACGTTCTACGAGCAAACCAAGTAAGAATACAGTTCGGCACAAAACAATCACAATGTATTTACTCAAATAGCTAACCTGTACAATGGACTTTCCACACACTACAACAACACATTGTTTATAACCCTCTCACAAGAAGGTGCGGCCCTCCCCAAACCCACGATTCTAGCGGCACCGCCTCTCAACCGACCGATCTCGCATATCCTTAACCACTTGTCGAATCGCAGCCTCCTTAGCTTCTTGCAGCATCGACACAACATGCTTGTCATGATAGCGACGGATAGCGGCTTCGATCTGTTTGCCCTCAGCGTCCCATTTTCCTCCAATCACTGCACCGCTAGACCCTTCTCCCTCTTCTCGGTCTCCAGGGCGACCTTCAGGTCCTCTATTTGCCGCCTCTGTAACCCGATCACTGCTTCCTTGCTTACCACTTCCGAGGTATGCTTCGCCCGGATATCATCCCTCTCTCGCATTACTTCTTGGAGCTGCTTCTCGACCATTGCTTTGGACGAATCAAAATACGCAGCCCGCCCCTTCTCCACCCAGTAGGCTGCCCTAACCCTCTCCAGCTCTGCCTCCGTGTCCCTCAACTTTGCCTTGACCTCGCCAAGGTTCGCCTTCGCCACGTCCAGTGACGCCCTAGTGACGGCCGCGGAGGTACGGCCCCGCAGGGCTAACACGTTTGCGATCATCTACATAAACCTCGAATCAGCGAGACACGAACAAATAAAGTCTGCGGGCGGGGAAAGAAAGCCGGCGTACCTGCACGACGTGCCATATGGCCGAGCCGCCCAACCGTTACGCCCCCACACGAGTCAAAGACTCACGATCGCGTGGTAACACGCAATACTCGGCGAGGCGCACCGCCACTCCCGCGTCCTCGAATACCGACTCGTTGCCGCTGACTCGGAAAGGAAACTTGTGGAGCCGGTCATCTGGGTATGCCTCGACCTCTTCTCGGGTCCTCTTAAAACGAATAAGGGCGCCCTCGCAAGCTGGACTCGACGACACCCCCATTTCCCACGAAGGGATCCCGTATGGCCACCTCTGAACCACAGGCGCTCGGCGAGGCGCGACCGCCGTTGGTACCCACGGAGGGAGGGAGGGTCCAGCCCCCCGCACGGGCGCGTCATCATGAAGATCCTTGGCGGGCCCACTGGTAGAGATACCTTGCCCGACTGCCCCCCGTCCAGGGTGCGACCTCTCCCCACGGGGGGCCCCGCCCCCACGTTCCCGGGATCCTGCCTCGCTAGCCACCCCCTTGCCTTTCCCGCGGGGATCAGTATCCTCTGAGATCGGGGCCCCGGCCGAACCTGACACCTCCTCCGGCTCCCTCATCGCGTCTTCGCCTGCAAAAGGAAAAGAGAGACAATCAGGGCGAGCCTAGCCCAGAGTTTACAAAACTTCAAAGATACATAGGGTCCAAAAGTCCTGGGCGAGCCGACTGCTCAGCGTTAGACTCGCCCAATGACGGCACGCCTCGGGCAGCTCCCTCAAAATCTGAGCTTTGGCAATATCCTCCCCGGTCAGCTCCACCCCTTCATTTACAAAGGGATTCTGCGCCCCCCAATTCGACATCAGCGCCACGTCACTTGGCACCGTCACGAAGACGAACTCCCTCATCCAATCGCCGACATCGTCAGGCACCTCGAGGATGAGTTCTCGCCCTCTCCTGGCGCAAACGCGATGATACATCCCCCACTTCCGAATCACGAAGAAATGCTGGAACAACGCCAAGGAGGGACTCAAGGAGCAAGCAAGGCACAAGACGACAAACCCCACTAACAAGCCCCAAGAACAGGGCGCTAAGGCAAATATCGGCAGCTCCAGGAAATTCGACAAATGAAACAAACACGGGTGGATCGGAAAGCGGAGCCCCAACTCGAAGGACCGGACATAGACCCCGACCTCATTATCCCCCGGTGAACTCACCGCTTCCTCCAACCCGGGAACCCGCACCTCATAGGGTTGTCGCACAAACCGCACGCGAATCTCCCTGATGTTGATCCTATCCAACCTACGTCGGGGGGACTCAATGTCTCTCGGTACAACGGATCGCCATGACCGTCTTTCCCTGGGCCGCCGCACCCCCTGCTGCGACGCCCCCTCGCCCGCCAACTCCTCCTCCCCCACCCGGCTACTTCCTCCAATCTCGAAACGAGAAGCCATTGATCGGAAAGGAAGGAAATTAACTGTTGTTACCTGTTGATCCCTTGAACCCGGAAGGCGATCAGAAGAAGATGGCCGGCGACGGAAGTGACAAATTAGCCAGCAAGCTCCAAACAGAAATATCGAACGCCGGAGGAGAATCGGAGAAAGACAAAAACTCCCGCCGACCGCCTCCCAGACCCTTTTAGCGGTAAAGGTGGCCCCCGGGCCATCTCGGCCGTCAAAATTTCGCCACGCGGCACCCATCGAGACGCCCCTGACGCCTCGACTGGCGTAAGGGTCACGTCATCCATGTGTCGCAAACTCAATCGCAGAGATGCTTCGTTTTCCTCTGCCCCCTTTTCAAATCATAATAATGACCACTAAGGCGGGAGTTCCAAAGCCGCCGCCATCACTACCTGGTGGGTCCCAAGGCCCATATCGATGGTCCGGGGTGTCGGAGATGGTTCGCCCTCCGAGCCAAGCCGGGCTGCCGCCTCAGACTCGAAGGCCGGGGGCAATTGTTACGACCTAAAGATCGTATGAGTCCGACTCCCGCCCGGATCCGCTAACATGCCCCATTAACTCACCGTTTCACACAAGGGCCGCCGCCCCGAAAATCCGGGGCAATATGGAGACGGGCGCGCCTTGCAGCATTCCTCGAATCGGCCGAGACGAACAACCACAGCCGCCCGACCCACCGGGCGTAGCGCGCTTGGGGACGCTCGGGTAGCTAAGACAGGCCTATTGACGGGCACGGACGTATCCTTCCGTACCGGCCGACCATAGCCCATGACCGATCGGGGGGCGCGGCCAGGCCAGACAACCCCCGATCGGAACGACCCGCCTGACTCCCACAAACCGCGGTGCCTAGAGTGACACAGCCCGACCTTTAGTTCGTCGCCAACGACAAACAACCTAGGATAAGGACACGACTGACGCATACGTCACCCGACCGCCTGACAAAGCACCCCCTGGCGACTGACCCATCTGACGGTTAGCGCTTTCGGCCCTGACATCCCGACAAAAGCACCCCTTGGCCGTTGCGCCGCCTGACAAAAGCAGGTCAGGAACTCCTGTTCCCGATATCCTTGTCCGTAGCTTCCGCTGACACCCGAGCCAGGTCAGCACGCCTAGTCATCACCCGTCAGGTATAAATACCCCCTCTCCTCTTACGGTGAGGGGGTTGGAGAATTCTCTCTCATTCCATTATTCACACACGAGAGCAAAGGTCTTCCATATCTTTGTTCTCCCACCTATAGCTCGTCACGCGCGGCGGACACACCGTTAGTCCGACCGGCGTGTCTAGCCCCCATTTTAAGTCCTATTACTGACTTAGGCATCGGAGGGGCTAAGGGTTGAACCCCAACCCGGCCCTTCTGACGAGTTGTTCGTGCTGTAGGAGAGCTCGCCCCTTGACCAAAGTCAGCTTCAGCCCCTTGCCGTCCAACCTTCCTCAGCTGCATCCGGCGAGATTCAACCCCGTGAGCACCACCAGCAACGGGACCGACTTCTTCACCCCACTAATCACCTGTAAAACAGCCTACCCTAACCTTCTTCACCACATAACCATCGTGCCCTTGGTTCCCCATAATACAAATTCATTGTACGCGAGTTCCACCTCGTAACAGTTTTTATGCTCCATACCCACGAGCACGTGCAAACACACATTTGAGACACTCTCATGCACGAACTCATGCTCATGCACCTTCACATGCTTATGATCACACATCACATCCACATATGCATGCTTATGATCTTCCTCATGCATACACACCACATATTCATTCACGTATGTATGCAACACCACACCATGGATCATATGCCCATCATCATGCTTTAGCACAACACAATGTTCCTCATGCTCTTGCTAGATCTTATGTTCCTAGGCCACATGCACCACGTAGAGATAAACCTTTTGTGCATGCAACCACTAGGAAGAGGATACCCAAATCATACACTATTTGGGGTCCGAAGAACACTAGCATTCATGCTAAGGATATGTATGTGCAATCGTATATTACTGATATTATCTTGAATGATGATTATGTTGGGAAATCACGGTCCTCTTGGACGTGGCTTCCAAAGGGTTAGTTTCCATTGACCCTTCTTTGCTTGGTACCATAAGTTTATATTCATTTTATGGGTACCAAAGCATTTGTATTTAGAATTGGTTTATTCTTTTGTTTGCATTTTGATGCTCATGTTTGTTAGAAACTTAAATTCACATTGAATTTGATTTCTATTGCATGTTTATTAGTAAATCACCGTGTTTAGAATTTTCATGTGTAGAATATCTAATACCTTTTCATGCAACACATGCGTTGGCTCATATTCATGTTTTGTTGCATGTAATACATGTCATGCATTTGGATTATAATATATATATACTTACTTTTGGTACTTTTGGTACATGCATGTATATGGCTATATATTTATCTAGTAACATGATTACATGTTCCATTAATATTGTGTATGCTTACATTAGGAAATGGGTTACAATAATTTGAATTTAGTTTGTTAAACTTGTTGACTAACCCATAGGATCCAAAAAGGTTTTTGGATACCAAAATTATGTTTTCTAGGTTCAATCCACATTGGGATACCAACCCTACCAACTCCTTGATTTGCAAAGACTTTCATTCAAATGGAGTTGATGGTACTTAAGTGATGCACCAAAGTAGGGGGGGCTTAATGTTGTAAGTATATTCTTACATTTGGTATCCATGTGTGTTGGATGCATGTAGATGTCACTTTGTATTTAAGACTATCTCATGCATATCTTATGTTTGCATATTATGTGTCTTGTATGTCATTCATGTCTATGTATTTCATTTGTGTCAAATACTTGACTCATGTACATTGTGTATTCATAATCCATACTCATAAGTTTATTCAAGGATTATTTATAACATATGGCTTAAAAATTTTCATGTTAGAACTAATGCTCATTTGCATGTTTCACACACGGGACACGCTTATATTTATGTTCCACTTCACAAGCGTGCATCCCAACTTCCTACTCATGCCACTTCACAACCTCTACTTAAGAATCCCAAATCACTATCTTTTGGATTCCTAAGATTGTTTCTAGGCATGGTATGAACACACATATAGAATCGTATATTAGGAATGACATATTCTCATGCGACTCATATTATGTTTCATTGCTTGGGTACCATGCTTGTATGATTACTTTTTGTACCCATATATATATATATGTGTGTGTGTGTGTGTGTGTGTGTGTGTGTGTGTGTGTGTGTGTGTGTGTGTGTGAGTTCGTCCCTTACTCCCAAGTTTGCATTGTTGCATGATTTTGTGGGAGTATGACTTGTTTTGATTGCTATCATGTAATGTTCATCTATATGTCATTGCATTTCATTCATATTATGTTGTGCATATAGATTAGTTGATTTCTCTAACCCTTGGTGATTAATTATCAATTTGCACCTTCCTATCTTGTTGATATGCCAAAGGGAAAGAGAAATTTGGTTTTGAAAATTAATACTTTATGCTTTTCATGCACACTCTTTGTGGTATTACTTTTCATGCCTTCCTTCACTATGTGTTGTGCCGTGAATGTTTATTTTGTGCATATATGCATATTGAACGGGGAATCTGTCTAGCACACTCTATTGTATTAGATGTGTATATTCATAATGATGATTGCTTGTATAATGTTTGTGACTAAATCATATGCATAGGAATTATCAGTATAGGTGTATCTAATTTCTAATGATTGAGAATTGTTAATTCCTTATATGTATGATTTTCATGATCATAATAACTCCTATTAATGCATGTCATGCATTTCTATTGATGAGTGTTATTTACAATTGGTAAATGATTGGTTATTGGACTCCTTGATTTTGTTCATTAACCTATTGGATCCAAAAAGTTTTTGGATACCACCAAATGTTGAATTGACAGATTGTTGTGCAAGATGCCTTCCCTACATACTCCTTGGGTTACAAATAACGGATCAATTCAAAGGAAAGGATGGTGCATTGGAGATGCACACATATAGGGAGAGCTAAATGGTTGTAAGTATGTGTTTTGTACAATTGGTATTTTAATATATTGGTTGTGACTACCATGTTTACAATTGGTATTTTAATATACTCGATTTGTGTAATATTGCATACTTCTTCATTAGCTCATTCTTGTCACACCCTCATGAAGATTGTTTGCTTTTGTGACTGCCATGTTCATGTATGTCATATATGTCTTATTCCGACTCATGTATCATGGTAGTTATAACATTCATAACATGAATTGTTTAATTGTATATTGATGTTCATATCTTTGGAACATGTTGTCATTACACATCGCATTCCTCACATGCATGCTTCTTTGTGAAGATTGTTAAATATTATGGATATGATAACTGATGTGTATGACATGCTTGCTTGTTTATTAGATTGTATTAAGTATATTGATCTTAACCTTCATTGAAATTTTTTCAATTCTTTCAGTTAAGATTCATTTCTTTATGCCTAATTCACGTAGATGACTATGTTCATGGATTATTTAGACCATATCATGATTTGTCATACCATTCTAGTAGAATCATTCATTTCTTTATGGCATGCTATACTTCATCATGTTATACATAATTCATGCCATGTATAAGATTAATGATTTAGGATCTTTATGTGTATTTGTTCATTATATCACCACACATCTCATACTTTGCTCATAATTTGTATGATTATCTTTATGAGACATATTGATATGATTTGGGGTGATCAATGTATGTTACTTGTCATTTTAATTACTTCATGACTGATGTTTAGCTATAATTTTATTCAAGAGATCTTTTATGTCTTTAGCTAAATCGTTCATGTATGATATTTTCACAAGTGACATAACATTCATTCATATTAGTTAGTGATCAAGTTAGTGATCTTCAAGCTATATTTCTCACTATGTCATCTCTCATCCCATGCTCATATTTTATGTTATTTTTATGAGATGTTAGAGATAACTTGTGCTATACACGATCATATAAGCTTTATATTGTGTTTGATGATATGCATATTCATAGATATTCTTCCATGAATATATCTTGATGCACTATGACTTCTTTGATGCTACCTTCGATTATATTGTGCTTATACAAGTCTTTTTATTATATTCGCACAATTGGTATGCATGCTTGCGATGTTCATGATAACTTTATTAGTTTATGTCCTACCTTGTGACTTTGATCATAGACTATCTTCATGCCTTTGCTCAAAAGATATTTTGTCACATTATGCCTCATGTTGTATCCTTTGTGATAATTGAGCTACGATGAGATCATGTTTCTATTTGTTCACTTGGTTTCCTTCTCAAGTGATATCATGATCTTGACGCTATTTGCCTGCTTTGCATACTTTGTTAGACTACATTTGGTATCATCTCTACATATCATATCTACATTTGGTATCATATTTACAATTGTTAGACTATTGATATTGGATATCATCTTTACATGATCTTGCTTGATGCTAGTTTTTGAGCTTATGATATTGTACTTATCTTCTGTATGCTCATGGCATTCCATGTTTATCATTGACTCATTATGTGAGTATCTATTCTGGAATGCATGCTAGTACTATGGTTCTTTTGAACATTGTTTCAATTAGTATCCTAGTGTGCTAGAATTGTGTATGCCATACGTTTTATGATGTTTCTATCTCTATTTGGCATAACACTTTTGCATGATATAGATATTTGTGTATGCCCACATCGCACACTTCACTTAGATTTGGTATGCTTACTTTTGGAGATGCTTTGTGGAATTTGGCTGGAGATACTTTTGGAGATGATTTGGTATGACTACAATTAGTATCTCATGCCATTATACTTAATTTGTGTTATTATTTAATAACATGACTTTGTACATATGGTTATAAATTTTCCATAGTCATGTTTGGAATTCCATGCTTATCATTGCATTTTTATGTTTGACGTAAATCTCGGTTTATAAATGATATTTCCACAATTGGTATCTGATATTTACTTCGTCGCTCGACGATTATATTGATTTGATAGCTTTGTTTGTATGAAAACATAGAATTGTTTTCCATGCACTCAATTTGCTAAAAATTGTTGATTTATGTCATTTATGATGATTTTTGATTCCACCATTATGTATCTAATCATGTCCATATAATATGTCATGCTCATAGCTCAAGGACAGTCTATCACATTATGCTTAATGTTATAAATTTTGTGATAATTGAGTTTGTTTGTGTACTTGACACTATTTGATCACTTGTTATTCCTTCACAAGTGATGTCATGATTCATGCTATTGTCACTCTTCTAACACTGCTCACACTACTCCTTACAATTAGCATCCATTGTAATCTTTTATCCCATATGCTTTTTGCTTATCTTTTTGTGATAATTGAGGATGGTTGAGTTGTTGTTGGATATGTGCTCTTACATTTGATATCTTTATTTTGATATCTAGTTTTCAATTGGTAACTTTACATTAGAGAACTTTACAATTGATATCTCTACATTAGATATACCCCCATCTCTACAATTGATATCACTTTTCTAACATTTGCTTTATGTTTTCCACTCTATTGTTGCATTTGTTGTTTCCATACCCCCATGTCTTTTTGTTAATGACAAAGGGGTGAGAGAAATAAACAAAGGATGTGCTTATTAAATATTGAGTGTTAAACATTACCTTGAATCATATAGACTTTAAGTATGATCGTTCATGTATATGATTCAGGGGGAGCATTGGAGCATTGGTTTATGTTGATTACATCATATATATATTGGTAATCATGCTCATGTTTATTATGTGTATCACCTATATGATTTGTATTGTGTATGCATATTATTTCTGGTCATTCATACGATATATACACAACCTCATGTGATACACACACTATTAACTGCTGAATGATGCTATTGATTATTGATATTAACTTGATTGGCATCATTGCAGGGGGAGTAAGTATATTTAATGCACAATTATTTGTTTTGTTTATATTTGGTTTGTCATCATCAAAAAGGGGGAGAATATTGAGTATTGGACTCTCCGCCTTGATTTTGATGATGATCAAACACAAATCATTGTGACTAACTCATGTGTTTGCAGTTTGCTATAAAGTCACCAATTAGATTCAAGAAGATCAAAAGTGACTACACATGTTGATTCAAGTGGAGGACTTGGTAGATCAACAAAGGTGAAGCATTGGCTTGAAGAACTCAAAGGCTACTTCAACCTCAAGCCAATGGCATCAACAAATGAATGGAGATTCAATCCAATGAGAAGAAAGGAATGGATGAGTCAAAAGCTTCGAAGACTATGACGTTGAAGATATTCAAGTCATTCAACCAAAAGACTTAAGTCCATGAAGAATTATGGAGATCGTCGCCAAAGTAATTTGTTCATCTCAAGCGACGTCCCAAGTCTTCCTCAGAACGCGTGATCGTTGTGCCTGGAGCTTCGTTGAAGCTCAAGGAGTATTCATGAAGTCAAGGGATTCGGATTCTCCATGTTGAAGCTTTGAAGACGGTTTGTCGTGTTTACTTTTATTGTCTTCTAGATTCGGTTTAGTAGAATGTTAAGCCTTGAGTAGTACTTGCCTAGAAATCTTCATAACTTTCATATCTTATCTCTAGGATTTCCTTAGAAGCCATTAGAAACTTTCCCGCAGCTTATCGCTTCTTTTCTCGGTTTCGTATGCATCTTAGTTGGTTCAGATAGAAGAACGAACCGACTAGATGACGATCTAGTCGGTTGGAAATTCTTCTTGAACCGACTAGACATCCTAGTTAAATTCAGCCCATTCACTGTTGGTCAATTAGTCGGTCCAAGAAGGTTCACCGACCGACTAGATGACGATTTAGTCGGTTGGAAATCCTTCTCAGACCGACTAGTTATCCTAATCAATTCAAGACCATTTATTGACCAATTAGTCGGTCCAAGAAGGTTCACCGACCGACTAAATGACGATCTAGTCGGTTGGTGTCTCTTCTCAGACCGACTAGTTTTCCTTGTGAAATTCGACCTTTGTACTGTTGACCAGTTAGTTGGTTCAAGAAGGATGGTTAATCGATTAAAAGCCAATCTAGTCGGTCCAAGAAGGTTCACTGACCGACTAGTTGTCAATCTAGTCGGTTGATGATCCTTCTTAGACCGACTAGTTCTTACCCATGATTTCACCATCTTCTCTATCAACCATCTAGTCGGTCCAAGAAGGTTCACCGACCGACTAGTTGCAAAACTAATCGGTCAGTGATCCTTCTTAGACCGATTAAGCAGCTTCAGAATAGAGCCGTTGTGGCATTTATTGCCACGAATTTTGTGACCGTTTTCTCTCTTTCCTATATAAGTTTGAGTGCTTCAAACCAGGGATCTAAGGCTGAAATTAGAAACATTTTCACATCTTTGAGAAGAGCCATTCAACTCCAATTCCAAGCTCTCTTATCTCACAAGAATCTCTCCCTCACTCTTTGAGCACTAATTCCTCAAGAGAGATTCTCCTTCCTTGTGAGCTTCTCAAGCTAAGAGCTTGAATCCAAGTCACCAACTTCTCCCTAGCCATCTATTGCTGCTCATCTTGGTGGAGCTAGGGTTTGGTGATCTCATCTTCCTCAAAATTCATTCTTGCCCTATTTTGGTAAGTATTTCTCAAGGCATATGATTTTGTGGTAAGAAGTTTTATATTTCATTCTTTATACTTCATATTTGTTGTATACTCACGGTGGTGAGAGGATTGGCTTGATCCCAAGTTGTGGGAGTCAAGATTTCGTTTTGCTCTCGGTTTGTGAGAGTGTTTTTAGTCCCGAGTTGTGGGATTAAGGTACTTTGCGTGTTCCCGGGTTGTGGGATACACGGACATCGATTGTAGGTCGATTGCACTTGTGGGGTTTCCGCAAGTGGGCTAAAGGAAATCTCTAGCGGTTTGCTAGAGTATCCAAAGGGGATCCGGGTGTTGCTGGAGTAGGGCACCGGTAACAAGTCAGGGAGAATTGGGTGGCACCGAACCAGGGTAGATTGCTTGTTAGCATTGCATTCTTGCTTGGGTTGTTGTTCACTTATTGTATTCGCATTTGTTGGTTAATTAGGGTTTTATTTGGCGTAAATTCCTTATAATTCTATAAAACACTATTCACCCCCCTCTAGTGTTTGTTCCTCATAGCACAGGGTCACTACAGGTTTGTCCATCATGCTCAATATGCCTCTTATTGTGCCTATCAATTGGTAGTTCGACTCCATCCTTGGCCTCGGGGAGTGGCAAGCAGCACAGAACTTTTCTCATTAAAATGGCGGGAGCTTTCCAGTTAGAAAGATACACATAAAAGGCATATAGAAAGATACACATAAAAGGCATCGAACTTCAAAAGAAATTTGCGACGATTTGAAGGAGCTGAAAAACTCACTTATCTCTTAGGTAGTGTACTTGAGTAGTGACCCCGGAGGGGGCCCGGGTTGCTTTGGCGCGCTAGCTAGCAGGGAAGAAGTCCAGGTAAAAATGGGGTGTCGACATCCATGTCTTCCCCTTGGAGCCCTAACGAAGAACATATGATCATTCCAATCCCTAGTAAAGGAGAAATTTTAAGCACCACCTTCTCGTGATCCTTTGGAGAAGTAAGTCTACATGTGAGCCGCCACTAGAAGTTTACCAAGGAATACTCGAGATCTAACTAGGATCGGTTGGAAGGTTTTTTGTTTGTTTGTTGGGATATGGAAAACAACTAGGAAAGATTTGAAGGTGTTCCAAGCACGTGTGATATGGAAGAAGAAACACGAAGAAATTAATGAGAAAATCCCCAAGTAAACATTATCATATCACCAAATAAGCTATATCTGTTAGAAGAGAATTAACCATGGCAAATAGCCATGGTACTATATTTATAAAACTCTCATGTTGAGTTGGGAGTCCAAGGGCCTCCCCACTAACTTAGTGGGGAGTAATGGAGAGTGATGAGGGGAGGGAGGCCAAAGGCCTCCCTCAACTCACAACACTCCCCCTCATCTCTCCATTACCTTGGGTTAAGCATATGAATACTTCAGGATTCAGTATGCCAATGGAGTGGATACTTCTGGATCCAGAGCCACTGTGGTTGCCTCGTTAAAACCTTAGCTGTGGAAAACCCAGTGGGAAAAACCAGCAGCTTAAGGGAAAAGAGTACAACTATCGAGGGACTCCCCCTGATATGTACAAGCTTCAGGCTTGCAGATCTCCTATGTATCTATACAATCATCTCCTATTCGTCTATACATCCATCATGTTCTGAAAGAAAATACAATTATCACTCATCTACACAAGTTTCACTCATCTAGCGGCTATTGGAAGGCAGCGTCGCTCTGGAGTGTAATGCTCTTCGAAGTTGGTAGATGACTCCACTAAAGTATTCTTTGAATCAGTCTTCAGGGTTTCTGCAAGGTACTGTTAGACCTGGCTGAGCGTTTTCAATACTTGCTTCTTGGATGATGAGCTTCTCAGAAGATGTAGACATTGGATGATGATGTGTATATATTTAGGAGGTGGCCGGCCTATTTTGTTTCAGTCATCGTGATGATCTTTAAACCTGCATATGCAATATATATTCATTGACCCTTGGATGTTGCGTAAAAGCAGCTTATCCTTGGTCTAGTGTTGCTCTCCAGGACAACACTGTATCTGGTTAACAACTTTACTGCAGACGTTCTATCAAAGATACGTGCAGTTGGCCAGATAATACACTAGAGCTAGGCTCTTCGGGACCTAGGATGTCCTCCCCCTCTTTCAGCTACTGAAAGGTGTCATGAATAAGTATCCATTTTTAATAGGTTGCAAAAGGACATCATTCTTCATAAACTCCAGGTGTATGAAGAATATGAAAGGGTTCCACCACGAAGGTGTTTAATATGTAAGTCGAGACATCTTCGGCATGATTAATAATAGTTCATCTTCAGGATGATTAATGTCATCTTCAGGATGATAGTTCATCTCCAGGATGATAGTTCATCTTCAGGATGATTAATGTCATCTTCAGGATGATGATTCATCTCCAGGATGATAGTTCATCTTCAGGATGATTAATGTCATCTTCAGGATGATAATTCATCTTCAGGATGATTATTGCCATCTTCAAGATGATTAATGTCATCGTCAGGATGATCGTTATACCTAGGTTTTTCATTTCCAAGGTACGCTTTAAAGCTATCTGAAATCTCAATGGTCTCTGCTGGAGATCCTATTAGCTTTAAGTCGACCATATGTAAGGCAAATATAACAAATCATGTCAACGATCTTTCGAAAAAGATACAATGGCAGAATATTGCTTAAGATCAACTAATGATCTTTGTAGCCTTTATGGAGAAGACGTTTCTACGTTTCTCTTTCATCTCTGGGGGTAGAGTATACCCTTCTGGAAGTTTTATATAGATCTCTATATCTATATTGCCGTATATATATGCAGTCACAATGTCCATGAGCTGCATGTATTGGCTTTTACAGAGAAGTGCAGGCTTAGTAGGAAAATGATCACATTTCCTTCATTTCAATTTCTTTATGAAATTCGAATTATATTCCACAGGTTTTTACACATTCAGGTGTATGAACTACTGGTCCAAAGACTTTGCTTTTCAAGAGTGAGTCCAGCTCTACTCTTATTGCCTCGTGCCACTTTGGCCATTCTATGCGTTTACGCTATAGAAAAGTGGGTAGACATCATCGTCGTATTCAGCGACGTGAATGGCAATAGCGAAAGCAAAACCGTCGTCGACGACTGTGCTATATCTGTCCAGTACCTCTCCAGTACGTACGTAATGTAATGATGGTTCTCCTGTTGTTTCCTCTGCAGGGGAAATTAGGAGGGGAGAGGTTGCTGGTCTGAGCTCAGCATCCTATGGTTGGATCATTTTTATATATCCAGGAATTTTCCTATTAAGAGGAAATTTTAATTTTGAACCTGGCCGGCGTCCTCTTTTCAAATGAGGTACAGCCAATTCTGCTGCCGGTGGATTGCATCCATCTTTAGGAATGTCAATCCTAGCTGGCGTGTTGGCAGCAGGGACGTGTGAACGAACAATCTTCTGGTTGTCCGCAATTTTATTCGTCAATTGATGTACTTTAGTCTGAATGTGAAGGATCTTCTGGATCTCAACGTCACACAGAAAAAGTATGCGGATCATAACGAGATGAGGACTTATGTGTCACATGATATGGTCTCAGAAGCTTCAGGCTTCTTTAGACTGCGTGCCTATTACAATGAGACCTTTACTCATCAAATTCACATTTATCCAGACTTGGTGGTAAACCATAAGGAAGCGGCATCAGCAATAAGATATGGCCACAAGCGGGCCGTATCGTGATAAGCGATGTGGAGTGCAGCTTGTTGGTCCCTAAATATCAACAGGCAACTGGAATCTAACAATGGACGTGAAATCCATTGGAGTCTCTTTACCAGAGACTCTGATAACCCATTCTGAGTATGAACATGCTACAGGATGTTCAATTTCAATGCCAGTTGCTTGTCAGAAGTCTTGAATGATATGAGTAGTGAATTCACCCTCATTATTAGCTTTGAGAAAGCTATGTTGCGAGTGAATATGAAGGCACACAGAAGACCATCTAGTAGATGCATATATCAGTACAGTAATGAAGTACCGAAAATGGTCCATTTGCGGGGTGAATAGGCCCGCAAAAGGTCACCATGTATTCTCTCAATGAAGCCAGGAGACTCTAAACCCACTTTCAGGAGGGAAGGTCTCTCTCGAAGTTTTTCCTTATGACAAAGGGGGACAAGGAAACTCAAACTTTTGAAGAATCTTCAGGTTCTCCAATGGATTCATTTGATGATGCGTCCATCATCGCTGATCCAGGATGACCAAGTCCATTTTGCCAGAGTTAAAAACTATGGCAATGAAAGGCACTTCTGGTGCTTAGTCAAGTTGGCTTTCTATAGGATGAATATCTGTAATTATAGGGGCCCGACGGGCGTCCAATGAAATCGTAAGTAGATGGTCTTCTGGCCATTTTCTTGACGAGTTACATATTGATATTCAATATATATTATCCACAATTTTCAAGTTATTTTCTTTAAAAGAAATATCCTTGAAAATTGGAGATTTCCTATATGTTTATGAGGAGAATTTGCATCTTATAGTCTCGTTGTATGTGGGAGCAATATCAATGCTACATCAGTGCAACGAGGCACTGTCCACAATATTCCATACTTCATCTATAATTAAAACGAAATTTTATTTAAGTCAATGAAAAAGACGAACTTAAGCAAATTAAAGATGAAGTAAAATTGAATTTTAAATGCATAGATAAAAGATGAAGCTTAATCGAGCAGGTCGTCGTTCTCGAAGTCTATTGCAGTGAACATCATTGGTGGCTGAAACAGCCGCCAAGTTTGTTTCAGGCAGAGACTTCTGGCTCGCCTGATATAGTTCCTGGAGGTGGTGAGGAGTGCGGCAGATTCTGGACCAATGGCCAGTCATGCCGCATCTATGGCATTTATCCGCCCAGTTCTTCTTAGGAAGTGACACTTGGTCAGTGTTCTTTTGCTTTCATATGAAGTTACTCTTTCATGTATTGTTGTTGTTGGAGGGGAGTGTCGTTCCTCGTCCATTCTTCATCACAGCTTTCCCTTTGTTATTATTAGCCTTCTTCTTGTTTTTTCACTTCTGGGGAGAAACGTGGTGGGCTTCAGGGATAGGTGCAGTGCCAGCTGGACGTAAATTATGAGTGGCTAGCAGTAAATCTCGATTCTGCTCTGCACTAAGTAGGCATGAGATCAGATCAGAGAATTTCGTGAAGTTATGTTCATGATAATGCTGCATGAGGATTGCATCTTTCTCGTGAAACGAGGTAAATGTCTTTTCCAACATGCGGTGTTCTGTCACTTCTTCACCGCACAACTTCAGGCGTGAGGTGATATTATGAAGTACAGAATTATACTCAGTGACGGACTTATAGTCCTGAAGTCTGAGGTTTTCCCACTCATAACTGGCACGCGGTAAGATTACATCAATTTGATGTTTATACCGTACCTCCAGTGTTGTCCATAGCTCCATTGGGTCCTCTACCGTTAGGTATTCGGCCTTTAAGGTCCGATCTATATGTTTCCTAATGTAGATTATGGCTTTCGCCTTATCCACGTCGGAGACAATGGTAGGAGTGCTACTACTAGATGTAGCAGAAGCATCGGCCGCTGCTGGGGCCGAAGGAGGAGCCAAAATGGAGCCAATGAGGGCCATCGAACGCGAGTGGAACTTCAGGTCCACTCGCCAACTCAGGTAATTTTTTCCTGCAGAATCGAGGACCTCGAAATCGACGCTTGCCAATTTTGCCATTTATCTACGCAATTTAAAATAAGCATGAATTAATTAAAAATGAAATTCACGCATAACAAATAAAGTAAGCAAAGTGTGGGGATCGGCCAGATACCCAAAAGAATACAAAGTCCAAAGTCCGAATATACAGTCCATAAAGAAGAGAAAAGTACAATTTGGAAACCCAGAATGGGTCCCTATATTTTCCAATTTTCGTCTCCGTCTTCATTTGTCCGTACACCAGTCTTTGGCATTAATACATTTATTCCTCACTTACAAATTCTCTCAAAAAGAAAATAAAATTGCAAGGAATTTAAAAAGGGTATCAAATTGGCCGATCCCAAAAATCACATTTTAGCTTATGTAAACATCCACGCAATTTATAAATGCTACAGGCATAAGTGAAACAACCACGCAGGCATATAACACATGCATATATAATATGGAAAAAGAGACTATAAAATATAATAATCTCTCGGACCACGGGGAGACGTCACACACCGTTAGGTTAGTTGACTAACGGCAGAGCGGTCGCAGGATCCATAAGATAATTATATTTTGAAAAAAAATCCTAATATTCCATAAATTGATAATAATGCAAAAGTGTTATAATCTTAGCAATATGACGCGACAGGCTCATAACAAAGAATTTAAAATAAATTAATATTTGAATGGGGCTGCAGGTCCATAAATATTAATCATTTTAATATATTTTTTATATTTGGGCTGCAGGACCATTTGCCAAAAATTAACAAATTAATTATAGCATTTAGACTAATTGGGCTACAGGCCCAAACAAGAAATTAAAATGAATTCTTATTATTATTGGGGCTGCATGCCATTACGTAAAATTAAAATATTGTTAATATTTGGGCTTCAGGCCCATTTTCAAAATTTTAATTGAACATATTGAAGATTGCAATTGGAATTACTGGGCTACAGGCCAGATAGGCAAAAAATTTATTTAACAAATTAAGTTTGCAATTGGATTTACTGGGCTACTGGCCCAATTGGGAAAACCAAAATAATAATTAAGCTGAATGGGACTGCATGCCCATAAAACTTATTTTCATGTATAATCTGGGCTTCAGGCCCAATAAACAGTCCAACTGCTGTAATAATCAAATTTTTAATTTTAGGGAATATAAATCTTAAGCCCTAAAATCAATTTTTTTTTGGTATATTTGTTAAGGGATTTGAAGAGTCCCCAATAACCCAAAATCCAAACAGAGCCCCTCAGCAAAAGTCTCTCCACCTCTCGTCGATTACAGAGGACGTAGGCCATGATCACAGAGGCCCCCCTCACCCCGCCGGTACCAAAATGAATATTAGTAGTGTTGATCAACATTGTGTATACAATCTAGCAGCTAATTTGATGGTGTTGTGTCTTACAACTCATCCATAATATCTTATTTTAGATGCAATAATATGGATACAACTTGATACAGCCATACGGGTACACAGATACAACAAGAATGTTGATTAAAACAGGTGCTATAACAACAAAAATTTATCCTAGTTGACTATATGAATCCATATTCTTTTGTAAGCTCATAATAACAGGTCGAGAGTTGTTTGAGACAAAAGAATATAATAGAAAAGAGATTCAAGAATTCAGTCAAATAAGAACAAACTCTTGAGGATCAATACCAAGATTGATAATGGAAGCTTTCATCAACAAACCAATATAATACAGTGGCCATTAAAGATGGTCAATTTTACCAAAACAAATGTTAGCATACTGTCAATCAACAGAGTCCATACAATCTAGCAATTAGTTTGATTTATAAGTATTCTGTCTCCTATCAGTCTTCAATAATATCTTATTTAAAATGCACTAATATGGATACAACTCGATATGGGTACACAACACAACAAATGTTTGCGCTCAAATATATATGCTTCTGGTCTCTAAATGCAAGATAAGTTGCTCTTGATCCACCATTGAAGTCTGAATATATGTTGTAACAAACTGACAGCTGCTCAGTTTGTTTTTAATTAAATTTTTTTTTGTTTGTTTTTAAAGATATTCCAATTGTAATAGAATTTAACATGCCTCTAGATTAAGCATTGTACCATCATAGATAAAAAAAAATATTTTTGGTAACTATCTATGGGATCGATGGATATTACCTCTAGATTAAAAATCTAGGGAAGATCGAAAAAAATTAAGATCCGTAGATAGTTGCGCTCCTGTTACGCTCCAAAAAGAAATCCCCATAAAGCTACGCCGCAATGGATTATCGCAACAACAGATTCCTTCGAGTGTAGGGGTTTGATTTGTTGGAAGGAGACGTGAATAAAAGCTCAAAAAAGAAGAGCGGAGGTGCTGATAACGTGTTAGAAGAGAATTAACCATAACAAATAGCCATGGTACTATATTTATAAAACTCTCATGTTGAGTTGGGAGTCCAAGGGCCTCCCCACTAACTTAGTGGGGAGTAATGGAGAGTGATGAGGGGAGGGAGGCCAAAGGCCTCCCTCAACTCACAACAATATCCAAACACATATGGAAGTGGCATTTATGTGGAATTGGATATGTTTTAGCTAAAAATGTGCAAGTTGGCATGTCGCATTTTTTGAAAGATACCAATCTTTAGTTTCTCCTACCCATCAAATAAACTGCAACAAAGAACAAGCATTGAGAAGAGCAGATCACAAACATTCCAACCTAGTTCCAGTAACTTTATTTCCATAATCAGCACTCGTTGCAAATATACTACTTCTGGTGCTTTCCATAAAGAGCAACGAGCATCAAACAAGAAAAAAAAGTTGCAATCCATAAGCTGTGTAAAGAACAACGGAAAAAAAATCTAATGAACTATCCAAAGATCTCAAAATAACTGCTTGTCAATCTGGAGCAAAATGAAATTCTGCCGACGATTTCTCAACTATATATAAAATTGTTCTTGATAGGCAACCTCTTCTAGGGATCCAAAATCCATCAATCACCACCTTCTACGATTGTAGGCTCGATTATGGTCCAGGAGTAGCATGTACCTTTATCCATGAGATATCCTATGTCAAAACCGGACTGTGAAGATTCACTCGCTACTCGCACTTGATGGATCCGTAAATGTGGCGAACAAAGACCAAGGAGGCACGGAAGCCGACACTGCCAAGCATGAGGAAGAAGCCATAGCAGATGCAAGCCATGTAGCCAAAGAAGAAAGATGTTTGCATGAAGCCTGACATGTCTGACCGAGCATGATAGTAATACAAGCAGTATCCATAGATAAATATACCCGTTGAACCACCACAAAGAAATGCCCTGCGTCATAACAACAATGATCATCACTACAAGATAAGAATAACAAGAATACATGAGCTTGAAAGTAGCATCAACACTAGGTTGTTTAGATGTTAAGAGCATCATAGGTGACATCTTGCTTCGTGACAATCCACATAAAGCCATTGCTTTAATAGACTCTCTTCGAGAATTCCATGAGCTGTGTAGAATGTCAAATCCTATCTTTCAAAACAACCCCAACAACAGCAGCATATGCCTTCACCAAAATCTTTTGGGTGGGTACATGCCTTCTTTCCATTCAGCTTTGCTAAGGGCAATTTCCTACTTTAGAGTAATCAACACCAGATTCTCTTTTAGCTTACTTGATGCAATTTCGTTAGGACTATCCCTTGTCCCTGTGGTTCCGGCAACTCAAGAATCATGTTACTTCTCCTAAGTAATGCATCTACTACCTTACGTTGCACGTTCCGAAACCATCTCAATGCTATTCTTTCTAATATGGAATGACTAACAAAAGACAATATATTTGGTAAAAGCAAGGAATGAGGTTTTGAGCAAAACCACTTGGTTTCGGTCATTTCGTTTTGGTTATGAAAAGAGACGAGGCGAAACTGTTGCTGGAACTCGGTTTCGGTCGGTTTCGAGCCGAAACCACTTGGTTTCGACTATCGAAACCATTTGGTTTTGGTTTCACTCGGGTTTGCTCGGTTCAACTAGTTTCGGCCAAAACCAAGTGGTTTCGGTCGAAACATTACTTCTTATAATAAAATATGAGTTTATATAAAAATACATAACCCTATTTAAACTATATATATGTAAATATTTATTAACTTCTAAAATTATAAAAACTCTAAACTTTTATTGAAATTTTAAAAATTTTATTATAAAATTCTTTAAAACTCTAAAAAAATTTATTACAAATGTATTGTTATACATAAAAATTCTTATATATCCGAAACTGAAACTCAAAATGAAATGAATGAAACGAACGAAACTGTGCAAAACCTAAAATTTTTCAGAAACCGAAACCGAAACCGAGTTCTCAAACCTTGGGTAACAGAACATCATAACTTTATAAATGGAAGGCCATTCAACATTGTGATGTTCTTAAAGATCTGAACCACAACAAGTAATAGGTTGAATGAATCATATTTCACATCCGATAAAATTGAATTGTAACCGAAACCATCTCAATGCTTGATGTTCGTTCCGCATACTTAAATTTGTATAATCCTATTGGATACAGATAAAAAATGCTATTATTCCTATGCTATTGAACTTACTTCACTCATATATGTTAGAGATTAACGACTAGAGAAATGAACACTTCACCTTGATATGCATCGGAATAAAGTAGCGATGCTTGGATCGGATTTGGGATCACCGAAGGAAACCAAATTAGTCTCACAGCCAAGAGTACATGTTAATCTTCTTTAGCTTCTTTCTTTCAGTTTGTGATGGGAGAGAGGAAAGAAACATTAGATTCTCTTGATTAATTCTCACAGACAACGGGGTATAAATAGAATGTAAAGGGGGTAGCTTTCTATTGTTGGAAAAGTTAACGTTAACAAATAACGTTAGGTTAGTTACAAAACAAATTTGCATTGGAAACCCTGAACTTCTGTAAATTGCAATTATCCACCAAGGCTAATTCAATTTACATATAACCCCTTTAATAATACTATAATTGTTATTTACCCCCCGAGTTTAACCCATCATGGGCGTACCCAATTCCAACATCTCCCACTCGCACATGATGTGATTGTTGTTACAAAAACAACACGTAAAGAAGACTTCATACTTGGTAACTTGGTCGTGCGACCCATAAGCGAATATAGGCAAGCTTGTTGTGCACTGGTTATTGATACACAACTGCTTTTTACAAATTCAATCCTCTAAAGTTTCTCCGTCGTTTATGATACCCCAGGTCTAATTTGTTATATCAATTTAAGTATTCATGATCCCTCTTAGTAATAATTTACTCTTGAGGACATACTTAAATATTTTGCACATTGATGTCTCTTAATCACACAGATTGATCGGCCAGTGAGATCATCAAACTTGATATCAATAAACTTAGCCATTCCTTTGCACTCAATATTCTAAGTCACAACTCAGTCGTTTTCCTAGACATACCCTTGTAGATCGAATCACTCGTGACCATAAGGAATATGCTAAAGTAGTTATCACCAAGACTGAGACTTTGAATTTTAGTCAATAGTCAAAGGGTATAGAGAGGAACCCAATCCTCCAGGGACTCACACAGTGGAGAGGCAGGGATGCACTTTCTCACTTCCCATTATGGTCGACTCCAACACATGTGGTATGAATCACATGCAACGGTGTATTGTGAATGTCTTTGGAGTAATTCAATCCAACACCGTTCAGACTCCAAGTTAAATGTACTCATACATTTAACGCCGAATTCTACAGCAATCAATTGCTCTAAGAATTCGTGTCTGGCTCATGAATAGGCTTAGATGAACTTTGGGGAATCTGTTCATCTCGATCATTATTTGTATATATAAAATGACCTCATCTTGAAATTTATTCAAGGCGACTTTTATAGAGGATTAAGCCTCATCCTTGCCCGTTCACCTAGAACGTCAAAGGCGATTGCTTGTGTGAGAAGGCCAATCTCCATGCCTATTTGACATACCTTTTCTTATGTACTCTTTTTATGTGTTAACAAATAAACTACTGGGCAAACACACATCATCCAGCACAATGAATGAAATAAATATTTTATTGAACAATATCAATATATATATAAGTGTACATACACAAGTATATTTCAATTTCTACGCAATCCTAGAGTTTTTACATGTCTCAAAAAAACATCTCTAGGAATGGGTTTAGTAAGAGGATCAACAACCATTTTGTGTGTAGATATATACTTGATAGAAACTATCTTCACAGCAACAATGTCTCTCACAAAATGGTATAGTATGTCGATATGTTTGGTACGACTGTGGTATCTAGGGTCTTTGGTATAAGCTATTGCAGCTTGATTGTCACAGTAGACAACTGGTTCTTGCTTTACACCTAAATTCTTTAAGAACCGTCGTAACCAAATATCTTCCTGAACTCCTAATGAAACATCAACAAATTCGGCTTCCATGATTGATAGAGCCACACAAGTTTGTTTCTTGCTGCACCATGATATGTCACCATCCCAAACCAAGAAAACATATCCTGATGTAGATTTTCTCTCATCTACATCTCCCCCATAATCAGCATCGGTGTAGCCTTCCAGTTTGGTGGATGAACCTTTGAAACACAAACTACAGTTAGTTGTGCCCTTCAAATATCTCATGATCCTCTTTACAGCCTTCTAATGCTCAGGTCCAGGATTCGACTGATATCGACTTATCAATCCTACTGCATGACATATGTCTGGCCTTGTACACAACATAGCGTACATTAAGCTACCCACTGCACTTGCATATGGCACTCTTGCCATTTTCTTCCTTGCACATGCTGTACTAGGACAGCCATCTAGACTTAGGTTATCGCCTTTCACTGTTGGAGTTTCAACTGGATTACAATTAGACATGTTGAATCGTTCTAACACTTTATTAATATATGTTTCTTGCGATAATGCAAGAAATCTCTTAGAACGATCTCTTCGGATTTTTACACCAAGTATAAAATCCGCTTCTCCCACGTCTTTCATTTCAAAGTTTAATGATAACCATTCTTTTATGGTTATCAGAAACTCCATATCGTTACTAGCTAACAAAATGTCATCTACGTATAATGTCAAGATGACAAATTTGTTCTTATGTTGCTTCACATAAACACAATGATCTTCTTCGATCATCTCAAAACCAAATGAGGTTACAACTCTATGAACCCTCTGGTTCCATTGCCTAGATGCTTGTTTAAAGCCATATATAGATTTCTGTAATTTACAGACTTTATTTTCTTGGCCTTTAATAATGAAACCTACTGGCCGATCCATGTAGATTTCCTCACCTAGTTCACCATTTAGGAATGCCGTCTTGACATCTATTTGGTGAAGTTCTAAATTCATGTGAGTAACTAAAGCTAGTATTAGGCGAATAGAGACAAATTTAACAACCGATGACAAGGTTTCTTCGTAATCTATACATTCCTTTTGGGTATATCCTTTTGCCACCAGATGAGCCTTATGTTTTTCAATGGATCCATCCGCCTTTCTCTTTATTTTGAGAATCCACTTATTCCCAATTGTTTTTCTATTAGGCGGTAAATTAACCAGTTCCCAAACTTGGTTAACTTTCATGGAATCCATCTCTTCCTCCATAGCTTTCTTCCATTAATCTCGATCATGTCGAGATAGAGCTTCTTCTACACTCTGAGGTTCTTCATCATCTTGAGGTGCATTAATTAAGGCTTCCCCTTCGATTTCAAATCTTCGTCGCGGAACCTTAACCCTTTTGCCTCTCCCAACCGACTCATCAAGTTGAGGATTCTGAATTTCTTCTCTTTCAGACATACCGCTCACACTAACCTCTGTGAGTTGAGAAGTATTCTCTTGTATCTCAAATGATCTAATACTCATGAAGTCTGGATCTTCCAACTCATGGAGATCATCTTGCCTTCTGACCTCATCTTGTTTAGGAAACATATTCTCTAAAAATGTGGCATCCCTTGATTCATATTCTGTGACAACGCCGCTGTTTTCTTGCTCACCCAAGAAAACATAACCTTTTTAGGGTTCAGAGTATCTAATGAATATACTCTTCTTTCCTCTGGGTCCCAACTTCCCGTGCTTATGAGAAGTGTCATGTACATAAGCCGTACATCCCATAGATTTAAGAAACTCAAATTTGGACTTCTACCAATCCAGAGTTCATATGTGGTTTTATGAATCGATTTGGAGGGTACTAAGTTCAAAACATGTGCAGCTATCAACAATGCATCTCCCCAATATTTAATTGGTAAATTTTCTTGTGACATCATACATCGAACCATTTCTAAAAGCGTTCTATTCCTTCTCTCAGCCACATCATTTTGCTGAGGTGTATATGGAGTAGTAAGTTATCTTAGAATCCCTTTTTCATTACATAAATCCTTAAATTGATCTGATAGATATTCTCTCCCTCGATCCGTCCTTAAGGTTTTAACCTTTTTCTATCCAATTGATTCTCAACTTCGTTGAGAAATGATTTGAAACAATCCAACGTCTCGGATTTATGGGATATAAGGTACACCTTTCCAAATCGAGAGAAGTCATCTATGAATGTAATAAAATATGAGGCACCATGCCTTGCACTCACACTCACGGGTCCACAGATATCAGAGTGTATAAGTTTTAAAAGAGAGTCAGCTCGTATTGCCTTACCAAATGGTTTCCTAGTTATCTTACCTGCTAGACATGGTTCACATACATGAATATTTATTTTGGTAAGAGATCCCAAAAAACCTTCTTTAGCCAAGTGTTCTATCATGGCTTTTCATATGTGACTTAGTCTAGCATGCCATAACAATGCATCATTGTCATATGATTCAGACGAAGATGTGGTTAACATATATCAAGAAGAACAAGTATTAGTATTTAGAAATCCCAATCCATTAAAATATGAACCAGATCATAGTATTCATTATACAAACGTATTTGCAAACCATTTTCATCAAATAACAAATTAAATCCAAACTTAGCTAATGAAATTACAGAAACCAAGTTCCGCCTAATATCATGTGTGTGTGCAACACATCATGTAATAATAAAGTTCGTACTCCGCACAATTCCACTTTGCACGTACTGACCCCCTTTACTTCTAATTTGTTGATGTTGCCTACATATACCCATTTTGTTCCACTAGGAACGCGGCGGTACTCCACATAGTAGTCTCTATCTCTGGCTATGTGGTCTGTTGCCCCTGAATCAACAACCCACCAAGGATTAGGTTCAATAAGCATAGCAGAACTAGACACATATGCACTATGATAAGACATAAAGAAGAATCAGAAATTACATTCTTTGGGTTCAGGACAATCCCGAGCGAAGTGTCCCTTCTGACGGCAGTTGAAGCATCTAAGCTTATTAACTTTCATCCTTTTCTTTTTCTTCTCATCAAATTTCCTCGGCTCTTTGAATTTCAAAGCTACACCCTTGCCTTTGTAATCTTCCAGAACCTCTTTCTCTTAAAGTTACATTTTCTGGAACTTGACTCAGTTACGTATGAATGAGATTGTGGTTTTAGGGAAGATAGTCTTTTATCTTCCAATTCCACGTGACGTGCTACATCATCGAAAGATTTGACACTTTCATTATGTGTCAAATTAACTTTCATATGTTCCCAGGAACCGGGCAAGGAGCAAATTACAGCCTGTACTTGTTGATCGTCAGTGAGATTGCACCCAGCAGTAGCCAGCTCTTTAATCATTCTTGACATCTCCCGGAGATGTTGCTTGATGGTCTAATTGGAGCTAATTTTATAAGTATCAACCTTAATGGTAAGCTGTCTTAACTTCGACACAGAAGTTGTTGAGTATTGGTGTTTCATACCAATCTTATTTTGATGATGATCACAACATTATGTTGTTGCTAATGAATCTCATGTCTTAGTCTCTCAGTTTATTTCAAGGATATCTTTCTTGGAGACTAATCACTTGGTGTAAGGATGGACATCATGTGAAGAAGGGCCAAAGTTTGGACTCAATTAGTGCCAAAGCTTGGAGATGATGGATAGCTTTCAAGGCATCAAGATTGAAGACTTAGACTCGTAAGAAAGCATTGTAATCCATGTAATTTACTTTATTGCTTTCTCTCTCTTTTGAGTCTAGTGTTGATGTAATGCCTTGCTATATGGTTTGCTCATTCATGCTCATGCATTTAACCATCTTAGTGAACCTTAGGATTATCATAGAATCCAACCCAATAGGTTCACTCTTTCCGTCAGTCGCCTGTTGAGGGAAACACAGCCGACTGGGTGATTTCCAGTCGCCTGTAGATCCTTCTACAGTCGCCTGATATGCACTGCTCAAGTCAACATTTCTATTGACTCAAACTTGAGCTTTACGCACAGTCGTCTGTCGATTGGTTTCCAGTCGCCTGTATATTTACAGTCACCTGGATATTGGCCAACAGCCGCCTGTCTAACGTAAGTGCAATCTCTGCATCTCTCTGTCTTCTCTCCATACTTTACAGTAGTCGACTGATGAAGAATGTACAGTCGCCTGACTATTTGACAGTCGACTGTATTATTAATGTCAGTCGCCTGTGCGAAGAATTGGAGAAAGAGTGCAGCTCTCTGTTTCGAACCATCCCCTGCAGCAGTCGTCTGCTGAAGGATTAACAGGCGCCTGTCCTGTTTGTCAGTCGACTGTATTGACGTCGTCAGTCGACTGTCCTGGCTCAGATTATAGCCGTTGGATATTTTCTAGCCGTTGATCAGTCGATTGTTTCTTGATCATCAGTCGACTGTTCATGTCGTTTTCACCCAGTTTCTAGCCGTTGCAGATTTGATTATTTGGTTGTTTCTTTGGGTTTTTGGGCTTGATATAGGATTCCTATATATATGAGTGTACTTCCTTTGCTTAAACTTCTTGATTGATTCTTGATTACTCTTGATTCTATTGAAAATCTCAAGAGATCTTTAAGCCACTCTCAAGCTCCCTCATTTTCCTCTATTGAGCATTCATCTTCCTTCATGCATTGAAGTCCAGCTCAAGGGAAATCATCCAAGTGCTCTCAAGCATATTCCAACACTTGGAGATCCTCTTCCATGCCTTGCATTCATTCATGAGTAAGCATCTCAAGGCATAGGTAAGAGTATTTACTTTACAGGGTGTAATTTGTTTTTCCTATTTCTCTTTGTGGGATTAGGATTCTCTCTTTGTGGGAGTTTCTCTTTGTGAGAGGTTGTCTCTTTGTGGGACTAGGGAATTCTCTTTGTGGGAATTAACTCTCTTTGTGGGAGTTCGAGTGTCCTAGTGTAGGGCTAACCCTAATTCTCTGAGTGGGAGTTAGTGATTCTCTGTGTGGGAGTCTTGATCCTTGTATAGGATTGGTTGGGTCCTTGTGTAGGGCATAAATCCTCTTTGTGGGGTATCTCTTTGTGAGATTTGTATTCACTTCTCTGTGTGGGATTATAGTGAATATTGGTGTGGCTGGATGTACCCAAGTTTGGGGAACCAGGGTAAAACTTTGTGTTTGCGTTTGGATTGATTGTGTCATTTAATTCCTCTTGCATTTATTATTCCGCATTTGCAAGTTAAATTTTATTTGGACAATTTTATTGCCATTACACTATTCACCCCCCTCTAGTGTGTGTTGTTAGTATTGCAAGGGTTAGTCGATCCCTACAATTGGTATCAGAGCGAGGTTAAAGCATACTGCAACGATGACATTCAACGCTACTTCCGCGTCTCATGAAGAAGGTCTTTCTACCGTCCGACCCCCGCTCTTCAACGGAACCAACTATCCGAGTTGGAAGATCAGGATGATGGTCTACTTAAAGAGCCACGACCTTTGGGACATAATGGAGTCACCCTTCGAGGAGCCTTCTACTCCCGCGGCCTTGAGAACTAAAGCGGAGAAGGACTTGATCAAAGTCAATGCTAGGGCTATGTGTGTTCTCCACTGTGCCCTCACTCCGGATGCGTTCGATCGCATCTCCATGTGCAAATCGGCGAATAGTATTTGGCATACTTTGGAGATCTCTCATGAAGTGCTACTTCAACATAAGGAAGAGATCCAGTCAACCAAGCCCGAGAAGAAAAAGGGCGTTGCTCTGCATGGTGAGAAGGAGTCGTTCAAGTGGAAAAAGAAGTTCCAACAAGAAGCTCCAAGTGGTGAAGAAGAAGTTCTTAGTGACGATGACTACATCGAGCTTGCCAAGCAATTCAAGAATTTCAAGGCATTCCTCAAGGAAAATCAAGGTATGTCTTCATCAAAGTTGGTTTCACAGTCTAACAAGTTGGGTTGTTTCAACTGCAGTGGAATAGGTCATGTGGCTACCGAATGCCCTTCCAAACTCAACATAGATACCGGTAAGGGTAAAGGGAAGAAACATTGGAAAGCCAAGTCCGAGGTCAAGAACCAAAAGAAGGGACTTATTGGCACATTTGATGATTCCGATGGGGACACATCTAATGATGAAGAAGAGGATGACAAGGAGCACGATCAAAGGTGTTTCGTTGCCTTTGATGATTCTTCATCAACTTCATCTAACTCTAGCGATGAAGAGATAGAGACATGGCTCAACTCCAAAGAAGAAAGTTATTTTATGGCTAATGGGGAAGAGTCTTCGTCAAGCTCAAGCGAGGAGGATAGTGATGAGGAAGCCGAGGAGGAAAAGACATCCTACGAGGAGCTTGAATACCGCCTAAACGTGGCCTCCAATTTGGCAAGTAAGTGCATCGATTCATATGATAAATTGAAAGCTAAACTTGATAATGCTATGAGTAGGGTGCATGAGTTAGAATCATCTAGTGTAGTTCAAGATGAAAGGCATGTGTATGACACTTATGAGAGAGACACACTTCTCTCTCAAGTTAAGGAATTGAGCATTTCTAATAAAAATCTCATTGCTCAAACCCTTAGCTTAGATGCTCACATTCAACAACTTACGTTGAAATGTGAAGAGGAATCCCAGAAGCTCATAAGCTTTGTGTATTCTAGGGATTCACTCCACGATTTGTTGGAAAAACAACATCCGGCAAATCATAGAGGAGGTTTGGGTTATATTCAAAATGTGGTTCCCAAACCCGCCTCTAATTCTTCTTATGGTGCAAATTCAAGAAATATTGCTAATACATCTAAGAAGAATCACCATGCTTTCTTGTACAACAATAACACCAACAAGAAGCATGTAGATCACAAGGTGATGAGGAAGAATGAAGAATCTTCATTTTTTGCTAAGAAGCAAAATCCTCATTCTTTGCATGCTAAGAAACTTGTTTCTACACCTAAGCATGCCACATCCTTTCCTCTTGCAAAGGCAAAACCTAGGAAGTCCTTGAGATTGTGGATTCCCACTAAGTGTAGTGTGCAAGAGAGAGATAGTTACATCAACTCTCTAGTTAGGGATGTGATCACCTCGTGTGATTATGTTAGAAAATCAAACTCCTCTTGGGTTTGGTTACCTAATGTTTAGGTTCCTCACACATTTGCATATTGTATGGGTATTGTGCTTCTATGATTATTTTAAGCATACTCATTGATTGTGTGTGTTTCATGATTTTGAAAATATTTTTCAAATTTATTTCTTTTCATGAAAATTGGGACTTTGGGGTTTATTGACATGCATGCATTTTTGATCCATGTGTATGTCAATGGGGGAGTTAATATATTATATGTTTAAAACTATTTTAAGACATATTTTAACTCTCATTTCGGAGGTTTATTTTGAGATCATTATTTACATTTGGTTATTTTGGGTCTCAAACCAAACCTCTTGTCTATTGCCAACTTGTCTCAAGTACCATTGTTTTTCTTGGCAATATCCTTGTGTATCTTTGAAGCTTGAGTTTTCCATATCTATTGTTTTGATACACTTTTAAGGCCCATGGCTCCAATAATTAATTGGTATTAGATCCTAGAAGTCAAAAGTTGACCATTTCTATGATCTAGGGGGAGCATGGGATAGTGAATTGATACCCACTAAATTTTATATTTGGTATCATACATATCTTTCTTTTCTTGCATATTGTCACATCTTCGTTAAGATGTCAAAGGGGGATATTTTTTATGTCCACCTTTTTGACGATGTCAAGGGGGAGAGATATATGCATTATGTGATCATATCTATAGGGGAGAGATATATACATATGCATATGGGAAGAGATATCTCTATGGGAAGAGATATAGGGGATTAGATAAACCTTTCATGTTTGCATGCTTTTATTCTTTGCAATTGGTTTATGTAATCCATGCCTATTATATGTCACCATGTTGTTATTGGTATTTACCTTTGTGCAGCTCATTATATATTTGGTGCATATAACTAGGGGGAGATCATTAGCATCGTGCTTTAAATCTTTATGATTTACATAATGTGTGTCATCATCAAAAAGGGGGAGATTGTTGAGTATTGATGTTTCATACTAATCTTATTTTGATGATGATCACAACATTATGTTGTTGCTAATGAATCTCATGTCTTAGTCTCTCAGTTTATTTCAAGGATATCTTTCTTGGAGACTAATCACTTGGTGTAAGGATGGACATCATGTGAAGAAGGGCCAAAGTTTGGACTCAAGGAGTGCCAAAGCTTGGAGATGATGGAAAGCTTTCAAGGCATCAAGATTGAAGACTTAGAATCTTAAGAAAGCATTGTAATCCATGTAATTTACTTTATTGCTTTCTCTCTCTTTTGAGTCTAGTGTTGATGTAATGCCTTGCTATATGGTTTGCTCATTCATGCTCATGCATTTAACCATCTTAGTGAACCTTAGGATTATCATAGAATCCAACCCAATAGGTTCACTCTTTCCGTCAGTCGCCTGTTGAGGGAAACACAGCCGACTGGGTGATTTCCAGTCGCCTGTAGATCCTTCTACAGTCGCCTGATATGCACTGCTCAAGTCAACATTTCTATTGACTCAAACTTGAGCTTTACGCACAGTCGTCTGTCGATTGGTTTCCAGTCGCCTGTATATTTACAGTCACCTGGATATTGGCCAACAGTCGCCTGTCTAGCGTAAGTGCAATCTCTGCATCTCTCTGTCTTCTCTCCATACTTTACAGTAGTCGACTGATGAAGAATGTACAGTCGTCTGACTATTTGACAGTCGACTGTATTATTAACGTCAGTCACCTGTGCGAAGAATTGGAGAAAGAGTGCAGCTCTCTGTTTCGAACCATCCCCTGCAGCAGTCGTCTGCTGAAGGATTAACAGGCGCCTGTCCTGTTTGTCAGTCGACTGTATTGACGTCGTCAGTCGACTGTCCTGGCTCAGATTATAGCCGTTGGATATTTTCTAGCCGTTGATCAGTCGATTGTTTCTTGATCATCAATCGACTGTTCCTATCGTTTTCACCCAGTTTCTAGCCGTTGCAGATTTGATTATTTGGCTGTTTCTTTGGGTTTTTGGGCTTGATATAGGATTCCTATATATATGAGTGTGCTGCCTTTGCTTAAACTTCTTGATTGATTCTTGATTACTCTTGATTCTATTGAAAATCTCAAGAGATCTTTAAGCCACTCTCAAGCTCCCTCATTTCCCTCTATTGAGCATTCATCTTCCTTCATGCATTGAAGTCCAGCTCAAGGGAAATCATCTAAGTGCTCTCAAGCATATTCCAACACTTGGAGATCCTCTTCCATGCCTTGCATTCATTCATGAGTAAGCATCTCAAGGCATAGGTAAGAGTATTTACTTTACAGTGTGTAATTTGTTTTTCCTATTTCTCTTTGTGGGATTAGGATTCTCTCTTTGTGGGAGTTTCTCTCTTTGTGAGAGGTTGTCTCTTTGTGGGACTAGGGAATTCTCTTTGTGGGAGTTCGAGTGTCCTAGTGTAGGGCTAACCCTAATTCTCTGAGTTGGAGTTAGTGATTCTCTGTGTGGGAGTCTTGATCCTTGTATAGGATTGGTTGGGTCCTTGTGTAGGGCATAAATCCTCTTTGTGGGGTATCTCTTTGTGAGATTTGTATTCACTTCTCTGTGTGGGATTATAGTGAATATTGGTGTGGCTGGATGTACCCAAGTTTGGGGAACCAGGGTAAAACTTTGTGTTTGCGTTTGGATTGATTGTGTCATTTAATTCCTCTTGCATTTATTATTCCGCATTTGCAAGTTAAATTTTATTTGGACAATTTTATTGTCATTACACTATTCACCCCCCTCTAGTGTGTGTTGTTAGTATTGCAAGGGTTAGTCGATCCCTACAGAAGTTCCTCCCAGCTTATCATTCAAGACCTTCCACAGGTCATGGCTGTAGGATAGTCCTTGTACTCATAAGCCAAGTCATCCTTCATTGAGCTTACAAGTATATCATGCACAATGACATCCTTTTTCTTCCATTCGGTGTAAGTCTCAACCGTACGTCTGTGCTGGGCAGTGTTTTCCTTACCAGGATCTTCCAACTTATGATTAATGGCTTCAATGACTTCTTGTTCCTCAAAGACATACTTGATACGGAAACTCCATACATTGAAGTTGTCTCCATTGAGATGTTCACCTTTGTTAAGGTCGGTAATTATGTTTTTGGTAGCAGCCATTATATAGGTTGGTTTAGTAACTGAAATAAAGAGACAATCAGAAGATTAGTGATGTTGCCAAAAAAATATATATTTTTAACAGGTCGTTAAATTAATGATTTAGTTAATAGCATAAAGCCGAAAGTTCATTAAATTCTCAATCATCGTCCATGACTAGAATTTCATCATTAATTTAAAAACCCTTTCAAAAATATATCTATACATATATATTGTTCACTTCGGATAAATATAAGTCCACACATATATTATCAGAATATCGTATTGCTCCCACTAAACTTATGTATTAACATTGAACACAAAATTCTAAAATACATTATTTTAACAAGCCATAATTATTTACATAAAATATTATAATGACTCTATTTACAAAAATAGGCAAGTGGGACGATTCTGATAATTGGCAAACAAAAAATTGCTAATTAATGTTAACATATAACATTAATAGTCTGTTATATGCATACAAGTGATAAATTCCATTAAAAATATAATCTTGAGCAACTAAACATTTCATGCTCTTCCTATGCATAAACAAATTCATGCATATAAAGCTCAAGGAATTAATTCACTTATAAAATAACTTGCTAACTTTAAAGTTAGAACAAACAATTCCTGATTAGTAAGCATC
Source organism: Scilla litardierei (assembly GCA_030789695.1). Taxonomy (NCBI): domain Eukaryota; kingdom Viridiplantae; phylum Streptophyta; class Magnoliopsida; order Asparagales; family Asparagaceae; genus Scilla; species Scilla litardierei. The sequence goes on from CM061131.1 coordinate 126,546,375, forward strand.
CATCAACTAATGATGATAGTAATCAACTAATGATGATAAAAACAACCACCATGTGCAATATCCATGCAACAATTTATTTTCAGACCCCAAAGGAGAATAATGCATTCCCACACAAATTTGGGTTAGGCTCAAAAACAAATTCATGGCACAAAAATTAATGTTAGTGGGCCGATTAAATTAATTGATGTTTGCAGGTTAGAAATGGAAAAAATTGCCCGCGTAGAAATCAATGTGGTTTGTAAGCATATTATATTAAAGATTGCTGCAAACGAATAAACAAGAGCCCAGCAAATCAAGAACCCAAATATCTAATTGATAGATGAGGATAAAACTAAGAATAAAAAAATATAATAGGAGAAATCAGGCTGAGCCCCTCCGATCCAACACGAATGGGAAGGGGCACAGCGGAGCGCTCCTTTTTCACGGCGCAGGGGCAGAGCCCTTCCTCTGTCGGACGCAAAAAGGGCAGATCCCCTCAGTCGGCCAATCTGCTGAGGAACAGGGCTCAGGCCCTTGGGGCAGAGCGCGGTGGAGCCTCTCAGGGCAGAGCGCGGTGGAGCCCTCCGTCGTCATCCGAGCCGAGGAAGCCACACAGGGCGACGCAAGGGAGGCGGAGGAGGAGGCGGAGCCCATATGGCCATATCCGCAAGGGCAGAGTCCCATCCGAGCGACAGTGCATTGGTGTTCACTCTTCGACAAAGTACCGGGCAGAGCCTTCTTCTTCTTCCAAATCCATGGCGGAGGGTGGTCTCGGCATAGAAGGAGGAACCCCCTCGAAGCCCATCAGGGCACAGTCAACACTGCTATGGTGTAGACCCCCCTCCTTCAACCATCGCATGGGCAGTGTGTTGAGTATTGGACTTCTCCTTACTTGGTGTTAATGATGAACAAACATAAATAATTGTGACTAATCCTCTATTTGCAGTTAATTCATTGCCTAAGCATATCATGAAGATCAATTAGCAATGGATGTCACTCAAGGATCAATCAAAGCATGAAAAGTGGATTGGATGATCAACGATGGTGATTGAAGCTCCTAAAAGACTTCATGCTCATACTTTGGATAGAAGAGATGCTTGTACAAAATGTAATCTTTTTATTCTCTTCTAGTATGTAGCTTAGAAGTAAAACTATGTTGGAGCACACACACATCTGTATTTCTGTCCTAGGAAATCATTAGATCATATTTCCTTAGCATCCAATTCACATTTCTCAAGCATGTGCATTTTGGGATTTCAACAGGCGACTACTGAACGTTTTATAGGCGTCTGTCTCAAACCAGTCGCCTATGATTTGTTCTACAGTTGCATGTTATACACATACTTTATCTATTGGGTTTTAAGCTTCTAGCTTTAACTCTAACCAGGCGACTGCTGTACAAAAGACATGCGCCTGTCCAAGCTACAGGCGCCTATAATTTGTTAGTCAGTCGACTTTCTCTATCCAGCACAAAGGCCATTTTCTTCTTCATACAACCAGACGACTGATGTTGGATTGACAGTCGCCTGTCCAAGGCACAGTCGACTGTTAATGCTTCAACATTCGCATGTTTATTCTTTCTCTGCAAACTCTACTCTCTGGAAAGTTTCACTTATTAGTGACAGACGATTGATGTTGGTTTCACAGTCTCCTGCCCATGGCACATGCGCATGTGTGTTCCACATCAGTCTCCTGTCGTGTCTTCCCAAAACTTTCTGAGTTTTCTCAGCTTACCCATGTTGCGGCCAGTCGCCTATAGAAGGATTTTCAGTCGCATGTTAGGTTTACAGGCACCTGTCTTTCTGATAGGAATTAAGTAGATCTGAACTTTTATAAAAGAAAATACCGATAAAAAGATAACTTTGGTTACAATTGAAGGGCAACCATCCTTTCAAGACGTCGATAAGCGAGGACGTCCACACTCTCCTAAGATCTACCTAAGAATTCTCAAGAACAATTCAATTATCAATAATCAAGCGTAAAAACTAAAATGACGACTAGCCCTAGCTTAAGAATAAACCACCGCCTCCCACAATTACAAGTTTACCATTAAAATATTAATAAAGGGAAAAGGGGTCGAAAACACCCCTAGGGTGCGACTGGACTTGCGCGCGGCTCGGTACGGGAGGGGGGCCGTCGAGTCTAACACTTTCCTTCATCAGTCGACTGTCCTACGTGGTAAGTTACCGTTTGAATTTTCACCTACCCTCTGACACAGTGCATCAGTCGACTGTGATTTCTTCACCAGTCGACTGTTGAGTGTGTAAAATCTATTCGTTGGCTTTTTCTCCACGTATTTCACAGGGGATTTTGGGGATTCTGTTTGAGGGTTTTGGGGAACCTATAAAGATATCTTCTACTGTTCCATTAAGGGGTAACTCATTTTCTTGATCATCTCTTGAAAAACCATAGCTTTCAACTTCAAGTTTTTCAAAGCTCTCAAATTCAAAAGCCTAAGAATTCCAATCTCATTCTCTCTTGATCTCCAATCTAGAATCAAAGTGATATCCTCTAGGCAATTGGGGGTGACAAGAGAAAGTGCTTTTCTCTCTTCTTGGAAGAGACTTCAACACACAACACACTTGCTCCTTCAAGTTCTTCTTCAAGGCATATGTGATTGTAAGTGTTACTATTTCATTATTTCATATCTTTCGATATTAGTTTAACTCTCGGTTTGTGAGAGTGGTTTTTTTGCGCCCAAGTTGTGGGTGTCAATGACATCGATTGTGTTTCAATTTCACTTATATGGTTGCTACAAGTTGGTTTAAAGGAAACCTCAAGTTAGGGTTCTAACTTGAGTATCCGGTGGTATCCGAGTGGAAGGGACGTAGAATTACCGGGAACAAGTCGGAGTTGACTTGGATAATCCGAACCATTGAAATATACTTTGTGTTTGCATTGTTTCAATTTGGGTTTATTTATAATTCCGCATTTATTGTTGATCAGGAATTTAAATTGGTATAACTATCGTTTAAATTTTATAAACACTATTCAACACCCCTTCTAGTGTTTTCCTCTTAGCCAGGGTCCTTACACAGCGGTCACTCGAGCGGCAAGATGGCGGCGAAGGCCAGAGAGGCGGAGCCCGCGACTGATACTAGAGGGCGGAGCCCACTTCGCACCCACGCAGAGACGCGTGTTGGGCGGTGGCTGCGTAAGCTTCGATACCAATGTTAGAGTTTAGTGACATAGAAATGAACACTTCACCTTGATTGCAGCAGAATAAAGTAGCGATGCTTAGATCGGATTTGGGATCACCGAAAGAATCCAAATTAGTTTCACAGCCAAGATTACCTGTTAATCTTCTTTAGCTTCTTTCTTTCAGTTTGTGATGGGAGAGAGGCAAGAAACATTGGATTCTCTTGATTAATTCTCACATCCAACGTGGTATAAATAGAATGTAAAGGGGGTAGTTTTCTACCGTTGGAAAACTTAACGTTAACAAATAACGTAAGGGTAGTTACAAAATAAATTTGCATTGGGAATCCTGAACTTCTGTAAATTCCAATTATCCATCAAGTCTAATTCAATTTACATATAACCCCTTTAATAATATTATAATTGTTATTTACCCCATGAGTTTAACCCATCATGGGAGTACCTAATTCCAACATGCTAATTCAACTTATTTCACTCATATCTGATAAAATTGAATTGTAACCGGACACAATATCCATATTAATAAGGAATAATAGAATGCAGCTTATTAGATTGCAATGGTGAATTTTAAATTATAATGGCCCTTAAGTCAAAATAAGAAAACTTGTTACACAACATTGGCCAGTCATCATGACATTAAGGATAAGCTAAACAACACTGGACTTCAGTTTATGACAAACATGATATGTCTCCAATGCATTAAGTTATTCGGATATGTGTTCCAGTGTGTGGACATTCGAGATTTTTGCACTATTAGCATCTCCATCAACTTAAAAGAGACGAATAGCAGGTAGCTTGCCAAGAAAAGGGTATGGAGTTTGAACTGATCAGATTATTTGTATATGTTTAAATTCTACACATTATTTAACTGATCAATAAGATTTTATGAAAGAAATATATAAATTAGCAGTTTCTAGTAACACTCGTGACTTTCCGTTGATATGAATCTCACATCATTTTCAGCTCTTGAACATCCCCTATGTATACAATTGGTTATTCAATCTTACTTCTGTCAACTATACAAAGAATATCAATGGCAGGATCCCACCCAGACACAAGTAATTGGCATTAAGAAGGGAATTTAATAAACGAGTCCTAGTCATACCTATAACATGTTGTTAGCCTATCATGCTTCCTTTCTACTTCTATAAAGGCGGCGGGGGAATCCCCAGTGAACTTAGTAACATGAAAACGGTCAAATTCTTAGCTAACATAGAAAATGCTACCAAGTTTATGAACAAGTGACTAAATACTTGAAACAAAGAAAATATACCAATTGCTGCACCTATAAACTGGAAGAACCAGTTGTCAATATGGAAACTGATGGAAACCCAAATAAATTCAACCGAACTCAAATATTTGATAATAATATAATTCTGTTCATGAACATTCTCAACATTCATATTCTTAAAGTGGAACCGAAGTCAGATTTTACTTGAATGTAGGTAAATTGAAAGAGTCAAACTGATACTGGTAAGTGTGCTTGAATAATCAGAAACACGGAATATAAAAAACACAACGCATGTCAAAAATATACGCAACTCTTGATCTTTCTTATTGGACTTTCCCCCGACAAGTGAAAAAAATATCACATGTGTCTCTAATACTCATAGAAAACATGATTCAAGCAGAAGAATGCACATCCATGACATACACACACACACACACACACACACATAGTCAGATAGAATATGAGCCTAATATTAAATATTCAGTATTTAAAAAAATAGAATCGTGCATTGTCACAGGAACTAAACAAACTATGCTTGTTCCTAAAAAAGAAATGTTTGCTGTCCAGCTTACCTCCACCACCATTCATGGTCTTCAGATGCAAGTTGAAAGTACGTCAACGCCACAGTAATGAAGGCGGTGACAATTAAGAGAATGATGAAGACTATAAAGAGGATGCTGTATATAGTGTAAATTCTGTGCCCCCAAACACTTGCAAAAATGTAGTAAAGTTCAATATATATTGCACTGAAGGGAAGGAATCCAGCCATTCCCATCTGTGGAATTGCTCCGCGGTACCAAGGCATTGGTGGAATCTCTCTAGGATACTTGGTTGTACGAACAGGAGCTTGGAACTCTGCCTTGCTGTTTTTGCCAGCAATCCCCCCCAAAACAAGCAAGGGAAACGTTACGAGTGTCCATATGAGAAGAATAACTAAAATCGTTCCGAATGGCAGCGCTGCAGTAGAAGTGTACATGATGGCAACAGTATTCAGAAAGCAGAATGTCATAAACAAAGGCCCACAAAATATACACCCTGTTAACAGCAGATTCCTCACCTGCAAACCAAAATTCAAAAGACTTCCATAAAGAATACTGTCTTTAAGTGACTGTCATGTATGTTCAGCTGATATACCAAAAAATTGAACGAATCGTAAATTAACACACACCCAGTTAGTCCCCTCAAGCTGACAATAGAAGGATGTAGATGTATAGCCAGCTATTCCAGATGTGAGAGCATATATAACAACAAGCGCAGTGAAGAGAGCTCCACGATTGTAGGGGTAGAACACACCAACTAGTGACAGACAAAATATGAATGTTGTGCTGCAATGTTTCCAAGCAAAAATATCATAAGAAATATGAAGAAATAGAAACTGCATATCATATTGATGTTAACATCTATTTGTAGTCTTCTATGGAGAAAGGGAAAAACACTGTTGTAAGCACTTACAGAGCAAATAACTGAGTTCCAGAACCAAGACAGGCAGCAAATAGCGATTTGGACCTTGGGTACCTAAATACATCACCATGAATATATTTCCATCCAGTTTCTTCTTGTTCTTCAGCTGTTTCGTCATCACGAGCATATCTTTACATATAACACAATGAATGTTCAAAAAGTTAAGTTACCAGTAGAAGGACAGAAAAGATCCTTTTACAAATCCAACATAAAAGGAAGAGGTTAAACTAATCCAATAATATAGCAAAAATATAAATAAACACCCACAAATTTGTAAATGTTAGCAATACAGATATTTTGGAAACCGTGTTCTTGATTTGGTAGTTGAAAAACAATTTTATACTTAATAACTAATTAGAGTAAGTTTGTTAGTATTTTCTTCTGTCTGCCAAAATTTAATCATAAGGCCGGAGTTGAAAGCAATGTAAAGGCCACATCAGCCATTCTACAAAATCATTACCATACTTTAAATGCACATGTTGGATTACACCAACTATTGTTAAATCTAAACTCATACATATATTTATGACATCAAAAGTAAATTTATGAAGTGATTTTCTGGTTCAAAAAGGGTGGTATGGCAAGAACTTTGAGAGTGGGTTAGTCCCAGACTGACTAAGTTAAAAATGAGCATGTAATTAAATATGTCAGGATTATGACTCAAATAGAGTTAATCCTTTTTGAGTTATGGGATTCACTTATATTTTCTATGTCATATAAGTTTGTGGGACTAATTTCATTGGGCGTTCCGCTCCTACAAATGTATCAGAGCCAACGACTGAATGAACCTTGCTCAAGACTGCTTGCTTGCATGCTTCCATGGTTTGATACAACTTTATCATATGATTGTTTTGTTGTGCGGCGGAGCCCAGCTCTACCAACACAAACACAGCAGAATACTCAAGATCGTGGAGACCGAGAACGAATGATTAGCAGCAAACAAATAGAGTACAAACAAGATTACTTTTAGGCCGTGAATGGCCAAGGGGGAACACCAATGAGCTGCATTACGAAAGGAGAGAACAAAACAAATCTTCTCTTCGTCCAACGAAGAAGAAGCACACAAGATCTCTCCAAAAGCTCATAATACAATCTCTCGAGTTGGCTCTCACAGATGGTGGCTCTATCAAAGGATACACTGTGTTCCACACGAACTCCTAACCTAAAACCCCCTATTTATAACCCTAAGTTACAATAGGTGTCATCATTAGCTAGGAATTCCTAAGGATACGGATCCCGACAATTACGTTATCCGATCCAATCGCCGCTCTACGCAATTAATGCTGCCGCAACCTAGTGGGCCAATCGTCGCTTCCTAGTGGGCTGCATCCCGATGGACTCCATTCGACCGATCGACCTTCCTTCTGTGTCGAACGACCCAAGTGGCGAGCCTTGCGTACGAGCCTTTATCATTCGAGCCTCCAATGACCGATCGACCAAATACGAACTCTAACCGCATTACAATCCATCGACCCAATGCCGAGCGATCGACCCTTAGACTCGAACTGACGACCGAATGACTCAACTGCGCTGTAGAATCCACATGCCCAGCATCCTCGTATTTGACTTGTGCAGAGTCAGATATGTCGAATCCAAGCGCAGTCGAGTTACCTCTGCACAAGATAACTTGTCTGTCAAACAACTGCTTCTCTTGCACCGAATTGAGCCAACTTCTCCACAAATCTCCACCTTCGCAAGATTCGAGCCTCTGTCCAACAGAGGACCCTCACAGACCTTGGTAGAACATCGAATGGTGTCCCTCCATTTTGTTCCGAAGAACCAAATGTGCCGAAGGACCAAATGCTTCGCCAGAGCTACGACTGTCTCCTCCTGAGACTGGCTGACTCTCTCGAGTCTCAAATGGCTCCACCGAGCCTCAATGCCCCCTCCTGGGACCGACGTCAATTTCTTTGAGAAACCACATTGAGCAAGTCCAAACAATGCTTGAACTTGACTCCCGATACAACCTTCGTTAGCATGTTCGCTGGGTTGTCATTTGTTCCGATCTTCAACAAGTTGATGTTGTCGTCTTCTTCGCCCACATAATCCCCGACAAAGTGGAATCGAACATCGATATGCTTCGTACGAGCATGGAAGACCTGATTCTTAGCCAAGTGCACCGCACTTTGGCTATCACAATGGACATCGTACCTCTCTTGGTAGACTTCCAGATCATCCATCAGACCCATCAGCCATATTGTCTCCTTCACTGCTTCAGTCAATGCCATGTATTCTACCTCCGTAATAGACATGGACATCGTGGACTGAAGGATACTCTGCCAACATATTGGAGCGTCTGACACTGACATGATGAAGATATAGCATGTCATCGATCGCCTTCCATCCAAGTCGGCAGCATAGTCAGAGTCGACATACCCGACAGTGTGCGGACCATGAACACTTCGGCTGTATGTCAGTCCAACGTCGACTGTGCCATCGATGTAACACAGGATCTACTGCACTGCTCGCCAGTGCTCTCTTCCCGGGTTGTGCATGTATCGACTCACTATGCTGACAACATGTGATATATCAGCTCGAGTACATACCATTGCATACATGAAGGCCCCTACCGCATTGGCATATGGTATGATCATCATGGGCCTCTTCTCCTCTTCGTTCTTCGGACACTGCTCGGCACTAAGTTTGAAGTGAGGTGCAAGTGGAGTAACTACGGTCATCATCTTCTCACAGCCAAACTTTTGTATAACGAACTCCAAATAGCAACTCTGTGAAAGATGAATAGTACCTCCACTTCGATCTCTTGTGATCTCCATCCCAAGAATCCTCAGTGCCTCGCCTAGATCCGTCATATCAAATGCAGAACTAAATTGAGATTTCAATCTCCGAATCTCCTCTTTATTCGATGAAGCAATGGGCATATCATCGACATAAAGCAGAAGGTAGATAAAGGACCCGTCAACCAACTTCCGATAGAATACACAATGATCATAGGGATTGCTAATATACCATTGCTCATCCATCATAAAGCATTCAAAACGCTTATACCACTGTCGTGGTGATTGCTTCAACCCGTATAGTAATTTCTTCAATCGACATGCACGACCGTCATCACTCCCATAGCCATCGGGCTGAGCCATATAGATCTCCTCTTCGAGCTCTCCATGCAAGAATGCCATCTTGACATCCAGTTGTACCAGTTCAAGATCGAACTGTGCGACCAATGTCAACAGGATCTGAATCGAGCAATGCTTCACCACAGGAGAGAACACTTCATTGTAATCGATACCTTCTCTCTGTGAGAAGCCCTTCGCTACGGGGTGAGCTTGTAGCGAACATCTCCTGATTCGACCCCTTGCTTCTTGGTGTAGACCCACTTACACCCAATTGCCTTCTTGCCCGTCGGAAGCTCCACGAGATCCCATGTATCGTTCTTCGCCAATGATTCCATCTCTTCGTCTATCGTACTTCTCCACCGTTTCGGGTTTTCGGATTGCTCCACCTCATCAAATGAGTTGGGAACATCGATACATACTACGGGAAAGGCAAATGAGACCAACTCCGAGTACCTCACATGTTTTCTTATCTCACGCCTCGGCCTCGATACTGCTATGGAATCCTTCGACTAAACGACCCTTGGAGATGAGCTATCTCCACCAACTGAGCTTGAGCCACCAACTTCACCATCGACGGCCTGGAGCCTCCCTTCTGCTACATCTAGTGTGGTTCGATCTAGGTCGTCGATCGACCGTTGTGGAGTATTAGACACGTTGTCGAAAACCTGCTTCAAATGTGTTCGTTCGACCTCTACCTTTGGCTCATTCTCCTTCTTCAGTAATGTCGACTCATCAAACGTTATGTCTCTGCTCAGGATTACCTTCCTCTGTGTCGGACACCATAGTCGGGTATCCCTTGACACGACTGCGGAAGCCGAAGAATATGGCTTTCTTGGCTCAAGCATCGGGTTTTTCTTCCTTCACGGCATAGTAACTTGGACAGCCCCAAACTCGAACTGATCCCTAGTCGAAAATTGGCTTTTCCGACCATACCTCCAAAGGAGGTCTTCCTTGCAATGCAGCAGATGGTAGCCGATTGACCAAGTCGGTCACATACGCCAGGGCCTCTGCCCAAAACTCCTTCGATATGTCAACAGTTGACAGCGTGCATCGAACTTTCTCCATCAAAGTCTAATTCATCCTATCTGCTACCCCATTCTGCTGCGACATACCCGCAACGGTGAAGTGCCTCTGTATCCCTTTCGATCTGTAAAACTTCTTGAAGAGATCTGACCTATACTCACCACTGTTGTCACTTCGCAGACGCTTGCTTCGTCGAGCAGTCTGAGTCTCGACCAGCTTCTTCCACTCGATGAAAGTGCTAAGAATTTGGTTCTTCGACTTCAGTGGAAACACCCACACCATGCGTGAGAAATCGTCGATAAACGACACAAATGGTCCCCGTACGTCGGTGTGTACATAGTCGAGCGCTGCCTTCGTATTGTGGATAACCGTCCCAAATGAAGCACGTATCTGTTTGCCAAACACAGTGCTCGCAGAACTCGATCTTTTCGGTCGTGGCTTCCTTTAGATGACCCCCAACGATAAGCTTCTGCAATACTTTCTCGCTCACATAACCTAGTCGCATGTGCCATAACTTTGAGTCGTCCTCCTCAGCCTCACAAGTCAGAGCCGCTGTGCCAGCTACGACCGAAACATCCAAATAATAGAGGTTACCTTGGTGCTTTCCCTTCATCACAATCATTGCTCCTCGGGTCACCCTCAGAGCTCCATTCTCCATGGTCACTCGACATCCCTTGGATTTGAGTGAGCCGAGCGATATGAGATTACGCCTTAGGTCGGGAACAACACACACCTCCTCGATGTCTTGTGTAATACCGTCGCCCATCCTCATCCGCACTGTTCCGATGCCCGCCGTGCTACAGGCTCGGTCATCGCCCAACAAGACTTTACACTTACCACCTTCCCTGAATGTCGTAAAGTACTCTTGATGTGGCGTCATATGGAACGAGCATTCAGAGTCGAGCACCCAACCATCTGACGTCACACCCTCCGAAACACCGACCAATACACACTCCTCGACCTCAACGTCCTTAACGACGTTAGCAGTTGTGCCGTGCTTCCTCTTCGCCTTTGGGCAATCTCTGACCCAATGTTCTCTTTCTTTACAGAAAGCATATTGGTCCTTTACCACTTTGCGCGGGGGGCCTCTTGTCTTGTCTCTGGACTTGGATTTGAAATACCACCTTCTATCTCCACCCTTCTCACCATTACGACCGCTCACAACTGTAAGAGCATCGCTCGAAGCTTGGTTGCAAGTGTCCGCATCATTCTTCCTGAACTCGTTGCTCGTCAGAGTGTTGAACACCTCTTCAAATGTGATCGATTTCTTACCAAAGGTAAGAACCGACATCAAGTACTCATACTCAATGGGTAAAGAATTGAGGAGAATCATCGACATGTCTTCATCGTCAACCTTCACGTCGACGTTCCTCAGGTCGGTAAGAAGCTTGTTGTAGTAGTCGAGGTGTTTCTCCATAAAAACCCCCTCGGCTAACTTCAAACCGAGAAGCTTCTCCTTCAAGTGTAGCCTGTTCTGGATGTTCTTCTTCATATACTTGTCGCCGAGCTCCTTCCAGAACTTGGTTGCACTTGTCTCCTCCATGTATAGGTATTTCTTCTCCTTTGATAAATGCAGGCAGATGGTACCACATGCACTCCGATTCAGAGTTCTCCACTCCTGATCGGACATGCCCGTCGGCTTCTCGTCCAATGCGATATCTTGACCAAGTTGATTCAAGATATCCATGATTTTGCATCTCCACATACTGAAGTTGATCTTTCCATCAAACTTCTCAACTTCGAACTTTGTGTTAGACACAATAGTCCGAGAAGATGAAGAATACCCAAAAGTCGACGCCTTTGGAGAACTATCATCGCCACCGCTACCCATCTTCATTTTCTACGTTGATCTCCAACACCGTACAGCTCTGATACCAATTTGTTATGCGGCAGAGCCCAGCTCTACCAACCAAGCACATCAAAATACTCAAGATTGGGGAGACCGATGACGAAGGATTAGCAGCAAACAAATAGAGCACAAAAAAGATTGCTTTTAGGCCGTGGACGGCCAAGTGGGAACACCGATGAACTTTATTACGAAAGGAAAGAACAAAACAAATCTTCTCTTCGTCCAACGAAGAAAAAGCACACAAGATCTCTCCAAAAGCACACAATACAATCTCTCAAGTTGGCTCTCACAGATGACGGCTCTCTCAAAGGATACAATGTGTTCCACACGAAATCCTAACCTAAAACCACATATTTATAACCTTAGGTTACAATAGGTGTCATCATTGGCTAGGAATTTCTAAGGATACGGATCCTGACAATTACGGCATCCAATCCAATCGTCGTTCTACGCAATTAATGCTGCCGCAACCTAGTGGACCAATCGCTGCTTCTTGGTGGGCCGCATCCCGATGGGCTCCCTTCGACCGATCGACCTTCCTTCTGTGTCGAACGGCCCAAGTGTCGAGCCTTACGTACGGGCCTTTATCCTTCGAGCCTCCAAACGACCAATCGACCGAACAAGGACTCTAATCGCGTTACAACCCATCGACCCAATGCCGAGCGATCAACGCTCAGACTCGAACTGACGACCGAACAATCCAACTGTGTTGTAGAAGCCACATGCCCAGCATCCTTGTATCTGACTTGTGCAGAGTCAGATAGGTCGAATCCAGGCTTAGTCGAGTTACCTCTGCACAAGATAACCAGTTTACCAAACAACTGATTCTCTTGCATAGAATCGAGCCAACTTCTCCACATGTTTAGGCCTCAGGTGGAAACTAGCTTGGTTGCATGCATTGTCGCACTTTGCTCTGGGTGTGACTCATTGAGGTGGAGAACACATAGAACTAGGTTTTGAATCTGGATCATGGGTTTAAGATTGCATAAATTAAAAAAATAGATATGTATCTAAGGATTAGGGATAGAAATTAGAATTTGAAAAAAATTGCTAGAATGTGAACATCATACCTAGGCACATAATACATCTACCTATAACTCCTCGTGATAAAAGAGATTTCTTAAGAAACCTAAGGCTCCTCACACACTAATTTAGAATTTCTATCAAATACACAAATATTCCAAGTCACCAAGTTTGAAAGTTTTCAATACACATCCATATTTATAGGCAAATCTATGCACAGAACGCAAGCGTCTCATGAAATTGACTAAACATACTACAAAAAACATAAAACAATAAAGCATATGCATACCATGTGAAACTCAAAATCAAAATAAACTACATCTGAATAAGTCCATGGATCATATCCCCATCAGTCATCACATGGACTGAGTTGGTTGGTTCGTCTGTGTATAGATGAGACTTTATCTCCATTTAGTGTTGGTTATGCTTGACTAGATACGGGGGATGCTGGGGAGTTGTTCTGGGTAATGTCATATGGTTCGAGTACTTCAAAACGGTAGTATGTCAAGGAATTAATAATGGATTTAGACACACATCGAGTAAATTAAAAGATAGACATATGGTCAAATACGTTTGGACTCATGATTCAAACAGGTTTAATCTTTTTAATTCATTATGTGCTTCAAGTATTTATTTGCCACACTAATCTAAGTCTGTAGGCCTATATCCTTTTGGTGGGCCTACCACTCCTACATTCTTCATGGGGTTGATGCATTATTAAAACAACATGCTTATCATATTAGATAGCCGTGTCAGTGAGAAACTGTTTTTATATGTTTTTCTGGTTCATCATCTGATTCCTCGTTACTAGATTATGGAATAAGACTACACTGAAAAGTAAAATCTTTGCATCGTTAGAGTTTCTGTTATTTATATTTTTTATATCATTTAGAACGAGGAATCATAATTTCTATTATTTACATTTTTTAGATTATTTAAAACTAAGAATAAAAGTTTCCGTTATTTACATGTTTATATTGTTTAGGTTGGGAATTTTCATACTATCTCAAAGTAACTACATATTTAGGCATTACCATAATCGATAATATATGACAAAATTCTATTCCTCAATCACGTAAACATGATATCATGGTACTCTTTTTAAATTCCAATTTCTTCTTATTTTTTCCTATCATTGAAGTCATCATGCTAGCTGTAGGTCTGTGCTCAACAGAGCTCTATACTCCTGTAACTAACCCTTAGCGCAAGACCAACACTACAAAGAGCCATGCTTTTCTCAATATAAAAGATGGAAACACTTTAATATAGATTTATGCTTGCTGTCATATTTTGATCGGTCAATCATAATAAATTTGACTATGCAATAAATTCAATTTTCTTAAGCTGATCAAATCTGCTCAAAATTCAACCCCCATTCGATCACAAATCAACTTGCACATTAACTGTAGTGACCTCACATCCAACCTGCTCGTGATACAGGTGCATCAAAGTGGATTCTTCTCACACTGATGATATACTAGACATCAACTGCATGCATTTCCTGCCATCCAAACAAATCCCAAGGCTGACCATGATCATATATATGATTACCTACGTCTCTTGCCACGTCTCTTGCCACCTGCACGATGTTATAAAACACAAGCAAGTCATGCAGTCCCCAATTGTCGTTGGAACTCTGACTGCAATGAATTTCAACTAAAAATCAACTATATGTCGTGCCTCTGCTCGTTATAACGACCAAATGCATCTAATTGCCACTGGTATGTCATTGTCCATGAATTTGATTGCACTAGTCTCAGCAAGTCTAATATCCTTGACTGCCGTAAAATCTATTGCATGAAGATCCACTTAAGGGCCACAATTCGGCGAAACACTTTCATTACTGTTTGATGCTCATAGATGCGAGCCATATCAACTTTATGCACGATCGGGTTTGAGAAATGGCATGGGTTTCAGTCCCTTCGAAAAAATTTAGTTCGTGAGAGTTTTCTCATTTTCGTTTTAAGTTTCGAATTCGGATTTACCTACATTATTATGTATATATTTCAAATACATATTTATATGTATATATAAAGTTATACATAAAGATAAATATTTACATATGTTTTTAGTAATGTTGATGCACGGATTCTCGCTGGGTCGGATCAAGCCAGCGGACGCCTGGACCGGTCCGTGGGGGATGAGCAATCCTACAACAGGTTGAGCCTGGACCGGTCAGTTTCGTAGGGCTATCCTCATTCTCTGGTACCTAAAATGGAAATAAAGGCGTCAGAGAGCCCGAGGGTGCGACCTCCCAGGTTGGGGGCGGACCCCCGACTCCACTCTGATGCCTAAGTCAGACGAGATTGTAGGAGGAAAGGAGTAGAGGGGCATAAGATAGCTCGTGTGTGGTGGCGCATGGGTTGAGCGTGGTTGTGCCCATGGTTGTTAGGGTTTGAGAGATGAAGATGACTTGCTAAAGTTTGAGGACCCAAAGAGAGCATACCTTGCGGAGGGGGTTCCTTCCTGCTTATGTTGAGGTCACATGCCAAGTGATGCTTGTCATGTGTAAAGCTGCAGATTCTTGAGCACAACCGACTTTTGTATATAGGATGTGGCTGACCGTGTCTACAGATAATATAAGACATGAATTGAATGCCGATGGTATTTGAAGAGAGAATGCTAGTCGCTTGCCTGCGATTGGGCCACTTGGGTGACGTGTGAAAGGCTGGGCCGCTGAGGGCTGGCCTCGAGTAGTGAAGTCATCCCGTGGGGAAGCAAACCATTGATCCTGAGGTCGGGTTGTCTCCGTGGGGCTATGTCGATGTCAGGTCTGACCGACCCCTCGAGCCAGGTCGGAAGGTCCCCACTGATGGGTCCCATTCGACGTGTTAGACCAGGCTCTGCTGCCAATGGGTCAATCCCAATTACTGAAACCGGTATCTACAATAGCCCCTCGTCTTCTCAGCTAGGCACTGCAAGCCATCTCTGTGAGGTCAAGAGTGGAGAGACGAGGAGATGAACTAAACCGAAGGTATTGCTGGCTTCACCTCAACTTTCTTCGAGAACAAGGAAAGGAGGAGGTGCCTCGTTTGTAAGAGGGGTGCTCATGATGGCACCCAATAGTGACGGTCACACCTTCGAGGACTGAAGTGTTGGGTAGCGAAGGAAGATCTGTTGGACTTGACATGCATTGAATGAATCTGAGCGGGTAGCACTATTTTCCGAGGGACTGATGACGTGGCATTGCCTGATTGGCATTTGGTGGAAGTGGTCTCGTCGCTATAATTAAATGCTAAGATAGCCCCGATCCGACGGTTGGGATCGATTTCCGCTGTTCCTTGGTTTATAAAAATGGGGAGAAGGGTAGTAGGCATCTACGTTCTTAGTTCTTCTGCTGCTTCATTTGTCTAAGAAGATGTTCAAGTTTTCAGCCCTCCCTTTTGATGCCATGGATTCTCAGGCTATACCGATGTTGTCGGTGCTGGTGCTGACTTCTGTCGGGACTCTGACAAGTGAGGAGTAGGTCTTCGGAGATGATGTATATCTCATGCACTTCTTCGGGACCGAGAGGCGATCTGAGGATGAAAGGCGTGTTTGGGCAGCATGGTTCGTTGCCACCATGCGAGTTGTTAAGGCCGAGTCGAGGCCTCCGCTGATCAAGGAGGAGGTAGAGTCCAATCGTGAAGCCCTGGTTGAGCGAGCATGGAAGGGCAAAAGGCCCGCCGGCAACAGAATGTCCACCGCACCGTCGCCGAGGAGGATTGTTGAACCAAGGCAATGATCAGGTCCACCACCGTCTGAGGCAGAGCTAAACCCCCAGCCTGGCGGGGACCAGATGTTAGGCATTAGGGCGGTGAGTCGTGAAGCGTCGCCGATGTTTTAACCCGAAAGCGGTTGCCAAACTCCACATCATAGGAGCGGTGGAGCAAATGTTAAAGTCAACCATGGAGGCGTCTATTAGCCATTCCGCATAGAGGACCGACTGGATGTCCAAGGCTATGAAGCGCTTGTGCATGGCAAGCTCTTTTGCTGATCTTGGTTCTGACGTCGATAGTCTTGACTGACTTCCCTTTTATCGTGTACGCATGACCTGGGACACCTATGTCACTTCTACCATAATTTCTGATGGTGTAGGAAGCGGGTGAGAGACTTGGAGAAGACGAATGCCTTCCTCTATGATCTGGTCTACGGGATGAAAGATGAACTGGAGGAGAAGGCCCAGCTGAGGCAGGCCGAGGAGGTGAAAAAGACCAAAGGTGGTCCGATCGAGGGCGATGCTCCAGGTGATAACAGCCCAGTGCGGGGCCGATCGTATGATCTTGGCCCTTTTCTTCCTTCTCGTTTTTTGAAAATGTACGCCGTTGAAGCGACAAATTTTGTAATCCCGAACCAATGAATGAAAAGAATTTTTGCTGAGAATGTTGATGAGTGAATATTTCATATATTTTTAGCGAGGATGAGTCATGCACTATATCACACAAACTCTCATTTTACACGCCACTTTATCATATTTCCGTTCCATTTTACTTCTTGAGTGTTTGTGTACGTTTTAGGTTGAAATCCAGCTTAAAGGAGCTAAACGGAGTCAAATAATTGAAAGGAAGAAACGTGGCGAGGAAATGGAATCAAAAGAAGGAATCAAGAGAAGACAACCCCACGCGACCGCGTGGGGAGACACAAACGGTCGCATGCTGAGAATCAAACCCCAAAAAAGTGTGGATATGAAGATCCACGTGATCGCATGGCATATCCCATGCGATCGCATGGGATAGCTCAACCCAAGCCAAAGAGAAGATGAGCCACGCGATCGCGTGTGACATTCCATGCGATCGCGTGGAGAAGATGCCACAGGAAATGCACAATCTTGCAAAAGACTAAAGATCTGCTCACGACTCTGTGGTTATGTAACGGCCGGTATTTTTAGGTATGTTTAATTGCGTGTGTGCTTGTAATTTTACTTCCGATTGTCCGAGTATTTTTATCCGTAGAATCGACACGAGCGCGTCTAAATTTTTCACCGTAGTTTAATTTACTAATTACTTTCTGCTCTATTGTACATACTTTACTTTTTAGATTGCCATACTAGTTTGCCATACTTGTTTATTGTTTTACATAACATGCTAAAGATACTTTGAGTTACGTCTGATCCTGGCGACCGTTCTTTTTGTGGTGGTCTCGCCAGATACAGTACATGTGGAAGAAGTTGCACCAGGGACTGCAGACGCTGAGTTTGCTGTAGAATTTGACCAAGAGGACGTTGGTTACTAAGTGTGAGTGTGAGTGTGTTTTTATTATATGTATCAGAGTGGCTTGCCTGGTGTGTATTTGTACTTCGAGATGTATTTCCTTTCATGTACGCTGCTGGTCGTAATAAGGTTTACACCACTTTCATGTACGAGTATTTTGGCGCATTTCTGCAACAGAGCCTGTATTGATCTCATTGGTGCCTAGCAGGACTTGTGCATTTCCAAACAGTAACGGGCCCGGAGAGCGGGTCGTTATAGGTTATCTTCTCTTCCTTTTATTTTTTCATCAAAGAGCGTCTCGTTATGATTTCAACACATATTTATTTGCATTTTTCCAAGATCGAAACGATTTTATACATTTTCTGAAAGACGATGATGTAGTACAGAATTGGCGACGCGACCGGTGACGCGACCGGCGACACAGCCGCGTGGAAATCGACGCGACCACATACATAACAAGGCTGAAAACAAAACACACAGAAAGCTGTTTTGGGGCATTGTAGCGACGCAACTGTGTGGGAAGCGACGCGGTGGCGTAATTCTGGACTTCTGAATGTGGTTTCTGTTTTTATGGACAGAATCGTCGCGGTCGTTTTGGGTCGGGTTTTGCCTGACCCATTAGGGTTTTCTATGGGTTTTATATATAGTAGGAGCGCCGTTTTGAGAAAGGAGATGTGATTTTCGTTGGTTTTTCTCCTCTTTCTTCCCTTGTAATTAGTTTTAGGAGTATGATTTAGCTTAAATTAGGTTTTGATATGTTTTCTCATGGATGTAAGCACGGAATTAATAACTCTGTGTTTGCAACCATTGAGATAAGTATTACTTTCCCTTTATTTTGCATTATATACATGTTTTGTTATTTCTTATTGTTTCCTCATTGCTCCATGTGTTCATCTCTGTATTATTCAAAGCTTTATGAGTAGACTTTATCTAGAGTTAGGTTGATCTTGATTTGTGGAATTGAGCATGGGTTGAATAAATTGTGTAGCTATTGAATGATAATAGGATTAGGAATTGCCTGCTTAATGCACTCGTCATGTGACGATGCGCTACGAAGGTAGGCTTAGTCGCACGAGGGATAGACCTATCATAGCATCACTGAAGTGGGCGGTAAGTGATAATTGGATTGCCCTATCATTGCATCACGGAAGTGGGGGGTAGATGGCAACCTGACGAACGGCACGTTCTAACGCAATGGACGATCTTATCATAACATCATGGAAGTGGGGGTAGGTGACATCCAAAGGTTAGACAACCTTACCCTAGGATATATTCGATACCCATACAACGAGTTCATCCCCGTGTTCAATCCACAATACTGAGAAATCTAGTCCTAAAACCATTTCTTTCTGTTTATTTCTCCGTATTCCACATATTTCCCATGTAGCTAAACACAACCTAGGATTAACTAGTACTTGATCATACAACCTCCATGTGGACGACTCATTAGCCATACGACGATGTCGTGCGCTTGTGGTTATAAATATCGAGAGCTCAATTCACACAAGTTTTCTGGCGTCGTTGCCGGGAAGTTGCCTCGATTGATACTAGTTTGGTCTTAGGGTAGTTAGTCTACGTGCATAAAAAATAAAATAAATAAACAAACAAAATTTTTCCCCTACAATCCCATTTATATTTGCTATTCTCTTGGGTCACTAAGCACTCCTCTTTGATTTCTTATTTGTTTTGCCAGGTAAGTTTGGAGCATAATATGGACGCCGAACTTTAATGCCTCTATGACACATGGTGCTCAGATGGGAGGCTATGATGATTCTCTGTAGGTTGTGGCAGTTTGCGAAGCATGTAGCATGCAGGGCCATGTTTACACTCAATGCCAATATTTTACCCATCCATACAACCCACACCTATATACCTACAACATGCCACATGAACCCACTTATCCATACCCCGAGACCTACATGATCCCACCTCAACCAAAGTCTAGCCTTGAACTTCTTTTAGACAATTTCATTTCAAACTAATGACAAATGACTTTACCCTCTCCCTCCGCATCAATCGACGCCCACCTTCAAGAGATTGCCCAAAACTTGAACCAAATCTCCTAATCACAAGGGTAATCAGAGCAGAATTCATGTGGTCAGTTCTCTGAGACTACACCGTCAGGTAGGAGCATTATGGTGGAGGAGCCACACCTACAATTGGAGATCAGGCGAGGCAGCACTAGACACCTAGGGATCAGATCGCCAGCTTCACCCAACTTGACTGAGAGACTCTTTGGCAAGCTTGGTGGAGATTCAACAAATTGGTGAATGGACTGACGCAGCATGGGGTTAGCACATTTTGGCTCCTTAGCTTCTTCAGTGGAGGACTGCAGGTACACTCGCAGGAGTTCATGGCAAAAATGAATGGAGGCCAACTCTTTGACATGCCACCTGAAGCAGCTTGGGAATACATGGAAGCTGCAGCTATTATTGACACATCATCGGCCACATGCACCACAGAAGGTAACTCACCGGAACAACCCCTTAAAATTTTTGATATGAGTTCATCTTCCCCCGCAGGTACCACTTTTGAGACATGTTATCAATGACCACATCCATCAATACACACTAGACGATGAGATGGATGGACCACGTGTCGAAGAGTGGAGCGAAACCATACTCCTCAGTAGAGACGATAGCATACATGGAGCATGCAAAGACACACCCACAGCTTCTATACTTGATGGGCCCGAGCCAATTTTTCCAGCTGATTGGTTTCCCTCTACGACATTATTGAGCGCACCCAGGAGACAGCGGAGCAGTTGCATATAGACGAGGACGATGTGTATGAGGCCATATACACCACGATTCATTACTGAGAGCCCGACACATCCTTGCCGCTACCTTTGACTCCGCAGTCACTTCCCTTTTTCTCAGAGGCAGCGCATCCAGCATGGCATGACACTATTTTGGGAGATTCTTTAGACCATACATGCTCTTTTTCTGAATCTCATATTGCATTTTCTAATCTTCTAGATTCAGATACTATTGACACGACGTACCTCCTACAGGACACAGGTTTAGATGCACCAGAGGTATGCTTGGTCGTGCCATCATCTGGAGATCGGCCTATTGATGCGACGAGCGAAGAGTTGATCACATCTCGTTCAAAGAGTAGCATACAGTTTTCAGGGATTATTTGTCACCCCTCTTTACTTTCTCATAGCTCTCTTGATGATTATCTCTGGAACACTTGTATTTTAGGGAAAAAATTCCCTATCAGGTTGATGCCCCTCGTCCCTTGTAGGTTACAGGTGGATGCCTAAGAGGGATGCTTGGAGGAGCATTGTTGGGACCTGATGGGGCTCGTGGGAGGCAGCTTGCTGAACCACGAAAGGAGCAGATAAAGCAGCTGTCTGCTCCACTTCAAATTCTCGATCCACCTTTTGACAAGGTGAATCCTACTCTAGTAGTGTAGATTTTTTATATATGCTTTCTAGGATAGTAGATTGAATAAACTGGTCTTCTTTCGATAGCGAGGGAAGCGTATTAGGATTTTCTGTTTTTCCTTAGTTTTAAAAATAAATGAATAAACCCTCATCTATAATGCGACTCACACATATTATCATGATCCAAACCCCACCACATGCTTCAATGCCCATTATTTGCCTTTGTTTCACATTCTATGACTCCAATACCCATACCCCATACACCCTACATTTCATTTTATTTTTCTTATTTGGATATGCTTTTATGCTAGCTTAGTGAAGGCACCATCATGCATTCATCATTTACACCCCCTATTTTTCACTTTTTAGCATCGATGATAATGCTTACTTCTAGCTTGGGGGAGGTGCACTTCGTACGCCAATTGTGCATTTATTGCATTATGAATCCCACTTCACCAAGTTTTTATATGCATGGATGTTTTAGTGAAAATTTTTGTGAATTTTTTTCAGATTTATATCTCTTTATTCGATCTATCATCATTTATCGTGATATATGCTTAAGGATGTTTTAGTGTTGATATCATGTAATATACTTATTATGCTTGTGCTTATAATCATTAGAATAGAAATACTCGAAACATGCATATGTTATATTTATGATTGGGAACACATCTTATGCATGCATCTTGGTGGTTTTAGTTGAGTATATTGGTTAGCAATCTGATAGGATATGGATAATTACATGCCTATCTAGTACTGAGAAGTATTGTTGCCTTACTTGTTCATGTTTGAAAAAAAGAAATACAAAAGAAATAGAAAAAAGAGAAGAAAAGAAAAAAATAAGAATGAGAATAAATATGCACAGTTCTTCCAGCTACATCAAGTAAGCGGGTCCTCGTGCCTCGGGAATCGTTTGAGGATTTGCACCGAAAGGTTTACCTTAGGGAACTACATAGGATTAAAGGTTTTTAGTTGATTTGAGCTAGTAGGTCCGAGATATCCCTCTTGGCCCAATACCCTAAGGTCGTCTGATTTGAGAGTCATTGACCCAACGCTCCTTACACAAACCAACTAAAACCCCAAGAATAATGAAAACAATCGCATGAATAAATCTAGCAATCCCACAGCTAAAGGAACGATAGTGTGTCGTGAGTGCCACCTCCTTGATGGATTCACAACCCATTATACGATACTAACTCTTCCTCGATCAATCGTATAATTTCGATTCAATAGCCTATGCGGAATAGAGGAAATATTTTAGGATTTGAGCATAACCATGGTAATGTATATTGCATGTTGATCTATACTTGAGATAATGTTTTAGGCTATGTCTTGATAGATTGATAGAGATTGACATGCTTATTAACTCCATAATCTGAAAATTCATTTTCCTGTATATATGCTTGTCGTTGTGAAATTCTTGATATCATTTGTTGAATGCATGCATACCCCCACTCTCTACTCTTTCTTTATCTTCCATAAGGACAAAAAAGAGGTTAGCTTGGGGGATTTTGATGAGTGAATATTTCATATATTTTTAGTGAGGATTATTCATGCACAATATCACACAAACCCCTATTTTACACGCCACTTTATCATATTTCTGTTCCGTTTTACTCCTTGGGTGTTTATGCACGTTTCAGGTTGAAATCCAGCTTAAAGGAGCTAAACAGAGTCAAATAATTGAAAGGAAGAAACGAGGTGAGAAAATGGAATCAAAAGAAGGAATCAAGAGAAGACAGCCCCACGCGACCGCATGGGGTGACACAAACAATCGCGTGCCGAGAATCAAACCCCAAAAGAAGTGTGGATATGAAGATCCACGCGGTCGCGTGGCTTATCCTACGTGACTGCGTGAGACAGCTCAACCCAAGCCAAAGAGAAGAGGAGTCACAGTCGCATTGACATTCCACGTGACCGCGTTGAGAAGATGCCACATGAAATGCATAACCTTGCAAAAGACTGAAGATCTGCTCACGACTCTGTGGTTATCTACACTTTCTTTTATTTTTCCATCAAAGATCGTCTCGTTATGATTCCAACGTATATTTATTTGCAATTTTTCGAGATCGGAGCTATTTTATACATTTTCTGGAAGGGAGGCTGCAGTGCAGAATTCACGAGACCAGTGACGCGACCGCGTGGAAATCGACATGACCGCGTGCGTAACAGTGCTGGAAACACACAGAAAGCTGTTTTGGGCATTGTAGCGACGCGACCGCATGGGAAGCGACGCGGTCGTATAATTCTGTACTTCTGAAGGGGGTTTAAGCTGTTTTGGGCAGAATCGACCCGACTGCGTCGATTTTTGACCCGGTCATTTTGGGTCAGGTTTTGCCCGACCTATTAGGGTTTTCTATGGGTTCTATATATAGTTGGAGCACCATTTTGAGAAGGAGACGTGATTTGCATCAGGTTTTCTCCTCTTTCTTCCCTTGTAATTAGTTTTAGGAGTATAATTTAGCTTAGATTATGTTTTAATATGTTTTCTCATGGATGTAAGCATGGAATTGACAACCCTTTGTTTGCAACCATTGAGATGAGTATTTCTTTCCCTTTATTTTGCATTTTATATATGTTTTGTTGTTTCTTATTGTTTCCTCGTTGCTCCATGTGTTCATCTCTGTGTTATTCAATATTTTGTGAGTAGACTTTATCTAGGGTTAGGTTGGTCTTGATTTGTAGATTTGAGCATATGTTGAATAAATTGTGTAGCTATTGAATGATGTTAGGATTAGGAATTGCCATGCTTAATGCACCCATCGTGCGGTGATGCGCTATGGAGGTAGGCTTGGTCGCACGAGGGATAAACATATCATATATGATCCAACTATTGACATGTATTCTTGATATATCCCCTAATTTTCGATCTCCAATATGAAAACCCCCATCCAATATGATCCACATACCGGATATTGAAATCTTAACATAAACACCAAGTTATCCTTGGTTCAGCAATTTAAAAACCAGATTTCATATATGGGAACTAAGAGTAAACTAATTATTAATAATAACTCCTCAGTAAGCATAATAAATCTAATCAGAAGGTCTGAGTCAAAAGCAATGTATAGGCTACATCACCCCACCTAGAAATCATTACCATAATTTTAAGTCATATAATGAGCCATGCATACAACTGTGAAATTTGACCTCATTAATATCATTCTGTTGTGACTTCAATAGTTAGTTAAGACTGTACTATACTTCAAACTCTAAGTTCAACATGATGTTTTAAGTAAGAGCCATGTCCGTAAAGAATGGTGCTAATGCATTTTTAAAAATCTACATATCATATTGGATAAGCAATTATAATATGGAAATATACAAAATATTCATATCAAAAGAGAAGATTCAAAATGTTCATCTCAATACATGCACAAACATGAGAATAACAGGTATCGTATGCCATATGAGTACAAGCATCATATGATATCTAAAAAGACTATTATTTTTTGAAGGATCGATTTTTATGTTTATTTTCTAAAATCCAACACACCAAATATCAAGTGAACCTGACACTTTTTCTTCTGTTAATATAATGGTGACAAAAGTTTTATTGTTACAAAACTCTTAAATTTGGAAGGAGTAGATCGACAAACAAAAAGCTTTATACACTTAATATTTGATGTATTGAGATTTTAGAATATGAAGGTTAAAAATGAATGGAGTCAATCCTTAAAAAATAATAGCTAGCGAACTTTTGAAGAACGTCATATGAGGCCAGTGCCCATATATCATATGATACTTATTTTTAGACACATAGAGGAATATGTAGGTTAGATATCCAAGGATGAAATCCATATTTGGCCATCGTCTATAAAATCCAATCTTCATTATATTTTTGAGCAAGCAGAATCTTTCACGTTGAGCTTCATATTTTAAAATCCCAAAACACCAAATATCTAGTGAAACCTAACGGTTTTGCTAATTCATCCATTTATCACATCTAATAAATTTTTTAACAATAGCTTAGATGAATGAGTAAACCCCTTAGGCTCACTAAATATTTGATATTTTAGGGATTTAGAATATGATGATCAAAGTAAATAATTTAGATTGATATAGAATAATTGAGATTGGACTTGTAATGATGGCTAATGATGCATTTCATCCTTGACTAGATGACCTATCTTATATATATATATATATATATATATATATATATATATATATATATATATATATCAGAATAATATATATGTGCTCTCAGTATAAGAAATTTTCCCATGCTGCTATTTATTTTTATTTTTTTAAATTTTTTGGATGTGTTCTACACATCATAGATGATCAACTACTAAAAATCAAGTCAATCCAATGCTAATTAACCCTTGATCTAATTCAACAATTTTAGAATAGAAATTCAACAGTTTTAGAATAGAGCTTTTTGTAACGAGTATATCTAGATTTAAATTCCTTTAAGGTTTATACATATTTGGGATTTTATAATATGTAACCTTTCAAAAAATTAAAAAAAATCATGGGAAATGAGTTTTTATGCTGTCAATAAGAATCATACACTAATAACACATACCAAGTTTCCTATATATATGTGAATAATATGTAATATATGACATGAGAGATCTCTCTTATATAAGCACACATGGTATATTCTCCTCCATATAGTACAATAGGTCATATGGGATGTACTTTTTATCTTTCATGTCACATGGGCTTATATAAGATAGATTACTTATATGGCATATTATACCAATTATTATATATATAGAATAATGGGTTTCACAGGATGTATAAGGCTTAGCCTTATTCATGACCTCAAAAAGTCTACACTCACATATTTTTAGATGATCGAAACTGTGTACTTTGATCCTCACATTCTAAAACTATAAATTTCCACATATTAAGGGAACCTAATGGGTTTATTCCTTCGTCCATCAGTCATAAATTTAAATTTTCATAAGAATACAATGTTTTGTAATGGGTATATGAATACGCAAAATCAGTTGGATTCAACAAATATTTGGTGTGTATGAGTTTTATAATATGAAGATCAAAATGAGCGGTTCCCATCATTCACAAAATTATGGAAGGATGGATTTTTCGAGGTCGCATATGAGGTTAAGCCTCATATATGATATGATACACATTATCCTCCCATAAATATATAAATCTTTATATATATTTTGACGATCGAACCCATTCATTTCGACTTTCATAATCTAAAACATCAAAATACCAATTATTAGGTGAACACAATGGGTTTTTCTCATTCATACATCCATCATAAAAAGTTCTAATCCTAAAGAACCCGTTAAATTTGCAATAAATAGATGAACAAACAAAACTCATTGGATTCACCTATATTTGGTGTTTAAGATTTTAAAATATAAAGATGAAAATGAACGGTTTTGATCATCTAAACCGAATGGTAGAATTTTCAAAATCGTATATGCGGCTTAACCTTATAATATGTATGTATGTATATTGAATAATATGTATCATATGATATATGAGGCTAATCCAAATATGCGACCTTAGAAACTTTGTCCTCGTATATTTTTAAATGGTCATAACCGTTCATTTTCTACAACACCAAAAATACCGAATATCAGGTAAACCTAAAGAGTTTTGATCATTCATCTACATGTTGCAAATTTAACGGTTCCATAAAGATAAATTTT
Organism: Scilla litardierei; assembly: GCA_030789695.1. Taxonomy (NCBI): domain Eukaryota; kingdom Viridiplantae; phylum Streptophyta; class Magnoliopsida; order Asparagales; family Asparagaceae; genus Scilla; species Scilla litardierei. The sequence goes on from CM061131.1 coordinate 126,573,393, forward strand.
TTTTGATGGGTGGATGAACGAGCAAAACCATTTGGATTCACTCAATATTTGGTGTTTTATGGTTTTAGAATATGAAAATAAAAAATGCTTCCAATTGTTTGAAAAAATATGGGAGGATGGAGTTTTCTATCTTCATATTATATACAAATAACAATGATATGACATATGAGCTAATGTGTCATATGCAACCTTGAAAACTCCATCGTCTCGTATATTTTCAAACGATCGAAACTATTGATTTTGATCTTCATATTCTAAATCCAAACCCACCAAATACCATGTGAACACAAGGGGTTCTCCTTGTTCATCCACCCATCGTAAAAAAAAATCTATTTCTACGGAACTGTTAAATTTGTAATAGGTAGTGAGCAAACAAAACACAAGGATACATCTAATATTTGGTGTTTTAAGATTTTAGAATAAGAAGATCAAAATTAACGATTCTAATCATCCAAAAATATGGAAATATGCCATTTTTAGGGTCAAATATGAGGCTTAGTCCAATGTGTCATATGATACACATTATTCTCATATGTGTGTGTGTGTGAAAAATTGTTCATAAGGTGACTCCTTAAATAATTATTGAAGAAATTGGCATAAAATAATCTAATTGAGCTACTTTATAGATGATGCATTTCATCCCTCATGATCTCCATAGTTCAAAATGGTTGAACATGAAAAATTATGTGATTTAGATACTTTTTGACCATAGATCTAGTGGCATCATTTATTCTATTGTTAAGAAACCATTTATTTTGTAACCATATAATGCATAGCTAAAAACATTAAAAGTGCATGATTTTTTGTAAACAAATATTTGATGACATGTAGATCATAATGAACGGATCTGATCATCCATATAATTAGTATAACATATGTACGAAGGCGATTCCTTAAATAATTATCTAAGAAATCACCTTAGGCACACTGTTCCATGACATAACATATTGGACCTTTAAGGAGGAAGCTTAGGATCAAAGTAGTCAGTAGGAGCTGTTCACTTCCCCTTGTTCTGTGTGATAAAGTTGTCATTTATTCATTGACACTTTGCTGATCTTGTAGATCTCTAAGTGACAATTTCTATCAAAAAAGCTATTGCCATATATGTATGGTTAAACTGCATCAATTTTCTTTTTCTTTTTTATTATGGTCAATGCTATATGATTCTTGATGTCATATGAACTCCAATGAAGCATATAGAAATAGACATCATGTATTTTGGTTCTTTATTGAAGAATACAAATTGTTATGACAGTTTTTGCTAGATACTGATAAATAAGCCTGCCGGTCTGGAAATAACTTGCACTGTTCCAATTCTAATGATCATAAGTAAAACAGAATCTCACTATAGTTGTATTTCTTCTAGCCATTCAGGATACACACAGTATGCAAGTCAGATACATGATGCAAAACTTTGTTTTTGTTCAAACTCATGACAAAGATTAATGCATACTTCTTATTAGCAGTACAAGGAGACAAACTGAAAAATAGAATGAAACCATCAGAATTTTCGAAAATGCTAAAAGAATGAGCTAAAATCAATTCAGTTTTAGATGTATTAGTTCTTGAAGCCACATACACATGAGGCAGTGAGAGGTAATCCTTACTTGAGAAAGTCATTCTTTAGCACTCGCATGAGAATTGTCGCAAGGAATCCTGTCAACAGAAGAACTGTGACGCAAGAGTTTATAATTGAGAACCAATGAATCTCCAAGTGGTGCGGCATAGATGAAGAATGCGAATATTTCTCCATCCTCCTTTCAAAGGGTGTGTCCGTCTCCTTCCATTTCACTGAGTACGAGAAATCGACCTTAACCTCCTTATCATCCGTGAGGTCCACCAAAGCATTTGGATCCGCATGGACATTGATCTCAATGACATGATTACCGTTGTAAAGGACATCAAACCTGAGATGCTTATAAAGAAAGTACTTGTTCTCGTGTGGATCATTATTCCCTTCCTTTTCGTCCCTTTCAACCTTCCCAATAAATCCCCAAATAGGAAGATCATCATAATACATCTGAAAGTAGTAGTCCTTTATGACTGCTTTCCTGAATTTGGCCACTTCATCTTTGGTGAGCTTCTTCGTGCACACAGTTTCAGTTTCACGATCGACATTAAAATCAAGCTTGTAAGGAGCACTAACTAGACGGTCACCATTAAGTACTTCTCCAAGAGCTTCTTTTTTCTCCTTCACGTGTTCTGTATTTTAAAGTTTAGAATATACATAAATGTAAACGACATACAAAAATATTTCCAAGGAAAGATATAGAGAAAATTTTTGCACTAGAAACGAACCTGGCGAACAGAAGGGGAGATCAAAGTATCGATATGTTTCACTGAAACAAGGACCACATCCAGAATTAGAGAAAGCTGAACCACTTTGCAAGATGCTAACACAGTAACTACAAGGTTACAATACATCTTCCTATTGAAAATATTAGATATATAGATATAGAGAACTCCATGCATCACAGATCGGATATACAAAAGTGAGCTTCTTTATATTTTTCATGACTTTTGTATATCATAATCAGCAAAGTATTAATGGTGGATATGTACAAGCTATCTCCGGATCAAACCGATTTGTGGCAATCAGATTTTACATACAGTATTGCCATTTGTGAATAAGTTTGGTAAATATCCACAAAGGGTGCATCATTTGTGGATATGTACCAAACCGACTGATTTGTGCATTCCTATAACTCCGAACATTACACAAAATTCCTCTTCGGTTCATGTGAAGAGGTCTTCAGCCTTGGTTCTGGATCCTATGATGGAATGATGAAGAATGCCAACTAGAAACAAGAGAAAAAAAATCAAAGAAACATGCATCTTTTTTGAAAGAAAAAAAAGAGAATATAAAGAAAAGAAACAAATAAAAGAAAAACCAAAAGAAACGCTGATTGATTTTTAATACATACAGTATCCCGATGATAAGTACACATTTTAACACAATCTTAATTAGTATCATGATGATGAATGCAGATAGTCAAATAAAAAGTGGATTACGAAAAGCCAGCCTCTTACTTGCAGAAGTGAATTAGTATTTTCATAAAGTATAGAACTTTGAACATTAGGCATATCAAATCACTAATATATTAGAATTAAAAAAATAATTGAATCCGATTTTATACAAACCCTTGTCGATTTTATACAATTGAATCCGATTGCGTTCTCTAGATCGCGTAGATTTAAACGTAGAAGATAATGAAGAACAACACGGATCTAAATGTAAGCAATCAATACCTTGGATTATGGAACGGGCCAACCTTGTTGGCGTAGAGCGGGACCGGATCGTCCGGCATGTACCGGTGGTCCGACTTGCTCGACACGACTCCCCGGATGGCGAAGGAGAGCACCACGGCCGATACCGCTACGAAACGCATCGCCATCTTTTCCCACATCGTACCCGTTTCGGCTTCTAGTTGTCTGGCGTCAAGGAGGAGGAGGATTGTATATATGAGAGTGGGCAAAGAAATGAGAGAAGTTTACGTAGAAAATTGCTCCAGAGAAAATGGGAATGTGATGGCGACCGTGCGTGCGTGCGTGCGTGCGTTATACGCTTCGAATCTGATCGTCAGGGAGTTTGAGAGTTGATATTTGATGAGGTTATGGGGGTTGGGTCAAAGATATGATCACATCCAAGCAAACCCTTTAGATAACTGGCATGATCTGATCAGTGTGTTTGGATGAGATTATCCTTAACTTCATTTATGGTGGTAACTTGACCACTTTCAACAATTGCAACAATAAGGAGGCTGTTATGAATCAACTACTGTGTGAGGAGCCCCAGCTCTTTATTTATAGGCAATAGGGAGAGTACAGAGATGAGCGTACAATGATATGAGCCTATCTCTAAAATAGCCCAGAATCTCAACCAACCCGGTTAAATAACCGTTCACAACACCTCCCCTTATCCAGCCATAGGTGTGGACTCTCCTCGTGAATACTTCAGGATTCAGAGCGTAGAAGAGTCTCGCATGTGGTGTATATCTCATGATCCTGAGTTGGTGAGATTTGCCTCGTTAAAACCTTTAGCTATAGAAAACCCAGTGGGAAAAACCATAGTTAAGGAAAAAGAGTATAAACGCTCTTTAACTCCCCCTGATTTGTACACGTGACGCTGTTCATGAATACTTCTGGATTCTAAGCGTCACAGATGGGTGGATACTTCAGGATCCAGAGTTGATATGATTTGCCTCATTAAAAATCTTTGGCTATGGAAAACCCAGTGGGAAAAACCATAGCTAAGGGAAAAGAGTACAAATTCCCTCAACTCCCCCTGATCTGGAAAAGCTCTTAGGCTTTCAGATCTCTTGGGCTTATCTCATCACTCCTATTTACAACATTCCGAAAATATACACCGATTACAAATATTATCACTATCAAGCAGCTGCTGAATCAAGAAACTCTAGAGAGGTGTGTTAAGTCTCGTCGCCTCTGATGTGGTCTTCAGACTATATGGTCAGCTCCACAAAACCAGCCTCTATCCCAGTCGTCACTGGGATGTGATGTACCACCAGGCGCCCTCCAATACACCATTGGTGTGATTCTGGAATGGTGAGAATCTCAGAATGATAGGATGATATTTGCCGCAGATGGCCATCCCACTGTGGGTACCCGTTCTGTGATTTCTCAGTATAGGGATCGGACCTGTAACCTGCATTTGCATAAACATTGGAGGATGCTACTTCATATTGTAAGTCCAAATCTTTCGACCCTTGGAGGAAGCGCAGAAGGCTTAACTCCGGTCTAATGGCCCTTTTAGGTGCCAACTATCTCTGGCTAATGAGTTTACTGCAATTGCTATATCGGGACGCGTGCAGTTAGCCAGGAGTGCCTGATTGCACTTAGATAAGGGACTTTAGGACCAGTTATATCCTCCCCCTCTTCCAGCGATCGGAAGGGTTCTTTTTTGTTCATCCATTAAGTATACTCCCATAGGTGTACTTGTGATGACAATGGTCCTTTTAATTTCTCCAACGCACTTCTGAGCGTATGTAACAAGATTCTATGGGCCATGACTTTATATTTGCCTAGGTCTTTTTATTTCATGTTTAAAAGTTAGGCTTGAACAGATGTCTCGATTTTCTCTTCAGGAGATCCGATGAGATTTTAGTTGTTTACAACTATGACCTCAAGTCCTGCTCTTTCCTTAGATGCAAAGACAACCCTCAGTAAGAATCATTGCTTTGTCAAGCGATTCTCTTGGTTGTACATTATTTTTATTGTTTTTCTTCAGTAGAATAGACGTCCCGAAGCCTATTCAGGCATTTAAGGAAATGTGGAAATTATCTTTACCAAGATGTCCACGAAGGTATGCCGTCACAACATCCAATAACAGCATATCTAGAATTTCCTTTGCCAAATCGTAAGGTATTCGCTTTTGATAACTTAGGGGTTGATGCATCATTTAAGAGTCATGCTCATTTTAATTTGTTCGATCCAAAGTTTCAGCGAAATTTGCCTTGGGCTATAGGTTGTACCTTATAGCTTACGATTTTGTATTTATTTTTTTATGTGTGCAATACTTTATTTTATTCACAAGTTTGACACCTTTTGGTGTCTGGACTTCAGGTCCGAACATTTCACGTTTCATTAGTGAGTCCAGCTCATCTTTTATTGCCTCGTTCCACATTTGGCCAATCTCTACGTTTGCCTTCTAGCAATGGAGTATGGAACGATAATTTATAAACATCATCGCTTTTGCGATGTATATGGCAATATGATACGTGAATACATTGTCGACAATTTATGTTCTATGTCCCACACCTCCCCAGTACGCACAACATTTACTTTCAATTTCACTTTTTCCCGGCAGTTCCTCTGTAGTGGATTCTGGGAAGGGTGAGGGTGTGGATATGAGCTCATTGTCCTGTGGTAGTATTGTCTTAAGTTCTCCAGGAGTTTTTGTCCTTGGATCCTGGTGGTCTGCCTCTTTTCTGTTGAGGATCAGCCACTTCTGCTGCTGATGGGTTGCATCCATTCTCGGAGACGTCAATCCTAGCTGGAGTTTTTGCAGCAGGGATGTGTGATCTGACAATCTTCTGGTTGTCGGTAAATGAGTTCGGTAAGTGGTGAACATTGTTCTGTGGAGGATCTTCAGGATCACATCTTCACATTTTTTTTGTTACCAAATCATTAGTGGGTCAAGCTATTTGTATCCCACGTTTAACATTTGCTTCGCGCCAGATTTTCCATTATCTGGGCCTATTTTGGGGAAACTCGTCTCGTCAGTCTTCAAGATGTGCCTTAAATGCGTCCCCCGTTTGGGGTTCTAGGTATCTTATAAGTGAGGGTGAGTCAAACCCTGCATGGATACCTAGGCGACGTTGGGTACCATCTTGGTCTTCTTTGGTGGTGCAATGGGGATTTAAAACTGCGTGACTGAAGATTCTCAGATGAGAAATGTTCGGTGGCATTCCATATGCAAGTTGCATTGGAGACTCTGACCTCCAGAGGGTCTTATTTCATTTACGATGCTGCATGCATAATTTGCATGTCCCCATGCATCCATATGCAATCGGGATTTAATGGACGTTCAGTCCATTGGAGTCTACTTGTTAGTGACTCTGTGTAACGACTGGTTTTCATGTATTTGGATTATCTATATTATATATATATATATATGTTTTGGTGGATTTTCTCCTCATGTGTGGTTTTCGTCTCCGTAGCTTTCATTTTCGATCGTTTCGTCGTGATTTTCTAGCTTCTTCCTTAGAATCGTTGATCTTGGAGTAAGTCACTCGTGACGAGCTTCATATCGCTCATATCTTAGATATATGTTGATCTTAGAAGCCGTAGAAATCTTTCCGAAGCTTCGCGCTTCGATTCGGCACTTTCCGTGCACGTTAGTTGGTTCAAGAAGGGGGACCAGCCGACTAGATTGAGATCTAGTCGGTCAGGAACTCTATTGGAACCGACTAACTCATTGAATCAATTGTACAGAAGTTACTGTTTACTTTTAGTCGGTTTAAGAACAACCCCCGACCGACTAGATGTGAAACTAGTCGGTCAAAACTTGCTCTCAGACCGACTAGTTTCTGTCAGTAAATTTCACCTAAGTTACTGTTTATCGTTAGTCGGTCCATGAACACTCACCGACCGACTAGGTTGCAAACTAGTCGGTCGACGGGCCTTCACAGACCGACTAATTTATTACCCCTACTTTCGCTGTTTGGTTTTAGTCGGTCACAGTTGGTCGACCGACCGACTAGTTGTTAAACTAGTCGGTCAACAACCCTTCTTTGACCGACTAACTGCTGTCGTAAACCTAGGGTTTGCCCAGCCGCCGGCTGAGCCTATTTAACCCCCCCAAACATTTTTCTTTTCTTCTTTCATTTCTCCTGAGCCTCCTTCTTTCCCAAATCATCATCCATCTTCCCCTAGCCTTCCTCCTTCATCAAGAGCCTCTCCCCCTCTCCATTTAGGCCGGCCATCACCTCTAGGTCGTCAGAAAACCCCCAAAATCCCATTTCTCCAGAATTTCTCCCCATTTCCAGATCTGAACCCTAGTTTCCCGGATCGTTCTTCTGTCGCCGTGCTTGCTCGGCATCGTTCTTCCGCTAACGATTCGGTAATAAATCGATCTCTTAATATTCTCATAACCTATTTGTGTTTTTGTGAAACCCTAATGAAAATGAATGTTGTTTTGATGATTGTTTCTCCATAACAGCGACTTCCCCGTAGATTAGCGTCTGTGAGACGAACCTTCGTGATCGTCATCCTCCGTGCTAGGCAAGTGAAACTTGCCACTTAGGGTTTTAGGCCATGTCTTAGGCCATTTGCTTGTTGTAAGCGTAAAAGAGACTAGGCGACGAAATGATACTCGCCTAGGCGCAATTCCAGGATCTAGCTTGACAACGAAGTTAGATCCGTCATTTATCATGTTGCATAACTACCATGTCATGTTTCATTTCAATTAATGGTACGCGAATTAATTGTCATGTCATTGCATTCCTTAAATATTCCCGTGATTGCGTAGCTCCGCTACACCTAGTGAATTGATTGAGGCTAGGCACCTGCTTTTAGCGGGCACAACCCTACGCCAAATTGTGAACCTAAAAACAAGCTCTTGTGCGGGGCAACCCTGGCTCATTTACTGAGCATCGTGTACAGGGACCCTGGCTTGTTTACATGTGGGAGGGGTAAGGGTTAAGCGGCCATTCAACTGGGAGTATGCCCGATCAGCAACTTCAGTTGTAAGGCATAAACTCTGGGTTCTGGGGTAGTGTTAAGAGCCAATCAGTGTGAATGTCCAACAGTTCAGTTGTAAGGCGTAAACATCTACAAACAACTTGAAACGTGACTAGTGAAAAGATTGAGATTGCGAGTAGCTTGGCTACTCTTGACATGCCCTGATAATTATTCTCTTGCACGTATTGTTTCACCATGTCTTACTTGTGCACTCACACCATAACTGCCATGTCATGCATACTAAAACTGCTAGGTTGTTAGTTTGCCTTCCTTTTTAGTTTCCTTGCCCAAGTATTTTAGAATTGCTGACATGTGCCCCTTTACTCTTTTAGGTGACACATGTTAGATCCTGAGCCTGAGTTCGTTGTTGAGGACGAGGTGTTTGCGGACGCCGAGCCTGAGCCTGTGTTTGACGAGGACTTCGTGGACACGGGCGATCAGTCGTAGAGACTGTTTATGTTGTTGTTTAGACTGTTTTGTTGTCGGTGCGTGGCACCAATACTTTGTTATGTTTGTCTTTGTTGGCCTTGTTCTGGGCCTTTAGACTCTTTCTTTTAGCCTGGTGGCTTTTCTGGATGTGGAACTTGGTTTCATTGTGGACAGTTTCTGAGATTGGAATATTTTATATCAGTCTCCCTTTCCTTATTATTATTGTTGTTGTTCCGTTTTTGGCTACATGGACCTGCTTATGATTTTAAATTGACGCTTATCAGGCGTGTGGCTTCGTAGCTCCACGTCTGTGCGGACCTTCTCACGTCTCGCCTCCATTTTAAGGAAGCGGGACGTGACAGGTTTTGTTGGTGGCCCATGCAGGTCCATTTTGTAACTGCGATTGTCGGAATAACGATAATAATATTAGAATGTCCAATAAACTAAGTTCGACATCCGAGTCATAAGCTATGAGTCTAAATTGTTTCGTTTTCTGTGTCATTAGATGGCAGGAAGGCGATTCACCCGTGGTGGAGGTAGTGGTGCGCCCCCTCATGACGAGGAGCCTGAGCGGGAACCCACCAATGGAGAGATGATGCGGATGATGCTTCAGATGATGCAGGTGCAGCAGGGCGTGCTCTTGCAAGTCCAGAATGCTCCACTTGCTCGAGCTGCTCGGGCAATCCAGGATGCCCCTCGCTCCGAGCCGGGAGCGAAGCAATTTCGGCAGCTGGGTCCTGCTTATTTTGATGGGTCTGAGGGTCCTCTAGCGGCCGATGAGTGGATTCGGAACATAGAGGATAACTTGAAGATGGCCAAGATTAGCCTGGCTGGATGGGTTGATTTGGCGAAGAGGCAACTCAAGGATAATGCTCGGAGCTGGTGGGATGCGGAAGAGAAGATGCTGGTGGAGCCGATAGCTTGGGCTACTTTTAAGTCCAGGTTTGATGAGGAGTTCTTTCCGAAGGCTGCTAGGAAGGAGATGCTGCAGCGTTTTATAGATCTGAAGCAAGTGAGCTCGTCGGTGGACCAGTACCACCAAGAGTTCACTAGGCTGAGTCGGTTTGCATCGAAGATGGTGCAGGATGCTGATGAGAGGGCTCAGAGGTTCCTGTAGGGACTTGCTTTGGAGCTTTAGAGTTTTGTGTCTTCCTCTGATCTGGACTCTTATCAGAAGGTTCTGGTCGCTGCGAGGAGGCAGGAGCTGAACCTGAGCCAGAGGAGAGGACATGTTTCTGGTGCTGGGAAGAGGCCTATAGAGCAGGCCAGGGCGGTGGTTAGGCCTGGTTTCAATCCTAATCATCCTGTGCAGTTCAAGAGGCCAGGAGGGCCTAATCAGAAGACTTGCCATTTCTGCGGCAAGCCTGGCCACATCAAGGATCAGTGTAGGAAATTTCTGGGCCAGTGTTTGGTTTATGGTGATGCTTCTCATGTCGCGAAGGATTGTCGGCATGCGAATCAGTTGCAGAGGGCACCTGTTGCAGCACAGCCGTTGCAGCAGAGAGCGTCCGTTCCTGCCGGTCGTGGAGCAGCTCTTGTCCCTCAGAGGCAGGCCTTTCAGCAGGCTTTTCCGCCGAGGAGGCAGGCTTTTCTGATGACCGCTGTGGAGAGCGAGGCTGTGGATGAGGTTATCGCAGGTAATCCTCAATCTGGCTGTTCCTTTCTTATTTCGCTTTGTTTGTTAGATTATGTTGATTGCTTGCATATGATTGTTTGCTAGACTAGGGCTTGATTGTTAGACTGTTTGTAGGTGTGGTTTTGGTGTGCACATTTCCTGCACGAGTCCTCTTTGACTCAGGTGCATCGATGTGCATTATTTCTCGGAGCTTCGTGGAGAAGCATTCCTTGTCGACGTCCCCTCTTTCCAAGAGTTGGAATATCGTTACAGGGAATGGCGTGGTCTCGGTGCATCGTGGTTGCAATTCTTGCTCGTTGGTGGTTTGTGGACATGAGCTTTACGCTGATTTCATTATCCACGACATCATCAACTACGACGCGGTCCTTGGGATGGATTGGCTTGCGAGCTTCTATGCTACGATCGACTGTCGGAGGAAGAAGGTGGTGTTCGAGATTCCCAGACATCCTGTCTTTGAGTTCAGCCGAGGTAGCAGTTCGCTCGGTCCGGTCAGGTTTCGGGCCAGGCCAGTGGAGTTTGTGGCTTTGCAGATGGAGCTGGAGAGGCCAGCGGTTGTGCGAGACTTCGATGACGTCTTCCCCGAGGAGATGTCTGGATTGCCACCTGATCGAGCTCTGGAATTTTCTATTGATCTTGTTCCAGGAGCGCAGCCGATTTCGAAGGCGCCGTATCGTATGGCACCCGCTGAGTTGGAGGAATTGCGGAAGCAGCTGGATGAGCTTTTGTAGAAGGGTTATATCAATCCTAGTGTGTCTCCGTGGGGAGCACCGGTGCTGCTGGTGAAGAAGAAGGTGTTGTGTATTGATTCCCCGGATTTGGTTTTGGATGATGAGCAAACATAAATAATGTATACTAACTTATTTATGAGCGCAGTTATGGAGATCGTCGCCAAAAGAATACGAACATCATAAGCGACGCCTCAAGACTTCTCAATACGCGTGATCGTGTGCCTGGAGCTTCGTTGAAGCTCAAGGAGTTTTATTGAAGTCAAGAATGAAGATTGAAGCTTTGAAGACGGCTCGTAAGGTTTAATTTATAGTCTTCTAGCTTCATAGATTAGAATGTTAAGCCTTGAGTAGGACTTACATTATATACTTCATTTCGCTCATATCTTAGAGCTAGGATATTCATAGAAGCCATTAGAAACTTTCCCGAAGCCTATCGCTTCTTCCCTCGGCTTCGAGTGCATGTTAGTTGGTTCAAGAAGAGTCACCAACCGACTAGATGACGATCTAGTCGGTCAACAACTCTACATGAACCGACTAGATGCCTTGCTATATTCAGCTCATTCCAGGTTGATCAATTAGTCGGTCAAAGAAGAGTCACCGACCGACTAGATGACGATCTAGTCGGTTAGGAATCCTTCTTGGACCGACTAGTTGAGCTTGCCTCTGTACAGCATGAGTTACTGTTTCGAGTTAGTCGGTCAAAGAACATTTGTCGACCGACTAGTTGAGAAACTAGTCGGTCAGCATTTGTTCTTAAACTGACTAATTCATCTTGAAGTCAATCTATTCTATTTCGACGTTAGTCGGTCAAAGATCATTCACCGACCGACTAGTTGTGAAACTAGTCGGTCGGTAAGTCTTCTTAGACCGACTAGTTGTCTTTGCCTGGAACTTCGACTTTTGGCTGTTCTTCCATTAGTCGGTCTACGTTGATTGACCGACCGACTAGTTGATGAACTAGTCGGTCGGTGGTTGTTCTTTGACCGACTAGTTGGGTTCAGAAAAGAGCCGTTGGGAACTTTTCCAACACGATTTTCCTTGCCTCTATAAATACAAACTTGATACGTTTGAGGCAAGGTTGAAGGTCCATTTTACAAGCAATTTCAGACCTAAGAGAAGAGCTCTCCCAAGCTAATTTAAAGCTCTCTCTCCCTCACAAGAATCTCTCCCTTCACTCTTTGAGCCATCTTCCTCAAGAGAGATTCTCTCCATTGTGAGCATCTCAAGCCAAGAGCTCGATTCTAGTCACCATACTCCACCCTAGGCTTCCATTGCTGGTCATCTTCTTGAAGCTAGGGTTTGGTGGCATCATCTTCCTCAAAATCCCTCCTTGCCCTAATTTGGTAAGATTTACTCAAGGCATAGGATTTTGTAGGTAAGTGTTTATTTCATTTCATATTTGAATTGTAAGTTTCACTCTCGGTTGTGAGAGTGTGGTTGTGATCCTGGGTTGTGGGAGTCACAAATTACTTTGTGTATGATTTGACTTATGAAGGTTTTTCACAAGTACTTCATAGTGGAAATATTGAGTTAGGGTTGCTAACTCAAGTATCCGGAGGGGATCCGGGTGGTTGGGACGTAGGATCACTGGGAACAAGTCGGGGAGACTTGGGTGGATCCGAACCCAGTAATATTGTTTGTTTGCGTATGTTTTAATTCTTGTTGAAAGTTGTTTACTTCCGCATTGTCGCTTGTTTCTTGCACAATAATTAGGAATAACTATCTTGATTATTTTAAGTACTATTCACCCCCCTCTAGTACGTGTGCAGTAGCTACCACAGGGCACTACAATTGGTATCAAAGCCAAGGTTAAAGCTACAAGGTCAAAGCCATGACAAACAATGACTACAATGTCTTCAAGGATCGTCAAGGAGCTTCTTCAGTCTTGGAAGGGCAATCTTCATCTAGGCCTCCCTCCTTCAATGGTACCAACTACGGGTACTGGAAATGCCGAATGGAAACGTTCCTTCGGAGTGCTTCACTTTGGAGAGCCACGATGAATGAGTACGTCGAGCCCTCTGAACAAGATTTCGCAAAGTGGACTCCCGCGGAGGTCTCCGCGGAGGTAAGTAATGCCAAGGCAATGAACGCCTTGCAGTGCTCATTGGAGCCCGAGGACTTCAATAAGATATGCACATGTAAGAGTGCATATCAAATATGGAACTCCCTCCTCATCTTACATGAAGGGACGAGTCGGGTAAGAGATTCTAAACTCGTGGTAGTGAATAAAGATTTCGAATTATTTCATATGCTACAGGGTGAAAAGATGAAAGAGTATTATGCTCGATTCGTCGACATCACAAATGAGTTGGAAGCTCTTGGGAAGACCTACACCCAAAAGGAGAAAGTCTCGAAGATAATCGATGGACTTCCTTCTTGTTGGGAGAAGCGTACCTTCGCCATCGAGGAAGGTAATGACATGAAAACTTATACCGTGGTTCAACTAATGGGTACCTTGATGTCATACGAGGTACGCAAAGATAGCAATCTCATGATGAAAGAAAAGATGAAGTCGTACTTGAAGCAAGACGAGCCTAAGAAAAAGGCGATTGCATACAAGGCCGCTCCATCTACCGATGATGAAGAATCGGAAGAAGAATCGGACGATGAGTTGGACATGGAAGCTTTGGTCGATATGGCAAAGAAGTTCATCCGATTCTTCCGACAAGGTAAGTTGAATCGTAAATCAAAATTTATTTCGACTAATGCTTCTACTCCCGTGTGTTATAAATGCAATAAGCCAGGACATATCAAGCCGGATTGTCCTCTCTACAAACATAAGGGGAAGTGGAAGGCATCCAAGCACGACAAGTCGAGAAAGCACAAGAAAGGACTTGTAGGTACCTTCACTGACACCGACTCCTCAAGTGGAGAGTTGGACGATGAAAGAGTGGAGAAAGCACACACGTGCTTCATGGGAAAAGAGGATCGTGATGAAGAGACTTCCTCTGATGAAAGCGAGGATGGAAGCGAGGATGAAGGCGAAGAGGTAACCAATGATGAACTTAGATTAGCCAATGAACAACTATGGAATAAGTTTTCTAATATGGCTACTAAATTTATGAAGACTAAAAATGAATTAGATAGTCTTAAAAACTCGCCTAAGCCTTTCATCGTCAACAACGACACCGTTGTTGATGGGTTGAGAAATGAGATTGAAAATCTCAAGTCTCAACTTGAGCATGCTCATATCGAGGATTCGGATGAACATGTGATAGCGGATTTGATGTCTCAAATCTCAACTTTGAGTATTGAGAATAAAAATCTCAAATCACGTGTTTGTGCACTCGCATCGCAAGTATCCACTTTGGATGCTTCTTTGCATTCTCTCACCGAGAAGCATGAGAGCACATTAGGTCGAATTCATGAATTCAACAAAGGTAAGGGCAAGTTGGACAATATCCTAAATGACTTACCTCCGGCCAATCATCACATTGGTTTGGGGTATAAGATGGGAGATTCATCCAAATCGTCCGTCACCTTTGTTAGGCCATCTTCCGATGCTTCTACTAGTGGAAGTAAACACGTCATGGGTAGTTCTTCTACCAATGGTGCTTCCGCTAGGAACACGCCCCCATTTGGAAAGAAACCCACTTTGGGTGGACCTCCAAAGAAGGGTCATGCTTTCATGTATACCATGCCACGTAGGAACACAAATCCTACCCCACATGTTAGCACATATGCCGATTTCTATGCTCCGCATCCACGAGCACGTGCACACCATGTGAGACACACTCATGCACGTGTTCCTCCACATTCATATGTTCATCCTCATTCTCATATGAATAATTATCGTCATGCACCATTGCATCGCATGCCATATGTTTACCCACGACATGCATCACATAGAAATCAACAACATATGCATGTTCCCAATAGGATTAGGACTCCCAAGACATACACTATTTGGGGTCCGAAGAACACAAGCATGCATGCTAAGAATTTGTATGTGAAATCATTTATAAATGATGTTATTTTGAATGATGATTATGTTGGGAAATCAAGTTCCTCTTGGACTTGGTTTCCAAAGGGTTAGTTCCCTTTGACCCTTCATTGCTTGGTACCATAAGTTTAATTTCATTTTATGGGTACCAAAGCAATTGTGGTATGTATGGGTTACATTTAATTTGAATTTAGTTAGCTAAATTTATTGCCTAACCCATAGGATCCAAAAAGATTTTTGGATACCAAAATGATATTCTCTAGGTTAAATCCACCATGAGATACCAACCCTACCAACTCCGTGATTTGCAAGGATTTTCGTTCAATTGGAGTTGTTGGTGCTTGAGTGATGCACCAAAGTAGGGGGAGCTTAATGTTGTAAGTATGTTCATACTTTTGATTCATATTGGTATCCATTGGTAGAATATATTATGATTGGTATCACTTTGCTTCATTTGGTATGCTAGATTAGTGTATGCCATTGTTATATGATGTTCTATCTATTTTTGGCATAACATTCTTGCATGCTACATTTGGTATGCACATCGAATTATTTTTGTCTCTGATGTTGATTTCGTCGTTCGACGATTTTATGGATTTAATAGAATTCTTTCTATGGAAACATAGAATTGTTTTCCATGCATTCTATTGATTTTGGAGAGTATGTTCCAAAACTCAATAAGTGAAATCGATTTGAGTTTTTTTGATGATTTCGGATTTCGTTTTTCGCCTATGGCTTGATGATTTCGTATTTCGATTTTCGCCTATGGCTTGGTGATTTCGTTTTCCGATTTTCGTCGATGATTTTATGATTTCGGTTTTCGAGTTTCGCCTATGGCTTGATGATTTCGTATTTCGATTTTCGCCTATGGCTTGGTGATTTCGTTTTCCGATTTTCGTCGATGATTTTATGATTTCGGTTTTCGAGTTTCGCCTATGGCTAGATGATTTCGTATTTCGTATTTCGCCTATGGTTTGATGATTTCGGTTTCCGATTTTCGACTTTGGTCTCCTTGACACGCTTTGCTTTTATTCGGTATTTTGCATTTGATATTTTGCATTTTTGTTATTTTGGACCTTGGTCGTATTCTTCGACTCCCATGCGTTATTTTTTAGCCATTGGTTTTGTCTCCTCCCGCTCTTTTTGCTAATGCCAAAGGGGAGAGATATAATAATGACAATGTACTATTTAATAATTCAAAGGAATTTACCATGAATCTAATTTGATGTGTTAGATTCAGGGGGAGTGAAGATATAAAATGGATTTTGATCCTATATGTGCAATAGTAGGATTCATATTTTATATTTTCCTCGCTGCTTGATGCATATGAACATTATTGAATATGGAACTAACGTGTCATCAATGCAGGGGGAGTAAGTAAATTTCAATTGAATCATTATTATTGTTATTATTTATATTGGTTTGTCATCACCAAAAAGGGGGAGAATGTTGTGTATTGATTCCCCGGATTTGGTTTTGGATGATGAGCAAACATAAATACTGTATACTAACTTATTTGTGAGCGCAGTTATGGAGATCGTCGCCAAAAGAATACGAACATCATAAGCGACGCCTCAAGACTTCTCAATACGCGTGATCGTGTGCCTGGAGCTTCGTTGAAGCTCAAGGAGTTTTATTGAAGTCAAGAATGAAGATTGAAGCTTTGAAGACGGCTCGCAAGGTTTAATTTATAGTCTTCTAGCTTCATAGATTAGAATGTTAAGCCTTGAGTAGGACTTACATTATATACTTCATTTCGCTCATATCTTAGAGCTAGGATATTCATAGAAGCCATTAGAAACTTTCCCGAAGCCTATCGCTTCTTCCCTCGGCTTCGAGTGCATGTTAGTTGGTTCAAGAAGAGTCACCAACCGACTAGATGACGATCTAGTCGGTCAGCAACTCTACATGAACCGACTAGATGCCTTGCTATATTCAGCTCATTCCAGGTTGATCAATTAGTCGGTCAAAGAAGAGTCACCGACCGACTAGATGACGATCTAGTCGGTTAGGAATCCTTCTTGGACCGACTAGTTGAGCTTGCCTCTGTACAGCATGAGTTACTGTTTTGAGTTAGTCGGTCAAAGAACGTTTGTCGACCGACTAGTTGAGAAACTAGTCGGTCAGCATTTGTTCTTAAACCGACTAATTCATCTTGAAGTCAACCTATTCTATTTCGACGTTAGTCGGTCAAAGATCATTCACCGACCGACTAGTTGTGAAACTAGTCGGTCGGTAAGTCTTCTTAGACCGACTAGTTGTCTTTGCCTGGAACTTCGACTTTTGGCTGTTCTTCCATTAGTCGGTCTACGTTGATTGACCGACCGACTAGTTGATGAACTAGTCGGTCGGTGGTTGTTCTTTGACCGACTAGTTGGGTTCAGAAAAGAGCCGTTGGGAACTTTTCCAACACGATTTTCCTTGCCTCTATAAATACAAACTTGATACGTTTGAGGCAAGGTTGAAGGTCCATTTTACAAGCAATTTCAGACCTAAGAGAAGAGCTCTCCCAAGCTAATTCAAAACTCTCTCTCCCTCACAAGAATCTCTCCCTTCACTCTTTGAGCCATCTTCCTCAAGAGAGATTCTCTCCATTGTGAGCATCTCAAGCCAAGAGCTCGATTCTAGTCACCATACTCCACCCTAGGCTTCCATTGCTGGTCATCTTCTTGAAGCTAGGGTTTGGTGGCATCATCTTCCTCAAAATCCCTCCTTGCCCTAATTTGGTAAGATTTACTCAAGGCATAGGATTTTGTAGGTAAGTGTTTATTTCATTTCATATTTGACTTGTAAGTTTCACTCTCAGTTGTGAGAGTGTGGTTGTGATCCCGGGTTGTGGGAGTCACAAATTACTTTGTGTATGATTTGACTTGTGAAGGTTTTTCACAAGTACTTCATAGTGGAAATATTGAGTTAGGGTTGCTAACTCAAGTATCCGGAGGGGATCCGGGTGGTTGGGATGTAGGATCACTGGGAACAAGTCGGGGAGACTTGGGTGGATCCGAACCCAGTAATATTGTTTGTTTGCGTATGTTTTAATTCTTGTTGATAGTTGTTTAATTCCGCATTGTCGCTTGTTTCTTGCACAATAATTAGGAATAACTATCTTGATTATTTTAAGTACTATTCACCCCCTCTAGTACGTGTGCAGTAGCTATCACAGGGGCACTACAATTGGTATCAAAGCCAAGGTTAAAGCTACAAGGTCAGAGTTTTCGGCTGTATGCTAAGTTTTCGAAGTGCGAGTTTTGGCTAGACAGAGTTGCTTTTCTCGGGCATGTGGTGACTGGAGATGGTATTTCAGTGGATCCCGAGAAGATCAGGGCCATCAGGGAGTGGCCTGTTCCGCAGTCAGCGTCTGAGATCCGGAGTTTCCTTGGGCTTGCTGGTTACTATCGGTGCTTCATTAAGGAATTTTCCCGTATTACCGAGCCGATGACCAGATTGACGCAGAAAGATGTGCCTTTTGTTTGGTCGGGTGATTGTGAGAATGCTTTTGGTGTTCTGAGGGAGAGATTGACGACGGCCCCTATTCTTGTTGTGCCTGATCGCATCGGTGGATTTGAGATCTTTTGCGATGCTTCTGGCAAGGGTCTCGATTGTGTTTTGCATCAGCACGGGCATGTTGTGGCGTATGCTTCGCGTCAGCTCAAGACTCATGAGAAGAATTACTCGACGCATGATTTGGAGTTGGCTGCTGTTGTGTTTGCTCTTAAGATTTGGAGGCACTTCCTGCTGAGTGAGAAAGTGAAGATCTTCACCGATCACAAAAGCTTGAAGTATATTTTTACTCAGAAGGAGCTCAACATGCGACAGCGTCGATGGTTGGAGCTCATGGCGGATTATGAGATTGATTTGCAGTATCACCCTGGCAAGGTGAATGTGGTTCCTGATGCGCTGTGTAGTCTTCCAGCAGTGATGATGTTGACTTCGCAGTGGATATTGCAGCAGGATTTTTGCGAGTCGGGAGTTGAGATTGTTCTTCCTGGGGAGGCTTCTTCGTTGATGAGTATGCAGATTCAGTCGTCAATTGTGGATCGGATCAAGGCCGGCCAGGCTGGAGATCCGAAGCTGGTGAAGATTCGGGAGCAGGTGGAAGCCGGTCTGTGGACTGACTTTTTGATTCATGAGGATGTCTCGCTGAGGTTTGGAGCCAGGTTGTGTGTGCCAGCTGGGGATATCAGAGAGGAGTTGATGGTGGAGGCACACAGTTCGCCGTATTCTGTGCATCCTGGTGGGACCAAGATGTACCAGGATCTTCGTCTGAATTTTTGGTGGCATGGTATGAAGAGGAGCGTGGCTCGGAGTGTGGCCAAGTGCTTGGTTTGCCAGCAGGTAAAGGCGGAGCATCAGCGTGCGACAGGGTTGCTGCAACCGTTTCCGATTCCGGAGTGGGAGTGGCAACACATCACTATGGATTTCGTGACTGGACTACCTCGGAGTCCAAAGTAGAATGACACGATTTGGATGATCGTAGATCGATTGACCAAATCCGTGCACTTTATTCCGTTCCGAGTAGGACAGTCCACTGAGGCGCTAGCGAGGAGATACATGGAGGTAAATTCTTTTGCTCTCCGTTTTATTTCCTTTTTCTAGTTTAGATAGTGATGTAACGTGAATAATGCAGGAGATCGTACGACTTCACGGAGTCCCCGTGAGTATCGTGTCAGACAGAGACACGAGGTTCACATCTCAGTTCTGGCAGAGTTTGTAGAAGAGTTTGGGTACGTGTCTGAGTTTCAGCACGACGTACCATCTGCAGACAGATGGCCGGTCCGAGAGGACGATCCAGATCTTGGAGGACATGCTGAGGGCGTGCATGTTGGATTTCAAGGGTTCGTGGGAGGACCATCTACATCTGGTGGAGTTTTCTTACAACAACAGCTTCCAGGCGAGTATTGGCATGTCGCATTTCGCCGCTCTTTATGGGAGGAAATGTTGATCGCCGTTGAGTTGGGATGACGTTGGTGATCGGGAGCTGTTGGGACCTGAGATGATTGTGGAGGCCGTGGATGTTGTCAGGAACATTCGGGAGAGGTTGAGGATTGCTCAAGATCGTTTTAAGCATTGGGCGGATGATAAACGCCGTCCTTTGGAGTTTCAGCCAGGCGACCATGTGTTTCTGAAGATTTCCCCAAATTGTGGTGTGATTCGCTTTGGGAAGCGAGGGAAGCTGAGCCCGCGATACATTGGACCGTTTGACATTCTGGAGAGAGTTGGCGAGGTAGCCTACCGCTTAGCCTTGCCGCAATCTTTGGAAGGAGTTCACAATGTTTTCCATGTGTCGTAGCTTCGTCGATACATTAGCGATCCATCTCATGCTGTGGATTTCTCGAAGATTACCATTCGCCCTGATATGACGTATGACCAGCAGCCAGTGCTGATTCTGGACAGGCGTCAGAAGTCACTTCGGAACAAGGTTGTCAATCTTGTGAGGGTGATGTGGCGACACGGCTCGCCAGGAGAGTCTACTTGGGAGAATGAGGATGAGATGCGAGAGCGTTTCCCACTTTTGTTTCCGGACACGTGAGTGTTGGGAAATTCCGAGGACGGAATTTTTCTTAAGTTGGGGAGGATGTAACGACTGGTTTTCATGTATTTGGATTATCTATATTATATATATATGTTTTGGTGGATTTTCTCCTCATGTGTGGTTTTCGTCTCCGTAGCTTTCATTTTCAATCGTTTCGTCGTGATTTTCTAGCTTCTTCCTTAGAATCGTTGATCTTGGAGTAAGTCACTCGTGACGAGCTTCATATCGCTCATATCTTAGAGATAGGTTGATCTTAGAAGCCGTAGAAATCTTCCCGAAGCTTCGCGCTTCGATTCGACACTTTCCGTGCACGTTAGTTGGTTCAAGAAGAGGGACCAACCGACTAGATTGAGATCTAGTCGGTCAGGAACTCTACTGGAACCGACTAACTCATTGAATCAATTGTACAGAAGTTACTGTTTACTTTTAGTCGGTCTAAGAACAACCCCCGACCGACTAGATGTGAAACTAGTCGGTCAGAACTTGCTCTCAGACCGACTAGTTTCTGTCAGTAAATTTCACCTAAGTTACTGTTTATCGTTAGTCGGTCCATGAACACTCACCGACCGACTAGGTTGCAAACTAGTCGGTCGACGGGCCTTCACAGACCGACTAATTCATTACATGGATTTTTCCCTACTTTCGCTGTTTGGTTTTAGTCGGTCACAGTTGGTCGACCGACCGACTAGTTGTTAAACTAGTCGGTCAACAACCCTTCTTTGACCGACTAACTGCTGTCGTAAACCTAGGGTTTGACCAGCCGCCGGCTGAGCCTATTTAAACCCCCCCAAATGTTTTTCTTTTCTTCTTTCATTTCTCCTGAGCCTCCTTCTTCCCCAAATCATCATCCATCTTCCCCTAGCCTTCCTCCTTCATCAAGAGCCTCTCCCCCTCTCCATTTAGGCCGGCCATCACCTCTAGGTCGCCGGAAAACCCCCAAAATCCCATTTCTCCAGAATTTCTCCCCATTTCCAGATCTGAACCCTAGTTTCCCGGATCGTTCTTCCGTCGCCGTGCTTTCTCGGTATCGTTCTTCCGCTAACGATTCGGTAATAAATCGATCTCTTAATATTCTCATAACCTATTTGTGTTTTTGTGAAACCCTAATGAAAATGAATGTTGTTTTGATGATTGTTTCTCCATAACAGCGACTTCCCCGTAGATTAGCGTCCGTGAGACGAACCTTCGTGATCGTCATCCTCGGTGCTAGGCAAGTGAAACTTGCCACTTAGGGTTTTAGGCCATGTCTTAGGCCATTTGCTTGTTGTAGGCGTAAAAGAGACTAGGCGATGAAATGATACTCGCCTAGGTGCAATTCCAGGATCTAGCTTGACAACGAAGTTACATCCGTCATTTATCATGTTGCATAACTACCATGTTGGTGGGCTCCGAAAGGTGCTTCTCTCAAGCGCAAGAGTCCGTTCAAGTAGTAAAATCTGGGAGTCCAGATGTCGAATCCACGGGAAGAAATCTGTTGCAACCACAATTCAAATCAAATAGAAATCCTACGAAAAGAAACTAAACACTTTTAATGGTGGTGATGGTGGTGTGAATGGGGATACGTGAATGATATAAACATAGAAAATCGTGTATGAAAATATCTATAAAAAGTATGTACATGGTATGGGTTCGTTAGGGTCGATGATTCGTATTAATTTGGTTGATAGGTATAACGCAATGAATTCTCCTTTTGGGAGCAATTCACCGGAAAATACCCAATATAACTCAATGAATTCTCCTTTTGGGAGCAACTCATCGGAAGATGCCCTTTTGGGGGTTCAAACACAATATTCAAAAAGATCGTCGCTAAGATTATAATACGATATGAAACTCTCTTTTGGAGAGATCAAAACTACGGTATGAAACTCCCTTTTGGGGAGATCAAAACTCACCCTTTTGGGGCGATCATCAACTAAATCAATTCTTTTGGAATCTGAAAAAGTCGATTTACGAACAAAGATTACAATTTTAACGACGTTTTAACGATTTAGCACATGGAATACAACCAAATAAACACAAACCATAGCCCCTAACTACTCCATACCATGCACAACAGAGATTTAGCTACTCATAATATCAGAATAAACAGGTTTCATAGCCAAATGCTTCAAGTTCATAGCAAAATACAATGATCTAATAGCGAAATACGATGTAAAACACTAAAATACGAGGTAGAAGTTTAGAAATATATCACCAAATCTCCTTGAAAAGACTTCAAACTCTCTGGAAATAATAAAACAAGCCTCTGGAATTTTACAGAATTTTTCAGGGGGAAAATACGGCTCCTAGAGCCTCCAATACGCCCAAAATACGCCCCAATCTGGCTTGTATACGCCCAAAACCCCTAGGAATACCTTTTATAAAGGGATTGCGGGTTTAAAAACGTTAACGGGTCGAAACCCGCTCCATTTTCACTTAAAACCCAATCCGCTAAGCCGCTGAACGATCTCAGCCGCTCATCTAAGTCGGGGCAATTCTCGACCGTTCATCTCAAGCGGGATTCGACGTGGGCGAGCCACGTGTGCATCAAATATCGCGCAAGCCCGCTCCGCTTCGAATCCGCATCGGAATCTTCGTGGCCGTTGGATTTCCTTCGAACGGACGAGATTTAATCTCGCCTTCGTTTGCTCGCTGCTCAGCGCGGGGATTTTGTGCACCGTCCGATCGAGCGGTCGTCGCAGCAAATCACGCCACGCGTCCCAGAATTTCGCGCTGCTTTCGTTCGAGCGGGCGAAAGTTGGTCCGTTCGATCGAAATCAAACGGTGGATGATAACGCAGCGTCTCTCTTCATTTCGCCCATTGGATTCGAGCGGGAGCTGCCCGATTGCCGCCACGTGGCGCTGCTTATGCGCTCTGCGAGATCGATTTGGGGGCGATCGCGGGCCGTAGGATGAAGATCGTGCGGCTGAGAGTAAGCCGCGTCGCCCGAACGCTGAGGGCTGTTAGATGAGGCGCGGATGGTCTGGATGCTGCCACGTGGCGCCATTTCATTGGGCGGCGACCGTATTTCGCATTTTCTTGCGTATTTCCTCATTTAATTGGTATTCTGCATTCAAAAATTCATAGAAATTAGCACAGATCTCAGAAAAATACAAATAAATATTCGTTGGAATCGTGAGATCAAGAAGAAGCTAGGAAAAATATAAAAAGTGCAGAAATGCGTCGTTAAATGCTGTTTTGTGCTCAACTAGTGTGTTTTCTCTAATAAATAAATGTGTAGAAAATACGTATGAATTAGAGAACAATGTAGCATCACATGAGCACAAAATAGGGATAAATGGGGGGTTAAATATGTAATATTGAACCTGAATCACACCCCCCAACTAGCGATTTGCTAGTCTCTAGCAAAAAGAGCGATAAATACGGATGAGTAATAAAACGATAAGTTCTTTCAAATTGCTCATGGTATGGTTCAATAATACGCATTCCAACATGATCTTGACCATCAATATACACATCCATGAACAAAATCAATCACATGATATTTTCTCTAATTTAGTATGAATAAATAACATGCAAGCATCGTTTTGCGCAAGCGAAAGTATAACACGTCGTTTTTTCCTAGTTTTCTTGTTTCCAAGGAATTGGCCTATCAAAATAATCATCCAAGACATGGGTATTGAAGTTGCTTAGTATATTCACTATTCTTTTCTTTTATTCGTTCCGCGTAACGCGCATCAAGCAACATTCGCAGAAAATAGTATAACTTGGATCGCTCCATCAAACGAGTTTGGTTCCGGTCAATGGCTCCCAAATCAGACGATAATAGGGCATTAGGCCAAGAAGGACCCCTCGGACTGTACTACTCGAGCCAACCAAGTTATGTATTAGTGACATACTTATTCATTCATTTTCCATCATTTTTTCTTTCATTCAAAATTTTTTCTTTTCTTTTCTTTTTTCATTGTAAGCAACTCAACACCCATATTTTTGAACATAAACATTAATAACCATGGCCACATTCCTCTTCAACTTGAAGACTATTCCAATAAATCGTGTATACTTAAGCTTTTTCATAGCATGCATGTAATAAATTCAAACTATTTCGAAATATTAATCATGACAATTGAAAGCTTTCATGAATAGTATATTAACGGCAATTCCATGAAGGAAAAATAATCAACTCAAGCCATAAAAATTTTCAGAACTCAATTAATGCGTAATCATCCGTATTTGAGGCATGTGAATGAGTTTTAAATGATGAGATTTGGTGATTTATTCTTCTCAAAAAAAAATCCTAAGGTCTCATACACACCCCCCAACTAGAGATGGACATTGTCCTCAATGTCGAAAGGGGTACGAGTTTATTCAAGCCAACAACCTAGAAAGCATATAAAATCTACACTACTGGAAAGAACACACCGTGATCAAATGGCGGATCCTGAATCTTTAATTGTGGAGGAAGTTGTTCAATTTGCTCCTTGCGCTCCTCGGCGAGTAATCTTCCTCCAACGACTAAACTGGATCCCAGCAACGTTACTCCCAGCATCTCTATAAGATGTCCACCTGTATCCTGCAAGAGATGAGTCACGTCAATCCATTTTAGTTTAAAATTCTTTGAAATAAAATTATTCCAAATGTAGTCATCAAATAAGTGAAGGAAATTAATGCAAGTTGATGACTACACCCTGAAAGATTTGCACTACTCTCTGTACGATGCTCGATCGTTGGGGAGAGGGATAAATGATTTTGGGACAAACCTGGAGGAGGGCATGGTTCTGACTCCATGGCGATAATCTCAAAACCCTTGTCCCTAGCTGTCTCCTCCTCTCGTTCATCCAAAATTGCTAGCTCGTCCTCTCTTTTGCACACACTTTCTGCCATGTGGATATTTTTATTCGTGTCATCAACGTGACATGGCTCGCTCGATATACCTGCAATAGAAGATAAATTCGTATTAGATTCTTGAAGTTGAATTTTAAAATAATTATTTTCTTCTAAGCAAGCGGCAATCAAATTAAGATCTTCAATAGATTTTTGAATCTGCCGACTCCGAGCAAGGAAATTCTCCTGGAATTGATGGGATGTGGCCTCCTGTGTCTGAATAGTCTGGTAAGCTTCCTCTTTCAAGGATTGCAAAGGTACGTCTACGCTTTGCTCTTCTTGATCGAGGCACGAAGGCTCCGTTGAATCGCTCTCTGAAGTCTCTTCCACGGTTTCTTCGTTTTCTTGCAGAGACTCCATGTATTCCCACGCCACTGTCGGCGTCATGCCTCCCAATAATTCCTGCAGCTGCGGTTGTAGTCCATCTAGGAAGAACGCCATAAGCTCTTCATTTGTGTACCCATGCTGCGGATAGCTCGATATAATGTCTATGAACCTCCTCCAGGCCTGAAAGAAAGTTTCACAGTCAATTTGATTAAAATTAACAATTTTGAGCTTTTCCATCCTATGTTTGTGTGCATTAGCATATCGTGCATCATAAAGATTGTTTGTGCAATAGAAGTTCATATATTCCATTTTAAAAAATTAAAATAAAATAATAAAAAAAGTTTATGTACAATAAATTGGACAGATCTCACCGAAGGTCCTCTAAATGAAATAAACCGTAGTCGCAAACCATTCCTCCCCGGCAACGGTGCCAAAAACTTGGTGGGCTTCGAAAGGTGCTTCTCTCAAGCGCAAGAGTCCGTTCAAGTAGTAAAATCTGGGAGTCCAGATGTCGAATCCACGGGAAGAAATCTGTTGCAACCACAATTCAAATCAAATAGAAATCCTACGAAAAGAAACTAAACACTTTTAATGGTGGTGATGGTGGTGTGAATGGGGACACGTGAATGATATAAACATAGAAAATCGTGTATGAAAATATCTATAAAAAGTATGCACATGGTATGGGTTCGTTATGGTCGATGATTCGTATTAATTTGGTTGATATGTATAACACAATGAATTCTCCTTTTGGGAGCAATTCACCGGAAAATACCCAATATAACTCAATGAATTCTCCTTTTGGGAG
Source organism: Scilla litardierei (assembly GCA_030789695.1). Taxonomy (NCBI): domain Eukaryota; kingdom Viridiplantae; phylum Streptophyta; class Magnoliopsida; order Asparagales; family Asparagaceae; genus Scilla; species Scilla litardierei. The sequence continues at coordinate 126,599,821 of CM061131.1, forward strand.
CAACTCATCGGAAGATGCCCTTTTGGGGGTTCAAACACAATATTCAAAAAGATCATCGCTAAGATTATAATACGATATGAAACTCTCTTTTGGAGAGATCAAAACTACGGTATGAAACTCCCTTTTGGGGAGATCAAAACTCACCCTTTTGGGGCGATCATCAACTAAATCAATTCTTTTGGAATCTGAAAAAGTCGATTTACGAACAAAGATTACAATTTTAACGACGTTTTAACGATTTAGCACATGGAATACAACCAAATAAACACAAACCATAGCCCCTAACTACTCCATACCATGCACAACAGAGATTTAGCTACTCATAATATCAGAATAAACAGGTTTCATAGCCAAATGCTTCAAGTTCATAGCAAAATACAATGATCTAATAGCGAAATACGATGTAAAACACTAAAATACGAGGTAGAAGTTTAGAAATATATCACCAAATCTCCTTGAAAAGACTTCAAACTCTCTGGAAATAATAAAACAAGCCTCTGGAATTTTACAGAATTTTTCAGGGGGAAAATACGGCTCCTAGAGCCTCCAATACGCCCAAAATACGCCCCAATCTGGCTTGTATACGCCCGAAAACCCTAGGAATACCTTTTATAAAGGGATTGCGGGTTTAAAAACGTTAACGGGTCGAAACCCGCTCCATTTTCACTTAAAACCCAATCCGCTAAGCCGCTGAACGATCTCAGCCGCTCATCTAAATCGGGGCAATTCTCGACCGTTCATCTCAAGCGGGATTCGACGTGGGCGACCCACGTGTGCATCAAATATCGCGCAAGCCCGCTCCGCTTCGAATCCGCATCGGAATCTTCGTGGCCATTGGATTTCCTTCGAACGGACGAGATTTAATCTCGCCTTCGTTCGCTCGCTGCTCAGCGCGGGGATTTTGTGCACCGTCCGATCGAGCGGTCGTCGCAGCAGATCACGCCACGCGTCCCAGAATTTCGTGCTGCTTTCGTTCGAGCGGGCGAAAGTTGGTCCGTTCGATCGAAATCGAACGGTGGATGATAACGCAGCGTCGCTCTTCATTTCGCCCGTTGGATTCGAGCGGGAGCTGCCCGATTGCCGCCACGTGGCGCCGCTTATGCGCTCTGCGAGATCGATTTGGGGGCGATCGCGGGCCGTAGGATGAAGATCGTGCGGCTGAGAGTAAGCCGCGTCGCCCGAACGCTGAGGGCCGTTAGATGAGGCGCAGATGGTCTGGATGCTGCCACGTGGCGCCATTTCATTGGGCGGCGACCGTATTTCGTATTTTCTTGCGTATTTCCTCATTTAATTGGTATTCTGCATTCAAAAATTCATAGAAATTAGCACAGATCTCAGAAAAATACAAATAAATATTCGTTGGAATCGTGAGATCAAGACGAAGCTAGGAAAAATATAAAAAGTGCAGAAATGCGTCGTTAAATGCTGTTTTGTGCTCAACTAGTGTGTTTTCTCTAATAAATAAATGTGTAGAAAATACGTATGAATTAGAGAACAATGTAGCATCACATGAGCACAAAATAGGGCTAAATGGGGGGTTAAATATGTAATATTGAACCCGAATCACATGTCATGTTTCATTTCAATTAACGGTACGCGAATTAATTGTCATGTCATTGCATTCCTTAAATGTTCCCGTGATTGCGTAGCTCCGCTACACCTAGTGAATTGATTGAGGCTAGGCACCTGCTTTTAGTGGGCACAACCCTACGCTAAATTGTGAACCTAAAAATAAGCTCTTGTGCGGGGCAACCCTGGCTCATTTACTGAGCATCGTGTATAGGGACCCTGGCTTGTTTACATGTGGGAGGGGTAAGGGTTAAGCGGCCATTCAACTGGGAGTATGCCCGATCAGCAACTTCAGTTGTAAGGCGTAAACTCTGGGTTCTGGGGTAGTGTTAAGCGGCCAATCAGTGTGAATGTCCAACAGTTCAGCTGTAAGGCGTAAACATCTACAAACAACTTGAAACGTGACTAGTGAAAAGATTGAGATTGCGAGTAGCTTGGCTACTCTTGACATGCCCTGATAATTGTTCTCTTGCACTTATTGTTTCACCATGTCTTACTTGTGCACTCACACCATAACTGCCATGTCATGCATACTAAAACTGCTAGGCTGTTAGTTTGCCTTCCTTTTTAGTTTCCTTGCCCAAGTCTTTTAGACTTGCTGACATGTGTCCCTTTACTCTTTTGGGTGACACATGTTAGATCCTGAACCTGAGTTCGTTGTTGAGGACGAGGTGTTTGCGGATGCCGAGCCCGAGCCTGTGTTTGATGAGGACTTCGTGGACACGGGCGATCAGTCGTAGAGACTGTTTGTGTTGTTGTTTAGACTGTTTTGTTGTCGGTGCGTGGCACCAATACTTTGTTATGTTTGTCTTTGTTGGCCTTGTTCTGGGCCTTTAGACTCTTTCTTTTAGTCTGGTGGCTTTTCTGGATGTGGAACTTGGTTTCATTGTGGACAATTTCTGAGATTGGAATATTTTATATCAGTCTCCCTTTCCTTATTATTATTGTTGTTGTTCCGTTTTTGGCTACAGGGACCTGCTTATGATTTTAAATTGACGATTATCAGGCGTGTGGCTTCGTAGCTCCACGTCTGTGCGGACCTTCTCACGTCTCGCCTCCATTTTAGGGAAGCGGGGCGTGACACTCTGCCGACCCAATTTGGCTATGAACATGAGGCACTATGTGTTCATTTTTTATTCCCGTTATTGGTAGTACTCTTGAATTGACCGGGAGGTATACTTCCCAACATTAACCATACTTATTTTCTATATTTGATTGTTTGGAAAATGTGCCAGCAACATGTTTATTTTTGTGCCAATATCTTTGGAAAAGCTAAGTTGCGGGTCTGTAGTAGACACACATACGAGTGTTCTGAGGATGCATTTATCAGTACAATGAAGTACCAAAATAGCCCACTAGGGGTGTTGGATTTTATCCACATCTATCTCATTGTATTCTTTTTGAGGAAGCGTGGAGATTCTTTTTCAACTTTTCGTGGAGATGGCCTTGCTATTAGTTTTCCCTTATAGTAAGGGATGCGAGGGAATTCTCCCTTCTGAAGAATCTTCTGATTCTTCAAGTCTACCCATAGGATAAGATGCGGTGCATCATCACAAATTCAGGGTGGCCAAGTCCATCATGCCAGAGTAAAAACTTGGCTGATGTCGGGCACTTCAAGTGCCCCGTTTTAATTCCGCTTCCTTTCTCCGAATCTTTGTATGGTAGAGGCCTATAAGGCTCTCAAAACGTTCAAATATGGATTTTACTCCTTTTTCTTAAGACGTTACATACAGTAATTTGTTTTTCATTTACATTTGCTGTTTCTAAATGGAAATCCGTTGTAACAGGTGTCCTTGAAACTTAGAAAGTTTCTTTTGGAATTCGGAGAGATTAGTGCATCCCCTTTTTTCTGTGTCATTTGGGGGCAACAGTGTTGCATTCCCTGGATCTTCAATATGGCCCTGATATTGGGCTTTGTATTGAAAAAAAATCGTACGTGTTTATTGTCTACTAATCATTTATGAGAGCAGTTTCATTTATTAAAAGATGAATCGTTAGGCACATGCATATTCAGATAAACATTTTTATTTATTGTCTACTAAACATTTTCATTCAAAACAGATTGCGTAATACAAAAGCTCTCATAATATGAAATGTTCTAAACAATTTGCTAAGATAAAAAATAGAGGCTAATCAAGCAGGTCATCATTTTCGAAGTCGTCAGCTGAGAACTTGACTGGAGCATCAGATGTCACCATGTTTGTTTCAGCTTTTTTCTTGCTTTGTTTGTAAAGCTCCTAGAGATGCACTGGGGTCCTGCACACTCTGGACCAGCGGCCTGTCATGCCACAGCTGTGGCACTGGTCTTCCCAATCCCTCTTGGGTGGGGGTGCATCATTTTTCTTGTTGTCATTTCTGCGCCAGGTGAACTTGCGCTTCCCTTCATTCTTTCGCTGTTGTACTTGGCCCTTGGCTCTTTTCGGTTGTCCCCTTTCTGTGGTCTTTATTTTCTTTTATTATCTCTCTTCTTTTTGAAGGAAGAGGTATGGTGAGCTTCTGGTAGGGGGCAGTGCCGGGAGGGCGCATATTGTGAGTGGCGAGAAGAAGGTCTATGTTTTGCTCGGTCATGAGTAAACATGACAGCAAATCCGAATACTTGGTGAACTTTCGTTCACGGTATTGTTGCATGAGTATCACATCATTTTCATGGAAAGACGTATACATCTTTTCCAGCATGCGATCTTCTGAGAATTTCTCACCACACAACTTCAGGCGTGAGGTGATGCTAAAAAGTGCTGAATTGTATTCAGCAATGGACTTAAAGTCCTGCAGTCTCAGGTTCTCCCACTCGTATCATGCCCTTGGGAGTATAACATCTTTCTGATGTTTATACCTGTCCTCAAGGGCAGTCCATAGCTCAAGTGGATCTTCGACCGTAAGGTATTCAGCCTTTAAGGTCTTGTCCACATGGCGACTAATATAGATGATGGCTTACGCATTCTCTATATCGCTAACATTTTCTTTTTCTGTTACAGCAGTACTGAGGGACTTTGCCCACAGGTGAAACTTTACATCTAGCTGCCAGCTTAGATAGTTTCTACCTGATGCATCCAGCACTTCGAAATTAACGCTTGTAATTTTAGCCATTTATCTAGCAGAGCACAAACATGCATGAATTAATAATTAATCAGAGAAAAACATTTTCATGCAGAGACAATATTTAACGAAAAGCTAAATGTGTGGATCGGCCAGTCCCACAAGAAAGAGTCCAAAGTCCATAGTCCAAATTATACAAATTTGCAGCTTAAAAATGAAAATACAACTTTGGAAACCCCGTGGGTCCCATATGATATCTCCCGCTTCAAGTGTGGCCTCCGTCTCCATGGAAGTTAGTCTTCTTTCTTTGACATTTACATAAATTCCTCACTACAATTTCTCTCAAAAATAAAAGTAATATGCGAGAAATAAACTGTGGGACTTAAATAGTCGATCCAAAAACCACATTTAGCAATTCATGCAGAAATATTGTGCTCATCAACATTTCCATTCACAGACATCGAGGCAGTTATATTCACATGAGGATAAAAATATTTAATCACTTAATAATTATTGGACCACTGGGCAACGTCATACACCGTTAGGTTAGGTGACTAACGGCAGAGCGGTCGCAGGATCTTCCTAATTATTAAGTTTTAAATATGATGCACAACCACACATATAATATCCACATAATTTGCCAGAGATGTAAAGCATGTAAATATGATTTTTACAGAAAAAATCATTACTATGCAAGGGTTGTAAAGTAAATGGGTTTATTCAATCAAATTGAATAAGAGCCCAAAATAGACATTTTCGTTATAGAAGGAAAAGGATTTTCCTTGTTAAATCATCCCAAAAATCCCCCAAATGTCCCCGATAAGCCCTTAAAAAGCCTGATAATTGCCCCATTAGAAACCGTGATTTTTCACGAATTTATAGGTCCTCAACGCCCTGTTTAAAATTAATTTTTAGCCCGAAAAGTGCCTTTTATGGCTTATTACTAGCTTTTGCCCCCCCCCCCTTTTGACATTTCATTTCATTTGTTTTTTTTGAATTCGGCCTGCGGGCCTGAAGCCCGCAGCCGGCCTGCAGGCTTTAGGCCCGCAGGGAAATCCCCTTTTTTTGTTAAAAAACGTCGGCCTGCGGGCCTGAACCCCACAGTCGGCCTGCAGGCTTCAGGCCCGCAGATCTCTATTTTTTTTGGTAAATTGGTGTGGCCTGCGGGCCTGAAGCCCGCAGGCCGGCTGTGGGCTTCAGGCTCGCGGCCAAAAAAGGAATTTTTTTTGAGTGGGCCTGAAAAGCCCACTTGGGCTTAGGGGGCGGCGGCTAGGGTTTAGCCGCCGTCGCCGCCCCCTTTCTTCCGCCGATGGCGGGTCGGAGGGGGGAACCGCCCGGAGGCGGTCGCCGATGGCCGCTCCCGCCCCCCCCACTGCAGGCGGGGGGGGGGGGGGGGGGGGGGGGGGGGGGGGGGTGGGGTGGGGGGGGCACAAAGGGGCAGTCAGAGGCCGCCCTTTCGGGCAGAGAACTGAGGCCGCCCATCGCTTCAGGCGGGGGGGGGGGGGGGGGGGGGGGGGGGAGGGGGGGCGAGGGCGGTCAGAGGGCCGCCCTTCCGGGCGGGGTTGCAGGTCGCCCCTCGCTTCAGGCGGGGGGGGGGGGGGGGGGGAGTGTAGGAGAATATATTCCTATAAGGCATTTATCCATTAATATACGTCTTGTTCATACTGTATATGGTACATATTATTCTTAGTATAAATAGTTCATATTAATATACTTAGATAATATCCATAGACTTATAGTTAGGTCCTTACGTATCTAGATGAGATCTCGATTATGAGTAAGTAAGCGAATGTAAGTAAACATAAGTCTTAAACGGTTTGTGGTCATTGATGTGTCGAGAACTGGATATCGAAACATCGGACAGACCACTGTGTCTTAGTCTTACCTTAGGGTAATGATGATCTCATAGTCATTCGACTTAGTGAAGTTGGAGACGAGAAACAGGTGCTCAGTGGAGAATGAGTTCACTGAACGACCACATAAGAGTTATTAAATGGTTGACTTTAACTGAACTGTCTTTAATAACTCTAGAGTGATGATAGGTTAGCTGGTCCGTAAGACCTAAAGTTGTGAGTGAACGGTGTGGCTTAGACCTATGATCTAGCTTCGAGGCTAGGCCTGCTGAAAGATCTTAGGTTGAGCTGCACCCGAAGCTCTCGAGGCGAGTAGATGACTAAGATGGGATTCGTCACTTCCATTAAAGGGAAGTTAGTGTTACAGGCTCAGTACGGTATTTATGTTAATCCTCGGCCGGGGTGCGTTGTAAGAAGTACATCGGGTATACAATAAAGACCGCAGTATACTGACCAATTTTGTCTGATAGGGTTGACAGTAAACCATACCCTAGGCCAACAAGAACATAGTCTTGACGAAGGGACTACAGCTAACGAAGTTTATCACTAACACAGCCAATGTAAACCCAATGATACTTTTGTCAAAGGGTCGATCACGTTATGATGATTCTGAAACAGGGACGACATCTACTGCTCGTAGTGACCGTCGTCTAGGGGTTCCGAGCCCCAACCTGTAGTAAGGTCAGGCTGTAGGGTCTCACACCGAGTAGTGTTCGTGTCTTAGTAATAGGAAGATAGAATAGAGAGAGATATCATTTGATGATATTCACAAAGCTTGTTGTGAAAGTTAGTCGCAATAGTAATAGGGACAAACGTTGCATTTGATGCAAACTATGATTAAACGTGTCATAAATTGGTTACGACAAATTTAGTAGGAACAAATATATTAGAAGGGGTTACCTGGATGACGGGATTGTCCCGGTCTAAACACAGGTTCAGACCGTGTCCAAATTGGAGCTCAAACGAGCCCAGAAACGCGAAAATAGTCCAAGGCGAAGTGGGTTAGACCCACTGGGCTAATAAGCCCATAGGCAAAATCAAACGGGCGCAGCCCGCTGGCTGCAGCGGGCGGGCGCCCGCTGCAGTAGCGGGCGTGGCCCGCTGCTGCAGCGGGCCAGTGCCCACTGTTGCAGCGGGCCAGTGCCCGCTGCCCAGCGGGCGTGCGGCCTGCCTTTGCCCCCTTGGGCGGGCGCGCCCGCTAAGCTTAGCGGGCGCGCCCGCAACTTAAGTCAATTTAGGGTTTTTTGAAACCCCAAATGACGGCTACGAATTTTGATAATTTGCTCAACTTTGAGCAATTGTTTGAGGGGTCAAACGAAGTCGAAATTCGTCGCCGTCGGTTCCTACGCGTTCACCATTCGAAGCTCTTCGGATTGATAGCTTGTTTGGTGTCTAAGGTTTAATGTGCAAAGATAATTAATTAGTTAAAGTTTTCTTTTATGAAAAGCTCACTTAAACTAGAAATTAAGCCAAATTGGCTTAATTGATTTTTCTCTGAATTTGCGAATGTCCCACATTGCTCGCAACGAAGGAGTGAGTGCCGACTCCCTATATAAATAGGGGTGCACTCTCTTCGTTGAAAAACACACCAAGTCATCGATCAAGTTGCTCCAGACTTTTAGAGCAAGCTCGATCGGCGACTAAATTATTCTCTCTCTCTTCCTGTTCTCTGGAGTAGTCCTAGCAAGACTACGAAGGGGGTTTGGATTTTGATCCGGACGTCTAAGACGCGGGTTCTTCTCAAGTGAAACTTTCTACCGCGTGTGATCGGCTCAGAGGCGAAAGTCGGTTCGGGCGGATCGATTCGAGGGTGCGAGGCGGCTCAGGCGGTTCGAGTCAAAGCGGCTTGGCTACGAGGAGCTTCTGAAGACGGTGCGGTACATCTTGCCTGCTCCAGGGCCAAGATTCCGGGTATGTGGTTAAGTAGTTTCTAGTGTGTAAGGACCCTGTCTATGGGGAAAACACTAGAAGGGGGGTTGAATAGTGTTTATGCAAATTTAAAAGGAATTTACGCCAAATAAAATGCAATCCAACAAATAGTGCGGAATAGAAAACAATCCAAAGAGAAACACACGCAAACGCAGTTATGTTTCAATGGTTCGGATTACCCAAGTCAACTCCCGACTTGTTCCCGGTAATCCTACGTCCCTACCACCCGGATACCACCGGATACTCAAGTTAGAACCCTAACTTGAGGTTTCCTTAAAACCCACTTGTAGCAACCCTACAAGTGCAATCGAATACAATCGATGTCCTTGACTCCCACAACCAGGGAGCAAGAAAAAACCACTCTCACAACCGAGAGCACAATTCAAATAATGAAGTTATGAAATCTGAAAGCAACACTTACAATCACCTATGCCTTGAAGTAGAACTTAAAGGAGAAGTGTGATGTGTGTTGAAGAACTCTCTTGGAAGAGAGAAGAAAAGCAATTTCTCTTGACTGCACCAAATGCCTAGAAGATCAATCTTTGGTTCTAGGTTGGAGAGCAAGAGAACAAGATTTGGAAATACTTAGGGCTTTGGATTTGAAAGCTTTGATCTTTGGAAATGAAAGCTTGAAGGATTTTGCAATGAATGAGTAACCTTCCAATGAAACAGTAGAAGCTCTATTTATAGCTTTCTCAAATCCACAAAACAGTTTTGGCAAAAACCCAATCGAAATCCGTGAGAAAACTCTCAACGGATATAATCTGAACTTGCGACAGGCGACTGATGAACAAACCACAGTCGACTGTTGCACAGTCAGCAAGGGTATGTGAGAATTCATAACGGTAACTTACCACGTGGACAGTCGACTGATAAAGCCAAGACAGTCGTCTGTAAAACCAACAGGCGACTGTACATTCTTCGACAGGCGACTGGCCGAGAGAAGAGTAAGTTAGATGAAATACTGGAAATCTCACAAGATACAGGACAGACGACTGATTCAATTAATACAGTCGACTGTTAGTAGAACAGGCGACTGTAAATCCTTAAACAGACGACTGTCACAAACAGGAGAAATTTCCAGAGAGCTAAGTCAAAGAATAGACTTACAGACAGGCGACTGTTGCAGCATAGACAGTCGATTGATCTAATAGATAGTCGACTGTATATATAGCATAAGTCGACTGGCCGTAGAAATCGGATCAAATAGAGTTTGGGCAAGGAGAGACAGGTGACTGATGAACCATTCACAGTCGACTGTCGCTAAGACAGGCACCTGATAAACGTTCAACAGTAGCCTGTGCGAGATAATCAGAGAGGACCCAAAAACTGCATTGTAATAGTCTGTGCATAATAGGCGACTGTAGAACAAAACACAGTCGACTGTTTTTGAGACAGGCGACTGTAAACTGTTAAGCAGTCGGCTGTTATAAACAATCCTAGCACAAACAAAAGAGAATTGAATTAAGATCAAAGGACAAAGGTCTAGAGATGTCCTATGACCGAAAGTAGATGTGTGTGAGTGCTCCATCAAAGTTCTACTTCTAAGCTACATACTAGAAGAGATAAAAGAAAAATTACATTGACGAATAATCTCTTCTTTCCATCGTATGAGCTTGAAGTCTTTACGAAGCTTCAATTATCAATCTACGATCATCCAATTCATATCATTTGCCTTCAATCACGTTTGTGAGTCATCCATTGCTAGTTGATCTTCATAGTAAGCTTAGGCAATGGATTAACTGCAAAATAGGGGATTAGTCACAAGTATTTATGTTTGCTCATCATTAACACCAAGTAGGGAGAAGTCCAATACTCAACATTCTCCCCCTTTTTGATGATGACAAACAAACATAAACAAAAAGATAAATAGTTGTGCGTAATGAAAACTTACTCCCCTACATAGATGCCAATCAAGTTAGTTAACAAATATTAGAGCATCTATATAGCAATTGAAGCAAATGAGTGAGATAAGAATGAATTTAATTCAATAAATCTAGGAAATAAAAAATCCATATTCATTGTAATCTTACTCCCCCTGAATCTAAGGCAACGAAAATCTTAGATTCAAGCGTTAGAACATACTTAGCACATCCATTATGAATCTTGTATGTTTATTTCTCTCCCCCTATGACATTATCCAAAAAGGTGGGAGCAAATAACAACAACAATAATAGTGCTAAAATACGAACTAACAACAATCAAGGAGTATAAAGATATATCGAATCAAAACTCATAAAATCGCATCATATACACATGTGAGTAATGGAATTGAAATCCAATATCAACATTTTAGATATTCGAAAAGAAAATAATTTTCATAAATTCATCACTTCAATGAAAGAGCATGAATTAACCAACATCAAATTCTTGTATTGTCTCAAAAACACATCAAAAAGAGTGAAGCATACATAGAGACAATATATTATACATCACACAGAAATTAATCAATATAGCATAGTGTGACACAAAAGACAGATGCAACATCATATATATATAATGTAAAGCTGCTGAGTACATCAACGGATGGTCATCAACATAGCCATCCCAAAAAGATACATCATGAGCAACAAAAAATAGCTACATCATGACGACAGCAAAGAGTATATCATCATACATATATAAAAAGTGTCGCATACTGCATCATCCATCATACAACGACAAAACATATATCATCACTCAAAAATATCGATCTAAGGGTGAGCGTCTCCAGGGTCTGTGGACGAGGAAGCAGGCTCTGACGCAGCAGGAGTGTCCTCTGGAGAAGGATCAGAAGGAGCAACAGAAGCAACAGCAGCAACAGCATCCTGTGAAGAGGCAACACCAGGAGGCTCAACGACACCAGAAGGCTGAGGAGGCACATGGGTCTGAGGAAGATACTGTCTCAAATCCTCAGGGAAGGGAATTCCCTGATGGAGGAGAGAGAGAGAGACAGCAGCCGGTAAATACCAGAGATCATCGATAAAATAATATCCTGAGACGGTGGAGCAGATGATGATGAAGGCAAATCAGCTGGAGGCACAGTGGATGAGGATGGAGCTGAAGTAGTCTTCCTCTTCTTCGAGGCAGTCTGCAGAGCCGAAGAGGACTTCGACTTCGCAGAAGCATCGAGGAGAGGGCCAAAGGGCATGGGCTCGTAACGGGTCAGGTCAATACCAAAGTGACGGAAGACACGAGTCAAAAGACCACCAAAGGGAATGTGAGACGAGGAGGACGTGAACTCAACCTTGTCCATCCTGTCAAGGAGGACACCGGCCCAGTTCACGGGCATGCCAGAGAGAATAGCATACATAAACTTTAGTATATCCTGAGACGGTTGATCGGACGATCCATATCTAAGCAGAATGTTGGACTTCACCACTAGGTGAACAGCCCAACCCCGTGCAAAGAACATGGATGATCTGACACCCGAATCAAGAGCTAAAGGAACCTCTCGAAACATATCCCGGAGAACAGACTGATCAAGATCGTCAATCTCAGAAAAGCTGATATCAGTGGGGAGGGAGCCGACAGAAGGAATCCTAAGGATAGTCCCTAAGAGTGAGGGAGTAAGCTGAATGGGGGTGCCCTGGACGACAGTATCAAGTATGCCAGTAGTCGAATACTCACCGCGAACGCGGTTCGCATAGAAGAGCTTCACCAGAAATGGGTAGGCTCTGGGGGACTCGCTCTGAGAGAAGCGAAAAAGGTCGGCCAGGTGAGTAGCGGAAAGAATGTCAGAGAGTCTCTCAGTAGTGAATGCGGGGAAAGAAATGTACCGCTCCCTAAGTATATTGATCCCAAGAAGAGAGTGAAACTTTGCCAGACAAAGATCGTCTCGACAAACGGGAACCATGGGATCAGAGGGAGGTACAGCTGGAGGCTCTTCGGACGAACTGGATGCAGAAGGAGATACATGAGGGATCTCAGCAGCAGGCTCACTGATGTGAACACCAATAGGCTTGCGCTGACGATGAATCAAGGGCTGAGCATCGCTCGACGAAGAAGAAGGAGAATAACCCGGCGACGAAGAACGCACGTGAGACCGAGCATGCTTGGTTCGAGCTTTATAGGGTTTCTTTCTCTTGGCGATGAGTTTCTTAGGAGCCCTAGGTTGTTTAGAAGCAATGATCTTCTCTTTTCCCTTAGGTTTAGGAGCCATGGAAACAAAAGAGGAAGAACAGAAGCAACAATCGTAAACAACGTAGGTCAAGAGAGAGAAAGCACACCAACCGAGAGAAGACAGACGATCGTGAAGATGAAGATCAAAGACGACGATAGACCACGATCGACAGCGACGTTTAGGAGGAGATCGACGGTTGAAGGCACGAAATCGATTGATTTTGTAGAGAGAATCGAGCGGGAAGTTGAACGGTCGATGCGGAGGAGAGAGAATCGTCGAGGGGAAATGATCGCTTCGATTGAATATAAACTAGGGAAAATCAATCTGAGCCGTTGGATCAACGAATCGACGGTTCGGATCAAATCTAATGAACCGACACAGCAGGAGACAGTCGACTGGAGGACAAAAGTCAGTCGACTGTATGAAGTGATAAAATTAAATCTCAGAGAGATGGGCAGTCGAATGGCAAGTATAATGCAGTCGCCTGTCCACTGGACAGTCGGCTGACATTTACTCAACAGTCAGCTGGCCGAGAATTAATACAGATCACAAGAATAACAGAGAATACTGTGAAAAAATTCGACAGAGAGTACATTCGCCTGATGACTAAATTGCAGTCGCATGTTACACTAACAGTCAACTGTAAAACAGTCAACAGTCGGCTGAGCAAAAGATATCAATTTCATATGGTGGATATAGAGTAGGGCAGTCGACTGTCAACAGAAACACAGTCGTCTGTCCTGGTCCAAAAATGCACAGTGAGATAGAATTCCAGAGAATAAGAACACTCACCCTAGGACCTATACTCTAATCACAAATACATCTTAAAATCATTATGAAAAACAATAAATCTATTGAAACACAAATTATTCCAATCAACTTCGAAAACTCATGAAATCAAATAAGTCACAATTGTCTTTCTTAATCTCATAAAACAATAAAGCACATGAAGAAAGACAATCACAAATATATGAGCTCAATAAGGAGTTATAGCATGAAAATTGAGCTTCTAGATTTCAGATTCACCCATAATTCCCAATTCTCCACGCAACCTCACAAATGAATCTTCTTTAAGAGGTTTAGTGAAGATATCGGCAATTTGTTTTTGGGTTTCAATGTACTCTAAGATGATGTCCTTCTTAGCTATATGATCATTTATAAAATGGTGTCTCACGTCTATGTGTTTGGTACGGGAGTGGTGTACCGGATTCTTGGAAAGACAAATAGCACTTTGATTATCAACCATGATAGGGCAAGTAGCACAATTGACACCATAGTCATTAAGAGTATGTCTCATCCAAAGAACTTGTGCACATGCAAGACCCGCGACAATATATTCCGCTTCAGTCGTGGACAATGACACCGAATTCTGTTTCTTAGAGAACCAAGAAACTAAGGAATTTCCTAAGAAATGGCATGTGCCACTAGTACTTTTTCTGTCGGACTTGCATCCGGCAAAGTCGGCATCACTATATGAGATTAACTCATATGTGCTAGACTTAGGGTAAAGTAACCCATAATCTAGGGATTGATTGAGATAACGAAATATTCGTTTAACCGCAATCAAGTGTGACTCCTTAGGTCTTGCTTGATATCTAGCACATATACATACGGAAAACATGATATCGGGCCTACTAGCGGTTAAGTAAAGTAAGCAACCGATCATACCTCGATATAGACGAACGTCTACATCTTTTCCGCTTTCATCCTTGTGAAGATGAGTAGTAGTACTCATGGGAGTCCTTTTGATTGAAGACGATTCCATCCCGAATCGCTTAATAAGCTCCCATGTGTACTTTGTCTGATGTATGAAAGTGCCATTCTCCATTTGTCGAATTTGCAATCCAAGGAAGTAGGCGAGCTCTCCCATGTGGCTCATCTCAAACTCATCATTCATAGACTTGGAAAATTCTTGACAAAGATTAAAGTTAGTAGAACCGAAAATAATATCATCTACATAAACTTGAATAAAAAGAATGTCATTTTCATAACTTTAATGAAGAGTGTAGAATCAACTTCTCCCATTTTAAAACCTAAATTCAAAAGAAAGGTCTTAAGGCGATCATACCAAGCTCTAGGAGCTTGTCTCAATCCATACAACGCTTTCTTAAGTTTGAAAACATGGTTTGGAAATTTCTCATGAATAAAACCGAGAGGTTGAGAAACATAGACTTCTTCATTTACAAAATCACTTTCGGAGGATGACGAATTGGCGTTGAACGCCAAAGCTTTCTTCTTGGCTTCCGAGGGATTCATCATGGCTCGAATCTTCAATCGGTTATCCTGTCTTACTTCGTAAGACATAAAAGTCCCGATGAGATTCACCACGGTGTAGTTCTTCAAATCATTGACCTCTTCAATGGCGATTGCTCGTCTATCCCATTTGGAGGTCATCCCCATGATAATCTTCCTTACCTTTTCAGGTTCGGTGTAGATTTGGCCAAGGGCTTCCAATTCGTTTGTGATGTCGGTAAAGCGTCCGTACATCGACGCAATGCTCTCATTTTCCTGCATGTGAAACAAGTCGAAGTTTTGCACGGCAACATATAACTTTGAAAGCTTTACCTTAATCGTTCCCTCGTGGGTAACGATGAGATGGTTCCAAATTTGATATGCACTCTTACATGTGCATATCTTGTTGAACTCATTTGGGTCCAACGCATAATGAAGAGCGTTCATTGCTTTAGCGTTGTTGACTTCGGTAGACTTTTCAGAAGTCGTCCATTTCTCGAAATCATCTTCGGAGGGCTCGACGTACTCCTTGTGGAGAGTTCTCCAAAGAGAAGCACTCCTAAGGAATGTCTCCATCCTACACTTCCAATAACCAAAGTTAGTACTGTAACGACTGGTTTTCATGTATCGGGATTATTATATTATATATATATATTTCGGTGGATTTTCCCAATATGTGTGGTTTTCGTCTCCGTAGCTTTCATTTTCGATCGTTTCGTCGTGATTTTCTAGCTTCTTCTTTAGAATCGTCGATTTTGGAGTAAGTCATTCGTGACATGCTTCATATCGGTCATATCTTATTGTTAGATCAAGCCTAGGAGTCTTAGGAATTGATCCCAAAGCTTCGCGCTCCATTTCAGAACTTTTTGTGCACGTTAGCCGGTACAAGAAGGGGAACCGACCGACTAGATGACGATTTAGTCGGTCGGCAAACCTTCATGGACCGACTATTGGGCTTTGTAAATTACTCAGGAGTTACTGTT
The DNA here is from genome assembly GCA_030789695.1 of Scilla litardierei. Taxonomy (NCBI): domain Eukaryota; kingdom Viridiplantae; phylum Streptophyta; class Magnoliopsida; order Asparagales; family Asparagaceae; genus Scilla; species Scilla litardierei. The sequence continues at coordinate 126,615,525 of CM061131.1, forward strand.
TATCGTTAGTCGGTCTAAGAACATTTGTCGACCGACTAGGTTGCAAACTAGTCGGTCAACAATCGTTCTTTAACCGACTAGCTCTATGATCATTTTTGATACCAAGTACTATTCATTCTTAGTCGGTCTAAGAACGTTCATCGAACGACTAGATGAGAAACTAGTCGGTCAGTAGTTATTCTTTGACCGACTAAATCTAAATCCTATTTTTGTACAGGAGTTACTGTTTGGACTTAGTCGGTCTGCGTTGGTCAACCGACCGACTAGTTCCCATACTAGTCGGTCAGTGGTTGCTCTTTGACCGACTAATCAGTGTCGAAACCCTAATTTCTGGGCAGTCGCCAGCACTCCCTATTTAAACCCCACCCACGATTTCTTTCATCCCTCTTTCATTCTTCTGAGCCATTTTCTCCCCTAAATCACCCTCCAACATTTTCCCAAGCCATTCCTTCCTCCCTTGGAGTTTCCCTCTCCATTTTGGTCTACCACCATGCCCTAGGCCATCTCCAACCCCCAAAAATCCCCAAAACCCCATTCCTCCAGATTTTCCCCATCCATTCCAGATCTGAACCCTAGGTTCCTCGGATCATTTCTTCCGTTGCCGTGCTTGCTCGGCATCGTTCTTCCGTTTCCGATACGGTAATAAATCGACCTCTTAATGTTTTCATAACCCATTGTGTTTTTGGTGAAACCCTAATAAAACTAGGTTGGATGTTGTTCTAATATTGTTTTGCCATGGCAGCGATCTCATCGCCGTAGTTAGCATTTGTGTGACGGCCTCGTTGATCGTCATCCTCGGTGCTAGGCAAGTGAAACTTGCCACTTAGGGTTTTGGGCCATGTCTTAGGCCATTTGCTTGTTGTAGGCGTAAAAGAGACTAGGCGACGAAATGATACTCGCCTAGGCGCAATTTTAGGAACTAGCTTGACAACGAAGCTAGAACCGACATTTATCATGTTGCACAACTACCATGTCATGTTTAATTTCCATTAACGGTACGCAATTTAATTGTCATGTCATTGCATTCTTTAAGTGTTCCCGTGATTGCGTAGCTTCGCTACACCTTGTGAAATGATTGAGGCTAGGTGCACCCCTATGCCAAATGAAATACGCTCCTGGTTTGTGATCCAGGAAACGAGCTCTTGTGCGGGGCAACCCTGGCTCATTTACTGAGCTCGTGTACAGGGACCTTGGCTCGTTTACACGTGGGTATTGGGGTAAGAGTTAAGCGGCCATTCAACTGGGAGTCTGCCCGATCAGCAACTGCAGTTGTAAGGCGTAAACTCTGGGTTTTGGGGTAGTGTTAAGCGGCCAATCAGTGTGAATGTCCAACAGTTCAGCTGTAAGGCGTAAACATCTACAAACAACGTGAAACGTGACTAGTGAAAAGATTGAGATTGTTAGTAGCTTGGCTACTCTTGACATGCCCTGATAAATTGTTCTCTTGTACTTGTGGTTTCACCATGTCTTACTTGTGCACTCATACCATAACTGCCATGTCATGCATACTATAACTGCTAGGTTGCTAGTTTGCCTTCCTTTCAGTTTCCTTGCCCAAGTCTTTTTAGACTTGCTGACATGTGCCCCTTTACTCCTTTGGGTGACACATGTTAGATCCTGAGCCTGAGTTCATTATTGAGGACGAGGTGTTTGCAGACGCCGAGCCCGAGCCTGTGTTTGGCGAGGAGTACGTGGACACTGGGGACCAGTCCTAGTGTCTTCGTTGAGCTTTTCCCTTTTGTTTTAGACTGCTGTAGTTGTCGGTGCGCATCACCTATACTTTGTTTTGTTGTCCCTTTGTTGGCCTTGTTCTGGGCCTTTAGACTCGTTCTTTTAGCCTGGTGGCTTTTCTGGATGTTGAACTAAATTTTCATGTTGGACAAATTCTGAGATTAGAGATGTTATTTCTGTCTCTCCTTGTGTTATTATTATTGTTCCGTTTGTGGTTACAGGGACCTGCTTATGTTTTATTGACGCTTATCGGGTTTGGGGCTTCACAGCTCCACTCTCGTGCGGACCTTTTAACGTCTCGCCTCCATTTTAGGGAAGCGGGGCATGACAGGTTTTGTTGGTGGCCCATGCAGGTCTCTTCTGTAACTGCGATTATCGGAATGACGATAATAATATTAGAATGTCTAATAAACTAAGTTCGACATCTGAGTCATAAGCTATGAGTCTAATCTGCTTCGTTTTCTGTGTCATTAGATGGCGGGAAGGCGATTCACCCGTGGTGGAGGTAGTGGTGCGACCCCTCATGACGAGGAGCCTGAACGGGAACCCACCAATGGAGAGATGATGCGGATGATGCTTCAGATGATGCAGGTGCAGCAGGGCGTGCTCCTGCAAGTCCAGAATGCTCCAGTTGTTCGAGCTGGTCGGGCAATCCAGGATGCCCCTCGCTCCGAGCCGGGAGCGAAGCAATTCCGGGAGCTGGGTCCCGCATATTTTGATGGGTCTGAGGGTCCTCTGGCTGTCGATGAGTGGATTCGGAACATTGAGGATAACTTGAAGATGGCCAAGATCACCCCGGCTGGATGGGTTGATTTGGCGAAGAGGCAACTCAAGGATAATGCTCGGAACTGGTGGGATGCGGAAGAGAAGATGCTGGTGGAGCCGATAGCTTGGGCTACCTTTAAGTCCAGGTTTGATGAGGAGTTCTTTCCGAAGGCTGCTAGGAAGGAGATGCTGCAGCGCTTTATTGATCTAAAGCAAGGGAGCTTGACGGTGGACCTGTACCACCAAGAGTTCACCAGGCTGAGTCGGTTCGCGCCGAAGATGGTGCAGGATGCTGATGAGAGGGCTCAGAGGTTCCTGCAGGGACTTGCTTTGGAGCTTCAGAGTTTTGTGTCTTCCTCTGATCTGGACCCTTATCAGAAGGTTCTGGTCGCTGCGAGGAGGCAGGAGCTGAACCTGAGCCAGAGGAGGGGACATGTTTCTGGTGCTGGGAAGAGGCCTATGGAGCTGGCCAGAGCGGTGGTTAGGCCTGGTTTCAAGCCTAATCAGCCTGCTCAGTTCAAGAGGCCAGGAGGGCCTAATCAGAAGACTTGCCATTTTTGCGGCAAGCCTGGCCACATCAAGGATCAGTGTAGGAAGTTTCTGGGCCAGTGTTTGGTTTGTGGTGATGCTTCTCATGTCGCGAAGGATTATCGTCATGCGAATCAGCTGCGGAGGGCACCTGTTGCTGCATAGTCGTTGCAGCAGTGAGCGTCTGTTCCTACTGGACGTGGAGCAGCTCTTGTTCCACAGAGGCAGGCTTTTCAGCAGGCTATTCCACCGAGGAGGCAGGCTTTTCTGATGACCGCTGTGGAGAGCGAGGCTGTGGATGAGGTTATCGCAGGTAATCCTCAATCTAGCTGTTACTTTCCTAGCTAGTTTTGATTGTTAGATTATGTTGTTTACTTGAACTTGATTGGTTGCTAGACTATGGCTTGATTGTTAGACTGTTTGTTGGTGTGATTTTGGTGTGCACATTTCCTGCACGAGTTCTCTTTGACTCCGGTGCATCGATGTGCATTATTTCTCGGAGCTTCATGGAGAAGCATTCCTTGTCGACGTCTCCTCTTTCCAAGAGTTGGAATATCGTTACAGGGAATGGCGTGGTCTCGGTGCATCGTGGTTGCAATTCTTGCTCGTTGGTGGTTTGTGTACATGAGCTTTACGCTGATTTCATTGTCCACGACATCATCAACTATGATGCGGTCCTTGGGATGGATTGGCTTACGAGCTTCTATGCTACGATCGACTGTCGGAGGAAGAAGGTGGTGTTCGAGATTCCTGGACATCCAGTATTTGAGTTCAGCCGAGGTAGCAGTTCGCTTGGCCCTGTCAGGTTTCGGGCCAGGCCGGTGGAGATTGTGGCTATGCAGATGGAGCTGGAGAGGCCAGTTGTGGTGCGTGATTTCGATGACGTCTTCCCTGAGGAGATGTATGGTTTGCCACCTGATCAAGCTTTAGAATTTTCTATTGATCTTATTCCGGGAGCGCAGCCGATTTCGAAGGCGCCGTATCGTATGGCACCCGCTGAGTTGGAGGAATTGCGGAAGCAGCTGGATGAGCTTTTGCAGAAGGGTTATATCAATCCTAGTGTGTTTCCGTGGGGAGCACCGGTCTTGCTGGTGAAGAAGAAGGATGGTTCGCGTCGCATGTGCGTGGACTATCGGGAGTTGAATGCGGTGAACATCAAGAATAAATACCCGTTGCCTCGCATTGATGATATTTTTGATCAGCTTGGAGGTTCGAGGGTGTTTTCTAAGTTGGATCTGAGGAGTGGTTATCATCAGCTGAAGGTGAAGAAGGAAGATGTTCCGAAGACAGCGTTCAGGACGAAGTATGGACACTACGAGTTTATGGTTATGCCTTTCAGTGTAACCAATGCACCCGCAGTTTTCATGAATCTGATTTTCTACGACTTTTTAGATAAGTTTGTCGTTATCTTTATTGACTACATTCTGATCTATTCTAAGTCGGAGGAGGAGCATGCCTCGCACTTGAGGACGGTGTTGGAGATTTTGAGGAAGCATCGGCTGTATGCTAAGTTTTCGAAGTGCGAGTTTTGGCTAGACAGAGTTGCTTTTCTCGGGCATGTGGTGACTGGAGATGGTATTTCAGTGGATCTCGAGAAGATCAGGGCCATCAGGGAGTGGCCTGTTCCGCAGTCAGCATCTGAGATCCGGAGTTTCCTTGGGCTTGCTGGTTACTATCGGCGCTTCATTAAGGACTTTTCCCGTATTGCCGAGCCGATGACCAGATTGACGCGGAAGGATGTACCTTTTGTTTGGTCGGGTGATTGTGAGAATGCTTTTGGTGTTCTGAGGGAGAGATTGACGACAGCCCCTATTCTTGTTGTGCCTGATCGCAGCGGTGGATTTGAGATCTTTTGCGATGCTTCTGGCAAGGGTCTCGGTTGTGTTTTGCATCAGCACGGGCATGTTGTGGCGTATGCTTCGTGTCAGCTCAAGACTCATGAGAAGAATTACTCGACGCATGATTTGGAGTTGGCTACTGTTGTGTTTGCTCTTAAGATTTGGAGGCACTTCCTGCTGAGTGAGAAAGTGAAGATTTTCACCGATCACAAAAGCTTGAAGTATATTTTTACTCAGAAGGAGCTCAACATGCGACAGCGTCGATGGTTGGAGCTCATGGAGGATTATGAGATCGATTTGCAGTATCACCCTGACAAGGTGAATGTGGTTCCTGATGCACTGAGTAGGCTTCCAGCAGTGATGATTTTGACCTCGCAGTGGAGATTGCAGCAGGATTTTTGCGAGTCTAGTGTTGAGATTGTTCTTCCTGGAGAGGCTTCTTCGTTGATGTGTATGCAGATACAGTCGACGATCGTGGATCAGGTCAAGGCTGGCCTGGCTGAGGATATGAAGCTGGTGAAGATTCAGGAGCAGGTGGAAGCCGGTCTGCGGACTGACTTTTTGATTCATGAGGATGGCTCGCTGAGGTTTGGAGCCAGGTTGTGTGTGCCAGCTGGGGATATTAGAGAGGAGTTGATGGTGGAGGCACATAGTTCGCCGTATTCTGTGCATCCTGGTGGGACCAAAATGTACAAGGATCTTTGTCTGAACTATTGGTGGCATGGCATGAAGAGGAGCATGGCTCGGAGTGTGGCCAAGTGCTTGGTTTGCCAGCAAGTGAAGGCGGAGCATCAGCGTACGGCAGGGTTGCTACAACCGCTTCTGATTCCGGAGTGGAAATGGCAACACATCACTATGGATTTCATGACTGGACTACCTCGGAGTCCGAAGCAGAATGACGCGATTTGGGTGATCGTAGATCGATTGACCAAATCCGTGCACTTTATTCCATTTCGAGTGGGACAGTCCACTGAGGCGCTAGCGAGGAGATATGACGTGCGCTTATATTTCATATATTCACGCACGTTTTCTTTTGTGTTTCTCCGTGTTTTCCGCCGTCTCTTATTCGTTTTCGTATATTTTCCCGTTTTCTTTCACTTTTCTTTGTTTGTCCATGATTGCAGGAGTTCGACCACGTAGGGGACGTTTTACGATGATATCCCAAGTCCCCGGAGCAACGGGAGAAGTCACGCGTGATCCAGGGGGTCAAACGTCGAAGAATTCATCTTTCAGCCCCTCACCCGGTCGGTTGATCATCTTCAACCGATCGGGTGATGCACGCGTGCACCACCCGGTCTCTACCGCAGCTCACAAAGAAGTCACCCGACCGGTTCACAGACTGGTTCTGCGGGCGGCTGTTCTCTGTTTTTTCGAGCAGAATTCCAACCGATCGGGTGACTCTCACCCGATCGGTTCATCTGTAGCTGAGAAAAAGAGCTGAAGACACGGGCGCCGAACCGACCGGTTCACCCGACTGCTCCAAGATCCAACCGGTCGCTCAAGAACTCACCCGATCGGTTCATGAGATCGGGTGAAAACTCGCCGTTTTCTGTAATTTATCTGTAACGGATCAACCGATCGGTTGACTTGTCAACCGATCGGTTGATGCGTAAGTCTATATATAGAACCCCTAGGGTTCCAGAAACGGGAGAGTTGTATTTTTTTACTGTTTTATTTCCTTGTGACGGCTGTAATTGTTACTCTTAAGTAAGTTTTCAGATCTTTCTAAAATTTTAGTATTGTCTTTATTACTCCTTTACTTCCGCATTGCAATTGTCCGATTATGATTTCAACGGTTAAATTTCATTTAGATTGCTTTTTCATGAATTTTTGTGAGTAGTTCCCAAATCTGGGATTTTGGTGGAAACCCCTTCGGGGGCTCTTCCCGATGCGTCCATAGGGTTAGGAAATCGATAGGGAGTAGGAATCTAACGGTTACGCGGGGCGTTTCATTGTCATCGGCGGGAAAAAGACCGCCTTTGACCGTCGGGCCGAGGGGGAATAAACTTGGCGGTTGACTCCCTAGCCATAGCTCACGCCTTTAGCGTAGACGCCAAATCCTAGCACGCGGGAGCGGCAGGATGAGACGTTGGGAGATATCGTTGCGGACTTAGTGCTCCCGGGATCGATCAGTGTTAATGGACACGGGAGTGCCCACTGATCGAATCCGGGAAGTCCGGTGTATCATCCTGGGCACCGACCGGAATATCGGGCCCATGGGACGCCGGTACCACTTTCAGAGGCAACGTCTCACCATTAGACCTTAATCCCGATCGCTATCCATACCCGTAGGCCGTATCGGCGAGAGTCTCTCGTCGGGTTGGAAACCAAAGTCCCGGGTTTACTTTCTTTTTGTTCATACGCTTTTATTTTCTTTCGTGACAACCATCTACCGATTCGGGCTAGCTCGCCCCTCGGGGTGATTCAGGTCCTACCTGACCCAAGAACAACCTCGCCTCCCTGAGTTCGATATTCCCGCACCCTACACTAACCGTGAAACTTGCGGTAAACGACACCGCGCCGCCGCGACGCAAGCGGGGCGCCGGTCAAGTTTATGGCGCCGTTGCCGGGGAGGCAACGTGCTTGTTATTTTAGGATCTCATGAACCCTCGTGTCTAGCTCACATCCCTACCTCGCGATAATTTTCGCACTCTCTACACTTTTAGATTTCACTTGGGTATACTGTGGATAGTAATTGTATAGAGCTGATTGACTGGATCGCCGTGCTCCAATCGCAACTTGCGGTTCTCGTTTATGCAACTTGTGCTTTTGACGTGTTTGCCACTTGTGCAGTTCTCTCTCTCTCCTTTCGTATAAGGTCCAGGCCCCACGGCAAAGATGTTGCATGCAGTTTCAGGAGACATCTGTGATCACTCTCACCATATCCGCTGTTTGGCACGGAGCTTAGCAGAATCACTGAACACTTCGAATATACTATCCCTCATGTCTGCCGCCTTGGAAGGCCAGAGATACCGAGATGCGCAGGAGCACCTTGCCATGGCAACTCCGTTTCCCCACGGAGAAGTGGCGTATATCGACAACCATGGTCTCGAATGTAGTGAAGAAGAGTTAATCGCAGAGTTGTGTCAGGAAAACCACCCGACCAGGTTTGGAGGCAACGCCGAACAAGAACCAATCTATTCCTTACAGACTTCTATTGAGCGTCCCCGGTCTTTGGACAATGGAGAAACTGGAAATGGTTGCGGAGAATCGTCGATGACTGAAACCTGTTTTCACCTACAAGCCTTCTTCCCGGATAGTTATGATGAGCTCGGAAGAGACCCGATGCATCCCTCGATCGTTCCCACTATACCCTACGAAACTTCGTCGTGCGGAGCCACGGCCGAGGATGAAATTCCGGATGCCGGCTTCAGTGAAATCCACGAAGAACTCTTTTCCATTGAGGATGCTCAGCTTGAAAAGTATGCGTCAGGGCCCCAAGAAGTTGAGATGAAGGAATTACCACCGGGGCTTAAATATGAATATTTGGGAGCAGGCTCGACCCTTCCGGTTATAGTCAATTCTTCACTACCCGAAGACCAAATGACCAAACTTCTTGGAGTCCTAAAAAGGTTTAAAGGAGTTTTCGGATATGCAATTGAGGATTTAAAAGGGGTTAGCTTAGGCCTCTGCTCGCACAGAATTCTGCTTGAACATGAGCAAGCCTCCTCGATTGAGCCACAGCGGAGGTTAAACCCCATAATGATGGAAGTTGTGAAGAAGGAGATTGTTAGGCTTCTACATGCCGGTATCATATACCCTATCTCCGATAGTCGTTGGGTTAGCCCGGTGCACGTTGTACCCAAGAAAGGGGGGATGACGGTAGTTCGCAATGAAAAGAACGAGCTTGTGCTAACGAGAACCGTCACGGGGTACAGAATGTGCATTGACTATAGAAGGCTAAACAAGGCCACGAGGAAGGATCATTACCCCTCCCCTTTATTGACCAGATGCTCGAAAGGCTGGCGAAGCATAATTATTTCTGCTTCATGGACGGGTATTCAGGATTTCTTCAAATCCCTATTCATAACGATGACCAGGAGAAGACGACTTTAACTTGCCCGTTTGGGACATATGCCTATAGAAGAATGCCGTTCGGACTATGTAACGCCCCTGCTACATTCCAAAGACTCATGTCCGCTATCTTCTCCGACTACTCCCAAGATATCATGGAAGTTTTCATGGACGACTTCTCGGTCTACGGAACTAAATTTGACTCGTGCCTCAGTAATCTCACTAAGGTCCTGGAGAGATGTCAGGAAAAGGGATTAGTCCTAAACTGGGAGAAGTGTCACTTCATGGTCCAAGAGGGAGTTGTGCTGGGACACGTCATCTCTTCGAGGGGAATCGAAGTTGATAAGGCTAAAGTCGAAGTGATTGAGAAACTTCCACCACCGCATAATCTTCGAGGAGTCTGTGGTTTCTTAGGACACGCGGGATTTTATCGCCGCTTCATAAAAGACTTCTCGAAGATTTCCAGACCTCTGACCCAGCTCCTCGTGAAGGACGCACCTTTCGTCTTCAGCGAGGAGTGTATGGAGGCCTTCCGCACTTTGAAGCAAGCATTGATTTCCGCACCCATAATACAGCCGCCAAACTGGAAACTCCCCTTTGAGCTGATGTGTGACGCTAGTGATTATGCGGTTGGTGCCGTCCTAGGGCAGAGGAAAGATAAAAATCTTCATGTCATATATTATACGAGCAAAACCCTTGATACCGCCCAAAGAAATTATACCACCACGGAAAAGGAATTGCTCGCGGTGATCTACGCCATGGATAAGTTTCGACAATATCTCGTTGGCGCCAAGGTGATCGTGCACACGGATCACGCGGCTCTCAAATACCTATTGAACAAGAAAGAAGCCAAGCCACGACTCATTAGATGGATTCTCCTCCTCCAGGAGTTTGACCTGGAAATCAGAGACAAGAAGGGGGCGGAGAATGTTGTTGCCGATCACCTATCCAGGATGCCCACTCTCGATTTAAATGCTACACCGATCGATGATTCTCTCCCTGACGAGCATCTCTTCTCAGTCTCTTCCTCCTGGACCCCCTGGTACGCCGACATCGCAAATTATCTGGCTTGCGCCATCGTTCCCCACAATGTGAGCTTTCAGCAGAAGAAGAAATTTTTCCGTGAGGTCCGCAAATTCTATTGGGATGACCCCCACCTATACAAAACCTGTAATGATGGGGTGATACGAAGATGCATCCCTGAAACTGAGGCGACTTCCATCATTTCCCACTGCCACGGGCAGCAATGTAGAGGGCACGCGAGCACCTACAAGACCACCGCGAAAATTCTCCAGAGCGGATTTTACTGGCCTACGCTCTTCAAGGACACACATGTTTATGTCCAAGCCTGCGATAGGTGCCAAAGAGCTGGGAATATCTCCAAAAGAAATGAGATGCCTCAACATTACATCCTTGAGATAGAGATCTTCGATGTATGGGGAGTGGACTTCATGGGACTGTTCCCTTCTTCCTCGGGGAATCAGTATATCTTGGTGGCCGTAGACTACGTGTCGAAATGGGTTGAAGCGGTGGCCAGTCCAACCAACGACTCCAGAGTGGTGGCCAAGTTCTTTAAAAGCAACATCTTCCCGCGGTTCGGTGTGCCTCGTGTCCTGATCAGTGACGGAGGAAGCCACTTTATAGAGAAGAAATTTGAGGCCCTCTTAAAAAAATACGGGGTACAACACCGGGTGGGGCGTGCCTACCACCCGCAGACCAGCGGTCAAGCGGAAGTCTCTAACCGGGAGATTAAAAGCATACTAGAAAAGACGGTGGCCAATTCCAGGAAAGACTGGTCATCAAAGCTCCCTGACGCGCTTTGGGCTTACAGTACGGCATTTAAAACCCCTATCGGTACCACTCCCTACCGGCTCGTCTATGGGAAAGCTTGTCATCTTCCTGTGGAATTGGAACATAAGGCATATTGGGCGGTTAAGAATCTGAACTTCGACACCAAGAAGGTAGGAGTGCACCGACAGCTACAACTCAACGAACTCGACGAAATCCGGCTCAACGCCTATGAGAACGCCAAGATCTACAAGGAGAAGCTGAAGCGGTGGCATGATAAGCGAATCTCAAGAAGGGAATTCAAAGAAGGGGACTTAGTTCTCCTGTTCAACTCACGGCTGAAGCTCTTTCCTGGGAAACTCAAGTCAAGATGGGCGGGACCATTCCGTGTCACCAAAGTTTTCCCGCATGGGGCTATCGAGATAATGGGAAGGGATGAGCCATTTAAAGTAAACGGGCAGCGTCTGAAACACTATGCAGTAGGAGAACCAGAATTCTCTCCGGTCGGATCCCTCACGCGCGACAACTCTTCCTCTAACCCTCCGGATCCTATTTGACCACCGCTGCGGGCGTCGAGCCAACGACGTTAAACAAGTGCGCTTCATGGGAGGCAACCCATGTTCTAAACTTATGCTTCGTTTTGTAGCATTTTTTCCTCTTCATTTTTTCTCTATTTTTTATAAATAAATCCAGCCGAATCAGCTTCTATGAAGGAACTCAGGCATTTCTTGGGTTTTGCAGAAAAACAAGGCCTCAACCGACCGGGTGGGTTCCCACACGATCGGGTGGGATGTGTCGGATACAAACCAAGAACTGTCCCCGAATGAACCGATCGGGTGGAAAATGAGGAGACCAGGTGACAGACCGGGTGAGCTGGGGAGAACTCTCGGGAAATTTTGGGGAATATCAACCGATCGGTTGAGTTCGAGCGCGATCGGTTGACCTGACCGGGTGAGCAGCCCTAAGTTCTCAGGAAATTGAGTGGAGCGGCCAACCGATCGGTTAACAAGTCAACCGATCGGTTCGCCTGTAGCATTTCTTCGGCAAGATTTTCGAATTAACTGTCAACCGATCGGGTGACAAGTCACCCGATCGGTTCGACTTAAAACCCTATATAACCCCCCCGACACCCGCTCGTTTCCGTCTCGCCCGATCGCAAAAAACCCCCAAAATCTCGCCGTCGTTTCGCCTTCCCCTCTCTCCCAACAACCGATCTTCCTCCCCCACGGCCTCTACTCCTCCATTACTCCTTCTCCCCACCACCTCCATCAATCCCTCCATCATCTCAACCCTCTCTCTCCTCCCATTCCGAGATTTTGACCTAATTTTCCCCCAAACCACCCCCATTTCAAAAATTATTGCCGAAGAAGTTCGCCGCGGCTCCACACTACTCTCGCTGAACAGTGTGGGGGCATCAACGAGCAAGCTCCACCATTCCGCTTGGGTAAACTCGCTCCTAAGCTTATATTTATATATTTGCCCTATTTATTGTACTTGCTCGTTTGTTTGTGTTAGTGTGCATCCACGATTTTCGCACTAATTCTTGCTCGCACACACACACACACATGGCCAAGGATAAGGACAAAGGAAAAGAAATTATGAGGGAAGAGGAGCCGTCTCGAAAGAGACGAAAACAAACACGCCCCCCTTCCCGTACACGAGCACTTACACTTGGCCCTCCTCCACCTATTATCCCCCCTGTGGACCCAATGTTGGGCCCACACGGGTATATTTTTCGGAACCAGGAGCACAAAGATTTTTACCGTCGGCTTGATGCTCGAGGGAATCTATCCACTAAGTTCCCGCACGCACAAACACTTGTCGATCTCGGTGTCTTCACCGAGGTCGAATCTCTTTTCGGTAACTTAGGATGGTTAGCCTTTCTTAATGCACATGCCGTATCCTACCCGGCACTCACACTCGAATTCCTCTCCACACTTACTTGGGAGTCCGGGTCGATCATTAGATTCCGGGTGCGTAACCGTAGTGTCACCACGAACCTGAACACGATTAACGATATATTTGGTTTCCCCAATCTCAGGGATGATTCTATCCGACACTACGGGTACACGCCCGAGTTTGATGTCGATCAATTCTGGTTCCGCCTCACGCTGATCCGCGACTACCCCTGAGGAAGGGCCAAGGCCTCCTCCATCATTCATCCCATGTTTCGATTGGCCCACAGAATCATTTCATCTGCATTCTTTCCTAGGGACGAGTCAGGCACTGTGACTATCCCTGACCTTTTTATCCTTTGGGCCATGACTTTTCCTTATGTCCGGGATGATGATGGAGTTAGCTTCAGGGCCCCTACCGTCCCCATCCATGGCGGCGATTGGCTTGTTTACAAGCTACTCGAGATCAGCCGGGCCGGTAAGGGGAAGTTTTGTTGCGGGGGCATCATCACGATCATCTGCTCTCATGCCCAATTCAATATTACCATCCCTGGTAATCTTCCTGCTGCCGCAGGACCCTCACATCTTGATATTGATGTCCTGCGGCACATCCACATGATCAAACCCCTCTCGGATGGCCGCTTCATATTTCATTATGGCCACCCCCCAGCCCCTTACACCATTCTGCCCAACCCCGCTCGCATGACCCTTGCTCTCGTGGGAGATTGGACTTTCCCTCCTGATCCCGATTTCTTAGCTGGGTTGAATCTTCCTTTCTTTCCCGCAGACACCCGCAGATCACCGTCCCCTGCCGCCCACTTAGGCGAGCAGGATATCCCTGCGTCTGGGGGAGATTTAGGGGCTGGCCCGAGTCGTCCCGTTTCTGCTCTGGGACCGATCACGTCTGAGCACCTCCTTGCGGCCATTTCTGGCCTTGTCTCCTGTGCTGGCATGACCACTGCCGCCAGCACCTCTTCGACCTTACCTGGCGGCACCACCTCTACCTTGCGTCAGTCTACGTCTTTTGGTCGCCGTCAGGTATCTGCCCGTCTAGGACTTGAGAGGGAGGTCGCTGCCCTTCGTGAGCTCGCCATGTCCTCTGTTTCCTCGGACCCATCGCCATCCTCCTTTCTTACTCACCCACGTTTCCTCGCACTTGAGAGGAACGTGGCGGCCATTCTCCGCCTTCTTACCCATATCCACAGACCACCTCCACCTTCACCACCCCCACCTTCACCACCCAGGCGATCTTCTCCTCCACCCACTCACACTTCTCCACATCCATCACCCCCTCACCACATTCCTCCCCTCCCTCTTCACATCCCATCCCAGCATCCACTTCACTCCTCCCGACCACTTCCACTGCACCCACGCTACCTCACTCCTCCTCCGTCACTCCATACGTGCGCCGGAGGAAATTGCCGGTGCGCTCCAGATCCCTCCCACCACCTCCCACTACCGTCACCACCGCACCTACTTCCTCCACTTCTATTCCTCTCACCACCGCCTTGATCGCCTTCCTACCACCACCACCCACCACCACCGACACTCGTCCCATTGTTCACACCACCACTGCCCCTACTACTTCGCCTCTTCCCCCACTTCTCAGCACACCCCCAGCCTCCCCCGACCACCCATCCACACCCTCTTCCGAGGAGGACGAGGACTCAGCTCCTCCTGCTTTCTAGATTTACCTCTTTTTGTTTTTGACTCCCCCTTGCACATCTCTGCATTTCATTGATCATATCATTTCGCTAGCACTTTCTGGTCTAGCTTGGGGGAAGTCTACTTTGGTGTGCTGTCGTGTTTTGTTTGTTTTTCTCATTTTTGTGTGTGTGTGTGTGTGCTTGTTTTTCATTTTTGGATTGTCGTGTCGTGTGGTTTTCTTTTTATTTTTCGTTTTGTTTGATTTTGATTTTGATTTTTTCTTTCTTTTTCAGTTTTATCTATGTGTTTTCCTCGTTTTTATTTCTTTTTGTGTCAGTGCGTATTCCCCCCCCATTTTCATTGCCCTCCCGTGCTCACTCATATTGCATTGAGGGCAATGCAAACTTCAGCTTGGGGGAGTCGCACTGTGTGCGTCGTTTGAGTCCTTTTTCGTATTTTTTGTGTCGTTTTCATCGTGTTTTTTATTTTTTCCTGTTTTTCTTTTTTTTAGCTCTTTCTCCTAGAAATGACTCCTATGATGAATCGCCACAAAGTCACACACACCTAGCATTGCATCGATGATCACACTCACTAACCCTAGGATTTCGAGTCCTCTTGCATTTCACGCGTCGCAGGTCCACTTAGCTTTTTGTGAGTCGTGTGTCGTGACTAGCATTTGGTGTGCTTCTGCTTTGTGATTTTACTTTATATACCTGTCCAGGAATGACCCCTAGATTGTCATGCTCCGATCTGAATATGCGGTATATGTTTCCACTGTTTACATGCTATATTTATATCGTATAATTCAATTCACATGCGTCGGGGATTCCACAACTAAGGACTAGGATAACCCATTTAGCCTACGCTCTATTTAGCGAGAATAGTTTCCTTTGCCCAAGTGTTTAGATTTCGACTTCTTTTTTGTTTTACTTGGTGCAAACCCCCTCGTCGTGTACCGTTCTCCCACTTGGGAGAGTACACATGTGTATAGCCAATATCCCAAAAATAAAAAAAAGAGAAAAGAAAAGAAAAACCCAAAAAGAAAAGAAAAGAAAAATCTTGTATAGCCCAAAATTCAAAAAAAAAAAAAAATACAAAGCCCAAAAACCCAAAAAAAAATTCCCGTGTGAATATTTTTTCATACTTGCCAAGAATAAAGGGAAGGCGAGAATTTGCACCGAGTGTTCTTCTCCACATCATCTCAACCCCCGTCGTTATCAAAAACACTTGGCTTAGGAACTTTTTAGCTAGTATCTAGGCTATAGTGGCGTGATTTCCTTAACCCTAGTTGTGGAGTCCCCGATGCATGATACGCTTCTATTCTAACTCTTCTCGTGCATGCTTGAACTTATATTCACCGCTTATTTCAATTCGGATCGATATTTTGGGTCATATCTTGGATTTGTGTATATCGAGCATCACAGCACATCGTAGAAAGCATCACCATTTGCTAGCACACGACGACGCTCGCTCGCGCTTCACTGCGTGGACCCACGACACTTATTTGGACTCGCTTTCCTAGGTTTAGTGGTGTGATTTGGCGTTTGCTTGCTTGGTGTGTCGTTTCTGATTTTGGTGGCTCTGATGGACGATCTAGGGTTTAGAGTTTTCTTTTTCTTTCTTCCTCTCTATTTTCCCCTTCCGAGCTCCTACTCTCACTCGTCTTCCTCGAGGACGAGGAAGAGTTCAGCTTGGGGGATTTTGACGTGCGCTTATATTTCATATATTCACGCACGTTTTCTTTTGTGTTTCTCCGTGTTTTCCGCCGTCTCTTATTCGTTTTCATATATTTTCCCGTTTTCTTTCACTTTTCTTTGTTTGTCCATGATTGCAGGAGTTCGACCACGTAGGGGACGTTTTACGATGATATCCCAAGTCCCCGGAGCAACGGGAGAAGTCACGCGTGATCCAGGGGGTCAAACGTCGAAGAATTCATCTTTCAGCCCCTCACCCGGTCGGTTGATCATCTTCAACCGATCGGGTGATGCACGCGTGCACCACCCGGTCTCTACCGCAGCTCACAAAGAAGTCACCCGACCGGTTCACAGACCGGTTCTGCGGGCGGCTGTTCTCTGTTTTTTCGAGCAAAATTCCAACCGATCGGGTGACTCTCACCCGATCGGTTCATCTGTAGATGAGAAAAAGAGCTGAAGACACGGGCGCCGAACCGACCGGTTCACCCGACTGCTCCAAGATCCAACCGGTCGCTCAAGAACTCACCCGATCGGTTCATGAGATCGGGTGAAAACTCGCCGTTTTCTGTAATTTATCTGTAACGGATCAACCGATCGGTTGACTTGTCAACCGATCGGTTGATGCGTAAGTCTATATATAGAACCCCTAGGGTTCCAGAAACGGGAGAGTTGTATTTTTTTACTGTTTTATTTCCTTGTGACGGCTGTAATTGTTACTCTTAAGTAAGTTTTCAGATCTTTCTAAAATTTTAGTATTGTCTTTATTACTCCTTTACTTCCGCATTGCAATTGTCCGATTATGATTTCAACGGTTAAATTTCATTTAGATTGCTTTTTCATGAATTTTTGTGAGTAGTTCCCAAATCTGGGATTTTGGTGGAAACCCCTTCGGGGGCTCTTCCCGATGCGTCCATAGGGTTAGGAAATCGATAGGGAGTAGGAATCTAACGGTTACGCGGGGCGTTTCATTGTCATCGGCGGGAAAAAGACCGCCTTTGACCGTCGGGCCGAGGGGGAATAAACTTGGCGGTTGACTCCCTAGCCATAGCTCACGCCTTTAGCGTAGACGCCAAATCCTAGCACGCGGGAGCGGCAGGATGAGACGTTGGGAGATATCGTTGCGGACTTAGTGCTCCCGGGATCGATCAGTGTTAATGGACACGGGAGTGCCCACTGATCGAATCCGGGAAGTCCGGTGTATCATCCTGGGCACCGACCGGAATATCGGGCCCATGGGACGCCGGTACCACTTTCAGAGGCAACGTCTCACCATTAGACCTTAATCCCGATCGCTATCCATACCCGTAGGCCGTATCGGCGAGAGTCTCTCGTCGGGTTGGAAACCAAAGTCCCGGGTTTACTTTCTTTTTGTTCATACGCTTTTATTTTCTTTTGTGACAACCATCTACCGATTTGGGCTAGCTCGCCCCTCGGGGTGATTCAGGTCCTACCTGACCCAAGCACAACCTCGCCTCCCTGAGTTCGATATTCCCGCACCCTACACTAACCGTGAAACTTGCGGTAAACGACACCGCGCCGCCGCGATGCAAGCGGGGCGCCGGTCAAGATATATTGAGGTAAATTCTTTTACTCTCCGTTTTTTTATTTTCCTTTTCCTAGTTTGGATAGTGATGTAACATGAATCATGCAGGAGGTCATACGACTTCACGGAGTCCCTGTGAGTATCGTGTCGGACAGGGACACGCGGTTCACATCTCAGTTCTGGCAGAGTTTGCAGAAGAGTTTGGGTACGCGTCTGAGTTTCAGCATGGCGTACCATCCGCAGACGGATGGCCAGTCCGAGAGGACGATTCAGATCCTGGAGGACATGCTGAGGGCGTGCATGTTGGATTTCAAGGGTTCGTGGGAGGACCATCTATATCTGGTAGAGTTCTCTTACAACAACAGCTTCCAGGCGAGTATTGGCATGGCACCTTTCGCCGCTCTGTATGGGAGGAAATGTCGATCGCCATTGAGTTGGGATGACGTTGGTGATCGGGAGTTGTTGGGGCCTGAGATGATTATGGAGGCTGTGGATGTTGTCAGGAATATTCGGGAGAGGTTGAGGATTGCTCAGGACCGTTTTAAGCATTGGGCGGATGCTAAACGTCGTCCTTTGGAGTTTCAGCCGGGTGACCATTGATCGACTCCGGGTGTACACCCAAAAGGAGCGACCGTGTAGTTTTACCGCAAGCGCATGGTGTAGCGGCGAGCGGGTTATCGAACACAGGGAGGACGAATGACGGTGTCTTCTCTGAACAACCTGGCTATTAAGAACAGAAAAGATGGAATTTGCCTTTTGGCGATCCTGTCACAATCGTCAGACAAAGTGTAGAGATATAAAATAAAATAAAAGACGCCTAGGGAATGGGGAATCCCCGCTACTTACCGTATCTCGTCAATGTGATTCATCGGTATCACAATTGCTAGGGTAGAATTTCGGATGAACTAGTTGCAACTGAATGTAAAACCTAGCTCACGCTCTCGCGCTGTTGCCGGTCTATAGCTAACCTAGGGTTGGGTCCAATCTCTTGCAAACCCTAGCCTAGGTAAGCTAGCATTAGGATCAACATCATCGTTCAATCGCGTCCCGAGCCCACTCTCGTGCAAACTCGGTCCGCGACCTAGGTTGGGATAGTTCCTACCCGTCCAATCTCTTGCAAACGGGTATTGGCATGGAATTGCAACCGAGAACCCTAGTATCGGTCCAATCTCTTGCAACCCGATACTACGGAAACTTAATTTCAACCCAATTCGGATTTCTAGGGTTTCCTATCGAATTGGGATCCAATCTCTTGCAAATCCCAATCGATGTGAACACCTAGCTATCCGTGTTAAATCGATCCCAAACTAACCCTAATAGCAATTCTAGCAATATTTCTACCAAGTCATCACAAATCAGAAATTGGGCTCGTAGGGTTCATCCCCACGCCCCAAGACGTAAGGACTACTCACAATTCATAGCACAAATACAAACATAATCAATGGAATTAACAAGAGAATTCATCACAATATTCAAATAAGCAATAAAAATAGTATTTTTAAAGGAGAAAGAGACAAACCAATAGAGTTCTCCAAGAATCCAACAAAAATAATAATTTCTCTCCTCTCCAATCACAATAATCTAAAGCTAAAAAGTTTAATCTAAAAAGCTGCAAAAAGTAAAGAGAAAAGCTCTCCTAACCTAGGTCAAAAACTGGGGTTAAATATACCCCAAAATCGTCCAAAAAACTGTGACCAAAATGCCCCTGCGCAGCCTGAAAATCGCAATTTTCGCTACAGGCAGCGCGTCGCACTCGGCCGAGTGACAAAAGTCGCTCGGCCGAGTAAGAAACCCTGAAAATTTCCAGTAAGTCTGGGCCTTCGGGGGTCTTCTCTTCGGGGGTCGCTCGGTCGAGTGAGTTGTCGTCACTCGGCCGATGGCTTCTATACACTCGGGCGGTCGGCATTTTCCACTCGGCCGAGTGGGTCTTCTGAAGCTCAGGCAGACGAAAAACAGTAAGTTGGCTCTTTTGGATGGGCGTCGTCTGAATGCCACTCGGGCGGACAGGGTCTCGTCACTCGGCCGATGTGGCTTCCGATGCTCGGCCGAGTGCACATATGAAGCGTGTCCGATCTGGCCGGCCGAGCGGTGTCTTGCTGGTCGGCCGAGTGACTCCTTCACTCGGCCGAGTGAGACACCAAAAATGCCCAAACAGCTTGTTTTTGCCTCCTCGTCGCTCCTGCGACGTTCTTTCTTCTTCCGCTCCTCTCCAATGGCAAAATACCCCTCGGGGAGGTCATCGGTGACACTCTGGAGTAGGCGTATCTCGGGATCACTCCAAATCGCTCCAAATCACCTGAAATACGACAAAAACAAAAAATCGTGAAAAGTATCGCAATATCGTCGATATATCGTGAAAAACATGATTTGAGCGATCTAAATGGCATGCAAATATGCGGGAAAAAAGTGTAAAATATGGAGTGATCAAAATCCCCCAAGCTTACCTCTTACTCGTCCTCGAGGAAGATAAGTAAAAGGCGAACCCGATGGATTTTGAAAACGAAAACAGCGGAAAAATGGAAAACTAAAAACGAAGAAGAAAGAAGAAAGCGAAGAGGGAAGCTGCTAGATCATTTTCTCAGGACGTGGGTTTTGCTCAATCATATAGCATGCACCGAATGTAAAACACATGTCAAAGAATTTTATTTCGATATCATAGTATAATGGTGCAAATAGAAATAGAAAACCCAAGAATATTGATATATCATGAAAAACGGAATAATTTTAGAATTAACATCGCCTGAATCATTTAAAGCGGTATACAATATCGCAGATCACACACTTTTCAATTGAATGCTTTCTATGAGGAGTATAAGAATATCACGCAATAGAATAGAAAGAATAGAAAAGTATGGATTTCATGAAATGAGTGCTAGGTATAGATTTCTGGACTTCGTGAAGCTAAAAATAATCTCACCGAGTATATAATATTACTTAGCCTAGGTTGTCGTGCAACGTCAAGTAGTCACTCTCTCACACATCATTGGATTCTCTCCCCCAAGCTTATCTATAAGCGTGGTGGCATAAAAAAAAATATTTACATCCCCATTTCTATAAAGCTCCAAAAGTGATAAAAATAAAAACAAAAGAGGGAAAGTAAGAGAGAACATGAGATGGGATCTTTTATTGATGTTCTTTGCTCTTTTCTTTTCTTCTTTTTTTTTCTTTTTTTCTTTTTTCGAATTCATATATACACATTGATCCCAATCAAAGAGAAATAAGGATATACAAGAATTTTTTTTGTTTTTGGGGAGTTTGGAGCTAGGAATTAATAGCGGGGGAAATGCCATATATTAGAATCGCTAAGGGGAGATTCACCAATGATTATAAAATAGAGAAATGATGTTCAAGATATGTGGAGAAAGAAATAAATATGTCTCTCAGTTCACTCTATAGGACGTGCACGACAACTTCAGCAGGGTAATCTAATCTACTCAGTTTCGATCACAAAAAAGCTAACTAATCCAGATTTATCATAGCTAACATCATTCAATCATCCTGAAGTGAAATGTACCAATCATGCATATAGAAGTGATATAGGAAAAGAAAACGGTACTCCAGATATAAGCATTCAATGCGTGAATCTTGGTGTGTTTTCTGCGATAGCATACATATGAATATTCAGACTCAGCTAATAATAAAATTTCATCCATTTTCATGCGGAAAAAGTGTGGGTTACTATCTCTAAATGCAAGACAAGTCATAGCATATGATATCAGAAATAAAATCTAAGACATGGCAAATATAGCATGCATATATAGAGAAAGCCAACGCCACGTAATCATCATCACAGAAAAGTCATCTCTAGCATGAGATGAAAAAGAAATAAAGATAAAGGGAAAATGAAACTAATCACAAAGCAACACACAAAGAAAATAAGAAAAACGTGATGCATGGTAAAAAGAAGAAAAAGTGATGAAAATGAGTGCAAATGCGGAAAATGGCGTGAAAAAACAAAAATAAAGGTGGTAAATCGAAAAGAACGTGAGAACTCACTCCCCCAAGCTAAAGTGCACAGTGTCCTCAATGTGCGAAGTGTGGCACACCGAGAGACGTGTAGAGTGAGGGGAAGGTGAGGATGCATGCATGATGATGAAGAAACTAAAATAGCAAAAGAAAAATAAGAAATAAAAACATGATGCGGACATGATGCATGCAGATAGTGGAGGGAAATAGATATAAAAATGTGTCACCAAAAACTCACCCTCTCTCCAAAAATGATATATAAATATATGATCAAAATGTGTATCCAGAACAGTGAGGGGAGGGGGATGGGTAAAATAGTCAGGACCCAGCAGAGACGGGCAGCACGACGGCGAAAAGATCAATGGCATCAAGGGTGCCTAAGAAGGTGGGGCTGCGCCGTCTCCGTCCTGAGGCGGAGGTGGTGGTGGTGGTGGTGGTGGAACAGACTGCTGAGTGGGTGTGGGTGTGGGTGTGGTAGCAGGCTGGGTGGGTGTAGGAGTAGGTGTGGGTACGCGTGTAGGGGTAGGAACCTGCTGGGTGGGTGTGGGTGTGTGGTGGGCTCCGAAAGGTGCTTCTCTCAAGCGCAAGAGTCCGTTCAAGTAGTAAAATCTGGGAGTCCAGATGTCGAATCCTCGGGAGAATCTGTTGAAACCACAAGTCTAAATCAAATAGAGTAACTACGAATAAAATCTAAACACTTTAATAGTGATGGCGAAGGTGGTATGAAAAGTGTGTGGTGATGGAATTGTTACGTGCGATCAACGAACTCTAATTCGTGAAAAATAGATATAAAAAGCATGTACATGGCATGGGTTCATTAGGATCAGCGAATCGTGAGCTTTGGTTGATCAAGTATAACACAACGAAACCTCCTTTTGGGAGCGAATCGTCGGAAGATATCCTTTTGGGAGTTAACGCATCAATTCTAATAGAATATCGCTAAAGTTGTAAACGTATATACGAAGTATGAAGCTCTCTTTTGGAGAGATCAAATCTCACCCTTGTGGAGTGATCATCTACTAGAACAATTCTTTTGGAATACGAAATAGTAGATTTAAGAGCGACGATTAAAACTTTAGCAAATACAACGATTAAGCGCAATAACACAACCAAAGAATACGATTCACATCACCTAATTAATCCATACCATGCACATAAAATATTTAGCTACTCATAGTGCAGAAATAAACAATTTTCAGATCAGAGTTCATAGGTTTAATAGCAAAATACGGAAGTTTAGAGGCAAAATACAAGCTAAAACACCCAAATACAAGCTAAAGTTGAAGAGAATATCACCAAATCTCTCTGAAAAGTCTTCAAAACTCTCTGGAAATTAGAAACTAGGCTCTGGAATTTTACAGAATTTTTGCAGAAGAAAATACGGCTCCTAAGTGCTCCAATACGCCAATTATACGCCCAAAAACCCTAGAATACGCTTAAATAATAAGATTGCGGGTTTATTGGGCTTAACGGGTTCAAACCCGCACCATTTACGCACCCGGTTGAATCCAGACCGCTCATCTCGAGCGGAGCAAACCCTGGCCGCTCATCCAAGCGGGATGGAACCACAGACCGCCACGTGTGCTTTAAAAGCTGTGCGAAACCCGCTTTCTCCGCACCCAGATCCGATAGCAGCTCGGATTTGTTGGTAGCCGTTGGATCTGCGATCCAACAGCCTTCATCGCTCCACGTCACTCTCCAATTCTCGCTGCAGCCCGTCCCTTCGATTCGAATCGAACGGCATCCGGAGCGCCACGTCGCGCGTAAATTCCCTCTGCAGCTCGCTCTTTCGAACGAGATCTGGCCGTCCACTATAACGCGGGATCGAA
The DNA here is from genome assembly GCA_030789695.1 of Scilla litardierei. Classification (NCBI taxonomy): domain Eukaryota; kingdom Viridiplantae; phylum Streptophyta; class Magnoliopsida; order Asparagales; family Asparagaceae; genus Scilla; species Scilla litardierei. Next base: position 126,638,763 of record CM061131.1, read on the forward strand.
GGTCGTGCTGCCGCGTGTCCCTAGGAGTCGCGATTTCGAATTCGAAGCGGGCGAGCTCTCCGCCGTTGGATTTTGATCGGACGATCCGATGGAGGCCACGTCGCGCGAGAGAACGCTGCCGCCTCGCTCGCTCGTACGCCCTCGGATCTGGGCGGGGGTCGCCGGATGTGCGCCACGTGGCCACCTGCGTTGCTTCCCACTGATGCGATTTCGCCTCGTTCCAAGCCGTTGGATTACGATCCAACGGCCATAAAAATTTCCGCCTCGTTCGCCTACGGACCGTCGTGAGCCGCTGGATTGGGGGAGAATCCACGGATTGTTGACACGTGGCCGCTCCTGATTGGCTGGCGACCGTATAATACGTATTTCTTGCGTATTTCCTCATTTAATTGGTATTTTGCATTCAAAAATTCATAGAAATTAGCACAGATCTCAGAAAAATACAAATAAATAGTCGTTGGAATCGTGAGATCGAGACGATGCTAAGAAAAATATAAAAAGTGCATAAATGCGTCGTTAAATACTGTTTTGTGCTCAAATAGTGTGTTTTCTCTAATAAATAAATGTGTAGAAAATACGTATGAATTAGGGATAAATTTAGCATCATGTGAGCACAAAATAGGGCTAAATGGGGGGTTAAATAAGCAATATTGAACCCAAATCACACCCCCCAACTAGCGTTTTGCTAGTCTCTAGCAAAAAGAGCGATTAAAAATACGCCTAGATCACCTTGTCAGATCTCAAATCATTCACCACCATACTACAACGACAAAAGAGATAACCAAACACTAATATCAATATTTCAAACTCATCAAGTAATGGTACTTGTGGGTTTTCAAAAATGAAAGTCAAGCATCTCAAATGGTTATAAAATAGACTCAAATTCACTATCAATCACTTCATAGCTCATAGTACACAAAATCAATGGCCCACACCGTTCAATCAAATATTTTAACTTGGAGCGTAGATGGTTCATGCAAAGCAAGCATCAAAAGTAGGATGGTATCAAGACATACACACGTCAATCTCTATTCATAGGAACTCTCCCCACATCTTGCGTTTTCTTTAAGCTTTGGAAGTTTTCTTGCCTCGCTAATCATGCACACTTATTCTCTATGTTCTTTCACTTTTCTCCATAGTTCCGCGTAACGCGCATCAAGCAACATTCGCGGAAAAGTATATAACTTGGATCGCTTCATCAAATAATTGAGGTTCCGGTCAATGGCTCCTAAATCAGACGATAATAGGGCATTAGGCCAAGAAGGGCCCCTCGGACTGTACTACTCAAGCCAACCAAGTTATTTCTTTAATAGCACATTTATTCATATATTTTTCTCATTCATCTCATTTTTTCTTCTTTTGTGTGTGCGTGAACAACGTGGCAAGATAACTTCCTATTCTTTAATTGTTCACAAGAATGGGTATCCTAATCATTTCAAATGACGTGGTACGTTTTTCTACCCAAAATCACACCAAGCATGCAAAATGGCAATGAATGCGAGATAAAGAACAATGCTCCAGTTAATTTATGAATTATTGGTGCATGAACTTTGGTGTGTTCCCATGAGAGCATACCACTTGCTAATCCGTAATTTCTAGAGTCATTAAGTCATCAATTAATCTTGCCATTGAGATGTATAAAAAAGAAATTCACCACACGCACTCAAATTCATGTAAAATGAGATTGAAATGTTGAATAATAGTGGTGGAGAAAATAAATCACGAGTGTACGGTGGTGAATAAATATCGAGAGATTTCATCACATGAGGGTCATTTCTAGGCAAAGATAGACTTTGGTGATATTTCTTAACTCAAAATTTTTTTTGTTTTTTTCAATGCAAAAATGGAACTAAAAAAAAATAAAATCCTAAAAGAAAAAGAAAAAGAAAATACAAAATTCTAAAAGAAAAAGCAAAAGCAAAAAAAAAAAAAAAAAAAACCCTAAAAGTTATTTCCCTCCCCCCAACTTAAAATAGACATTGTCCTCAATGTTAGGAAGAGGGAATCATGGAAAGAACACACCTGATTAGTTCCCACCCGAAGGTGGGTCCGTGAGATCCATGGTGCTCGCTTCCTTGGTCCAAGGCTCGTGAAAATGTTACAATCTCTGGCCATTCACCTTGAACTCGCTTCCATCTTTTTCATTTAGTAAGAGCACAGCGCCATGTGAGAAAACTTCTTTGACGACGAAAGGTCCATACCACCTAGAGCGAAGCTTCCCAGGAAAGATGTGCAGCCTGGAATTGTATAGGAGTACTTTTTGGCCTGGGGTGAACTCCCTCCTCAAGATCATCATGTCGTGGACGGATTTCATCCTCTCTTTTGAAATTTTAGCGTTGTCGTACGCATTTCTCCTCAACTCCTCCAGCTCCAACAATTGTAACCTGCGAGAAGAAAAAGAGACATCAGTATCAAAATTCATTTTCTTTATAGCCCAATAAGATCTATGCTCTATCTCAACAGGTAAGTGACAAGACTTCCCAAATACAAGGCGGTAAGGTGACATCCCCAAAATTGTTTTGTAGGCCGTCCTGTAGGCCCACAACGCTTCAGGTAAGCGCAAACTCCAATCTTTTCTCGATGGATTCACCGTTTTCTGCAAAATTCCTTTGATCTCTCTATTTGCTAACTCTGCTTGGCCATTGGTTTGGGGGTGATACGGAGTAGAAACTTTATGTGTGACCCCAAACCTCTTCATTAAAGTAGCGAACATGCGGTTGCAAAAATGAGACCCTCCATCACTGATCAAGGCCTTGGGCACTCCAAACCTAGAGAAAATGTTCTCTTTAAGGAACTTAAGCACAACGGAAGTGTCGTTCGACCTGCAAGGAGTAGCTTCCACCCATTTAGAAACATAATCAATGCAAACCAAAATATAAGCATATCCAAATGAAGGTGGGAAAGGTCCCATGAAGTCTATGCCCCAACAATCAAATATTTCAATCTCTAAAATGGGGTTCAGAGGCATCATGTTACGTTTAGTAATACCCCCTAATTGTTGGCATGCAGCACAAGTCTTGCAATAATGAAATGTGTCTTTAAACATAGATGGCCAATAAAAGCCACATTGCGAGATTTTTGCCACAGTTTTGTTCGCTGAAAAGTGTCCACCACATACTCCATCATGGCAAAATTGTATCACACTAGTTATTTCATGATCAGGAATGCATCTCCTAACAATTTGGTCACTACAATATTTATATAAGTACGGATCATCAAAGAAGAAATATTTTACCTCGTACTTGAACCGTTTAAAGTCTTGAAGAGACCAAGTGTCAGGGGTCTTACCAGTTACCAGATAATTAACGATATCAGCATACCATGGAGATGTGGAAACGCTAAAAAGATGCTCGTCGGGAAAGGAGTCCTTCAAAAGCACATCCGCTGAATCAAGGCCTACTGTCAGACGTGATAAATGGTCAGCTACTAGATTCTCCACGCCTTTCTTGTCTTTGATTGTGACATTGAACTCCTGCAGCAATAAAATCCATCGTATCAATCGAGGCTTAGCATCTTTTTTAGACAATAAATATTTTAAAGCAGAGTGATCAGTATATATCAAAATTGGTGATCCCAAAATATAGCTCCTGAATTTTTCCAACGCAAAGACTACTGCCAGCAACTCCTTCTTTGTTGTTGTATAATTCCTCTGAGCGTCATTTAGTGTCTTGCTAGCGTAGTAAATCACCACTGGAACTTTGTCTTTTCTTTGGCCTAGGACTGCACCAACTGCGTAATTGCTTGCGTCACACATTATTTCAAATGGTAGGGACCAGTCTGGCACCTGCAAAATAGGAGCAGAAATCAGCAACTTCTTTAAAGTTTCAAAAGAAAGTTGACACTCAGGTGTCCAAATAAAGTCCACATTTAAAGTAAGTAAGTTGCAAAGAGGGCGAGATATAGCGCTAAAATCTTTGATGAACCGCCCATAAAATCCTGCATGTCCCAAAAATGATCTGATGTCCTTCACGCATTTAGGACTTGGTAGCTTCTCAATTACCGCTACCTTGGCTCTGTCTACCTGTATACCATCTTTAGAAACCAGGTGACCTAGGACAAGTCCCTCTGTAGTCATAAAATGACACTTCTCCCAATTCAATAGGAGGTTCTTTTCAATGCACCTGTCAAGAACAAGAGCCAAGTTAGCCAAACAATCATGAAAAGAGCTACCATATACTGAAAAATCATCCATAAATACCTCAACGATTTTCTCAACCATATCATCAAAAATACTGAGCATGCATCGCTGAAAAGTAGCTGGAGCATTACATAAACCAAACGGCATTCTTTTAAATGCAAAAGTACCAAAGGGACAGGTAAAAGTGGTCTTTTCCTGGTCCTCATGTGCAATCTCAATCTGGTAATAACCTGAATAACCGTCTAGAAAGCAATAATATTCATGTCCAGCTACCCTCTCTAAAATTTGGTCAAGAAATGGAAGAGGGAAATGATCTTTTCTAGTTCTAGAATTCAACTTCCTATAGTCTATGCACATCCTCCAACCTGTGGTGGCTCTAACTGGGATAAGCTCATTATTCTCATTTTTAACCACAGTGAGGCCAGACTTTTTAGGAACAACCTGTGTAGGGCTAACCCACTTGCTGTCAGAAATAGGATAAATAATGCCTGCATCCAATAATTTTAGTACCTCGCCTTTAACCACTTCTTTTAATGTTGGATTTAACCTACGTTGCATTTCCTAGTGGGTTTGGCGTCATCCTCTAAATAAATGTGATGCATGCATACAATAGGGCTTATACCTTTAATGTTAGCAATGGACCAACCAATAGCACCTCTATGTTTCCTCAGCACATCAAGTAATGAGCTTTCCTGCTCTAAAGAAAGTTTAGAAGATATTACCACAGGGAAGCTGTTTTCATCGCCAAGAAAAGCATACTTAAGGTAGTCAGGAAGTGGCTTCAACTCTGGCTTTGGATCCTCCACCTCAGATGGAATTTGAATTGATGCATTAGGTGGCAAAGCCTCGAACCTAGGCTCCCATATCGCATTGAGCTCCTTCACGTTCTCCTGCACAAAAGATATGTCATCAGACTCACCAATAAAAGTCTCAACAACAGAAGCATCATCACAAAATTCAGAACAAATATAATCATCCACCAACGAATCAATCATATGCACCTTCTCAATCTCATCATCCACATGTGGCAATTTGCAAGTATTGAAAATATTCAAATCCAAAGTCATGTTGCCAAAAGTAATTTTCAGTTGACCATCCCTACAATTTATTAAAGCATTGCATGTCGCTAGGAATGGTCTACCTAGGATGATAGGAGTAGCATTGGCAGTTTGGGGTCCCTGGATGTCTAGAACTATAAAGTCCGCAGGGTAGTAAAATTTGTCCACCTGAACGAGGACATCCTCAATGCATCCCTTAGGAACTTTAATAGATCTATCAGCTAGTTGTAATATAACAGATGTAGGCTTTAGCTGTCCTAACCCAAGCTGCACAAAAATAGGGTATGGCAATATATTGACACTAGATCCTAAATCCAATAAAGTATTTCCAATTTTCTTAGTGCCAATGGTGCAAGTGATGGTGGGTGATCCAGGGTCTCTAAATTTAGGTGGTGTATTTTGTTGCACAATAGAGCTAACCTGTTCAGTCAAGAATGCTTTCTTTTTCACATTTAACTTTCTTTTAACAGTGCACAAATCTTTTAGAAATTTAGCATAGGCAGGTATTTGATTAATAGCATCGAGCAATGGAATGTTGATCTGGCACTTCTGGAAAATTTCACGAATTTCATTTTGATACTTATCTTTATTTTTTTGAAGTAGCCGCTGAGGGAAAGGCGCTGCAGGTACGTATGCTGCGGGTTCCTTCTCTTTAATGACATTTTTGCTCAAACCCACTTCCGTGCTCTTTTCCTGCAGCTCCTCTTGCTCTTGAATTTTCTCTTGCTGGATCTGAATTTCCTCTTCCTGCTCAGCTTGTTTGCTCGGTGGATCAGGCTTTTGAATCTCTTTTCCACTCCTCAAAGTGGACACCGCTTGGCAAGGCTTCATATTATTTCCTGCAGAAGAAGATGAGCCCATATTAGGATTTGGAATTGACTGAGATGGAAGCTTACCTTTTTCTAATGTCGCTGTAAGCCTCGCCAAGCTCTCGCTCATCTGCTGATTCTGAGTCTGCTGAGCCTGAAATTGAGCCTGCTGCTGCTGCATCTGGGCTTGTTGCAATTGGATAAGCTGCTGAAGCGCATCGCCAAATGGTTGCATCTGCTGTTGTTGCACTGGCTCAGGGTCCCTCCTCTGGTTCCCACCTTGATAGTTGTTGTTGTTGTATTGAGGTTGTCGGAACGGAGGGGGAGCCTGCTGCTGCTGAGTCTGCTGATTGGGGCCCCAGTTCAAGTTTGGATTGTTGCGCCACCCCTTGTTGGAATTGAAGTTCTGGTAGTTCGAAGAAAACTTGATTCACCCCAGTAGGATTTCCTAGCATGCTCTTCAAAGCTGGAAGCGTAGGACAAGCACTAGTGTCGTGGCCACCAATGTCGCAAAGTGCGCAAATCTGCTCTATCTCGACTGCCTTGGTCTCTTTCAAATTCATTGCAAGAAGCTTGTTTGAGATCATGGCCTCCATCTTTGCCTCCAATGCATCCTCTTGCTTCAAATTATAAGTCACTCCTCGTGTAGGCTGGGATGGTGCAGAA